>CM018576.1:18160909-19360909 GCA_009078335.1 Salix brachista
TCCCTCGATAATCAATCACCCACTAGCTCAAAATAAATTTAACTACAAGTAGGGTCTTGGCCTAGTGGTTGAAGGGACTTGTTTCCTTACTCTGCATCAGGGTTCAAGTCTCATCATGCATGTCCGTCATACCCGCGGTGCCTTACATGCTTACTGGGTTAACAGAATGTTCAGTGAATGTGATGATTAATCGTGATGCGGCCTGGACTCCCCGGTTATAAAAAAAAAAATTAACTCAATAAATTTGTGGGATAATGTTGATATCTACCCATTGAGAGCAAAATAAATTTATTTTAAAATGAATGACCCGACAGGATTTCTGCCACTCTGGGTGGTCACTGACTCGTGCTCTCGTCAGATTATCTTTCAGCCTGCATGCATTACTAGGATGCCACATAAATTATTCTAGATTTCGTCTCGTCTGCTCTACAATTGATCATTAACATTAATATTATCTAAATACCTAAACACATGGACCTAGGTTTAATGATTGTGGGTTCGGGCGACTCTAGCAATGTTTTTTAATAGGTGGCAAACGAAATATTGTTTATGTATTTAAAAAAACAAACGAGAAGGGTCGATGATTTTAATACTATTTTCCTTTAGGTCTATCTCAAGCTTACACGTTTGATATATTTTCTTAGCAGGCTTATGAATAATTCTTATTGACCTTTTTTTTAATTTTATTATTTGATATTGATTTGATTATAAATTATTTTTTAATATATATTTTTATCATATAATAAAATTAAAAAAAAAGAAGTTAATTCAACCCCCTAGAAATCATAATCCGAACATAGTAAAAAAAATTTCCAATCATTTCAAAGTAATTCTTACAAGATTTAATTTAAAATACAATATAAACAAAGAGTTAAGTCAGGATTTTTCAAGTTTGATTTGTTATACCATTTTTAATGATAATGTCAATGTTTTAAAAAAAATCCACATACGAACTCTTTTATTGTCTAGAAGAAAAGAAAAAATTGTGCCTGGTTTCCATATATTTTTGAAGATCAATGAAGCTCTTCTAGGGGTATATATGTCACAGAATTAAAAAAAATGGTATTACCAAAATAAAAGTCTGAAAAAATGGTATCCTAACATATTGTTGACTCGGCAATCGGCAGTCCCCGGCCCAAAAACCTACCCCACCCCCACCCACTGCTTCCGAAGAACAGCCCTGATTGTACCACCAAAGATTCTGTTTAATGATTATTGGAGGAATAAATAATTAAATAAACCATTTAAGCATGCTTTAAAGGCATGCCCCCTTCATTAATCCCATATCAGCATTTAAACCCCGTGTCAAAACTTCATTAATGCTTATATTTTCACGAGGTTGTTAATTGAGCCCATGATACTAACTTATAATCATACTATTCGATCCTTGTTTTCTTGATATTTTCTCAATGTACTCTATTTGAAGAACTCTTTTTAATATGGTCCTTCTATACAATCTAACATTAATTGCTGACATGTAAAAAAAAAAAGGGCATTTGTCTTTCATATGAGAAGTGCGTGTGTGTGTTAAGGGAGTGCTTCTACCTCTGTTTTTTGGTACTTTTCAATAAACGTTTTTTACTTGAAAAAAAATATTAAATTAATAGTAAAGAGTGTGAAAATTAGATGGAGGAACAGATAATAAAAAAGAGTAGAGGGTCTACACTAAAATAACTCAATACTACAGGGACCAAATGCAATAACCTTAAAAAAAGGGTTTCCGAGTGTGATGTCCTGAAGCAAATATTATTCTAGGAGTGTATAAATAGAGTCTGAAGAGCCAAAGGTGGGGAGGGCAAAGGCAGGCTCTGGAGGGGTTGCTGGTGATCAGAAAAACCTTGCCGAGATGGGAGCCGAAGCCTTGCATAGGAATAATGAGATTGCTGCTGCTGCTGTCTCTTCTCACCCTCTCATACTTGGTCTCCAGCCAGCAGCTCTTGTAGACCATGTGGCACCTGTTGATTGGTCTCTGCTTGAGCAAATCCCTGGTGACCGTGGTGGCTCAATGCCTGTACTCTCTCTTTCTTCAATCTCCTAACGCTTTAACTTGATTCTGGATTCTCATTGTCTAGCTTGTTTCATGTACAATTCTGTACTTTTGATAAAAAAAGACGGCATCTTTTCTTGATTTGTGTCCATGGACTTTTGGTTTCTGATGTATTTTGTGTCTGATTCTGTGTTTTTTTTTCCAATTTAATCCATGTTATTGCTACACACATTTAGGGAGTTTAGATCAATTTTCCTAGAGTGTATTTTTGCAAGTGGTTTCTCCTTGCTTGAAGTAAGACTCCTTTTCAGCCATTAATCAAACTCGCTTTAGTCTTTCCCTTGTTTTAGCAGTATTGGTAAGAAACGATAGTGATGTTGTTGCTAGTTGTGTGATCAATGGGGATTTAGTATTTGTGTTTTGGATTGAGCAGGTTGCAATTGAAGAGCTTGAGCATATATTAGAAGAGGTGAAAGCACATAAGCTTCCTTCGCCTGATGAATTATCTCCTATGAAGACCATGGCTGGCGGCAGCGTAGCAAATACTATCAGAGGACTGAGTGCAGGCTTTGGAGTCTCTTGTGGGATTATTGGGGCATGTGGGGATGATGAGCAAGGCAAGTTATTTGTGAGTAATATGAGCTTTAGTGGAGTGAATCTTTCGAGATTGAGGATGAAGCAGGGACACACAGCTCAGGTGATCTAGATTATTATTCTTTCGGTAAAGCCAGAATAATTGTTGGTATTTTTCATTTCATTTTATGTTTTTCCAGTGTGATTCAATTCCTGAAAGGTAAACTCTAAATTTTGTTTGTAACTATTTTCTGGCAGTGCATCTGCATGGTTGATGAATCAGGCAATCGTACAATGCGACCCTGTCTCTCAAGTGCTGTCAAAATTCAGGTGCATTATCCTCTTACTTATTTTGCAATTCTTTCTCGGTTCAAGTTCTGGGTGGTTGTCAGTTTGGAGGGTTGACTTTGCCTTTTTATCTAGATGAGGCTTTTTCTAACCATTTTCATCTTTTGTTTCCTTTTCAGGCTGGTGAAATGACCAAGGAGGATTTTAAAGGCTCCAAGGTTAGGCATCTCACTTTTAGTTCCTTGATCAATTCTACCCATCACTTTGGTTTTCTTGTTTTTATTTTCTCCTTGTCATTTTAAGGTTTTCATGGCGGTTGGTTTTCCACAATTCTATATAGGAGTTGACTAAAACTGAACTCCAAGTGTGAAATATTTAAACAAGGAAGAAGTTTTTTGTGCATAAAACTGCTGTCTCGTATTTAAGATCAATCCGTACCTGCGAACTTGATCTGTTATTTCAATTGGTTGCTTTTGAAAGATATTGAAACTTACTTGTCTAGAGACATGGTTGCTAATATATCTTTATTTTATTGCAGTGGTTGGTGCTGAGATATGCCATATTCAATTTGGATGTTATTCAAGCAGCTATTCGGATTGCAAAGCAAGAGGATCTTCTTGTCTCATTAGATTTAGCCAGTTTTGAGGTATAATCTTTATTCACAATCTCTTACCTCCAATCAATCGAAGGGTTTATTTTGGTTTAAAAATAATTTTAGTATCCAAAATAGTCAATGAAATGGCTATTAACAATGTGTATTACAACAGCTTTTATATCCTCGCAACAAATGTTGTTTCGTAGTTGATATGAATTCCAGTGAATTATAATATAATTTATGGTGCGGCGACCTGTGTGCTTTTGGCCAGATGGTTCGAAACTTTAGACCATCTCTTCTACAGTTACTGGAGTCTGGGGACATAGACCTCTGCTTTGCTAATGAGGATGAAGCAATGGAATTGTTGAGGTAACCATCGGTTACTGGTTATGTTTTTGGCTTGATATGCTGAGTTTACTGAGTTCTAGAGTCTTGCATTTGCATTTTGGGATCTGTCCTTAACCTTTCTTTGGTTGCTGATTCTCTTAAAATGGTTGTAGGGGTGAACAAACTTCTGGCCCTGAGGCTGCTGCCGAATTCTTGGCCAGACATTGCAAGTGGGCCGTGGTGACTCTAGGTGCTAATGGTTGCATTGCAAGGCATGGAAAAGAGGTTAGTGTCGCCTTGTTGACCTGAGACCTCTAACTTTTCTGCTCACCAAAAGGTTAGCTCTGGGAAGAAGTTTTCCCGATTGCTCAAAAATCTGCAGATACGACCTTCTCTTAAATTGTTAGGCTCCACCTTTATGGACCTTAAAAATATTAGAGGTCAATGTAGACTTGCTGGTGTATAAAGGGGAGCATTAGCTAAAAAAGTAGTGGATGCTGCTCTCTGCTTCCATCTCAACCCTTTCTACACCGCACCGCAACATGTTATTTCCATTATTGCTTCCAAGTCACTACTGGCATTTTATTAAAATTTCCCAGCATTTCAGATTGTCCGAGTTCCAGCTATCGGGGAATCAAAGGCTACTGACGCCACCGGAGCAGGAGATCTCTTTGCATGTGGGTTTTTATATGGACTGGTCAAAGGACTGTCTTTGGAGGAATGCTGCAAAGCCGGAGCCTGTAGCGGTGGCTCGGTCATCCGCGCACTTGGGGGTGAGGTAACCCCGGAGAATTGGCAGTGGATGTATAAGCAGATGCAGATCAAGGGCCTCCCTCTTCCTGATAACCGCAAATGACGCCGCACCTATTATAGGATCGATTCTTTTCTTTTCTTTTTCCTAGTAAGTACTGTGATTTTTCACCCTCTAAAGGGACAGGCAGCTGTAGGTGCACCATGGGTTAATTCTATGAACCCTAGACAAACCGTTTCTCCACGGACAGAACAGCACATAAGCGTTGTTGTCTCTAGATTCAATAGAGAGTTCGTTCTGAGAAACCCGGGTCTAACCGAGCTTTCTTTTCCTCCTTATCTCCCCTGCATGTATTTAACAAGGACAGCATGGAGAATGACCAGGGCTTGGGCTTTTTGAGCCGAGTACTTGCATTTTCTCATCACTTCGCGCCAAAAAAATCCAATTGCAAAGGAAAACGTAACGAGATTCACAATGTCGTTGTATTTTTGAGTGATCGATAAAGCTTAGCTTGCCTGGGCAAATATGCGAGCTCGACTGTAGCCCGCAGCGCTGCTAATGCTCTGCATAACAGCACAGCCCCTCTCTGTCTGTGGAGGAGGTTGTGAAATTGGAGGGGCATTTAATTATAGAATGACAACAAAGCCCTTGAAGTCTGAAGGATCGATACTTGATCAAGTAAAAAATTAATCCGACCTGATGCTGTGGAGTAAGATGAGAATCGGAAAAGCAAAACTTGTGTATCTAAGGCCGGTTGCTTTTGAAAGTGATTTTTATTTAGAAATACATTAAAATGATATTTTTTTTATTTTTTAAAAATTATTTTTGACATCAGCACATCAAAATAAACTAAAAATATCAAAAAAAATGAAAAAAAAAATTGAATTTTGTCCCAACGCTGGTTTAACCGTAGTGCCAAACAGGCACTAAAAAATAGTCAGCTTCAAAGTGAATTCTTCTTGGATATATAGCTCCAGCTTTGCTACGGGTTTTATGTAATATAAAAAAATATTGTTCAAACATTATAAGTATATTGAAAAAAAAAACACGATTTAATATATAAGGATGAAATAAAACAAAAAATAATCTAAAATACAAAGCACCAACAAATCTATTTGAGATCACCGAAACTCGGAAGCAAAATTATACTGACAAAATAACTCAATATAAGAGAAATGGTGGATTGACACATAAACCTGGTCAAGCCGAGGCAAACTTGATCAAAATGGGGTGAAAAATCATTGACTGTTTTCGTTTATTTATTTATTTTGAAAATGATGTTATTCTTACTTTTCGTAGAATAAAAAAAGCTTATATGACTTCGGTTGAATCGTGTCAACCCACCTAACACGTGATCCAGTACTTGCCCAGATCTACTCCTAAAAAATAAGAGTGCACCTACAATTTTAAATTAAATGGAAAAATCGAAAAGAAAAATAAAATCAACAAAATAATCCAAAACAAAAAAAAAATCAAGAAAATGCGGACAAGTCAGGAAAAAATATACAAAAAACCAACATTATGGATTCAAGTATGAAATAGTAAAAAAAATAATTTGATGACTGGGATAAGAATCAAAATTTGAAATCCAAACATTAAAGACTTAATCTTAAATATCATCAAACTTTTGAATTGAAGGATAGAATTAAAAAGAGAATCAAATTCATAAGAGAATCCAAATTAAAAATAAAAATCAATAGAATGAGAACCAAACTTGAAGAAATTAAAAATCAAGATTATAGAGAACTTCAAACACAGGAAAAAATCAGCATTATTCGACGGAACGGCAGCTCGCGCGTTGCTTAAAGAGCGCAGGGCCACCCCCACATGCAAGCGCGTGCTACAATTTTACAAAAAAAAAAAAAAAATCTTCTAATATTTGTTAAAAATAGAGAGACCAAATCTCCTCTGACTAAACTTAACAATAACACCACAAAAACCTAAAGGAAATGATAAAAACACCGGTTAATTTAGCAATTCTAGTACTTTAAGGAATGTTAAAAATCGCAAACACCTCTTAAAGTAATTATATGAAAATAACTTTGTAAAAGCAATTAAGCAATTTTATTGTATCATTAAAATATAAAATTACTATAATGACCCTCATGAATTTGACAATGGCATTTGAACCCTTCTAAAATTACTAAAACACCCTCCTACTAAAGGATATGGCTTTTTGTTCAGGGATATAATATTAATTTCAAAATGCACAGAGCTTTTGCTTTAATTTATTATATTAAATTAAATTATTGATCTATTCTACAGATATATGACGGGGGGGGCACCGAGTTTGAGATCATAAATCACGGATAAGCTCGCCAAAGGCTATCATAAAATATGTTTGTAGAAGTGAAGAAGTAAATTCCATTGAAAAGAGAATCCAGCAGAAAAATGTCTCCCATGGCGTCTGTCATTTTTGAATAAATTCAGAAAGCACAAGCTAGAAAACATCACCTAAAGACTATGGCAGTGAAGCAGCTTGTTTCTTGCATCATATTTCCATTGGAGCCGAATCCTGATTAGCACCAGCACCAGCACCCTCATCACCAGTAGTTCCCCCCTCAGCAGCAGCCTCTGGTTCGGTGGCAGCAGCCTCTGTCTCACCCACAATCTCAAATGCATCAATCAACTTTTGGACGGTTTCCTGATCCAGTATATGGAATGCCTCGTCAACTCCTAACACGGCAATAGTGCAAATAGAACTCTTGAGTGTTTCTCCCTGTAAGGTTTCTCTGACTGCAATGAGAGCATCCTTGATCAAATCATCCCTTGAAGAGTCTGTAAAATTCTCAAATCTGCGTTCCAGGTATGTTTTTGCAGCTTGTGAACGGGATCCTATTGCGAAGGCCTGGTATTCAAAGTAGTTCCCACTGGGACAATTGTAATAGAGGTGAGCTCCAGATTCATCAGTACCACCTACCAGCAGACCAACACCATAAGGTCGTTTCCATGAACGTTGGGTACAGACCTGCACTCAGATATGTATAGCAACTACAGATGAGTAGAGCACCAGTAGATTAGCATGGGAATATTAGTACATCACTTTATGATGAAACACTGGAAAGAGAATGGAGCAACCCAGATTAAAATTAGATTGCACAGTGAAGCTCTAATACTCTTGATTTGACCATGATGCATAAGGATCAAACAATCATCCATTTCTTACATAAGATTCACCTGTTGATTTAATGTGGCAGATATAAAACTAAATTAAATTTAACTCCAAAACAATGTCGAATCAAGTACAACACTACCTACTATGGTACCATCATTTTTTTAAATTAATATGATAAGCATATGTTTATTGACGTTGACCTTCTACAAAGATGGTTTCATAAGTGTTTTCAAGCTCATTTTGCTTGGTGAGCAAATAAAATCCTTGGTTTATCAGGAATTGAGAGCACAAATTTGTGTTGTGTGTGTTGACGCATGGATAATAGTGGAGGAGGTGTCCCTTAAGTTGTACATATAACTTATGAAACATCAGCTTACCATAGTTAAAGGAAAATCAAAGACATCAAAGCTTACTTAGTAACCCTTTAGTAGAAACAAGTTGCAAAGGCTACTCATACATAATGCATATTGGGAGCTTTAAATTTGTTAAAACTTCAACAATAAAAATCAAGGTAGATTGTTAAACTCATTAGCTTAAGAGCGGCATCTCTTTAACTTTCAAAAACACTCATAATGAGATGCCAGCTTCAGTTGCTGGTGGATTGTAATCATATCCACTATTGCAAAACAGGTCAACATTGGAGGATTTTAATACTAAAAAAGCATATGATATTAAAATACCTGAGACTATTGCAATTACAGTACGTGATTACATACCAAAGAGCCCCTATTAACATTCATGGAGGCAAAGGTAAAAGCCTCGGGGGGAGAAAACGACTAAACTTGAACTTGTGTTGAAATCTAGCAATATATATCTCTTACACCCCAGACTAGGAACTTCTCAAAGATTGAAACTCAATTTGTCATAGATAAGTTGACGTTCTTTAAAAGCTACAAAACAGCGATCAATGACAACGAGTTTCAGAGAAAACGCCAATTGTCAACCAATTATATAGCAACACAGAGGCACATTAAGCTTGCTGTGGTGTTAAAGAAAGTAGCTTGCACAGAGATTAATAACCATTGACCTTTCTTCTCTTCCGCAATCTCTACCAGCTTAAATGCACTGGAAATAAGCTTTCTTGTTTATTTACAAGATACCAGAATTTAGAATTCACAAAACCCCCAGTTTTTTCCCAACTTCAGTTTCTAAAATCAACAATTATTCACTCAGATTAAACACATATCCAAATCTCTAAACCCTAAACCCTACGATCTAACAAATCAAACGAAACCTACAAAAAGTTAGGGCTTCTGAGATTAAGTAAACAGACCTGAGCCTTATCAGCGAGCTGAACGACAAGGCGACCAACAGGAAGCGGTGACTCGTAGTTGAAATTGTAATTGATACATTCAGTTCGCATATACCGGGACAAAACACGACCGTCGGCGGTGAGCCCAGCGATGGCGACACCGATATGGTCATCGACTTTAAAAATCTTCTTCTGATGAGAAGAGAGTTCGGAGTTAGATTTGTTAACGCATGCGAGAACCACGTGAGACTTGGATCGGAGTCCAATCGCCGCCGAGCCTTGCTTCACTGCCTCCATCGCGTACTCTACCTGAAATAATCGACCGGCTGGACTCCATGTGGTAACGTCGGTGTCGTATTGATTCCTAAACATTGTTCTCTCTCTTCTCTTCGATTTGATGCGATGATGCCTGGTCTTGCTGGGGTGTTTAGAGGGAGTGTTTTCTTTTTGGACACGTTAGGAGCCAGAAGCTTGAGAGAGAGTTCAGTCGATCAGTCGAGGCTCTGTCCTTGCTGAGTTTTAATGGGCTCAACGAGTCCAGAGTTGGTGGAAATCTAGGATTGGCAGCCCATTAGGAGTCCATTATCCCATCATGACCGGGCTCCTTGTAACATGGGCGGGCCTGTAGGGTCCACAACGTTTTTTTCTCTTTTTTCAAGACAATACCGAGGTCGTAAATATAGTTTATAGGTAGTTCAAGTAAATTTCTGAAATGATTCTAGTAAACACCAACACCGACATTTTTTTTTTCGATCTATAGAAAATCCAAACGAGAGGATTTTTTTTAATTTTGGTTTGGAACAGCAAAAAATTGAACTAATTGGAGAGAAATGAGTAACTTTCTCAGCCAGTTTGGAACATGTGGATTAAATTCAGTTTAAAGAGTTAGATAATTTTCTGTGATTAAAATTATTTTACGAGTATTGGAAATAATATTTTAAATATATCCACGTGTTAAAATCATGATAGATTATCAAGTGAAATCAATTTTTGTTTATGAATCGAATTCATCATGTGATTTGGATCCAATCTAGGAATTGTTTACTATTTTTTTTCAAAAAAAAACCCATCGTAGCTCTCACCCCCCTCCCCCCAAAAAACCCATCGTAGCTCTCACCCCCCTCCCCCACAAAAAGCTTTTTACGTCAGGTATTGTGGTGAATAGTACTTTTAAAATATAATTTAAGAACACGTATTTTTATTATTATTAACAACAGCAAATAAAGATCATTTAAAAATATTAAAATAAAATATTTTTTAAAACGTTTTTAAAATGCAGAAATAATTTCAAACACAAAAATACATATTATTTTAATGCAATTTGACGAAGCTGCGTGCTGCAAAATTCCGACCTCAGAGGTCAGGGATTGTTAAATGTCTGGCCCCTCAAGAGCCAGACCTTCAAAAAGTCAGCCCTTCACAGTGAAGTGAATAGCAGATCTTGCCGAGCAATGTTATCGAAGAACAGCCAAGAAATTTTAGCTTCAGACGGGTTTCACTGTTTCGGATGTGATTAAAATTGTTTTTAAAATTGTTTTTTGTTTATAAATATATAAAAATAATATTTTTTTATTTTTAAAAATATTTTAGTACATAAAAATAATGTTAAAACATCAATTTTTTAAAATTAAAATAAAAAATATTTAATCTTTTTTAAAAACACTTTTCAATCACAATGTCAAACACGATCTGATGTTGGATTCCACGAGAAAACACCCAACACAAAAAGGTGAGCTTTTAAGAACTCGATCAGAAACCAGAGGCTGAAAGGAATGGGTTGGTAGTCACTCAAGTTAAAGCAGCAATGACTCATCGATACAAAAGAAAAGGGGAGGGAGACTAAAAAGCAGATGAACAAGTAGCATCCTTTGTTTTTTTATGCTTTTGATCTTAATTTTTTTTTTTCATGCTATTATTGCTCGAGATTTACGCAAAAAGCCTGACCTCCTTGAACGAGATCTACTTTATTAGATTCACTGGTAAAATTACACACAGTATAACATCATGGATATTCTTAACTTTCACTCTTGAGGAAGAAAGCTCATCCTGTCATTTTTCCCTGTAATCGAGCCAACCTTAATTTCTCTACTCCAGTAACGGCTATACAAGGTCAACTATAAGTAACGGATGAGAAGAACACTTTAAGTAGTTGTTTTTCAAAAATGTTTTTGAAATAATTTTAAAAACAATTTTTTATATGTATAGTACATGTTTGAAACTGTAATTAATGTTGATTTTGAAAATATTTTTAGTTCAGAAATGTATTAAAATGATATTTTTTTATTTTTTAAAAATTATTTTTTATATAAGCACATGAAAATAATCTAAAAATATCAAATAAATTTAATTTAAAAGAAAAAATTAAAATATTTTTAAAAAAATTGTGTTCGAAACACATTAAAAAACAGTAGAATTACTTTATTTAATTGTTTTAAAGTAAAATATTGGATTGACTCCTGTAATCTAGGTTGAGTTGGCCTAAGATAATGGTCCTATATATATATATATAAGAAAATCGTTGGCCTTAGTCCACCTCTAAATACAGGTCAGCGCACAATCTACCACCTGATTTCCCATGTCAATCTAATAATTAAGTTTGTAACACTAAATTCAGTTAAATTTATCTGGTTATTTTGTTTAAAGTAAAGGGTGTTTAGAAATATAGTAATCTTTGTTTTTTAAAATATTTTTTATTTGAAAATATATTAAAATAATAATTAAAAAAATTGATATTATTTAAAAATACTAAAAACATAATTTGAAGTGAGAAAAATAAAAATTATATAAAAAAAACACCCTACCCTAAATCTGTTAAATCATTGCGGGGACGGATAGGGACAGATGTAAAAAACTTATCCATTGTAGAGACCAGGAATTTCTATTCAAGCTACCATGGTCACGTGTGAAAGTGTTGACTAATTGGTACTGGTCACGAGTGATTTACCCGGGCTTTTTATTATTTTCTATATTGCGGTTGTCAGACCAGGTTGAAAAGTTAACGTGGCACTTTATAATTATTACAAAAAACTATCTAATTATCCTATTTTCGTATTTACCTTTTTTTATTTTGAGGATTTATATTTTCCATTCTAGAATAAACTAAATTATGGGTATAAATTATTACTCACGAAGTAAAATTTAGAATGCAAGTAATAATCTTTAAAAACATCAATGATAGATTTTATAATTTTTTTATTTTATTTTTGCATCTTGTGACCTGTGAGTAATAAGTATAGCATCTCGCGTCTCTCTTTGGCTTATAATGTTTGTTTGGTAACATGATTGAAAATATTTTTTATTTATAAATATATTAAAATAATATTTTTATTTAATTTTAAAAATTATTTTTAATATTAACACATAAAAGTAATCTAAAAATAACAAAAAAAAATCATTTTTTTCAAAAAACTTTTCAAACAATGCTCATAAAAGAGAAAGGCCAACCACAATGCTGACAATAAAAAGGTAAAGGAAAAGGAAAAGGAAAACAAAATAAAATAAAAAAATCCCTGCATATCTCAGCAGCATGGGAAAACACCCAATAAAAAACAAGGAATTTTCGTCTTTATTTCCGAGTCTTTTTTATATGCCGAATTTCCAAAATAAATAAAGTGACGCCATCATTTTGTGGGCATGCATGTGTATCGTGTTGTCACCTTGGAAGTTCAAATCCCTTAATGATGCGATCTCATGAAATAATTGTCTCCCAATAATTAATTGTTGAAAAATGAGATAAATATGCCAGAGTAAAGCTATTCATAATTGGATGCTTTTAAGAAATGATCAAAGATCTTGTTCATGTCTCGAGCATATCATTTTATTTTATATTGTTATAGCCATTATTTTTTATAAATATATAAAACAATATTTATTTTTATATTATCATATCAAAACCATAAAAAATATAAAAAAAAAACACAAAAAAAAACTGTTGTAAAAAGAAAAGGTTGAATGCACAGTGTTTTGTTGATGAAAATGACAGTGGGATTAATCGTAATCTTTCACATAATGATCGTTGGATACTTGGATTTATCCCGAGATCCACTTGGAGCCAGCTATGCGAAAGCTGTCGATCATTACAAGGTGATGTCCCGAGATGGAATTTTATTTGAAATCATATTATTATTTTCGTACTAGAAAGTCATCATTTTAGTAAAAAAAAAAAAAGAATTAATTTCTCTACTTGCATATGTGATCCAGGGCCCGGGTCTTCATAGCAATGATATATACTCTGGTCGGTGGGGTGTCGAGTAATTTTGGTCTCGAGCTCCCTACACTCCAATTGCTGCCCCATGTGGAGGGACCGGGGAGGTCCCGAGTTTTGAATTCATTGAACCTCGAGACATGCAGTGCTATAACATAAACTGCAATTGTCGTTATAAATAAGTCCCGGGACATGAGTAATTACAACAACAAAAAACAGTATGGGGAGAGAATATTTAAAAAATGGCATTTATTTAATTGACTAGGCTATCAAATTTGCCAACAACTTGATTACGAACTGTAGGCAGCCCATCTTGTCCCAGATCAGAAAGGGTTAGCAATTAGCTTGTTGGTTGATCGTAAATTGAAAAATTAAGCATCACAGACGCCTGACCTGAAAGAAAAAGAATTTGATGTTTGCTTCTAGCCTTCCATAGCATAGTAATAAAAAACCGACCAGGTATAATAGTTTAATCGGTTTATTTGAGTTAACCAGAACAATAATATTTTTAATTTTTAAAATAAAATTAATAAAATTTAATTTTAAAAAATAATAATCTAGATTTAAATCGGACCAATCAAGTAATGGATTGATTCGTCTAGTCAATTGTAAATAATTATCTTTTTACACTTAACAAACCAGTCAAGCTTCAAGTTCATATGTTGGGCTATGCTGGATTTCATCATTTTTCATGATAGTTTAGAAATAGGATTGAACTGTATTTTTTAATTTATTTTAAAAAAATAAACATTGAAATATTTTTTATTATTTTGATGTGTTATGTCAAAATAAAAAATATATAAATATATTAAAAAAACACAATCTAAAACAAGGGAAAAAAACTTGAAAATGATCTAAAAAACCGCCAAACTGGTTGGTTTTATGATCCTATCACATCTGCTGAATGGAGTTATTATATTTACTTCCCCCGTGTCTGCCCAAATCCAGTCAAAACAGCGCGCCACATCACCACTCGAGACTCGGCTGTAAAATATAAGCGGACACGGAAACTTTTACTTCCTACGATGCCCTTGCCTTGTCTCCCAGAGTTCCTGATCTGCCCCTGCGCGTCACCATGTTGGTGTCATTGATTGGGCCAACTAATCACATAAAAAATCCTTTCCACTGAACGACAACACATCAGCTATTGCTGTTTTGAGAATAACATGAAATTTTACCGTGTTTTTTTTTTTAAATAGAATAGTTTTGTGTTTTTAAATTGTTTGGTATATTGATATCAAGAATATTTTTTAAAAATATATTATTTTAATATATTTGAAATTAAAAATTATTTTAAAAAATAATTATAGTAAATACACGTATTTATTTATATATATAGGTTTGCCAATAAAAGGACGTGATACAATCAATCTAGATCGGGTTAATTTTTCCCTTGTTCAGCAAGATACATTGTACATGCTAATTTAACGTGCTGAAATAAAACTTAGTTTTTTTTTCTAATATTTAAATTAATAATATATACAAAAGATATACATTTTATTAGCAGTCTAGCCAGTAATTGAATTTCTTTATCCAATTTCATGTGATTTGTATGTCGATAATGTAAACGTATTATAAATAAATAATTAAAATTAACAGTTTGAAGTATAATATCCAAGTTATAATATCGCTTGATATCGACAAGTTGGTTCAGATAATAAAATAAATAACAATGGTATTAACCGGACAACATTTTTTTTTAAAAGAAAATCACAATATATTTTAAAAAAATAAGGACCAAATTGAAATCAATAACACAACATAAATTTAGATTGAATTGTGAAATTAAAAAAAATATATAAGAAGATAAAGTAAAAAAAATAAAAAGTTAAAATAATAAAGATCAAACTGAAAAATATAATATATTTCAAATTAAAATCAAAGTACTAGATTGAAAAGAAACAAAATTCTTATTGAATTAAAGGACAATAATCAAAAGTCAAAATAAAGACAGTCAGATAATAGATGCTGTCAACATCAAAGAAGATGACGAAAGTTTTCAGGGGAAGATAGAGAAATAAATTTTTTTGATTTATTAGAGATAAACTATTAACCCGTTGATTACACGTCACACCCGCTGAAAAAAGATATGATGACGCTTCTAACTATATGGTAGATGATCAAGTTAAGAAATTGGGAGACGCCATCTAAACCATCCAAAGTTCACGGTCGCCTCCGGTTGCACTAGTGCATGTACAACTTTTAAAAAACGATATTATTTTAATGTAACAAAATACAATAATGTTTTTAATAAAATAAAAAATAACAAGACAACCAACTTGAGAAGAATTAAATATTATTTGATCAAAAGCTCTGATCTCGTTAAGTTGAAGGGTATTTCAGTGACTGTATAATAACATGTGTTTAAGATTAATTTTGAAAGTATTTTTTTTTTTATAAATATATTAAAATGATTTAAAAAAATATATATTTTTGATATTGACACATGAAAATAATTTATGACGAAAAGTAAGATACTTTTATTAATATAGAAAAAAATATTTATGCTAATAGAAATTATGTTGTCATGACTCCATCAACTTGATTAATTAAAAAATAATATAGTCAACCAATAAAACAAATATAAGAATAAAATCGATAAAAAATCCATCTTGAACTTTTTTCTTCATCTAAATTTAAAAGTAAATTATATTAGAGTTATTTTAATATAACTTTACTGACTTGGTTAATCTAAAAATAACTTAATTGAATAATAAAATGATGAAATTGATAGAAAAAACTATCGACTTGATTTCTTATCCAATCTATATTTATAATTAAATTGTATAAAAATTATCCAAATATGATTCAATTAACTTGATTCATTCAAATATGATTAAAATAATCACCAGAGTTAAATAATAAATTTTAAAAAAACTTTAATATTTATACTAATAATAAAGGTTCTGTCTGTTAAAAGCATGCCTGATCAAATGTAATAAATAAAAAAATTCTTCTTTATTCTCCCTTGCTCTCTATCTAATCACTTGTATTTATTTTAACCACTCAAAGAAGTTGATTTATATCTAAAATTTAGCCGTTAGAAATAAATTATTTATTGATTTTATAATAGCTACATAAGTATCGTATCTTTGATTAGCAGTAAGAAAAACAAACTTGACTCTCGAGACGCGACCAACTTGTAAAAACAAAATATCGCGGGGTCAGAGCCACATTTACTGAATTTATCGTATTTCATTATATCGTCCTCTCCTCTCTCTCTTTTTTTTTGAAGTATACTTGTCCTTCGTTGCCTTTTCTCTCTCGTGTCTGACTCTGCAAAATTTCTCTGCGGAGAAAGACCAAACCACACACACAGACAAGACCAAACAAAACAAGATACAGGAAACAAAACCAAAAACTCAAGCAAAACCTTACTAAATCCGTCTCTTTCTCCCTGTGAGTGGAGTATCAACAAGTCTCTTCTGTTTCTGCTGCTGCTTCCTTTTCAAAGATGCTGAGTAATGGGCGTGGACACGGTGGAAAGCATGTGTACGACGGAGTCTTTGGTGGTGGTGGTGCAGTTAAGTCTGGGAGTCGCGCGGAGGATTATAGAGAGATATTTGGCGGGTTTGGCGCTACTGGCTCTTCGATTCCGATTCTTGATGTTCCTGAGCTGAGTGAGAATGGTAAGGTTTCTTCTGTTGGTACACAAAGGATTGATTACGCCAAGATTTTTGGTGGTTTCGGAGATGCTGAATTTGGCTTGCCTCTTGAAGAATTCCTTGCCAAACCAAAGAAAGTCAAGAGCTCTATCAATGGAACTCGGTATGTATGGACTTTAAACTTTTCCTATATTATCTGTTTTAGTTTCAAAATTTGGATTTTTTCCTCTGAGGGAGAGGGAGGGAAGGGGAGGGTGTGTTTTGAAGCTCTACAAAGTGGAAATTTGAATCTTTAATTATAAAAATAAGGTAGAGTTTAAGGATTTTGTGTTTTAGAATTGAAGCTGTGCCTGGTTTAGTTTTAGTAAAGCAAGCATGGATTTTGGAAAGAAGCGATGTCATAATGTGCTTGCTTGGTTTAAAATTGGAAAGAGCTTGTAACAGGGGAGTTCTTTTGCTTTTCAAGGGAGGAAACTTTTTCCTTATCAAATCCAAATACCTTTTTTTACTAGCTGATAGTCCTCAAGCTAACCAAAGGAATAGCTAGTGTACTACTATAAGGTCCCCTCAAATTATTAATGAATTTCGTTAATTGTCTGGTTATGTTGACAGTTGAGTGGATTTGTTGATGGTATATTCAACCTATAGAGGTGGGGAATGATTTGTCTATATATACATAATCCTGGGCACAAAATTGTGCAGGTCTCCAGCTGAAGCAAGTTCATGGAATGTGGGGTCAAAACTTTCCAATGTTTCAAAAGATCAAAAAGATTCATCACCTGAACCATCTTTCCAGACGTTTGATGGCATGAAACAGTTTAATGTGTCCTATAATAAAAGCAACCCAGGAAACAAAAATGGGACAAATGGAATGACACATATTGCTCAACTCCATGCAGTTCCTGGTTATACTTTTTTAGTTGATGAAATCACTCCTTCAAAGATGGCTGAAGGTGGCAAGCCAGCACGATCAGCATTAGATGATGCTTGTCTTAATGTTAATGGCAGCAAGAGTGTGAAGGAAGATACAGCTCGCAGGAAAGCTATGTCAGGTCCACAACCCAGCATTGACACACACAGTTTAAGAACTTATGCTGAATTTCAGAAGAAATCGAGTCGAACTAGATCCATTTCGAATGATAAGCCATTTGATGCATTTGAAATTGGCCTAGGTAGACATGCACCTTCAAGCCCACCTTCAAACTCCAGTTATAATAATGATGGTGTCAACACATCAATGAATTCAAAGTCTGGTGTTTCTAGAAATGATGCTTCTGGAGATGCGTTGGGTGATTATTCACCAGCTTTCTCTGATGAGGAAATAGATGCAAATTCAGATGCTGCCGCCTCAGTAGCTGCACTTAGAAAAGCAATAGAGGAGGCTCAAATGAAAATTAAAATTGCAAAAGAATTGATGGAGAGAAAGAAAGAAGGGCTTCAAAATCATGCAAAGACAAGCTCTAAAAACAGCAGGAAAGCTCGGAAACGTGGGGTTAAAACTGCAGAGAGATCAAAAAGATCCAATGAGCTGGTGGATCGGGAAATGCATGAAAAAGAGGATACTCCAAAGCAAGAATTTACAGGCTTATCAGAGCATAATGCAACAAAAGCAAGCCAACCAACCCAGAATTTTGAAGATGAGAAGAAATCTTCTTTTGGGAATAATGTTGTTAGAGAAACACACAGTATGGAATCCAAATCAACTCGAACAGATAGTAGACTGGAAGAAGCAGAAGAATGGGAGTCAACAGACGAGTTTTTTGAAGCTTCGGACTATGAGGTGCACAGGGAGATGCCATCAGAATATGAGGAGGCAGGCTATGCAGAGAAAATGGTGCCATATGATCATGAAAATAAATGGAGAGAGAAGAAGACTGAAGAAGAAAAAATCAAAATGCCAGAGCACGGAGAGGAAGCTTTCAAGGAGCACAAGGTCGAGAGAGAACTAAGTTCAGAAGAGTTTTTTGAAGCTGTGAACTATGAGGAGCACAGGGAGATGCAATCAGAATACGAGGCAGGCAATGCAGAGAAAATGGTGTTGTCTGATCATGAAAATAAATGGAGAGAGAAGATGACAGCAGAAGAAAAAAACATAACACCAGAGTGCGTCGATGAAGCTTTTAAGGAGCTCAAGATTGAGAGAGAACTAAATTCAGTGGTAGGAGCATTTCAGTGGAATTTATATTCAAAGTTCATTAAGCCAGCTGGAGAGCTTCATAATCAGGAAGAAAACGAGCAGAAAATGAGATTTTCTATCAATCATGAAGAAGATGAGCAAACATCTATAGTGTCTGATGATTGGGAAGACTGTGAAACTAAGCTGGAAAAACTTCACCGTCCCCACAAAAAAGCAGAATTTTCAATCCAGGAGTTGGAGGAGAATAAATATATGAAGGAACTAAAAGATGCTCATGACTCGGTGGAAACTGAGAACAGACAAAGGGAGGCACTAGATCTTAAGGAAATGGAGAATAGATTAGATGAAGTTCCTGTTACGGACGACGAGTATGATGGAAGTCTTGATGATATATATGAGAAAGAAGAATATGATGGAAGCCTTGATGATATATATGAGAAAGAAATAAATGTGGAGGGACAACAAGAAGACTGGGACAGGGTAGAATGTGGTATGAAACAAGGAGGTTGGAACCTAGAAGAAAATGAGGTTAAAGAAAATGATATGCACAGGGGAGAAATATCAGGTGAAGATGGTGGAATAAAAGGGAGTGTGAATCCAGAAAAACTCAAGGAGGATGAGGAGATACTCAAAAGAAGTGATCAGATGAACGAAACTGGAAAGAGAGGAGAAAAGATGTTTGAAGGGATAGAAACTGAGAGGATAAGATCAGAGAGTCATCAGGGGGAAGAAGATAGAAAAACCATGGAAGTGGCTGGACAGTCCTTCAGATACGAGGGAGGCAATCTTGAAACTGCCAAGGATGCAAACGAGCAGGACAAAAATGAAAACCTAGTTGAGAGCGACAATGCCTGGGGATGCACTACAAACTTTGCTGTTGGGGGTTTAAAGACAGAGGTTCATACTGACAAGGAGAAAGGAAGGCTAATGGAGGTAGCTGAATTTTCCCCTCTGTTACAAGGGAATAAAAAGGAGTCAAAGGCAGTCGAAGATGCAAACAGCCTGGAGGAACAGAATTGTGAGATTGCTTGCTTGGCTCACGGTTTCTTTGGACTTGATAGAATCAAGAAGCAAGCTGCAGATGTAACCGAGGCTTTTCTTATTGGCAAAAATTTGGTATATTTTGGTGAAAATGACATTAACTTTGAAAACAAGCAAAATCATCATGTAACAGAATACAAGAGCATGTCTAATCAGGAAAAATGTGTTGAAGATGTAACTATTGAATTGGATGATGATGTTGATATTTGTGAACCTGAAGTTCACACTAGTAACGAAGAAAATGAGAAGAGTTCGATATCCTCTCATGATGAAAGATGGTCCAGTGATGAGACAGAACCACTTTGTGATCCAGAGTGTTGTATTGAAGAAGCCGCTTGTGAATTGGGAGAAAATAACAAGGATGTCAAGGAGTCTGAAGTTATAGCAAATCACGAGAATTCCTTAGAATCTTCTCACGATGATACATGGGTAGATAATGGTATCAATACCAAAGCAACCCAGCGATCTTGTATATTTAAAGGGCAAGGGAAGGTCACAGATAAATCCGTGGAAGAGGAATTAGGCCAAAGCACCAGCAATAAAGAGGAGAATTGTTGCAAAAACCCGGCAATGGAAGAGAAGGAATGTGAAGATGATTTGAAAAAGGAAGTGGAGGTGGAAAATGAACACTTTAGGGAAAAGGAAAAAGTGAAAGAGGGGGGATTAGAAAGAGAAAAGGAGAGAATAGCTGTTGAAAGGGCAATACGAGAAGCACGTGAAAGGGCGTTTGCAGAGGCCCGAGAAAGGGCTGCTAACGAGAGAGCAGCTGCAGTAGCTCATCAAAGGTTAAAGGCTGAGGTCCGAGAAAGGCTAGAGAAGGCTCCTTCAGAAGTTAATAATAAGTCGGCAGCTGAGAAGGCTTCTTTTGAAGCCAAACTAAAAGCTGAACGTGCTGCAGTAGAGAGAGCAACTGCAGAGGCCAGACAGCGTGCCCTGGAAAAAGCGTTGTCTGAGAAGGCTGCTTTTGAGGCAAGAAATCAGGCTGAAAAGTCTACAGCTGAGAGACTTTCAAGCATTTCAAAAGCTAACGGGATGAATTCCAGAGCAAGTGTCTTTACTTATATTTTCCTAGCTCCTTTTGTTATCCATAAAAGCATTCTGCATGAAAAATTAACAGTTGTGGAATTTCTAGCAGGATAAACAATACAACGACCCAGATCCTTCTAGCAGTTCAAGATATCCAGGTTCTTCAAATCATGGTGGTATGTCACATTTTGAAGTACCCCTCATACGATATATAAAAGGCATTGTCATTTCATAAGGATTTTAGTCTCTCCTCGCTTCTATAATGCTCCTAAGCAGTTCATGATTTGCTTTGTGATTTCCCCACTCAACAGAAAGTTCTAATGGAGGCGACGGAGAATCAGCTCAAAGGAGTAAAGCCATGTTGGAAAGGGATCATAGAACAGCAGAGCGTGCGGTATGCTCCTTGCACCTGATTCTGGTATATAAATTTAAATTTTCTGACTTCTGACAAGCATACTTCTGTTTTTGGTCTCATCCAGGCAAAAGCTCTCGCAGAGAAGAATATGCGTGATCTTCTTGCTAAAAAAGAGCAGGCAGAGAGAAATGTAATCAGCTGCGCAAATAAGATTATAAAATAGTTCCAGTTACATCAAGTTTAGATTACTTTTCTCACTGTCTTTTACTATGTATCAATGGCAGAGACTGGCAGAAACTTTGGATGCTGATGTCAAGAGATGGTCTAGTGGGAAGGAGAGGAACTTGCGTGCTCTTCTTTCAACACTGCAATATGTATGTAGAAACCTTCTGCTGATACCCGGTGCATTCTGAGTGATGATTTTCTACACAATTTATTGACAATCACTTTTCCTGTGTTTGTTTTGTTTCTAGCTCTTAATACATCATAAATTATGAACTGATTTTTTTATATAGTATTTAAAATAAAAATCCAGTCGTGTACAAAAGGGATTAACTGGATTTCCCTTGCGTGCAGATCCTTGGCCCTGATAGTGGCTGGCAGTCAATTCCTTTGACCGAGATGGTCTCAAGCACTGCTGTGAAAAAAGCTTATCGAAAGGCCACTCTATTTGTTCATCCTGACAAGTTGCAGCAACGAGGTGCAAGCATACAACAGAAATACACCTGCGAGAAGGTTTTTGATCTTCTAAAGGTGGGCTACTGTTTCCTCTTCTTAAACCTAAATTATCTGTAGCATGTCATTACCTGGGAGAAGTGCATTCTTCATATTACTCTAATAAGGTGGGGATAAGAAACTAAAATCATGATGAAGAATTGCAGACGTCCTGGAAGGTCTTCAACTTTAAAATCGGCACTCGACAACATATTTCGTTTAGGATTGAAACAGAGCCTTAAATGTTTTTCATTCTTTTATCCGACCTGGGTTTTTAAAGTGATATTTTCTTTTGTTTTTTTGCTGTCCCAGGATGCCTGGAACAAGCTCAGTGCAGAAGAAAGGTAGAGAGTGTCAACCAGCATCCTTAAAAGGTTTTTTCATTTACTGTAGGCACGATTCATAGCCAAACATTTGTACCCTCGATCCTTCACTCTATGCAATACACGCCCACTTCGTAAACTCTTGTAGTGCGCTCATTTGCCCGTGCATTCAATTTCAATGCTTGCCGTTTCTTGTTTGATACTAACTAGATTTCATGGCAAAGAGGGGATATCAGAAACTGACAATGGTAGCAAAATTGCAGCTACCTTTATTTCATAAGAAGCCCCTCCCAAGAAAATACTACGCCTGACATGATTATAGAGTTTTAACCATTATTATAAAGTTCCCACTGTCCCACAACTATTAAAAACAAATGCACAGACAGATTTATATGGCTGATCTGAGATCACTATCCAAGCACGAACAGCTTCATAGCATCTTCATGCACAAGCTTGGGTATACCCCAGATCAGAAAGAAAGGATGTTAAATATTGATTTGCAAAGAATGTAAATTTGAAGCTGGTGATACACAAACTGGCAGCCAGATAACTGTGTTTCTTTGAAAGAAGTACTGGTAACACTCGAAAGTTCCAACCACAGTGATGAAGTACTGTCATCTCAGTTCACACCATTTTACAGCTAACAGGGAGAGACAAAATAGGCAGGAGCTACAGGTTCTAGCCACAAAATCCTTAAACTATTCAAACTGAAATGAAATTGACTGGATTGGGCATGCTGACACAGATTACAAACCAAGCGCGTGTAACATCATAGCATTCTGTGCATGCATGCGATTCTCAGCTTGCGGAAAGACTATGGAGTTTGGAGCTTCAACAACACCATCTGTGACCTCCACGCCCCTTTCAGCTGGTAAACAATGCATGAAATAAGCTTTTGGGCCAGCCAACTTCATCAGATTTTCATCAACCTGCAATATAATGCATTGAAAAATGGAAATCAAGAACTACGATCTGCACTAAAATAAATTCAAGAATTCACTACAGGCCTAATCTTGTGCGTCACTGCAAGACAGATCTTTAGGAGAGTTCAAAATGGAAGAGCATTATTTTGACGGAGGGTTTGCAAACTTGGTGGAAGGCAATATCATAGGTGTTTCTTCAACAAGGAATAGAAAGTAACATAGTAAAATGGACAGACATGAAATTAGCAATGTCTTGCTTGGATTTTACTTATTTTCTGCATGAGAAGCTTAAAACCTTTATAATCAATACTACGGAAAAGACGGTCTATATACCTGAAATCCTTGAAATACTTGGCGACGGTGTGCAGCCTCCTCCTTTTGCCCCATGCTGGCCCACACATCAGAGTAAACCACATCAGCTCCTCTAACAGCTTCCTGTGGGTCATTAGTAATCTCAATCTTGCTGATTCCAGCCTGTTGTGCCTTTAACACGGTTTTTGCATCTGGTTCAAAACCTTTAGGACAGGCACACACAAAGTGGAAAGGAATTACAGCTGCCAACAGCAACCATGAGTGTACAATGTTATTCCCATCCCCAACATATACAACCTGAATTTGTAACAGTGGACAGTCAGGTTAGAATCATAAGAAACCGAGCATGCCATGCATGTACAAAATAAAACTACATTAAAAGCACAATCAACTAACCTTAGTTCCTTCCAACCGGCCAACATGTTCAATTATGGTGAGGGCATCGGCCATTATTTGGCAAGGGTGGTTATAGTCAGTCAGGCCATTAATAACAGGCACTGTTGCATGTTTTGCCAGATCAAGAATGTCCTGAAAAAGAACAAGCAGCTGCATTTGCAAATATCCTCGTGCATGGAAATTATCTTTAAAACTAACTTAAAAACACCACAAAATTCCTGAACACTTGCTTGTTTTCAAGCCACAAACTTTTATTGAATTCTGCACAGTTCAGTTCAGTTTATGCAACCCCGCATACATTAAAGGAATTGACCATAGATGAACTATCAGAAGGAATTACCAAAAACATAAGAAACTCACCAGCATACCTGATGAGCAAAAACACGTGCCATTATTATATCATTATAGCGTGACAAAACACGAGCAACATCACGAGTTTCCTCTCGTTTACCCATCTGAATATCATTAGGTCCTAAATATATAGCATGGCCTCCAAGTAGGGAAAATCCAGTCTCAAATGAAACTCGCGTCCTCATGGATGGCTTCGCAAAGATCATAGCCATTGTCTTCCCTTTAAATGGAAGGAATGTCCTGTCTCCAGATTTTATCACAGCCTTGACTTCAGCAGCCCGGTCTAGGATCTTCATAATAGTCGCTTTGTCAAAATCACTGATGTGCAGAAAATCCTTCATCCCTGCTTTCGCTGTAAAATATGGAGCAATATATGACAGAAGATATAAAAGCTGTAAAATATCTTGCTGTAGTGTAGCCTTCGAATTGCAGGACGTGATATTTGAATTCAAGTAGGATGGACATTGAAATGTTCTAGTGATTAGGTTTAAAAAACCTTTGAGGCTTCAAAAAGGTACACTAATCTAATCCAAACATTTCTTGGAACAAATCAATAATCTATTGCGAATCCAAATCAATAATCTATTGCGAATCCAAATCCATAATCTATCAGCAAACTAACACCATATCTTCATCTATCACCACTTTCCGAATGCAAACCCTAATTCCTGCAGCATTCTCCTTATCAAACAATGCCTAAACCCTAGTTCCAACTATAATACAATTGATTAAACAAATACCTGCACACGAAATGACATTTGGACGACAATAGAGAAAGAACATCACATCAGAAGGTGAAACGGACCTGGACCGTTGACGGAAGATGGTGGTGGAGGAGCAGAGGTTGAGGAAATCCGGCACGAGATTCTTCCACGACTAGCTCGAGACGGCACCGACACGGTTGAGAAGAGGGAGGATCGAGAGAGGGGAGTTGTGAACAAAGCAGAAGATGAAGAGGAGAGAGAGACTTTGTTCGATGGAACTGCGCGGTGACAAGAAATCGACGCCATTGTTTTTCGTTTTCTGCGAAGAGAGTCTGTTACAGTGAAGCAGACGGAGACTGGGGAGCGGGTGTGGTTTAGTGGAGGGTCGGTTTATAAATATATGTGAATAGTTTACGTAAATGCCCCTGGATTGCCTAGACACGGCGTCGTTTCTTTCTCACATGTTAACAAATTAAGTGGGCCTTGATGTTGTTATTTGGACCTTAGGAGTTGTATTTTGAGCTATGAGCCCATTGCTTCGCATTTTATGACTTTGTATTGTCTTTTAAAAATATTTTTTTTAAAAATGAATTAATTATTTATTATTTATTTTATTTTAATTTTTGTGTTTTTAGATTATTTTTATATATCAAAAATAATTTTTAAAAATATAAAAATACTATTTTATTGTAATTCTAAATAAAAAATACATGAAACTACACCGTTCGAAGGCATCTAAAATTTATATCATGAACATGGACAAATACGCGCTACAAGGTCATTTATTTTGGATCTATAGAGGTTGCCATGGCCATCACATGCAAGGTCCCTCTGCAATCTTTCTTCGTTGTTCTACCTCTAGATTTTTTGTCTAGACTGGTAAATAATAGTAGAGGTCCTGCGAGTTTTGACATGTATATCATGGCAAGTCTTCAATTTTCCTGACTCTAGTTTTTTGTTCTCTCCCTTTTGCTTCCCTCTCACTTTTCATAACAAAACTTCATGTTGGTTCAATTATGAAACTACACCGTTTGAAGGCATCTAAAATTTATATTTTTCATTGAAGTTAGCTTAATAAATTTGATGTAAATTTTTTAATAATAAATTTCAGCAAGCAAGAATAGTGCGTGAACAGTTCACCTTATTTGAGAAACAAAGTGCAAAAAACTGGGCAATAATAGCCTTACACCGCAAGCGTAGTACAGAAAAACATTCTGAGGCAACTCAAATTGAAACGCAGAAAACAGACACACCACAATTATTGCAAAATGTGTAGCTTTTGCCATTGAAAATCATCTAATGAGTAGTAGACTGAGTGGCATCGGAGCCGGCAGGGACCCCTCCGTTTTCTTTGCTTCCCACGACGGCTTGTTTTTCATGAGAAAGGGGAGTTGGTCCCTTTTCTTTGCATGTTTCCACAGCACTGGCGAACTTCTCCTCGGCGGCTTGTTTTTCATGAGAAAGAGGAATCAGTCCCTGTTTTCTGCACGTCTCCACAGCACCTACGAACATGTCCTCCAAGCTGTATTTGAATTCAAACCCCAAGTCCTTCACCTTTTTGGACGAGAAGACGACACTCGCCAGATCCTCATCGATGTCTTTGAGCCTGGTCAGCACGATGCTTTGGTTAATTAGCCCGGAAATAGAAGGAAAAAAATGCTGTAAAGATCTATGGTTGTGTTAGGTGAGAGACTGACTTAGTGGGAACGTTATATTCCGGGTATTTTTCTCTGAGTAATTTGGCAAGATCGTGAATGGTGGCGCTATGCGAGGAGCAGATGTAGCGGCCCTCTGCTTTTGGATTCTCAAACAAAAATATATGAGCCATGCAGAGGTCATCCAAGTGTACATAATTTCCCTGCTTTATAATTCCATAATGGGATTCGGTTCCTGCGTCACGAGAAAAATATTATTCTCTATGTCACATTTAAGAACAGTAAATTAGTAATAATTAGCTCAAAAATGGGAAGAAGGTGATGTCAGATGTACCGGTGATCAGAGAAAGTCCGGTTATAAGACTCGGCGGCATTGACTGCATGATGAATGGGCCAACAACAAGAGGTGGTATGACGCTGATAAAATCCATGTTATTCTCTTCAGCAAACTTCCAAGCAGCTTGCTCGGCAAGAGTCTTGGACACGAAGTACATCTGGTCACCAGGGTAAATTTCAAAAAATCATCTTGATTAGAAATTGAGAGTTGAATTTATACCGCAAAGGAAATTGTTAGAGAATAATATAAATCATATTATGGTCTCACTTGTAATCTTTAAGAAATTAAATTGCTTGATAGCACTAACCCATCCAGTCATTTTTACGGCCTGGACAAATTCCAAATCACTCCAGCAGCTTTCATCGTACACTGGTTTTTTGTGTTCTTCAACATCCACAGTTCCTGCTGATGATGTGAATACGATCCTTCTAACAGTTTTTGCTGTGGCACATGCTTTCATGATGTCCAGTACCCCATTGATTGTAGGCTTGATCACCTCATTCTGCCGAAGAGGAAAAAATCTCAGAACATACTGATTCTGTATATTGATGTTAATTGCAGCAATTGCTGGATAATTTCCAGTTTGATTCCACTACCCTTTTCTAGCAACAGTAATGTCGCCACGAAATTTGCGTCAAAATATGGATTTTATATCCTTGACGAGTCATTGATTAATTATTGTAGGAAAGAATTTTCAGCGTTACAATACACATATATATAGATATAGATATATCCTTGACGACCTTCCTTAATAACCTTCATCAGTGTAAATATTAATAAGCTGCCATCGCCATTGGCAGAGAGCTATATATGACCATTTCCCAAGCTTGCAAAGTTTGAAATCATACCTCAGGGTCCTTGGACTCAAAATCCATGGGAGTGGCAACATGGAAGACACCTGTGCAGCCTTGAATAGCTTCATCAAAACTCCCTTCCACAGAGAGATCAGCTTTCCATAAAGTCAAGTGGGTTTCAGCCTTGGGCAACTCCAGCAAATGCTTCACCTTCTTTGTGTTATCTACAACGAGCAATCGTTGAGAAAATACCATAAAGCAAAGCTGTAAAAGAGATTATTTATAAGATGGCTGGACGAGGCTAACCAGGGTCGCGGACGGTGGCTCGGACCGTATAACCTTTCTCTAGGAGTCTCATAATGAGCCATGATCCGATGAAGCCAGAGGCACCGGTCACACAAACTGTCTCGGCTTCCACTCCCATGTTTGATTTTCAAGCTCGTGATGACGGTAAGTGGGTCAGCTAGGAAATTGAAAGCAAATAAGGTACGGTGTGTTGCAATAATGCTAATCTCGAGACTTAAAATGTGGTAATTCTGGTCAGCATTGATCTGTTTTTCTTATAGACAGACTCCATTCTCTCGGTCCTGCCTACCACATTTCAGTGTTAGCAGAAATCTCAGCGGCGGTCAGCTGAGCTAACGGTCTTCACGTGCAAATGTGGGGGTTGCATCTACCTATTCTCCTGCTTATATGAGTTGTACCTTGTCACTCTCTTCTTGCCACTTGCTTTTTACGGGTTATAACTAACAAGTTCCTTAATTCAGCTGCAAAATCAAGGAACAGTGATTAGGTTAATGACCACCTTAACGTTATACCCACGATGTTTGTGTTTTAAATTAAATTACTTTAAAAAATAATTAACTATAGTCCACGAGAGGAAGGTTAGGAATGGAGTTTCTTTCAGCATCAAAAATATTCTCGGATATGAAGTGAGAGTAAGACTCCGTTTGACATAAGATGTTTCTAAACTAATTAGAACTTCTAATAGTTGCTTGATTTCTTATGACGTAAACATGTTTTCCTCTCAAGTTAGGGTAAAAACTTAGAATTTGAAAACAAGACTATAATTTATAGTTTTTTTTTAAATAAAAAAAAATTGTATTTTCAACTCGCAACCACAAAACTATTACAATATTGTGTTTGAGGATACGATGAAGATTTTTTTAAAAATATTTTTTTGTGTGTGAATACGCATAAAAAATAAGCGAGAAATGCATGTTAATGCTAAGAAAAATTGCAATTAGTTATTTGACTGGGTTTGTAAGTTTTTTTAAAATAAAATATAGGCATGTATGTTATTTCAATATGTTTTTTCACATAAAAAATCAAAGTATAGATAAAAAAAAATTATGCTAACATCTACTTAGATAAATCAATAATCATTTATGTACATAAAAAGTCACCGACAATAAATAAATGAGAAATTAGAGAGAGAAAATAAAGATGAAAAAAAATCAAGATATTTGATCCCATAAAATGACTTATTTGTTTGTTTGTGTCCTCTGAGTTTTTTTATTAAATTCAATAGAAATAGAAACCCGTACGAAACAATTTGAATAAAATAAAAAACTATTATGCAAGGCCAAAGAAAATATTTTAGAATAAATATTTGTTATATCAAATAAAGCACATTTTTTATAGAATAAAACAATTCTTCAAAAATCAAATACAAAAAAAATATGTAAAAAAAAAAAAACTCTATTAAAAAAAGGTCTGCAAAACAAAACTTGTAGTCTAGACCATGAGACCAGGATAAACAAGTATAGAATAAGTTATAGATAACCACATGACCATTTTTTGTAAATAATATAGAATGATAAAATAAGAAGAAAAAATCTTGAATTGCATAAACTTTTCAAACTTGACACCTATCCATGGCAGTCAAAATCGAGATTTTGACACGGATCGGAAAGGGCTCCGAAAAATCGGATCGTAAGATCGGATCGTAAAATCGTAGAAAGATCGTAAAATGTCCGTACAAAAATTATTATTTTTAATTATATTTAAATTTAAAAAATGAATTTAAATATAATTAAATATTATTATTTTTTATTATTATTATCTACGATTTTGTACGATTTTTCTACGATTTTTCTATGATTTTGAACGATTTTTCTACGAGTTTGACCGAGTTTGACCGGTTTCGATTTTTCTTTCCGGTCCAACCAGGTTTTCGGAGCCAACTCGCAAAATCGTACGATTTTGCGAGTTGGCTCGCGATTTTGACTGCCATGCACCTATCTCATTAGATTAACTTGAAAAAAATCAATCTCTCAGAAAATTATGATTGAAAGAATAAGGGTGAAAGTTGAAATAAAAACTAAATTAAAGGTAAATTGAGGGTTAAATTGAATAGAAAAAACTTTTAAAAAAGAAGATAGAAAATTAAAAGAATGAGCGCTAAACTAGGGAAAAAATTCTAAACTTTAATTGAAAGATAAAATTTAAAACAAAAAAAACTTTAACAAAAAAGCTAAAAAAAACAGGAAATCAAATTAAATTGGAAAAAATATATGACAATATATAATTTAAGGATTAAATTGAATTTTTTAAATAAAATTACAAATATAAAAAAACATGTGAACTGAAATTGAAAGATCTAGAAAAAAAAAAAAAAACGTGAATTTAGGATGACAAATGACATATTGTCTCTAGGAGTGAGCATTTTCAGTTCGGTTTGGTTTTTATAAAAAAAATAACCAAACCAAAAATTGTAGTTAAAAAAAAAAAATTGAACCGGACATAGTAAAAACCAACCGTTTTCGGTTCGGTTCGGTTTTTATGATTAAAAAACTGAAAAAACCGATTTTGTTTTGTGATTAAATTTTTTCCCACTCTACAAGTTGTGTGGTTCTGTCTTTAATGATATCAACAATACAGGAGTGCTTATTTTTGGTCATCAAAATCCACACACATGACGTTTTGTTTGTGCTTATTTTTTATGTTTTTCTTTAATATGTTTTAAATTTTTATTTGTATTTAATACTGTTGTTGTTTTGGCTTATTTAGCATTTAAATATGAAAATTATTTTTTAATTATATTAGGTGTCTTTATTTTTTTATTTTTCACAAAGTTAATAGGATTCTTTTGTATATTTTATATTTTTATAAATTAATAATATTTTTTTATAATATCTTTAATATATGCAACCTTACATAGTATTTTTTTTCCTTTTATTTTATTAAAAAAAATCCATGAGCATGCCAATTTTTATTACAAATTGATTTTAATAAACAAATTCATCAAATACAACTAGATAAATGACCTATATCATGCTCTTGAACATTTTAATTTATATTTTTCTCTTTATTTTATATTTTTCTCTTTATTTATCAAAAAAAATTTCTATTAAATTATCTCAATCTCATGATCTATAATTCACGGTAAATATATATTTTTGACATATTTTGTGTCGAGGTTATGAATTGATTTCATGTGTTAATTCAACTTTGCATGCCTAGTTCTTACTATATTATCAAATTAATTAAAATTTAAAATGATGAATTTCTCTTATTTAAAAAAAAAACATAATTATTTTATTTTTTCAGGTTAAAAAATATATGGTCTACTGTGATGTCGCGCAGGCCATATCTTCGGACTGGGAGCGATTATTTCTGTGTCTAGAATTATACTTGGGTGTGTTATAAAAGTGTTGTCGAATAATTTCAATACAATATTTTAAAAATATTAAAAAAATCATAATTTTAATACAAAAATTCATATTTCTGTGTAATTTTATTATTCTTTTAATATTTTTTCATATCATTTTGATATATTACTATTAAAAATATTTTTCAAAAATAAAAAATATTATTTTGATATATTTTTTTGAATAAAAACAACCACCCCTACACATTTAAATATTTCTTTAATGTGTTTTTATTAACGCGGCCAAGTGTATGATTGGCCGTGATAACAAACTATGCCTCAAAATTACACAAATTACGCCACTGCTATATTTAAATCCGTGATATAGGTTACGGTTCGCATGAGAGGTAAATGTTCAGGGCAGCAAAATTGTGCCTGTTTGGTATTGCGGTTGCGGTAGCTTTTCAAAAAGTTTTTCATGCCGAAATATATCAAAATGATGTTTTTTCATTTTTTAAAAATTATTTTTGATATCAGCACATCAAAATGATATAAACGCACCTAACCGCCGTTATTTAAAATGAAAAAAAAAATAAAAAAATTGCCAACCGCAGCTAACCTGCGGTTTGGCCGCAGTCCCATACAGGGGCTGGGTGGGACATGGAGTTTTCAGGCAAGAAATCCGTGACACGGCTTGAACTGTTCTTGTTCTGAGACCAACCATGTCCTTTCAGGGACAGGACTAAGTGGGTGTTTGGTTAGCCAAACTATTTGGCAAAGGAAGGAACCATAGTTTTGCAACTGTGTCCCACCATAAACTGGTGTCAAACCGCAATTTATGAAAAGCAAAACCATTAATAAACCTCAAACCTAACTCAAATTTCCCGCATATACATATGTATATACAATCAAATCAAAGAGCTCCAGGAGTCTAATTCAACCAAAAAAAACCCCATCAATTAACTTCACGAACAAAAATCAAGGTTTCTAATGCGAAAAGCACAAAGATTTTGAAAAATTTACCAAATATCAGCTCTAATCTCTTCCAATTCACCCATCAAACTTGATCAAAAGCCAGACTCTTAACCTCAAATAAACCAAACAAGTTGGGCCTCAAGTTTTGAAACCCTTTTCACTTTTGGGGTTAGAAAAGAAGACAGGGAGGGAGGAGTCCTAAACGAGAGATAGAGATGAACCCAGAAAAAGCTGCGAATCGAAATGGACCCAATAAAGGGAGTTTTTGTTGTGTATCTATTTAGAATTTTAGAGGGTGAAAGAAGACGGTGAGAAGTTCAAGGATAAAATTAAAAAGAAAAGAAAAATAAAATAATAATTATACTACTACAATATACAGTAATAAGCTATAATGATTCCACGAACTGATTTAGCTTGTAGTTAATTGTCGCTACATAACAAAGGATAAAAAGCAAATGGGCCAAAGACAAAAGGGGGGATCAACCAGTGGGGATAAAAGTATCTTCTTTTCCCAGTCTCTTACTTTGTCGGGATGTGTTCTCTTTGTTCATTGCTTTCGCTAAGTTTGTCGTTATATGCTTTTATAAAAAAATGATTTTTTTTTATCTTTTCTAAATATTTTCAGATTTACTAATATCAAAATTATTTTTAAAAAAAATAAAAAAAATATTATTTTAATATATTTATAAAAAAATCACGTCACCATTACTAGATTGCAGGCCAAGAGTTCCAATTTGATGGATAGCATTTATCATTGAACCTTCCTCGTTCATCATCACCAGCCGATAAATTCAAATATATATTCGTTGTTTTTGAAAATATTTTTGTTTAAAAATATATTAAAATATTTATTTTTAAATTATTTTTTATATTTATACATGAAAATGATTTAAAAACATCATAAATTTTTAATTTAAAATAAAAAATAATATATTTTAAAAAAAAATTCTTTAAATTATTTTTGAAATACAACAAACAAATAGTGACACGGTTTCTCAAAATAAAATGTCTCTCCCACGTCGTTTCTCCTCGTAGTTTGCTTTGGGTTTGGTACCCTTTTTTACCCCCAAACTATTCAAGTTTTGTCACATACATTAATGCTCACACCATTAATTTTCAATTATTATATTTCAAAGAAATATTATCTCTGTTTGATTTGACCATTATCATTGACACAAGATCCATTTAAGAAATCTGATTTTTGGTATTTTGAGACAAGTTTTTTCACTTATATTAATAAAAATTGAATCTAATTTAAAAATTAATTTTATTTTTTCAAGATCAAGGATAATTTTTAATGTTTGTTAAAATATAAACAAAACTGAGAGATACTATGTTTAGCTTGTTTTCCATCTATCATAATTTGTTTATTAAGAAAATAAAAACCACCTTCTGACACCAAAGATTAAAATTAATTAAATTGACAATACAAGTCACCTGGCCAATAATGGATTAATAAAAAATCACCATTAAACGTTTCCTCTGGGTCAGTGCTTCACAAGGTTTCCTAAATTTTCTCCAACGATGAAGACATTGTCCGAGACATCGCCGTGACGTGCGCTAGATTTCGGAAAAGGTTAGGGCTCACTTTCGGCTCTGTAGCCGACGTGGGGCTACCTGAATTACTGAAACCGTTCAGCTAACCAGAAAAAAGAAAGAAATAAGGCCAGGTGCCATTAATCCCGTGAATCCTAGCATCATAGTGTGAAGAAAAACATTAATAACTATGGATTTTTATTCCTCTACTTGTTATATTTTTGTTTATAAAAGAGTTGTAAAATTATAATAATACTATAAATCACTTTTTCCTAATAATAAATCATTATATTTAAGATTATGTGTTTTTAGGATACACTTTATCACTGTTTCAAAAATATTTTTGAAAAAAATTAATTATTTTATTTTTATTTTAAATCAATTTTTTTAATATTTTAAGATATTTTTATGTATTAATATCAAAAATAATTTTAAAAAAATATATTTCTAAACCAAAAAAAAATAATTCAAAACAACCACGATAATCCTTCCAAACAGTCCCTTTAACTTTATAAAATCTCAATGGAATAAGCCTTCTAGAAAATAGTGGGCATTAAGGCATTGTCAGCCACATATACTTTTTGCTACAGAAAAAGGGAACATTTTCTTAGGATCGGAAAATTGTGCACCAGAAGAAACCCAAAACCCCTTAGCGTTGAGATTGCTGGGACACATCGCATCTTCTTTGTCGCATTGAGAGCCAGGAAAGGGAGAAGGAGGGGGGAAATGAGGCACTGGGGTCTGATTTTTTTTGTGATTCTGCTCATTCAAGAACAGGGATTTTTTCTGCAGGTGGGAGCAGATGATGGGTTCATGAGAACCAATGGAGTGCAACTTTTGTTGAATGGCAGCCCATTTTATGCCAATGGCTTCAATGCCTACTGGCTCATGTACTTCGCAACAGACACTTCACAGAGAGAGAAAGTGACATCTGTTTTCCAAGAAGCCAAACAGCATGGCCTCACACTGGCAAGAACTTGGGCTTTCAATGATGGCCAAGATAGAGCTCTGCAGGTCTCACCCGGCTCCTACAATGAACAAACTTTTCAGGTAATCATGATACTTTACTCTCTTTTTAGTCCTTTGAAATTCCTCATCCCCGTCCTGTCGTTGTCAAAAATCTGATTTCTCGTTTTTATTTCTGGCTCGAAGGGATTGGATTTTGTCATTTCTGAAGCTAAGAAGAACGGTATCAAGCTGATTTTGAGCTTGGTGAACAACTATGAGAACTTTGGAGGGAGAAAACAGTATGTGAACTGGGCATCCAGTCAGGGCCAGGCTATATCATCTGTTGATGATTTCTATACAAACTCTATAGTGAAAGGATACTACAAGAACCATATCAAGGTGAGGGTGGCGACTCTCTATCTTTCTGTCTCCCTGCCATTATTGACAAATGATTCAACCACTGGAGTGACTCTCTGTCTCCCTATTTCTCTTTTAATGTCCCCCCTTTCCTTTTAAATAGGATTGATTGATTGATTGATTTTCTCGTATTTTGCAATACCATGGTTAATATTTTTCTTTTTTTTGCTGTGTATATATATATATAGACTGTTCTGACAAGACGTAACAGTATCACCGGAGTTGCTTACAAAGATGAGCCAACGATAATGGCCTGGGAGCTTATGAATGAACCCAGATGTGCCTCAGATCAATCAGGAAGGACCATCCAGGTTGGTTAAATAGACATTTCCATCTCATCTTCTTGATTCTACATGTCTAGTTTCAAGTTCCAATCTTTTCACTATTTCTGAACTCAAAAATCTTGTGATTTTCATCACTCCGTGTTTTTTTTTTGCAACTCCACTCGGGATTCGCCAAAATGGTGTCGGTCACATGAACTGGCATGCTTGAAACCTTACTTCTTCAATTTCAATTTCCAGGGTATATTTTTTTTTAAAAAAAAAAACACATTGAAAAAAATATTAGAAAAATAATATAGTGTCAACACATCCTCCACTAAGAATAAAGGTTTGAACAAACAAATCTAAGTGGGTGGCCAGGTAAGAGTTTACGTGTCTGTTTGTGAGTGTGGCTGCGGTTGCTTTTGTGAGTATTTTTCATTCAAAAATACATTAAAATTATATTTTTTTTATTTTTTAAAAATTATTTTTGATATCAACACATTAAAATGATTTAAAAACATCAAATTTTATTAATTTAAACATAAACTTAAAAATATATATTTTTAATTTTTTTTCAAAAACACTTTTGAAAAGTCCTCCCAAACACCCCCATGACTAATAGATTTGTTATTTGTAATCTTAGTTTTGAGTCACGTTAATCAAAAAATTAAATAAAGGTTGTACAATAGATTGAAATTAAATAAAGGTTTTGAGAAGATAAGATGAAGATAAAAATAGAACTAGAAAGCAAAAAATAGAAGGATCACGAGCCTATTTTTTACACACCCAATATTAATAATATTCTGGAAGAGTATAAACAAGTTTATAATTAATTATAAATTAATCTTGAACAAAATTTCTAACTAATGAACTTATAATTAACCTTAAATCAAACTATGCTATTTTCTAAATAATAGATAATTCTCAAAAAAAAATTTAAATTGTGTTATTTTTTAAAAATTAAATCAATTTAATGCCAGCCTACTTTCGAAGCTGGGGCAATAATTTAAGAGCCTACACCACTATTACTGGCATAGGATTAGGTGAGGTTCTGACCGTATTAATTTCATTAACATAGGCGGACAAAAGGGTCTGTATCATGGTTAATGAAAGTGTTACACACAAGGAATGATTATAACTTCTTTTTTTAATTGGATATCCGGATAATTAAATTTTTAAATTTTTGTGTTTGTGTCCAAACAAAAATAAAATAAATTATTAGTAATTACACCAAGAAATATGATCCCTAAAAAATATAACCTGAACCTTAAAAAATCATATATTTTCAGCCAAAACTTTATCACTATTCAATCCCTCTTGCTGGATCATTGATAGCTATCAACGTCTCAAGAGTAAAAAATCTGGTTTGATCACACGACAAGAAAGCAAAATTATTAAATAGAAACCAGTGTTTGATTTTACTTATTTGTGCTTTGTATGGCAGGCTTGGATTACAATTTTACTTATTTGTGCTTTGGATGGCAGGCTTGGATTACAGAGATGGCTTCTTACTTGAAATCCATAGATGGAAATCACTTGTTAGAAGCAGGCTTGGAAGGGTTTTATGGACCATCTTCTTCTGAAAAGCAGCAATCCAATCCAAACTTTCAAGTAGGGACAGATTTCATTGCTAACAATCAGATACCAGGCATTGACTTTGCTACAGTTCACTCCTATCCTGACCAATGGTAAAGTTTTGATTAAAAACTTTCCACGTAAAACCGTCCCCGGTTTGGTTCGGTGAATGCTTTTTCCTGGCAATAAATATTTTCCTAACCCAGCTGTGGTGATTTTCTTTATGAACAGGTTGACTGATTCAGGTGAAGAAAGCCAGCAATCGTTTTTGAACAATTGGCTCAGCAATCATATCCAAGATGCACAGAACATCCTTCACAAGCCAGTTCTGTTCACTGAATTTGGAAAATCATTGAGAACGTCGAGTGATAATCAAAGGGACCAGCTGTTCAAGACAGTCTACTCGGCCATTTATTCATCAGCTAGCAGCGGAGGTGCTGCTGCAGGTGGAATGTTCTGGCAACTACTTACTGAAGGAATGGACTCATTCCGAGATGGGTACGAGGTAGTCTTCAGCCAGAATCCTTCGACAACTAGTGTCATTGTTGACCAGTCTCAGAAGCTCAATCGAATTCGAAAGATGTATGCAAGGCTGAGGAACATTGAGAAGTGGAAGAGAGCACATGATATTGGAAACAATGGCAATTAAACTAGAAATTTAAGAAGCAAATAGGTCAAGACTCAGTATTGACCGTACTATCTTTATCTTCAAAAGGGCAAAGAAATAGCGTATTCAAATAAGTTTTTAAGGATTGAATTCGCAGTCGGAGATGAATCAGCTCATCCAGGAGAATTTCTTTTAGTGAAAAAGAAAAGGAAGAAGACCAACACCAGTTGTGAATCGAAATCATCCCCTCCTAGACTACAGAAATTTTATTCCAGCTCAAGATTAACTCTGATATAGTAAACAGGGTTGAAGTAGAAAGGTCAGAGAATAACAGTTTGTATCATCAACCCTGTGGTTTGTGTTTTAAGCAATGAAGCTATTATCCATATTTCTAAATGGACTCCATGCCCTTCGATTTATTCAAGTTAAAAGACTACCTCTTCCTGGCTGTTCTATCACATATGGAAGGAGTACGTAATTTACATATACAGTAGATGCTAGATGTGGATCGATTACTCTGTCAGCTTCATCGCCAGGATTCGGCACTTCTAGATAAGGGTTCCATCTTTGATTGTTGCATTCTTCAGCACGACTGTGATCCCTGATCTAATGTAAAATCCTTCACTTGGCCTGTCTGCTTCTTGAACATCCTGAAAGTCAAAGCAAACATAAGCCAATCAAATACAGGACACTTCCAATTGGTTTCTTGAACATTCTAAGTTGATATGAAGTTGAAATAGAATAGAAAGCTATTCTTACATCGGCATTTTTTATGATCACATCATTTCCTATCTTGGCATTCTTGTCGATAATACAGTTCCTGAGAGAGAGAGAAAAGCCATCCATATGTTCCACCATCAGGCAAAAGAACCCAGTATGGATATTTAAATTGCTATAAGCAATTATGATTGGACGATATTACAAGAAAGAATCTGTAAACTTTAGAAACAACATGCAGGTGTCATCTTGTACCTTGCAAGTTTCTGCATGTGTGCCTGTGCATGTGAAAGAGTAGCAGCAGCTTAAATCTTACCTGATTTTAGTATTTTGACCAACACCAATTGGAACCTTTCCTTCTGCTAGAAGAGAAGCAATTTCAGATTCAGTTTGATAGTAGTCAGCACCCATCATCATAGTATCCTGCAGATACAAGTACAGTCCTGTCAGGCTATTACTGTATTCAGTCGGCAATCCAGAATTGAAAGAAAAACCGGCCAGGCTTCTACATGATGCCAAGATGGCATCAATTACCATCACCATTTATCTTAAAAAATTCATGTTCATAAAGTCACATGTATTTATGGGATTTCAATAGGAAAAAATGAATCGAGTACATTCTGATCCTTTTCAGATGACAGAAATATGCAATCAGAGTGTAGGTTTCATAACATATGATGCCTTGAAGGCATCGCAAACACAATGCCTCATGGAATGCACTGTCTTTTACGGAATGGTTGGCAACTTTCCACTAACTGAATGCCACAATATCAACCCGTAAGATCACCATTTACTGAGTTACTGAGTTATATATATATATATATATATATAATGTGATATTATGAAGGCAAACATTCCTCAAAAAGAGGATAAGATTCACAATCTGCCGCTGATTAGACACAGGTCTTAAGAGGCACAGCGGGCGGCATCACAGGATTGTCATGTGTACTAAACCAAAGCACTATCTGGAACGGCATAGGCTCCTAAAAGCATGTTTTTTCCACTGGAATTCCTTCAGTAATGCGCATTCCAAAATAACTAGCCCCCAGCTGGTGTCAATTTCCTAGCATACCAGCATGCTTAATTTAATCTACTGCCGTCTATGAGCCTGTTTTTTTTTGTTGAATTAATCAAATCTAGAGAGGGTAAGAAGGTGATGCCCGTGAATCCAGAAGCCTGCCACTGTAAATCAGTTAATTTATCACCAAAGAATGTCTTCTTAATCCAGAACTAGCTTCAAACAAGAAGGGAAGAGAAGTGATGGGGCAGGGAGAGACAATGAAAAGAAAGCTAGCTTACTATAAGCTCGACACCACTCTCTAAACGTGAGCGAACTCCTACAATAGAATGTTGCACACTACATTCTCGTAGAAAGCAGCCATGTGAGATTATTGCATCAACAATCTGCAATAAAAGAAAATGCCATGAGATGCCACAAGCTTATTAGAAATTGTAACCTCATTTGAGCTTAAAATCATACCCTGCATCTATCAACTTTAGTTGGCGGCAAGAATCTAGGAGAGGTGAAGAAAGGTGTCTTCGGATCATAAAATTCGAACTTCAGTGGCTGCTGCATTAAGAAAACCATCTGATCAATTTACAAATCATGACCCTTTTGGGAGAAAGGGAAGCCAAATCTCTCTCACTGCAGTGCAACCAGGTTAAGTAGCTTGGTCGTTTCCATAATCAGGAAAGTGAAATAAATAAAAAATCTGATTAATAGGTTAAGTACCACTTCATTGCTAGATGGTCTAAATCCATAAAGTAAACAAACAATTCGGAGATTGTATAGGATTTTGAATTCATTGGAAATGATAAGATACTTCTACCCCATCCACAATATTGTCACTCCTTTTTCAAAGTATTGCCAAAGCAATACGCACAGAGTTTTTGCAGCAATGACTTGCTGATTTCACAATATCGAACAACCCAGCAGAGAGAAAATTGCTTTCATCAATTGGCTTAGAGTGTAAAGGTAGATACTGCAGAAACGAAATCAATGGCAGTAACACCAACCTGCTCCGTGAGGGCCAAATTGGCATCAAAAAATGACTTTATTGTTCCAATGTCCTCCCAGTAGTCATTGAATAAGTAAGCCTAGAAAAGATTAAAAGAAATAAGAAATTCAGTTGCTAGAATAAAGCAAGCCTAAACAAATTAACTAGAAATAAAAAAGGACATGCGGATGAATCTATGTTTGAAGAGCAGACTGACCTGGACATTATGATCCTTCACAGCAGATGGAATGATTTCGGAACCGAAGTCATTGCATGATGGATAGCTCCACCTCAGAAGCTTCAGCAGGACATCAGTTCTAAACACATAAACGCCCATTGAAGCAATATAGGGAAATTGCTTAGCTTCTTGTTTGGAGAGTCCAAGAAGAGTGGTATCAACTTGCTGCAGCAAGAAGAGGATATTGCCAAGAGCTAAGTTTAGATATAAAAACTTAAGGCATATCAAGTGAGAGAAGACCAAAAGGGATCTTAATTAAGGAATAAAATTAAGATGTCGGAGCTCATGAAAAACAAGATGATTATAGGACTAGCTACCATTGCTTTCAGATCAGGGCCCTTGGGTTTCTCGGCAAATTGAACAATACGTCCATTGTTGTCAATCTTCATCAGTCCATAATCTGATGCACGACTGCAACACATCTAATTTCAATGAATTTCCAAATGCAAAACAACATTTATCTACAATAAATGTTCTGAATGCAAATTGAATGGCAACAATTACAGTTTTATAGTTGCAAGAAAAGCAGACATTGCCACAAGACCATGCCCTGTAACATAAAAGGACATTAGGCATACCTGTCATCCATAGGTACACAGGAAACTGTAACATCTGCATTTGTGTCGATATGCTTCTGTAAATACATTTAGACACCGAAAGCGCAGAACTTAAGTCAGGTTCCAGGAATCAGGCATGCAAGAAACTGTATTTGATGCAATATCCCACCTGTGAACGCGTAAAAATAGTACCTGGACAAACTCCATGTAGTTCATTCGATAAAGATGATCACCAGACAAGATCAATACATGCTCCACGTTCTTGTTCTTTGCATCCTGAACAGACCAAGTGAAACCCATTTAGTCTAATTTACAGCTTCAAGTATTCAACAGAAAACAAAATTATGAGTTCTCACCTCAAACACCCATATGAACTGCCTCACAGCATCTGCGGTTCCTTGAAACCATTTCATTCCTGTTTCACCTGGAGTTTGAGTAGCTGCCAAAACCTGTCCAAGGTCTCTTTTAAGAACTTTCACACCAGTAGCTTACAAAAACATTCAGTTTAACAACAACGACAACTCTAAGGATGTATGGCGAACAGTAATAAGCACTTAGCAAGCAATCATTCTTTGATGATACTGCCTTGCCTCAGTAGACCAAAGCATAAGTTCATCTCATGATACAGTTCTGGTGGTATTGTATATAATTTTGCAGATACAAATTACTTCTTCTGCACAAAAATCATCTTACCTCCACAAATGCATCTCCAAAATTAACACCGTTGCCAAGGTTATACGTGCGAGCTAGATGCCGATTGAGCGAGAAGGAGTTAAACTGTGTTAGAATGAAAATCTTCTTTATCCCACTGTTGATGCAATTACTCATAGGTATATCAATCAGCCTGTAACAGCCTCCAATTGGAACCTGTATGCAAGGGCACAATCATAAATTCTACAGTTTTCTTCACAAAAAAATAATGCAAAAGACCAAATTAACCATGCCCCGGTATCTCAAATTTGTAACAAAAATTCAATAATTATTTCTAGAAACCATGAGCTAATTAAATCTTACAGCGGGCTTGGCTCTTCTGCTGGTAAGAGGAAAGAGGCGTGTCCCAGCACCTCCACCTAATATGATCGAGGCTACATTACTTGGGTCTGCTTGTTGAGTCTCAAACACAGGTGCTTCAAACGTCTAAAATCAAAATTAAGAACAATAAGAAGAAAATAAGCACTGCAATCAGACAGAATCAGACGTTGAACAGTTGTTGTACTCACCACAATCTCTTTGTTAACATCTGATGTAAGAACAGAGCAGGCAACTCCAGGCTTAGCCTTTTTAACACCGCTTCTCAAATTTGTCCTCAACCGGGAACTCAAATCCCTGCTCTTCGGGTTCTTCTTAATCCTCTCACCCCAAAAGTGAGTCCCTGCAGCTCTAATGCCTCCCTTGTTAGCATTAACCGCATTGGCACCAGCACTTGCCTTCAAGGCTCCACAGAAAGAATCCATCTTTGAACCAGAGCAAGAAATTACAACCCCAGATATATTTCTTAATGTAAGATCAAGAAATCTAGACTCCTATAACATTAATAATATGACAATACAGAGATGGCCAGAATGGTCCCTAAATAGTCAGAAACCAGAGCAGATGCAGCCTCGATGATAAATAAAAGCCACCCTGATAAATCTAAGGTTTTGAATGTCAAAGTCCAAAAGGCCCAGATCAAAAAAACTAAAAAGATGAAGTTTTTTCAATGACCGGCAACAATTTAGGAGAAAAAGATGTGAACTTCGAGTGGCTGGCAGTTGAAGACAGAAGAGGAGATTGAATGCAAGAGTGATGATTATTGTGATTAGTTTTGATAGTGATGTGAACCAGAAGTCACGAGAAACTACAGAAGCAAGGGCGGGTTTTGAATGATCTACAGAAAGATTTGTAGGAGAGAATCACTTGTGATCACTATGCATGCCACTCTTAACTCCACAGTCTGCGGCTGCCAGTCTTTTATAGTACTTGAAACAGTCCTTCCTCCGGTACGTGTTTGTTACCGTGTTTACTTTTACGGTTACGTTTTAAAAAATATTTTTACTTATAAGTTTTAAAAATTTAGCTTAAGGAAAATATAAAATATATTATTTTAGCTTTTATAAAAGCAAGATTTAAAATACAATTATGCATAGAATCGGCGTAAATGATAAAAGTTATTTGACCAACTAAATAATTTTTATATATAATTTGAGGAGAAAATATATCATGGTAACAACGGTGGTTTAAATGTGTGTTTTGTATTATGGTAGATTTTACGGTTATATTTAATATATAAAAAAGTATAAGAAAAGCTAAAATATAAAATAATTTCGCAGGAAACATTTAAAAAAGATTTTAGGAAAATACATGCGTAATTTATAAAGTTTAAATTAATCAACTAAATAATTTTAAAATTATAATCAAAACAAAATGTTATCTTAACTCCACTTCACTGTACTACCAAACGGATCTTAATTAAGTATTCCAGCCTTGATGCTTTTTATTTCTTTCATTTGTTTTTTTAAGAAAAATTACTGTGCTTACAACGATTTTTCTTCAAATAAATATGTAAAATTCATCGACTTGCATGTCATCCACTCTGACAGTGAATTCGTGCCGAGACCATGGAAGGGAGGCTGGCAGGTGAGCCAGCAATTTACATGCGCATGCATCATTGAGATTCTCCTATTAAAAAATATTTTCCTAATCCTTTAAAAAAAACATAAAATAAAATAAAATCCAAACAGTAGCCTTTGTTATTTAAAAATCATTTTTGAAAAAAAAAATTAATTTTTTTATATTATTTTGAGATTATTTTCATACACTAATATTATAAAATAATTATTTTTAAAAAAAATATCATTTTAATATATTCTAAACAAAAAGATATTTTTAAAATCACCTTCAATTATATTAACAAACAGCCATGATGTAATTTGTTTCTAGTTACCCGACAATCTTTTGTTTCAACATGAATATAAACAATAATTTAATTGTTTGTTGATAATTATGAGTTTCAGTGCTTACGATTTTTTATTGGTTTTAACAGCCGAGAGCTAGCTAGTTTTAAACATTTAATATATTTTAAAATTATTTATTTATATATACAATATGATAATTACTTCGAGCTAAATAATTTTTTATTATTTTTTAACAGATTTAAAGGGTAATTATATTTCATAAATGACTTTATTTTAAATCCAATTTATCATTCACTCTTCGTGCGACCATTTAGATTCAAAATCAAATATATGGTTCACAACACTGCTGAAAAAAATATTATTATTATTGAGGGACCTAATTTAAATATAACCGACAAAGAAGGATTTTTACTGTCAAACAGAATTGGCAACATGTACGGTCGGTATTGATTTACATGAAGGGGCAGATGAAATATCACGTTGGCGCTGGAAATGTGGAGATTTTTTAGTGCCCTGTTTGGTTATTGTGTGACAGGTGGACATCGACGCGAGGCTTTGGAAAGCAGCGAGCAACGGTGGGACCCCACGTGGGCAGTGTCTCTGTCTTCACACTGGCCATCTCCAAACCCTCGAAGTTTTAAACCCTGAGGTGGCGCTGGAAGTACATTGTGCGCGATTTGAATGGGTACGGGTTGTGGATCCCTTTTGATGGTGCTTGGTTCAAAATTTATTTTGTTTTAGTTATAATTTTCAAATTGTTTGATTAATATATATATATATATCAGTATAATCTTTATTGAAATAATTATTATGAAAAAATATAATTTATAGCTTTTAAAAAAATTAATAACATGGTCAAAACATAGTATAATCGTGTACTTGATAACATGATAATGATGCTTTTAGATAAATAATTGTTATTTAAAATAATATTTTTTTACATTAATATATCTAAACTATTCAAAAACATCTATTCAGATAAAAAAAATAATATAAAAAATATCTTAAATAAAGAACATAAATATCACACAAAGAAAATGTGATTTTGAATGTACACAGATCAAATATTACACGGAAATATATTTTTGGCATGATTTAAAAAATATTATGTTTGTTGTCAAGGATTGTCATGAAAAATCTACAATTTAAAATCTATCTTTTCAAATCATAACTGTAGAATAATGCAAGTGTGCATTTATCACACGGTGCGGATACTCTTTTAAAAATATTTTTTTAATTTAAATGTAATAAAATAATATTTCACGTATATATTTTTTACATTACACATTAAAACCGCTAAAAAAACCTATCAAACAAAAAACAATTTGAAAAAATATATTAAAAAATGAAAATAAATATCATGCATATAAGAAATCAAATCGATGATACGTTTTATACTCTATCATGGTGTTTGTTGTCAAAATGAGTTTGTGTGCGATTTGAATAGACACAAGTCAAACAGTAGACGGTGAATAGAACTAATCTGACGAAAGGTTTTATACTTTAATATATTGCTTGTCATGAAAAATCTATCATTTCTATTTTTTTTAAATCTATCTTTTCAAATCATAACCGTAAAATAATGCAAGTGTGTATTTAACATTAAATTCATTAAAAAATATCTATACGACATAAAACAATGAATTTTTTAAAAAAATAAATCAAATCGATGGTAATTTTATACTCTATCATTATGTTTGCTGTCAAGGTGATTTTGTGGACACTAATCAAACATTACACGGAAAATAGAGCCAAGTCGATGACAGGTTTTATAGTTCAGTATTCTTTGTTAGGCCGAAGGATCGAGATAATTATACTAAAAAGTTAAGTTGTTATGTGAGACTATAGAATATGATTTATATTATTTTTAATATATCTTCTTAAGTGAAAAATTTTTGATCTTGAAACTTGCACAGACCCATATTATCTTGTGCTTAATTTTTATCAAATATAATGAAGGTGATGAGATTCGAACTCATGACAGCTGGATCAATAAAGCTTTGATAATTTGTCAAATAACCATCTCACATAAAAGTTCAGCTGTTAGGTGAGACTCCGGAATATAATATATATTATTCTCTAATAATAGATAAGAGAAAAAAAAGATTAAAAAGAGAGTTTCTTTTATTTAGTAAAAAATAGAAATTAAAAAATAAAAATTTCATCACCTCCACTTTACCTCAATCCATCAATATTTTTTACGGACATTGATAAATAATTAAGAGATAAAACGTAAAAAATATATTTTCAACCATAGTGGATATATTTTTATTATTTCACGGGTATGTTTCTCTCCCAAAACAACGTATGAAATAACACTATTACTAGCCAGCATGCATGAAAGAAAACGATAGCATATCAGAGAATTGATGGGATTCGAACAATGGATACATGAATTCCTAGGCATATATAATGAATTTCAGCCAGAAATGTCTGTCAACCTGTATTTTTTAAGTATCTGCGATGAATTTAATGAGCCAGCATCCCGAGTGCATATCGGTACTGAGTCATGCTTTCTACAAAATCCCATATGTCGTCTGGTAAGTATAATATCGAGCAAGCCGTCTCTTCAACGTGTGCTTTACTTACACGTGTTTAAGCAGCAGGCAGACAAGTGCTGCGTTTCACGACCGTGCTTGCTGCGTTTGTGACCGTTCGCGCTGCGGCTTGTCAGCAGGCTGATGCTATCTGCGTCACTACGAAGTTATTTTACATTGTATTTTAAAAAAATATTTAATTTTTTAAAAAAAACTAATATTATTATTTTCATATGTTAATATTAAAAATAATTTTTTTAAAAATAAAAATTTATTATTTTTATATATTTTTAAATAAAAAATATTTTTGAAATAATATAAATCACATTGTATTTCAGACACTTCACCACAGACCGATTGATGTGTGGAGTTTGCTGCTAGAGCCATTTTCCTCCTTACACGCTTTGCTTGGACGATTTTTGGGGTTTAGGAAGGGATTTTTTTTTTTTTTTTTAGAAAAATCAGCTTGCTACGAGTGAGTTGTCATACGCTACCATCCCTGTTCTTATTTTTTAAATCTCGATTTAAAGAAAGACCATGAACCGGTTAAAATAGCTTTTAATTTAAATCAAGAACTTATTATTTAATCGACTCAAATTTTGATTTAATGAAAAAAAATCAACTTTTAACCTGAGCATATATTACATTCATCTTACAAAAAAGTTATTTTTATACACTACTGGCAACTTAAAGTTATTTAAATTTATTTATTTTATAAATTACTTATAAAATATGATTTTTGAATTATTATATTTAAAGTTTAAAAGTAAGGTGAGATATCAGGAGCTAAATCGCCCATCTAGTTTGGTTATTCGTCAATTTTGATAATGTCAGAAGTTTGTAATGGCAAGTTCAATAGCAAGAGCTATTTTGGAGAGCCAAATTATAAAAATAGCTCTTTGAATAGTAAGTAAATGACTTTTGAGTTGATGTGTGGTAAGAGCCTTTTTAGAGAGCTATTTTTTTTATCTTATTTTATATAAAATTTAATTATACAATTAATAGGAGTAAGTTTTATAATTAAATAATTTCTTTTAAAAAACCGTCAAACAATAAAATTATTTTTTATTATATTTAAATATAAAATGAATTTAAAATAAAAAATCCACAAACTAAAAAAATAATTATCAATTACTAAAATTAACACACTAAATAATATATTTCAAGTAACCAATAAGTTTAAACATAATTAATTAAAATACATTCCATTACAAATAATTCAATCAAATTAATTACAAATTAAAACCCCTATTTGCTTTAATTTCTAAATTTGTATTTATTACATGGAAAATAACATATATTTTAATTAATTTTCAACTTTCTAATTAGAACCCCCCGTTTAATTCCCCTCCCCCATCTTCATCTAAAAAAAAAACCCTACATCTCACTTCTCCCCACGTCGTCAACCATTCTCCCTCATTCTCCCCAGCCCCTAGCCCCATATAGCCAGCCCCCCAGCCAGCCAACACTCCCCCTTCTCCCCCAGCCCCTAGCCCCACCGAGCCCGCAAACCCCCCAGCCAGCAGCCCTGCCCCACACAGACAGAACTCACGAGTCACGATAGCACTCACACACACACACAGCTCCCGCAGCCCCAGAACAAGGTATTTGGATGGTTTACAACAGGTGTATTTTTTTTAATTTTTGGCTTCTCACTCAGAACATGTATGAATGGCTTCTTAATTAAAGAAAAGTTATTTTGGCTACTGGTATAAGAGCATCTCCAGCAGTGGAGCCATCCCGGGAGCCAAAGGCATAATTTTAAATTTTTGGCTTTTTTGTGTTAATTTTCATCTCCAGCAGAGGAGCCATCCCGGGAGCCAAAATGGCTTCTTCATCTTCGGGAGCAATCCAGGAGCCATTCCTACATCAATTGTGCCGAGAGCTAAATTAAATATTACCGTTGCAATATTACCGTTGATTCTCAACATTAAAACACAACACAGACACAACACAGACGAATTGAATCAACTCCAAAAAACACATCAAATACCAATATTTTCCAGCCAACAGAACACTCAGAAACACAACATTGTTTGCCAGCCAATAACAACTCAAAAAAACACAGCAAATAAGGGGATCAAATTCATCAAGCCCACTGCATTTTCGGTTCCTGTCAACTGAAAACCTGCTGCCCACTTCATATTCGGTTTGTTTTCTAAACTTAATCTAATTTTTACTGTCAATTGAACCCATGTTATAGAAACTTGAGAAAGAAAATAAGATCAGAAGCTTTCATATATAGAACCAAAAAGCATGAAACAAAAGTATTATCAACAGCGTACCGGAGGTGTCTCGGGTTGATTTGGGTCGGACTGATTCACTTCAACTTGGGGATGGGTGGTTTGGGGTTTTGAGTGAGTCAACAAGGACTTGGGTTTGGGAGAGCGAGCGAGCAGTTGAGAGAGAGAGAGAGAGAGAGAGGGAGAGGGAGAGAGAGAGAGAGCTTGTACACTGATTTTAGATGGGGCTTTGCACCGTGAGAGGAGAGTGAGATCGTCGGCGTGAGAGGAGTGAGGTCGTCGGCGTGAGAGGAGAGTGAGAGCAGAGGGTGATATTGCGTGAAAAATGAGAGTGGGTTGAGAGTGAGAGGGGGGGAGCGCCATGGGAGAGGCTTGAAGGGAGCTGTGAGGGACGGAGAAGGAGAGATGGAATTTTGTGGGGGGCGGCGATGAGAAGTGAAGGAGAGATCGGCGATGAGAAGTGAGAAGGAGAGATGGAATTTTGTGGGGGGCTGCGGCGCAAATGTGATGAATTGAAAGAGATAGGGTTTGGAGAGGTGAGCTGAAATTTTATGGGGGGCGGCGATGAGAAGTGAGAAAGATGTAGGGTTTCGGGGGGTAGTATTTAGGAATATATAATAATAATATTTAGGAGGAAAAAAAAGTGTAATTAATAATAATTGTCGCACGTCGCCGCGCGGCGTCCCGGGAGGGATCCTGGCTCTCGCGATGGAGTTGGGAAGGAGTCGCCACCTGGCTGTTGAGGGTCGCTAGGAACACCCGATTTGTACTGGTCTGCTCAGAGATTCAAAGGTAAGGGACTGGTTGCGTATAGGTAAGGTATTAGCACCCCTAATACGCCTTACCTGAGGTAAGCTGCATTGTCTATTTCGATGTGATTTAAAATGCTTCAATAAGTCGTATTTATTCACAAAAAGTGTTAAAATGAAAAAAGAAATCGATCACCACTTAGAAAAAAAATCTTATGAATTTTATTGATGATTATCATTCCCACCGAATATTTTGGATAAACCCCTTAGAATTTATTTATCCAAACACCGAAAAGTAAATAATAGCATACTATTCCCGCCGAATATTTTGAATAAGATTTATTTATCCAAACATCGAACAGTGAATAATAGCATACTATTTCCCCGAATATTTTGGGTATAAACCTTTAAGATTTATTGATCCAAATATTAGCAGTGAATAATAACTTCTCAAAAAAAGATTTTTATATTTTTGAAATATTAACCAAATACCCTTTTGATTTTTACAAAGAAAACACATTTTTTATTTCATTTTATATTCCTTTCTTTTCTTTATCAAAACAAACATAAAATTGAATAAATAAAACACAACACACACACACACAATCTCTTTTTCATTCCTTTTTCATCACATTTTAAAAATAAAATACAACTCACACACATTGTCTTTTTCATTTCTTTTTCATTACATTTCACAAATAACAATTAAAATACAATAAATTCAAATAAAACACATAAACATAAAGAAAAATACAAAAAGGACTTCAGGAACAGTGGCAGCAGTGCAGGGGGCTGTGGCACGTGGTTCCACGCGCCACCACCACTGGCGGCGCGTGGTTCCACTCGCCGCCGGTGAACAGTAAAATCAGGGAGGCAACAGATCTGCCTCTTCCCTTCCTTCTCTCGCCGGCGTTGGAGTTCTTGATGGCCTGCAAACACAGAAAACACACAAACGCAGCACAAAGGCACAAAAATATCAATGTTTCGGTTCTGTTCGAATCTTGGGTCTGTTCAAAATCTCGGGTCTGTTCTCCTCCTTCTCGGTTTCTTCTTCTTCTTCTTCTCGCCGGCGAGGGAGTCAACAATGACCTGCAAACGGAAATAAACAGCCACGCAAACACAAACACAAGAAAAAAATCAGCTTATTCTCTTCTGCAATTTCCAGATCTGTCCTCGGCATGTTCTTCTTCAGAGGGCTGGACGGCCGTGGAGACTGCTAACGATTGGGCTTCCTTCGCGTGGTGGCCGTTGAGCTTGAGGCTGTCGTTGGTCAACTGGCGATTGGCAGCTGCTGTGGTTAGGGCTAACGAGGAGCGATGGCTGGTGGCTGGAGGCTCGTCGGCCATGGGAGAAGGGGATAAGGAAGGGGAAAAGGGCTGCTGTGGAGAATGAAAAGGGATGGCTGGAAAAGGGAGGTCTTGGTCAGAGGTGCAGAGGAGAGGCAGAGACGACGGGGAAGGCTGGTGTTGTGGTGGCTGGACTGTCGACGGGGAGAGGGAAAGACTGGAGAGAGAAACGGAAAAATCAAGAGGAAAGTGAGGGCTGATGCCGGGGAGGAAAAGGGAGAGTGAAGGGGAAAAAGAATGGGGGCTGCAGCTGCCTCCGGTGAGGGCTGGCGGCTGCAGCCCTTTGGAGAGAAAGAGAGGTTTAGGGTTTTTCTTTAGTGTTTTTAGGGTTTTTTCTTATGAGTATATTTTTTTTGGTCCCTATTTCTTGTGGCCATGCATTCTATTTATAGAGTTTTCAAATGCAAGATTTCAAACACAGCCCTCAGCTTGCGTGCTTGTTTCAATTTGATCATTCATTTCCAATTTGTGCAATTTGACCCTGCATTTACTGTTAAATTCTCAATTTATTCAATTTTGCCCCTGTAACAAGATATTTTTGGATTTTTGTCTTTTTTTCTTTTTTTTTTTTCTTCCGAAACATAAAAATAAGTAGGTCAAAATTTGGGTAGCAACAATAATATTTAGTAAAAAAAATAATTATGAGAAATTGAAAATTTATGATTTTGTTGATCAATTAGTTTAATTACATGTTTAAATTTACAGTTAGATTTAAGAACTGTGTAAATGTAGTTTTTTGAACTGTTGTGGAGGTGATTAATAATAATATTTAGTTACAAAATAATTATGCGAAATTGGAAATTTACGATGTTGTTGATCAATTAGCTTAATTTATACAATGTATTTTTTATGCAGATGGACTCAGATTTGCCAAATTCATTCACTGACTTTCTTATAAGTGAGTCTGAACAGAATGTTACTCAACAAAGTGATCATATTGTTCATACAACTAAAAAATCCCAAAGAAGTAAAAACTTCTCGCCAGAAGAAAATTGTTTACTTGTATCTGCGTGGTTAAATACTAGCAAAGATCCAATCACGGGAAGTTGATCAACAAACAAGACAATTTTGGGCTCGAGTACATGCTTACTTTGTCGAGAATGGAGCAAACCTGAATAATCGTTCTCAGATAAGCCTCTCAAATAGATGGCAAGAAATAAATAGAGAAGTTGGAAAATTTGTTGGTTTTGTTACCCAAATTGAAAACCGTCAACAAAGTGGAACGACTGAAGAATCAAGGGTAATGTTTTTTGTTTGTCATTTCCATATTAAATTATTTGTTTAACATATTTATTATATAACATAGTTTTATTTATTGAAATTGATTTACCAGATTAATGATGCTCGGCAAATGTATGCTTCAATCGTTGGCAAACGATTTCAACTGAAGCATTGTTGGGTTATCTTAAAAAATGAACCCAAGTGGCAATTTGAACGTGCATGTCTTCATCAGAAGTCAAACAAGAAACAAAAAAAATCATGGAAATGCAAGTCTAGCTTCTTCAAATCCATCAACCGCTGATTCTGTTAGTTTAGGAGAAGACAGTGACGCATTTATTTACCAAAATAGACCAATTGGTCAGAAAGCTGCAAAGGAACGACTTGCACGGAGACAAGGAAAAGAAAAGGTTGGCGAGATTTATGTAAAAAATCTCTTAGACAAATTCACGAATAGTATCGAAAAAATTGAGGATAAAAAATATCACCATAGAGAAAAAATGTTAGAGCAACAAGCTAAATTACTTGAACAAAATGATGAGAGACAAGAGGATGAAATCATGAAGGTGGATACTTCTGGTATGAATCCAATGTCTGCAGCCTATTTTGAAAATAGACAACGGGTAATTATGGCAAAAAGAGGTTTAAATTTGTAATTAATTTGATTGAATTATTTGCAATGGAATGTATGTTTAATTAATTATTTGTAATTTTCTTTAAATATTTTGTATCGTGTTTCTTTAATTTTGGGAGAATTTTTCAATTTTTTAGAATTTCAAATTTAAATTATTGTGGGGTTTTTAATTTTAAATTAATTTTTTTAATTTCATATTAAATCTGAAAAATTAATAATTATATTGTTGGAGGGTTTTTTAAAACTAATTATTTATTTATATAACTTACTCCTATTAATTGTATAATTAATTGCATAATTAAATTATATACAAAATAATTGCATTACATTAAAATAATAATATAAAAAAAATGGCTCTCCAAAATGCCTCCTACTGCTAAAGTGCACACCAAAGCCAAAGCCATTTTTACACTATTCAAACATCCATTTTAAATATTTGGCTCTCCAATATGCCTCTACTGCTGGAGATGCTCTAAGAGCATCTCCAATGGGAGTAGGCATTTTGGAGAGCCAAGTCTTTAAAATGGATGTTTGAATAGTGTATATATGATTTTTTTGTTGATGTGTGCTCCAATGGTAAAAGCCATTTTGGAGAGCCATTTTTTTAATATTATTTTAAATATAATGCAATTATTTTGTATGTAGTTTAATTATGCCATTAATTATATAATTAATAGGAATATGTTATATAATTAAATAATTGCTTTTAAAAAACCCTCCAATAATATAATTATTAATTTTGTATAAAATTTTTTTACTCTCTTGTTGAGGTATTTTTAAATAAAAACAAAAATAAATATTTTTGATATAGTTATATTATTTTCTAATATATATATATATATATATATATAACACGCAGGAATACACGTGGCACCAAAATTTTGTCCTCAAAATTTTAGCTTCTATAATAGCAGCTCATGCAAGCAAAGTCAATTTTGACCGTGCATATGGCACTGCTATTGTAGTGCCAAAAACTGCTAAAACTTGCCAAAATATTATTTTTTTATTTTTGGCTCCCCAATTTGACACGCCCGCTGGAGATGCTCTAAAGGATAAAAATTTGGCTTTGCCTATCAATATTGCACTCCCGTTGGACTTGCGTAAAAGCGTAATATTAAACACATAAAAATTCTGGTCAAATCAAGAAATCATGATTGCATGGGCCAAAGAATCTAAAATGCAGCTGGAAAGTATGTGGACGAAAATATTTGAGAAACCCCACTTCAAATTCAGTGTCACCTCTTGCAAGTTCATGGCGTTTCACATATTTTTTTTAGCTTGAAAAGTATTGTTTTTTTTTAGTGTATTTTAATTATTTTAACATGCTATATTAAAAATAAAAAATCTAAAAATTTATTTAATATATTTTTCAAGCAAAAAACTATTTTTAAAAATATTATGAACTACAATTTTAAATTTTTTACTAACTAACATCAAGCTCGAGGCCTTGTATGTTTGTTGGAAAGTATTTTTTTAAATAAATAAATTTTAATGCTTAATGAAATAACATGATTTATTTTTAATGTTTAGTAGCAAGGTGAAAAATGAGTTGAAAAATATTTTTCAATGTCTGACCATGTCATGAAAAAATAGCAAGAAAATATTTTATTGATTTTTTTCAAGTTCATTGAAAGAATAAAGATCAAATCTAAAAAAATAAAAATTTAAAGGAGAATGAAATTGAAAAAATATTATTTCAAATAAAATAAATAAAAAATAAAATAAAGGATTACAAATAACAAGTTGAAAGAAGACAAAATAAAAAAAAGTTATTTAAAATAAAATAAATAAGAATCAAACTTGATATATAAATAAAATCAATTAAAATACCAAAAAAAATAAAAATAATTGGGTCAGGGTTAATATAAAAACCAAATTATAAAAGATAAAATTCAAAAAAATATATAAAAATATATATAACAATAAATAAACCGACCATCAAATTTGATACAAGATCTTATCTTTTTGCAACTTCTAAAAAATATTTTTCCACTTAAAACAAAATAAAAATATTTTTATAAAAAACAAGCTGTTTTTTTATTTAAAAATTATTTTCCGTTGATTTTTTTTATAATGATAAAGAGAAAAAAAATTATATAAAAAAAAAATCGAATAATCATTGGATCTATGGTGCGACAACAAATATGATAACATGACAGATTCAGATGGGATTGGCTATTCGACGTTACTGGACGCTCCCTTTCTTTGTCCAGGGAGACACAAATACATGGTGGTGGCCACGGCGTGGCCTCGGCCATCGATCGATTCATGAGAATGTGACCGATTGTGGCCCAAAACACTCGACAACTACAAGTCTATTGATATTTCGGGAGTGGTTTATACTATGTTTCAAAAATATTTTCAAGCAAAATTGAATTTTTATTTTATTTTCTTATTAAAATTAATTTTTCTTCGTATTTTTAAATTATTTTCATTTTCTGATATATAAATATTTAAAAAAAATTAAAATTCATAATTTTAATATATTTTTAATTAAAAAAACAATCTCATTGATAATTTTTAACAACTACGTTGCACAGATAACGGGGGGTGACGGTGACATTGATGACGTGGACGGGGATATAGACTGATAGGAAACAAAAATAGTTCTCTCTGTTTTTTTTTTGTTTTTTTTACTATAATGGTTGAAAGGACAATTAAATTAAGAAAACGTGTTTTTTTAATAGGAGAGATTTTTTAATTTTTTCTTGGTGGAATCGATTTTCTCCTTTTCCTTATTTCTCTCATTATATTATAATTATCCGGTAGCTTGAGTACATTGTAAATTGTTTTTTGCAAATAACAATATTGTAATGTATCGATACCCTTGATTATTCATCCGATAAAACATGATAGTGTAATTAAAAAATAAGAAAATTCTGTAACGAAAGGGAGAAAATAAAAAAAGATGATATTTAACAGCTTTAATTGTCTACCTAACAAATGATATTTCTTAGCATTTCTAACACTAGGCTGAAAGACTCTCGGATGGTAAACAGATTTTACTCTTATCAATAATGTTCGGGGAATTATGGGCTGCATGTGAGGAGCAGGAAGAAAGATATACGCCCAGAATTCTATGTAGATGCAGCGGTGTATAGCAACAAGTGGGGCCAAGCAGGGGTACGTGGTGGATGTGTCGTCAGGCAACCATCCATTATACCTCGGGAACCGGCCTGGTGTTCTTGTAGATGCTGACCACATGGAGAAGTTTCGTAAGAAACTTGGAGAGCTCTCGCAGATTATGTAAATCCTGTTCTTAAAGGTGAGTTTATTTTGCTCGCCATGGAAAAATCTGTTTCTGGTGAAGGGGGCCAGAAGAAGTGTAGAATCACTGTTTGATGAAATGCCTTTTTTTTTTTTGGTTAAAAGGTGAATCTCTATGGGCTGATGCTATACTGGAATGCCCCCTTCTGGTGTATATTTTTGGATTAGTTGCTGGGTTTATAGTAGAATAGAAATTATTGAATTGGAATCTACCTTGCTGAATAACTATAAGCCTGACAACAGCAGGATTCTTTTTTTGAGTTGTGACATATCTAGGCAACTTGATTAAGGTTTATGAGAGATCTAAGGAAAGTATGACTTCTGCATTGTTGCATAATGCGCTATTTAGATGGAAACATGAGTGGAAATCAAATCTCGTTGGATACATCATACGTGGAGCATATTATGGAATTCCTTTCAAAAGTTAACAGAGAGTGCTAATCTCTCTGATTATATTCTGGTTCTTTCATCTCTCAAGGGAATGGGAATCGTAGATTGTAAGAAGTTGATGCACAGTTACCAGAATTCAGGCAAGGCCCTGACCAAGTCATGCTTCTGTCAATGGCATCTCTGCAACCAGAAATTAAGTCCGGATAGATTCATGAATTCTCAAAACTCTCTCGCAAACACGGGCATACATGCATAGGGAAACAGCAAAAGGAGTAATAAGTTCGTATATCATATGTATGTGATCATGTGAAAGTCAATTGAAGACAGAATAGGAAGAAGAGAAATCATATTATCGTTTCATAAGTTTCAATTCCTTGAAGAACAGAAGAGAAATCAGTTTGTATTCCTTGAAGAACAAAAGTTTTTGCTAGACCGTAATCAACATGGAATGCTGATATCGTTTCAGAGGAGTGTTCTCAATGATTAGTCGCGGATGGATCCGCGTCATCTTTCAGAAACAATCTAGTAACATTGTCTTTTGAGTTAAGAAGTTCATGATTTATTTTTGACATATGAAATCATGATCGAAGGAAGAAATGTAGCGACTGAAAATCTCCCGGTGCTGGCGATCATGGAGGTTGAGTGGCGTTGCCAGAGAGAAAGCCTATACATTGAGAGTATAAAGGGAATTTTCAAGGGAAAAAATAATAATGAAGGGAACAGCCAGTCTCATTGTTAGCAAAATATATGTTTATATATCGACGGTCACAATTTATTTATTTTTAAATAATTAAATTTGAACTGTCTGATTTTCACTTGTTTAGTATGCCACTGAGAAATGAATTTGTTAATGTATTACTATTATTAAATGTGTATTTGGTGTTATGTCATATGGTAGTTTTTAAAAGTGTTTTTTAATTGAATATATAATAAAATATTTATTTTTTTATTTTTTATATATGTATAGCAAGATAATAAAAAAATTAACAATTTAATTTTTTTTATATACTAAATAAACTCTTAAAACATGCCTGTGGCTGTGCTCATTTTGCTTGGATCAAGGAAATCTATATAGCATGCATCATAAGTGCTACTTTCTTTTGGGTCATGGGCCGGGTCTCCTTTCTTGATTAATGAATTTCATAAAATAAAATCAAAAGCAATTAGATATGAAAAAAATTATAAATGTATTTAATTGAAGTGTTAAAAATAAATATATAAACATATATTTATTTATATAATAATTTTAAAATAAATTTTTATCTTTTCAAAACAGAAAAGACTGGAAGGTATGTTTTTCTGTCCAAATTATTTTTATTTTTCCTATTGTGAAATAATAACTATATATTACATTGTCTAACGTACCAAAGCCATTGACAAGTGAGCATTAAGCAGCTAATGTTTCTGGATACATCAAGTGATACTATAAAAGCTGCAAGGAAAACATTGTTCTTCACACCACAATGATTTTTTATCATGTCTTTATAGGCTCAGATTGATAGCCAATTAAAGCATATTTGTTAAGGAAAAACAATATTCAAAGGTGGGGACTAAAATGAAAAACACAACAAAAAAGATGGTTTTATTTAAAATTGGGGATAAATGTACACTTTACTCCTTCAAATTTTTATGCTATAACCTTTCATCCCTAACAGTTTATGAAATTCAATTTTGATTCCAAACTTTATTTTTTCAATTTCTCGCTCATGGTTTGAGAGAGAAGAGAGAGTAACCGAATTTCAGTGGTAGAAATAGAAAGTCTCGGTTGATACCGAGCCGAGCCACAGAATGATTTTGATTTTAAGGTTGTTGATAGATTTGTCATCCTGTGAGCTAAATCATAGAAGTCAGACTATGACACGAAGTTCATTATGGATGACCTGGCAAAGCATGTTTCACATCTATCTGGCTAGAAGAAAACCAGTTAATAATCTGACTAATCGTAGAATACAAGCTTCATGCTTTTGACAGATAGCACATTAACCTGACTGCGTTATAACTGCAGTGCTTTCTTCACTCCTGCACTTCCACCATTAACTTTTAAAGTAATTTTTATTTAAAAATAATATTTGGTTTTTGTTTACTTGAAAATAATGAACAGAGTATAAGAAGGTTCATGTCATATTCAAGAAATACAACTTGATTGTGTTTCAAAATATTTTTAATTTGTAAAATCATTAAAATATTTTTTTTATTTTTTTCATATTGACATATCAAAATAATATAAAAACACACAAACGAAACTCAAAAACAAACCAGTTTTACGGCTAACGGTGAAGTAGAATTTTTTTCATGTACTTTGGTTTCCACTTTGTCAAATCTCAAAGAAAAGAAAAAACCTTTCACAAATGATTCGATGAACCGCATAATATCATGAAATTATACACATTTCCAGGTATTATTTTTTCATTTAATTGTAAAAACGAAAGAAATTGGAGCTAATTATCCGCTGGATTTTCCATCTTTTGAGCAGTAAAATGTTAGAGTATAATATAATCATATTCTGGGGCCTCACCAATCAGCTTAAGCTTTTAGGTGAGATGGTTCCTTAACATGGTATCAGAACCTTGTTAACCAAACGGTCACGAGTTCGAATCTCACCACCCCCATTCTATTGGATAAAAAAATCAAGTACAAGGTAATGTGGGCCTGTGCAAGTTTCAAGCCCAAAGAGCTTTCACTTGAGGGGGTGTGAGTATAATATAATCATATTATGGGGCCTCACCTATCAGCTTAAACTTATAGGTGAGATGGTTCTTTAACATAAAATAACGAAAGAAACAGTAAACATTGCTAAAATTACAGAACACATAATTTTCCTTCTTGTAGGGGGCAAGCTCCAAAGAATGCCACGAGTTTGGACACTCGAGACATGATTTTATCTGTCCACAATTACAAACTATAAAGTATAAACACTGGTATTAAATCTTCCGGTCTGACCTAGCAGATCAAATTAAGATCAAATCATCCTGCCTCATAGCACAGGCTGGTTGTAAAAAAAGCCCAACTTGAAGTTGACTTGGTTTGATCCAGTCAACTTCGTAAATCATTGTTAGACCTGTCTAGCTGAAATGATAAAAACCTAAATTGATTTTGAAAAAAAAAACTCAAAATAATATTGTTTTAACTCTTAAGAAATTATTGATCTAAATCAATTTAGATCAACTCATCTAACCCGTGACTAAAATCTTGTGACGAATCAATTATTGATTGAGTTTAACGATATGAAACCAACTTAAAAATTGTGTTTTTTTTTTTTCTTTCCAAAAGTGTCCTGGTAACAAAAATAACTATTGTAATACTAGAATCTCTCGTCGTTTAATTGAATGAGATAGGTTCTCCATATAAATACTAAGATGTATTATTAACTTTTTATTTCTTTGGACCCCAATGACTTAACCTTTTCCTTTCGCAACAAAATAATTTTATCAATCATTTTCTTTATATATATATATATATATATATATAATTTTATCAATCATTTTCTTTTATATATATATATATATATCAATCAAGCATGACCCTTACCTAATCTTACCCTTTTTTATAATCATGGTGTCAAAAGTTTGTATCGACAAAGAGAAATTTTAATGGCAAGTTGTTGGATTTGAACTCCGGAAAAACAATTATTAAAAAATTAAAAAATAGTTTTTATTATTTATTACAGTAACATCCAAAATAGTTTTTCTCCGGTGAACCAAGTCGCAAATTAATATATCAAATTACTCGGATTTAACCAAATTAATATCCATAATAATTCGAAATCAAACTTGACCCATGCTAAACCCTAGATAATATAATTATCATTATCGTTTTAACTTATTTTGGCCATGAAGGATTGAACATGCTATACATTAAATACCTTCTTGGCTCACCGGGTAATATCTGGATTAGCGAATCAGTATTTCATGGGTTTCATCATCTTCCTCGACAAAACCACGAGTTCATGATGTCCCATGACCTTATCTACTTTGTGCCCTTTTCTTGGAGCTCATAAATTTCCCATGTAAGCCCGGTGCTAAACTATTCACTTTGATCACGAACCCGATCGCCTTTTCTTTCTAGTTGAGTTTTTTTATGTATTCCTTTTTCTTTTTCATTTAATTTACTCCCCAACCAAACAGAAAAAAGTAAAGCTAGCACGCCGATTGGATTTGAATCTTCGAGAAATAATCTGCATCAGAACATGTGATATATTGCTTTTATCATTCAGGTAAATAATTTTTTTTCATGGCAGAGGGGACGTCATTGGCAGGATATTATATGATATGGAAGGAGCTTCTATTAATATTATGGCATGAATTCACGTGGAGTTCTCGAATTCTTTGTTCTACGAATCATGAATCTAAAAACTTTAATCCCACTAAATTATGATATTTCTTTAAATGAGTATAAAATGAACCAACCACTCATCATTATTACTTATGTGATTATAGATTTCATGGGGGCTTAAGATTATGTGCATGATGCTTTTTATAATAATGTTTTGCTTGAATATATATATATATATATATATTAACACTAACACATCAAAAAATTTAAAAAATATCAATTTTTTTTTCAAACCAAAAAACACTTAAAAATAAAAACAAAAACTATATCAAACACCCGGTTTAGGTCAAGTTGGTTCTTTAATCTATAATATATTTATAGATTTTCAACGTGTGTATCGAGGCTAAAGCCAAGAGTTTAGTGGTGAAATTAAAAGGTTTTACTCATATGATTTTAGATTTATTTATATTTAATGAAATTCATAATTCAAAAATAAATTATTTTATCTGTATCATTTAATTCATCCCATAAAGTCACTAGTCCATTAATTATTCAAAAGACATTGCAACTTTTCAACGAATCATGCGATTGTAAATTATTGCACAGATTCCTACGTTGATTTCTTATCCCAGAAAATGTTGGAGTGCATAAACAAAAGTAAATTTTTTACCACCCACCGAACATAAATGCTGTGAATATAGATTGTGTAAGGAATATTTGATGTTGTTATTTTTATTTTTTATTGATATTTATTTTTTTATCCTTATAAAACAACAAGTTTAGAGGTTATAAATACTTTGTAAATTACCCATATAAAGATTTGAGATTTGACATTTTTATAAATCATATCTTGCCATTGCAATTTATTAAATGATTAAAATGGTAAGATTGCAATTTGCAACAATATTTATGTAAGGTAAGAGATTGCAACTTGCGATTATTTATACCCTCCGCCGAAAATGGGAAATGGCAAGATTGCAATCCACGTGTCCTCTGTCAAAATTAGAAATCATGAAGATAATAATAGTAAGAAAAAAAACAGAGAGATAACTGGACCCACCTTCTCTTCTCCGCAGCTATAAAAGAATAATACTAAGATGAGCTTGGGAATGTTGTTTTATGAAATAATATCTATTTATAATTATAATAAAGTAATATTTTTTTTTAAAAAAATATATAAACGATTAAATTCTTACAAACCTCGTCACACTCCAAAGTCCAAACAGGGTGTAAGAGGCTATAGACCACGACACAACCTGTTGCTGGAGTCCTTCCGTGCCAATGCATCTCTGGCTCTCTGCAATTACTTGCCCATGGACCCTCTCTTTCTGTCGAAGTTTCGATCGTTGTTGTTCAGGCACACCCCCTTTAATAATTAATTTTTGTTCGCATTTATATTTTTTTTTTTTATCATAGAATGGATCCTTCCCAGACTAATTATTCTCTATAAGAGCCTCACTCCCCTCGTCCCCGAGAGATCCATCTCTGTATCCCTATTTTCTCTCACTTCCCTTCTCTGCAAGAACCCTTTTCTCCAAGCAACGCCAAAACCCTTACAAGCTCTCTCTCTCTCTCTCTCTCTCTCTCTCTCTCTATCTATCTATCTATCTATCAGTCTATCTATATGTCTCTTTTATAGCTTCCGATTGCCGTTCTTTATCAACTGGCTTCTTCAGATCAAAACCCACAAACCAGAAATGCCTGAATCCTTTGAAATATTTGACAAAGAGAAGGCTGGGAAAGCCGATGATATGAGAGAGAACAACAGAAAGAGAAGCATTTACTACTTTTTGGAAAGAGTGGGAGCTTTAGTCTTGCTCTGGTGCTCCTTCTCATGCTTCCCTGTCATAACACACACAGCCTCTCGTTATCTCTCTTTTTTAAACCAGAAAATCTATGCTTTTGTGCTTGCAAACGTTTTCATTCTGATCGTGGTCTACCTTTCATCTACAACACTCAGCAATGACAATGACCAAAGAGACACTCCAACCCAAACCGATATCTATGACGAGTACGTTTCCTTCTCCACCTCCTCTCCTCAGTGGAAAATAACCACCGCAGAGGACAAACAGTTGGTTGTTTCATCGATGCAAGAGGAACCAGCTCAAGCAGAAGAGAGGAATCCAGTTCGTGAGAAAGATACCCTCGACGACGAAAAACAAATTGTTTGCTGCGAGAAAACTAAAGATGCTGTCAATGCTGATGAAATGGGAAAAAAACCGGTTCGTGATCTTCCAGTGTTGAAAGAGGAGGAGTTTTTCAGGAGGACTCAATCAGAGAAGCATGGGAAAGAGAAAAGGGAATATTTACGAGAGTCTCGAATATCGGAGACGGAGAATGGAAGGGAAACGTTGGCTGTAGTCCATACTAGTGGCCTTAATTATAATACTCCGGCCGCCGCAAGAAAATCGATGCTGGAGATGAATAATGACGAGTTTAGGCTTACAATTGAGAGGTTTATTGCTACTAAGAAGAAGATTTTGAGAGAGGAAAGTATCGCAATGTTAAGTGAGGAAAAGGAAGAATATTTAGCTATTAATTATAGATAATTAATTAACATTTAGCAGTATCAGTGGAAATGAATAAAAATAATTAGGAGCCATAAACTCTGCAGAATTCGTCCTATTAGCTCCGCTCGCCTGAAATAAACACCTCTAAAATTGGAGAAATCAACGAATCCCTGGTTGTATTGTTTTTTCTGGTCTGTATTTACATAGTAATGTATATGAACGAGACTTTCTAAATGACACTCTGTATCTATAAGAGAACGAGCAAATATTCCTTGAATATATAGAATTATGACAGTGAAATGATTTTTTATTATTATGTAATGAGCACCTTGTATTTTATAAAAATTAAGAGCAATATAATTTTTAGGTAAAGGCCACCCCTATCCAAATTTCTGGTTACTTTTTTTCTTAATCTTGAGTTTCATGTATATATATTACTCATGATTTTTTTTTTAGTTCACAGAACATGACACTTATGGCTGCTCCCTGCTCAGTTTAGTTAATTATTACCAGTTAATAGAGCAATTTCCATACCATATATATATATATATATATATATATATATATAACGACATCTTGTATATCGGAAACACAAAACGACGACATCTTCACATATGTTCAGATTTCACTTCAAAAACCTTAACTTTTAGTTTGGACAGCCATTAGTTGAAAACCAATCGGGTTCTCATATTTTTTTCTGTCCTCTGTAAATGCACTTGAATATATATATAGTTTCACCAATCTAACAATTTCTTGTGGTCAAAGGGACGTGGAGAGGTTAGTCCAATTTCCCTTTCACGTTACCACCATAAAGAACTTGTTCTCTCCGTCAGGATTTGAGCGGACAATAACAACCATACCCAGTTAGGAGCATTTACGTTGGAAAATACTACCAGGCAAGATTCACTCTTTTTCTTGCCCCGGTCAATAAGGTATGGCTATTCGATAAAGACATGCAGTGTTTGATGGTCTAATCGGAAGCCGTAAAACTTGGCCTTTTCAGACCAACCCTGAAAAAAAGAGCAGCATTTTTTACCCTGAAAAACTTGGGATCTTCACGAGTGAAAGATCGCCCTTTCTTTAATTAAATGGCAGATTAGAATTAGAACGTATTTAGAGAGATTAAGACATTAATTTCAATGAATTATCTCATAATTATTGAACTAGTGGGTGATTTAGGGAACGATCATCTATAGTGGAGATATACATTCTTCATAGTACTATCTCTTTCCTCTTTCATACTTTTTAAAAAATGTCATTTATTCCTGTAAAGAAATTATCTAATTTCAAAATTTAAGTTGTTATGTAAAATCTCTCTTTTTAAATAAAAATTTTTAGGCTTGAAACTTACACAAATTCACATTACTTTGTGCTTAATTTGAACAGACCCGCATTATTTTATGTTTAGTTTTTATCAAATAAAATAGAAATAGTGATATTCAAACTCGTGACCGCTTGATTAACAATACTTTGATATTATATCAAAGAATCGTCTCATCTAAAAACTTAAACTATTAAGTAAATTTTCAATATATGATTTATATCGCTGTACAACCATTCTTATTCCACCTCCCTTTTTCCTTTGTTTTCCATTCTTGAATCTACTTTATGCTTCACAGTTCGGGTCAAAGGGGGTGAGGCTTTATTTTGTTTGCGTTGGGGTTAAGAAATACCTTCGGCGTGGGGCTGGGGAGATTTTATTTTCAATTTCCTGTACACAGAGGTCTGTTTATGGAGCAGCTTGCTCTTATCCACTTGTTGTGGAAATTCTGCAACACAAGGGACGCAATACAAGAGGTCTCTTTTTTATTATAACCAGCTCTTGTTCTCTTTTGTTGTCTATGTTAGTTGAGACTCGAGACACGAGCACAGTTGTTGTCCTCTTGCAATTTTCATCTCTATCATCTTGTTTTGGACTTCGAAGCCATGCCTCTCCCATTTCTATCGTTTCCATTAAAAGCATTACTATTGAAAGTATTATGTGTACAACTACTGGTACCAACACCGATATTACTAGTACTAGCTCTAACCCCAACAAATTATTTTGACATCAGTACATGAAATAATCTAAAAGCACCAAAAATTTAATTTAAAGTAAAAAGTAAAAATAAAAAATTTATTTTTTTCAAAAATTTTAAGTATAAATTTTAAAGTTAATATTTAAATAAATAAAAAATAATGATTTTCTTAATTTGGGGGGGGGGGGGGGGGGGCTAGTTGAAGCATTAATTACATGTCTGATTTTACGATTCTGATCGATTTTAACAATTTTGCTTTGATTTTAACAAAATCCGATTTTTCTATCTGATTTTATCAGAAAAATCATACAATTTTACGAGTTAAATCATGATTTTGACAACAATGAAGATATAAACAAGAATCTGTCCCAGTAAAAGGATCATCAGAACCCTGGACTTGGCTGTGGAGCAATCTAGTTTTTGGCATCCTCTAAGCTCATCAGCATCCTGTACATGGCTTTGAAGGTCATCCGCGCCAATCACATTACCAAGATCAAGACCATGGCTTTTACGTTTTTATTTTTGGATTCAAAATGAAATTTATTGAGAAAAACTCCACGATCAAGGCTTTCAAACTGGGCCCATGATTGGTTTTGTCCCAGAAATTAGCCTCTTAAAGGCTTCTCAGTTCAGGCCATAAAAAATTACTAAAGCCCGTAGAAATACCAAGAGGGTCAACTAATCAAGCCGTCAGTGTTATGGTATCACAGCTCCGGTTGACGTGAATGGGCTCCTGAGCCGCGTACAAATGAAGGCATGTGTATGGGCGGAATAAGTGGACTGCAGAAATATTTGGACCGCCCAAGCTCGCCCTTTTACACAGTGATCACTTTGGACTACACAAAAAAAATGTAATTATGCATTCCTCTTTTTCCAAAAAAGGATTATCATGCTCATATGAAAAACTTTATAATGTGAAAATATAAATATAAAATATTAATTTAATAATACAAACGTAAACATAAAAAATCCCATCTGATACATAAAAAATTAATAATTTTCTTACTGTAAAATTAATTTTGTGGCGCTCGAATAATAACTACTAATAATACTTATTTACTAGGGGAAAAAACCAAAGAAGGAATTAAAAAATAATATTTGAGTCGGTAAAAATATATAAAAAATTATGTTTCTATCAGTTAATATTTATACAGTGTAAAAGAAAAAATAAACAAAGAATAGAAAATAAATCACATATATTTCTATTAAAAACAACAAGAATATTTTCACATGTTTAATTTTTTTTATTAAATATCTATCTCGTGTTTCTTTCTCTTACTTGAGTTAAAAAAAGGTCTGGAAGCAATTTAAATTAATAATCCAAATTAAATTAATAAATCATCTTGAAAATAAATCAGCTTGATTGTTTATCGATTTTTTTTTTGAGATTTAACATTCTCTTGTTTTTTAATGTGTTGTCTGTAAAAAAACAATTATTTTAATAAAATAAAAATAAAATCACATGCACCACGTGATACAAAATGAGCACTGTTGCCCGTGTACCATCACACGTTTTGGTTTTTGTTAATACCCGCTGGCAAATCGTACGGTGCTTGGTCCATTATTTCAGCATGTCTTGTCAAAGGGACAAGGGATTTTAGCTTATGTGATGAAGAAATCAATCAAACATCTATTCGTGCTAATAATTATTTTTCAAAAAAAATCATATATTATTATTTAAATTGTTATAATGTACTATATTAAAAATTTATATATATATATATATATTCTTAAATAAAAAACATTCTAAAAAATAATTCTTATCACTACAAACCTGATTTATATCAACAAAAAACAAGCAAGTTTGGTTCTAAGTAATTTTTTAATAACATTTTTAAAATTATAATTTTAGAAGCCTATTATATTTAGAATTTTGATTTTGATTAATTAAAATTAATACTTTTACAAAATCAGTCTCACACACAAACCATGATTTTCAAAGCTCAATCCTGGAGAAACTCTAAATAGTTTTTAAAAGTGGTGAATTTAATACACCTGTAATTATTTTGTGTCATCGGAGAAGTTTAAAGGACACAAATGCAATAAAAAGAGGCATAGATGGGCAAATAGGCGACTTTTTAAATTCATAAGAAACGGGGTGAAATAATTTATTTTTATCTTGGATGGAGAAGTGAATTTGATGAGAAAATAACATTTTGTTGTGCTCGAATAATAACTACTGATAATATTTATTTACTAGGGGAGAAAAACAAAAGAAGAAATTAAAAAATAATTTTTGATATTAATGACGCTCAATATTTAATAGTAGAGTATTTAGGGGGTGTTTGGGAGTGCTTTTCAAAAGTGTTTTTGAAAAAAATTGAAAATTTTTTATTTTTATTTTTATGTTTAAATTAAAAAATTTGATGTTTTTAGATTATTTTGATGTGATAAAGTCAAGAAGAATTTTTAAAAAATAAAAAAAATATAATTTTAATGTATTTTTGAATGAAAAACACTTTAAAAAATAACCGCAACCACACTCTCAAATTACCAAACAGGTACTTAATAGAAATATCAGCTTGATTGTTTCTCGATTATTTTTTTGAGATACTAACATTCTCTTGTTTTTTTAATGTGTTCTCTTTAAAGCAATTATTTTAATAAAATAAAATCACATGCACCACGTGATACAAAATGAGCACTGTTGCGCTGGCAAATCGTACGGTGCTTGGCCCAATATTTCATCATGTCTTGTCAAAGGGACAATGATATCGATGACCTTTTCAAACATTTAATTTCGACAAGGGATCGGGACCATCGTCTGACATGCTACAAAATTCATTCTTACTATTGCAGTTTATTCGTGCTAATAGACTAATTAATAATGTGGTGATTGGTGAGTTAAAAGATGGGCCGGGCACCATCCCCACCTCACCTTACCAGCAATAATCTGCATCGATCCTAGCCCTTTCTAACCATTGAAATGACCAGATTGGTGTACTTGGTTCCAGTCTTCGACAAGTAATCCTCCACCGTCTCTCCATACCTTTTGAATAATTCGTCCATTATGTCTTTCCCGAAATGAAATTCCAGCATGGACTCCACCACGGCTCTAATCGTCTTGGCCACTCTCTGTCCAGGTGATTGTGCACCGGATGTGGTGCCCGCATCGTCGACACCTCCATCCCACTCAATTTCGAAGGTTTCAAGCCGACTGACAATGAAAGAGCCCTCCTTTTCTATCTCTATCCTGATTTCTTCCACACATGGCCCATAGTAAGGAGCGTTGAAGGAGTCAACCTTTTCTTCCTCGACGAGACCCTACATGGTGGTTACTCAGTGCCAGAATTAAACAGAAGCTAGCTAGCTTGATCTTTTGATATACTTAACAATGTCGAGGTTCCATTCCCGAGGTGGTTATACATTCTGTGCTGGCATAAACACCGATCGACTTTATTCGACGCTTATCCCGAATGGAAAATATCACGGCCGGCAACAAGAATTTAGATCAACTTAAACATGAAGTAGGGTTGGTATATATCTATGAAGACCTTTTCTATCGAGCTGCGAATGAGAGAAAAGTCTTGGGAGGCATTGTTTTCTAATACTTGAATTTCTAGTGCTTCGTTAATGTGCTTTTTTTATTTGTAAAATATGACTTCAGATATATAATAGGATTTCTTGTGTTCAAAAATTGATGATAATGGAATGCTAATTGAAATTGTAGAATCAATTCTTTATATATATATGCGTGCGTGTGTGTAAATAAAAAGCAAAATAGTTATGCTACGAATTTGTAAAATCAACTCTTACTATATATGGTGGACGACTGTTTTATGGATCGAAGTCGACATAGTAGAACGACTATTTGATCTGTGTTTTTAATAAAATAATTACTTAATGTATTTTTTTTTTTTTTTAAATAAACTAATAATGAGTTTTTGTGTTTTCTTATTCGATTGTAAATTAGCCCTTGTGTAGTTTTTTTCATCACAATTAAGGTTTTTCTTTTGTGCCTAAATTATCTTTTATTTGTAATTAATTTTTCTCAAATTTTACCTTCTACATATAAAATAAAAAAATGCAATTAGAAAAATAATATATCTTTTTAAAAGAACAAACAACTTTGGTCGAGGAACTAACTTATGCTTTTAAATATAGAGGATTTAATTTATAAAATTATCAAAAATGCAAGGACTAACTTATAATTTACTCTGTTAAGTGAAATAAATTTAAAAATATTGAATAAACTATTCTAGATAATGGCATGAAATGAAATCTAGCAAGGTTGAAAATGTGCAGATTTACTCAAGGAACTTAAATGTAAGAGAATAAGAAAATACACAAGATCAAAAGCATTACGAGACTCACCTCTGAAACCATGCTCATCAGTGCCTGTGCTAAGAGCTCCCAATGGTAGCAACTGTCGTCCGTGGTGGGATCGGTAGATCTCCTGCCCATCAATGACAAAAGCATGCAGCCTCCGGCAGCTATTTCCTTCGAACGTGATTTTAGAAACGACGAGAAGTCTGTTTGAAACTGCAATGAATATGCTTCCAACACTCCATGCGAGCTCGACTTTGATATATAAATCTTTCCCTTGTTCATGGTCGTCGTCGTCCTCGCGCTGCTCTCTAGACCAGGCGGAACCTGCTCGTTCATATATGCTATCTTTTCTTAATCAAGCATTCTTTGATAATAAGGAAAACTAGAAGATTAGCTGATTGTGTACCTTGATTAAGTCAACCCAATTCCTTTTTAAATATGTTTTTGATTGATGTTGTTCCAAATTCGTTACATGATTCCCCTTTCAAGAGGTATTGTTTTATGCTGGAATTCACAGCTCGAGATGAGTTATCCAAAACGTTTTATTTTGTTTTTTATTTCTTTTTGAGATATTAGCACTTACATATTCTACAAGTATAGGGATTTTTTGAAACTAAGAGTACAGAGCTCACATTTTCATAGACAATTAATATTAATGATGTCGATACAAATACTTTTGTAAAACTTCAAGAGTATATTTCTTCTTCAATCTTTCAAACTTTTTTTTTTTTTTTTTTACATTAATGTTTCAGTGGAGCACTATTTATAATCTACCCTATGCTACAAAACAAAGAACATACATAAAATCCTAAGCACTAAGGGCCAAGAGCTGTTATAACTGAATTTGTTATAACAGCTTTATACACAGCTGTGTTTTAACACTCCCCCTCAAGTTGGAGCGTAGATATCTATCATGCCCAACTTGTTAATTGCACTGTGAAAGACTCTTCCTGAAACTGCTTTTGTGAGTACATCAGCCAACTGATCTTCTGACCTTACAAACGGAAATTGTATGATTTTCCGATCAAGGTTTTCTTTAATAAAATGTCTGTCGACTTCAACATGTTTGGTACGATCATGTTGTACAGGGTTGTGTGCAATTTCGATGGCTGCTTTATTATCGCAGTATAAACTCATGGATGACTCGCAATTAACTCCCAATTCCTGTAACACATGCTTTATCCATAACAACTCGCACACACTATGAGCCATACCTCGGTATTCTGCCTCCGCACTTGATCTGGCGACCACTTTCTGTTTCTTGCTTCTCCAGGTTACAAGATTACCTTCTACAAAGGTAAAGTATCCTGACGTCGATCTTCGATCTGTCTGATCTCCTGCCCAGTCTGAGTCTGTGTACCCTTTAATTTCACGAACTTCATTTTTCGTGAATAGTAGTCCTCTTCCTGGTGCACTCTTCAAATATCTTAAGATCCGATATACTGCTTCCATATGCTCCTCTCCTGGTGAGTGCATGAATTGGCTCACCACACTGACTGCATATGCTATGTCTGGTCTCGTATGTGATAAGTATATCAGTTTCCCGACTAACCGTTGGTAACGTCCTTTATCTGCTGACGTTTGATTCTCAGACTCTCTTAGCTTGTGGTTCATTTCCATCGGTGTATCAGCTGGTTTACATGCCAGCATTCCGGTTTCTGTTAATAAATCTAACACATACTTCCGTTGTGATAGACATATCCCAGTTCTTGACCTTGAAACTTCAATCCCCAAGAAATACTTCAGCTGTCCCAAATCCTTCATTTCAAATTTCGAAGCTAGAAATCGTTGTAGCGATTTTCTTTCCTCTAGATCATCTCCTGTTAGGACCATGTCATCCACATACACTATCAATGCTGTAGTCTTTCCTTCCCTGTGTTTTATAAACAAAGTATGATCAGAGTTACTTTGTTTATAGCCGAATTCCTTCATTGTGGAGGAGAATCTTCCAAACCAAGCACGGGGTGATTGTTTTAGACCATATAACGCCTTCTTCAACTTGCATACCTTGCTTCTACTTGGGAATTTACCTTTAGCTCCGGGTGGTAAATCCATGTAGACTTCTTCTTCAAGGTCTCCATTGAGAAAGGCGTTCTTGACATCAAATTGCTGCAATGCCCAATCTCGGTTTACCGCTAGAGCTATGAGGATGCGAATGGTGTTGATTTTTGCAACTGGGGCAAAGGTCTCCTGATAGTCTATTCCATATCTCTGTGTATATCCCTTTGCCACTAACCTTGCTTTGTACCTGTCTATACTGCCATCCGCATTTAGTTTAACTGTGAAGACCCATTTGCATCCAACGGTCTTCTTCCCCTCGGGTAGTGGACATAACTCCCAAGTGTTATTCTTTTGGAGTGCTTCCAGTTCTTCGTTTATTGCCACTGTCCACTTTGGATCTGCTAATGCATCCTGTACATTACTAGGAATAGATACAGTAGATAATTGATTAACAGTTAATGCATACGAACATGACAACCTATGGGAAGAGACATAATCACTGATTGGGTATTTAGTCTTATTTTTCGGATCAGGTTCATATTGTTTTTTCGGGACTCCTCTATTTGACCTCAGGGGGTATTTATTTACTCTATTTTCAACAATAACAGGAATTTCGTTATCAAAAATAGGAAGGATAGGATTTTGATTTACCTGAGGAAGGACATTCTGGGTTGATTCTTCGGTTAATGGTGTAGACATTTGCAACTCTGATGATAAAGGGGGGTTATTGCTCGGGAGATTCTGATCAATGCTCGGCTCCAAATTCTCACTGTTGCAAGGAGCTACATTATTTTCCCTTGTTTCGTCAGAACAATTCTCAACCATTCTTCCATTTTCCTCTACTTCAAATAGATTGTCATTCTCTTCATTGTTTCTCTCCCCCTGAAGAGATGACCCAGAAGCTCCCCCTGAGTAATAGGGTTCCATTTCATGAAATGAGGTATCCAAGGTCACATGTAACTTTGGGTGTAGAGGATCATAACACCGGTACCCTTTCTGAAATTCGGAGTATCCAACAAAAACACACTTCTTCGCACACGGGTCCAGTTTATTCCGCAGAACTTTAGGAATGTACACATAGACTGTACATCCAAAAATTCTCGGTTCTAGGTTCGGTAAATGAGGGATGGATAGCAAGGATTCCATTTTTTGTTGAGGAGTCTGAAAATGGATAACACTGGATGGTGTGCGATTTATCAAGTAGGCTGCCGATTTCACTGCTTCCCCCCAATAAAACTTGGGCATATTCATGCCGAAAAGTGAGGCGCGGACGACTTCCATAATTTGTCTATTTTTCCGCTCGGCTAGACCATTTTGCTGTGGAGTGTAGGTGCATGAAGTTTGGTGTCGAATTCCATGATTGCCCAAGAATGTTCCTAAAGTTTTATCCATAAACTCCGTACCATTATCTGATTGCAGTGTACGAATCGGCCTCTGGTATTGGTTTATCACCATTTTATGAAATTCCTGAAAAGCTGTACTTACATCGCTCTTATTCTGAAGGAGAGAAATCCAAGTCATCCGGGTACACTCATCAATAAATGTAACAAAATAACGAGCATGTGAAAATGACGGGACTTTTGCAGGACCCCAAACATCAGAATGAATAACTGCAAATGGCTCCAAGCTTTTATTCAAACTTGGTAAATAAGGGATACGGTGGCTTTTGGCCAGTTCACAAATTTCACATTTGAACTCTAAATTACTGATATTTGAGAACAGAAGTGGTTTTAGTTTCTTAAGATACCCAAAAGATAGATGTCCGAGCCTTCGATGCCATAACCATACGAGTGCTTCAGCTTTGTCCTTACTGTTTGCCTGATGTGTCTGACTGAGTTTTTCCCCCCCTTTTTCGGTTAACTCCAGATAATAAAGATTATCTCGTCTAACACCATAACCAAGAATCTTCCGAGTCAGAATGTCCTGAAATACACAAAAGAAAGGCCAAAATGTTACAGTACAGGAAAGGGTAAAAGTAATTTGGCTAACCGAAAGGAGGTTGTATTCGAGTGATGGAACAACAAGAACGGTATCCAGGGTGAGGGAATCATTCAAAATTACGGATCCGGCTCCGGTAATCGGAGACGTACTACCATTTGCGGTACAAATAATGGACTGGGAGGAAGTTTTTGACGAATGTAAGATACCAGGATCTTTAGTCATATGTTCGGATGCACCTGTATCAATAATCCAAGAACTATTCTTAGTAATAATAGAGAGTGCACAAGTTTTACCAATTATACCTGGATGAGCCACAGTCGCTGTGGGCTGTGCTAGATCTGATTCCGTCAGATGAACCCGAGTTTTTCGGATATTTTTCCGAGGTTTTTTCGTAAAGTCCCACCATTCCGGGTAGCCAATAATTTCAAAACATCTTTGTTTCGAATGTCCCGTTTCACCGCAGTGAGAACACATCAGTCCACCCGTATTTTTGTATTTTTGGTCAACCCGGTCAGCCCGGTCAACTCGGGCAGCCCGGTCAACTCGGGCAGCAGGTGCCCTAAAGGCATCCCGCCTGCCCACTGCCCCGTCAGCCCTAAACTCATCTTCTCTCCCACCACGCTCCTGCCTCTCAAAGAACGATCGGGCAGCCCCCGTTCGTTCTTCCCTCCCCTGCTCCCCCATCGGCCGATGGTGCCTTGTCACCATCACCGAGTGCTCAGGGAACCCAGGGGGACCTCCATCCATGACTTGTTTCTGCGACTGTTCTCTCCGAACACAAGCATAGGAACCCTCTAGGTCTAGCTGTGGATCCTTTCTTAGGATCTCCCCACGGATTTGCTCAAAACCAGGGTCAAGGCCACTTAGGAAGATGTGGACCCTGAGCTGAGCCATGGCTGAGTGGTTGTGAATGATGCCGTCGACTGTCCTGGCCTGAGGTGCAGTCCGGCCGTCGATTTCTTGGAAGATGGCAACGAGCTCGGTGTAATAACTGGACAGTGGTCGTCCATTCTGACGAGTATTGAACGAGCGTTGGTTAAGCTCGAAGAGGCGAGTTGCATCGGAGCCGTCGTAGAAGGTTCGCCCGACGGCGTCCCAAATCTCCTTGGCCGTCGGGAGGCAGATGAACCTCTCCATCAAGGACGGGGTCATCGAGTCAATTAGCCAACATTTGACTCGATGATTCTCGGTAACCCAAGATTCCAGTCGTGGGTCGCCTGATTCCGGCTTCGCAGTGTCTCCGGTAAGGTATCCCAACTTGTTTCTAGCTCCGATTCTCATTTCTATGAGTTTTGACCATAACCTAAAATTGGTTTCGTTTAGGATAATGTTCGATGTGAATGCTGAATTGTCCGTGGATGGGGTCATTGAGGTGAGTGGATTCGTGGAATTAATTTCCATTTTGTTGTGATTTGGGTTCTGTGAAATCTGGGATGTTTGGGTTGATTGTTGTGTTTCAGTTTGAATTTGGGGCTAGGGTTCTTTGGGAAAAAATTGGTTGATTGAACAGTAGGGTTCTTTGAAAAATAGAGGTTTCGAGATGGGATGTAATTTCTGGGTTTCTGGGGAAAGGTTTGTGGGTGTTTGGTTTCTGGGAAAATCTGGGTTTTCTGGGGAAAATTTTTGTGTTTGGTTGCTGGGAAAATCTGGGTTTTCTGGGGAAAATTGTCGGTGTTTGGTTCTGATTTGAACAGTGTGTGTTCAATGAACAGTAATACGGGCACTGTAGCCTTCGAAAAAAAATTCAAATTCGAAAAAAAAGCTTTAGATCAGCTCTGATACCATGTAAAACTTCAAGAGTATATTTCTTCTTCAATCTTTCAAACTTTTTTTTTTTTTTTTTTACATTAATGTTTCAGTGGAGCACTATTTATAATCTACCCTATGCTACAAAACAAAGAACATACATAAAATCCTAAGCACTAAGGGCCAAGAGCTGTTATAACTGAATTTGTTATAACAGCTTTATACACAGCTGTGTTTTAACAACTTTTCATGATTAATCGTCTCACATTTTTTTTTCTTGATTGTGAAAGCAATGCCCATCAATGGTCAAACATATAACACACCAGCCATGTATTTGGAAGAGGCCGGTGCCAACTCATTGAAGTTATTTGCTTGGGCTAAATATTTCATCATGTTTTGTCAATGATACCATGATTTGATTACTACTTAAATTATGTGGTGAACAAAAAATCGGATTTTTAATTAATATTTTTTAAATGATTTTGATATAATAATGTTAAAAATAAAAATAAAAATAAAATCATTATACATCACAATAGCAACCCAACATTTATTATTTTCAAAGCAATGATACAGTCCTATTTTTTTTAGTCGTCTCTACTTTGACCATGCGATGCGAGCCTAATTGTTACGAGGAGAATTGGGTGGTTTACGCGAAACCAGCCCTGTGTTTGCTAGCTGATTGCTCCTACATGCACTTGATTACGATGAAATATTATGTCGGTCAGACAAACCTGCGAGAGCCAGTGAAGACTAGAAGAAGAGTGCACACAATGCAAGCTCCTGCTAGGAAACAATCTGCCATGGAAAGAGCCCGGCGTTGCCGATACAAAGCATGGTCCGAACTCGGAACCCTTTTCTTTCCTCAGTTCATCGTAGAATGCTGGCAAGGATCCAAAAATAGAATTGAAGTCATTGCAAGGAAGATCATTCAGGAAGACCTTGAGTTCTGGTGTTGGACGGCCCAGATCTCTGCATTTGGCGTAGATCATATCAATAATCTCGGAGATCAACGACAACGAGTTAGGTCCAGAGGAGCAACCCAGGTCTGCAATTCCCATGATGTCAGGGATATTGGTGCCCAGCATTTGCATTATGGCCTCCTCGTTGATTCGCTTTCCGAGAGATATTATCCTGCTCTGCAAAATCAAACAATTATAAGAGGCCCGATCGAGGGTAGTATATATATATATATATATATATTGATAAGCCTCAATAAATTATTCCAGACCATGTGAATATTAAAACCTTTTTTTATTATTATTTATCTGCTTCTTTTAGGCATCTATAGCATGGGATACGTCCACATATTGAGAATAAATAAGTGGAAAAGGGGATGCAAACCTGCACTTTCGAGTTTTTTGCATAACTATTTTCATCATCTCCCTTGTTCATGTGAAGTACTTGCATCACCTCCATCCTCCTGCTCTCTCGATCTTCAGCTAAAACTGCAAGTGATGAATTGTTTCAGACGTTCATGTTGTATATATAGAGGCAGGCAAGGAATCTAGAGGTGCAGAGGTAACGGTTCGAAATAATGGACCTGGGTAATTTTCAGATTTTCTTTTATTTGATTAAACTCTTATAAAGCTTTCGTAAAATATATTTAATCCGAATTATGGATCTATATCTAGAACCACACACCAGCTTCAAAGGACGGACTCAACTAATGTCACTCTCGTTCTGCTTCACGGATTGAAAAAAAATACCCCACACTCGCAGGATGTCAAATTGGAGCCACAGAAAAATTAAAAAGTTGAGAGATATTTGATCTCTAAAAATAGATTATATAACGACTCGATTTTATAATTACCTTTGTTTCTTGGAAACAATATTTTATTTTAAAAATTTATAATCAAATAAAAACAGAAAAAAACAAACAAACATGCATAGGTTACTAAGTGACTGTTTGGGAAAATAATGACTAAAAAAACCAACATTAAATAATGAGATTTAAATAAAAATAAAAATAAAAATAAATCATAAAACAATTAGGTGTATGGTCCTATCATTGGTGTCCCCATGTGTCATGGTTTAAGAAATGACTAGAACCACACTCATTCTATAAAAAGTTAAGAATATAACGTGTCATCTTCTGAATTATAATGTGGTTTATGTTGATTTTGAAAATATTTTTTGTTTAGAAATGTATTAAAATAATGTTTTTTTAAATCATTTTTTACACCAGCATATGATAAAAATTTAAAAACACCATTTTTTTAATTTAAAGTAAAAAATAAAAAAATAATTTTTTTTTTCAAAAACATTTTTCAAACACAATGTCAGACATGACCTAAAGGATCGTTGGAAAGTTAGATAATGGGTTTCTATTGCAAAAAAATAATAATTTTCTACCTGTTTTTTAACCCAAATACCTAGAAAATATCTTCTACATCTTGCTAAACTATTTGTGGCCTTAAAAAACAAAACAAAAAACAACTCAAATACTCAAGATCAATCTAAAAAAACATTTCAAAGTTCAAATCTATCATATCAAGTGAGAAGGACAATGAACATATAGTTGAATTTATTTCATCGAATAAAAACTCGTTAACACCATGGTCGATCTTTTGCAAAATTAAAGTCAATGTTAATCAAGATTCTCTCTCTCTCCAACTAAAATTCATCTGCTCTATCTCTCTCCTCTCTTAAACTAGTGATTGGGATTAAATAAAATAAAATTTTATACATCGATTGAATTATTTAAATATTAAAAAATAAAAGGATAAATATGAGATTTCTCCCTATTTTTAAAATTGTCTTGTCTTTATACTCTAGTCATTTATTTTTTAAGCTTACCATGCCCCCAACAAATTCATTTAAATTGGCATAAATTAGGGTCAATGAGAGTTTTTTTTTTTAAAAAAAAAGGTTAAGGAATAAAAAAATCATTGTCACGATCCACAGGGCTTGATATTTGGATAACGATGACTTGATGGACAGTATCTTCACCGCTTAATGTACATTTTATAATAATTAATGGCAATGCTTTTGGTTTAAAAAACCCTTCTCATGTCCCTTTATATTTTTATATATGTCTATAGCTTAGTCTCTCCATTAAGGGAGCATTGAATAGTTGTTAATCTAGTCGTTTCTCTCTCTAGAATACCCTTTTGGCTATGAATTCATTGAATATTTATTGAAACAAACCTTAAAAAAACACGAGGGCTCTCCATGATACTAAAAACCACCAAAACAATTGGATGACATTGTGTTTCAAAAAATTGGCTCATTTCAAAAATAAAGAAAATACATTGTTACGTTACTTTTTTATGATAACCTCATGTCATTTTAAATATATTGTAAGAAAATGAAGATATATTTATAACAATATTAGGCTTTATTTTCCTTGCATACTAAGTTAATTTGCCTTTGTTGAACGTTTGTAATGTGTGTAAATGGATTGTTTAACATTTATTTATAATTTAAATAAACAATATCGATTGTCTAGTGAACTTAATTAGCTTTTTAAAACTATCTTTGATAAACTTTATTATACTGAAACCATTATATATATATATATATATATGAACTCTATTTTTCCTCACCAAACGCCTCTCCGTGAAAATCTTGTTCCAAACATTAACATAAACGAAAATCTTTTAGATTGATATTGTATTTCAGAAACAATTTTTTAAAAAATAATTTTTTATTTTTTATTTTAAATTTAAAAAATTAGTTTTTTAGATTATTTTCATAAGATGATGTCAAAATCATTTTTAAAAAATAAAAAAAATATTATTTTAATATATTTCTGAATAAAAATCACTTAAAAAATAATTTTAACTGTACTTTTAAAAAAATCACTTCATAACTATAGTACAGCTGCAAAGGTTAAAGGTGCAGAGGAATAATTTTTTTATTTTCAAAAATCTATTTTTGACATAATATATCAAAACAGTCTAAAAATATTTAAAAAGTTAATTAAAAAATAAAAATAAACCTCTTTTATTTTTTTTTCAAAAATATTTTTAAAAGACAGTAAAAAACCTCAGTGCACTCTAACTTTCTTAATGCCGACAGCACAATATTTATCTCTTTCTAATTTCCCATCTAATGGGACCCTATAGTAATTAGTCAAGATCAGATTCTAAAGAGACAACATATTAAAGCCTTTATTTAGTTGGTGGTGTTTTTTAAAATACTTTTCATTTAAAAATGTATTAAAATAATATTAATTTTTTTTTTAACATAATATATCAAAACAGTCTAAAAATATTTAAAAAATATTTTTAAAATTAAAAAATATTTTTAAAATACATTATCAAACTGACAATAAGTCAAAACCTCGTTGATGGAGTGGACGAAATCAAACCAGAAAAACCTCGTTGATTGAGTGGACGAAATCAAACCTAATCTTCATCGTGCTGCATGCTTGTGATATTGGTCCATGCAGGGTTGTTCTCCGTCAATTCTTCATTGGTCCATGCAGGGTTGTTCTCCGTCAATTCTTCGTTTTACACGTGTTACAATATAACTTCACATTCATCAATTGCATTCACCGTTCATCGATTTTGTTCTTTAACAATAATAGTATTTTTGTATGTATTCTCAATCCATATGAGTTGGAATATTCTATTAAATACCTACATGAATATTATAAATAATATAATTTAATATTGTTTAAAAAACTATTTTAAAAGATTTATATCCCACACTGGAACGATAACATCCTCTTGTTTTAAAAATGAAGTATTTAAACCTAGTAAGCTTTCAATTCCACAATGAATAAACAAGATCTTCTAATGTTCATATAGTGAATTATATGAACTAGAAATAAACTAGAATGGATTATAGACTTGCAACCATAACACTGAGTTGAGTACAAGAAAAACTTTCATTCCCCTTATGAGAGGTGTTTTAAGATAACTTTTTGAAAAAATTTTAGATTTCAAGAATCTATTAAATTTAGATTTAGTAAATAAAATTGATGGCAGGTGATTGAATAAAAAACCATAAAACTTGAAAAAAAATCACTTTTATATGTTTTATTGAGTTTAAATGGAATTCAGAATTTATTTTTCGTTTTTTAATGTCTAAAACTACTTTCTCTACCTTTTTCATATTTTTTGAATTTTTAATCTGAATGGGATTTGTTTTTTAGAATCTTCGTATCATTAAATTCTTTATTCCACTTTCCATCATGATACGAATTTCTGCTCCTAAGATTTTGGGGGCATTCTCCACGTCCGAGAATAGCCGTTTTTTTGGGCAAGAAATGAGACCACGAGCATGCGTGTTCTCTACTCGACCGTACAAACTTCTTTATTGCGTTGAAAAGCAGCCGATGTGCAAAAGGTGTTGCTGAACTTTATGCTCCATGTTTAAAAAAATAAATAAAATCAAACTCAATATGTAGAGAATCCGTTGCCCATGTGATACGTGTACCTGTAATCAGCTGGAATCGGACCACTGCCTTATTCCTATATTCCTAGGTCAGTAAACTGAGAGCACAACAATGCTTGCTGCAGATTATTTGAATTCAAACAATGCCTGGAGGAAACAGATGACTAATATGATTCACTGCCTGGAGGAAACAGGTCCATCCATCAGGACAAAATAAAGCACCACTTTTTTCTTTTTCTTTTTTTCCTTACTTGATTATAATATGCAAGGTCGTGGCTCAGTGGTGTTGGGGAGCGCCCTCCTTCTTTTGAACGCCAGTTCGAGTCCCAGTGGGAGTGGGGCTGGAGGGCTCCTCCCCTCATGTCTCCCTGGGTCCTTCCTTGTATGGTACATCTGTCACCCCCGCGATGTCTTACATGCTCACTGAACTTGTAGGATGTTCAGTAGGCCCGGGGAATAGTCAAGGTGCGCGTAAGCTGGCCCGGACACCCCGGTTAACAAAAATAAAAATAAAATAAAAAAATAAAGCACCACCCCATCAACTTACTACTACCAATTTTTGTTTGGAAAAATTACTGTCCTTCTTTTTACACCTACCTTGTTTTATAAAATTATACTTTATATATTGATGAGGTGTAAAATAAATTACACAATAAAATAATTTAAGATGTATATTATTAATGCACAACAAAGTTTAATATGTAAACTATAATTTTTAAAAACACAGAAGGCAAGTATAAAAATAACTAAAACTAAATTATAGAATGGCCAAGAGTAGTTTCTATAGTTTATTTTATCCAAGAAATAGCTAATAAGTTTTCAATTATACCAGGAATATCTAGTACTAGTTACTTGACTCGCACTTCACCGAGGATCATATATTTTTTCCACCAAAACAAATTATACACACTTTTTTTAAAAATATTTTTGTATTTCAAAAAATTCTAAGTGAATAAGTTTTTACATATATACATATAATCAAATAAATTAAAAACTAGGTTAATAAAAAAAATCATAAACAACAACTAAAAATAAAATTAAAAAAATCAAAAGATATACGTAGATCAAGATATTTAAGATTGATATTTATTTTATTATATTTACTAACTTTATTTATTAAAAAAAATTCAATTAAACAATAATAAAAATAGACCCACTGAATAAAATAAAAAGGAATCAAATATTATACAAGACTACACATATTAGAAGTATTATCTGAAAATAAATATTTTTTATTCTCAAAATAAATTTCATCTGTACAAAAGAATATATATAAAATAACAAATAAAAAAACAATCTTATATATATATATATATATAAAATAACCAAAAAAACAATTATCATTTAAAAGAGATTCTCTAAACAAAATAAAATATGGAAGAGGTATTAATATAAATAAACAAGATAATTTTGATAAAAATCATTAATTTAAAAAATAGAAAAAAAAAAACGATTTGGAAAAAAAAAATCGGGCGCTGTTCGCTCTGACATTGTCGGTTTGCAAAGCATAGCCAAAGCTTCCTGCAGAAAAGCCCAATATTGTAGCCAGAAAATAGCAAATATATATTATTAATTACCAACAACCTTAAAAAATATGTCCCTCGTAATCAAACGTTTATTCAAATTGTTTATCAAGGATCCTCTCCTCCTCCTGCTCAATGTCCACATCCTTTTCACTGCCCACACACTATACAAAAAGATTTTCTGAATATCTATTTACAATCAAAAACGCCTAACGAAATAATGGTATGTTCCTTGCCTCTTGGTGCAGATTCTCACGATGAATTCTCTCTTTTATTTTTTCGATTTTTTCTCCTTTTAGTCTGCAGTGAGTCAAACCCGAGCACACGGGGCATGGGAACACCACCATGCCAATTAAAGCCAGAAATTTATTGGGTCTCCTCCTCAGTTTATTCATTCAATGTACATCCAAGTGCTATCTCTCCACGCACAAGGAACTTCCTGACAAGAATCGACTTCTCTCAAGAAGACAAACTACCTCAGGAGCAGCTACCCCCGCCCTCTTTTTTATTTTCTTTCTTTTTTATGGACACCAAATTCCCATCCACTGTAAATTGGAATAGTACCTTGTATGTATCTGGAAGATTATGGAAATTAATGGAGTGATATCAAGACCACATTAATATATTCCTCCTGTACAGAAACCTCTTCACCAGCAAAACTTCTTTTTCTGCATCAGGAAGACCAAAAATCTTAATCCTGATAAATGAAACGTGGTGATTTCGATCTATGCTTTAAAATGCAGATGTAAGACTATAGCCTTACCTGAAAACTTGCTTGTTCGCGAGCATCTACATATGCATGAAGTTCTTCTAGCCTGATCAAAGCTTCGTGCAAAGCCTTTAAATGAGAAGCATGATGGTTAGAAATATGCCACGTGGAGCACAACAACTACGAATTCCTTTCCATACGTAAGAACATACTACCAATTTCAACAAAAGAAAACCAAAAATAAGTGGTTTGCTACAGTCATCAACTTCGGTAAAAGACTAAACCCTTAACAGAAAATGCAAATTTATGGACACAGAAATGCTACCTACATTAGAAGATTTTTTTTTGTTGGCTTAACAAATAGACTCATGACTCTTGCAAGATGAGCATCTGGCGCCCACTTCATTGTCCAGCTCATTTTATCTAAGTTTGTTTTTTCCAGATCAGAATGAAAAGGCATGCATTCATCGAGAAATCCTAGTGACATCACAGGTTTGATTTTCTTCTCTTTTTTTCCACCAAACACGGTCGTGAGCCTCATGACTCCTTAAAGATGATAATCAGACACCTAGTTGTTCATCATGTAATCCATACAGAAAATGGTTTGTGGAGATGATATTTGGATCTAACAATATGGGTTTTACATTACTTGTGTTCTGATTAAACAAGAACTCCTGAAAGTTATAGTTATTTGTTAAATGCAGAAAAAAATAAGGTGTTGGCATTTATAAACCTATTTAGCATGTCCAACACTCAGAGATCCAACCCCACCCCACCACCAAGTACCACGACACATGGAGATTCATGTATCTAATAGTTTCATGTTTGGTTGGTAAAGGCTTCTTTCTCCCAGCAGAATATCAAAAGAGGAGAGACAGTTACCTTTTTCGTTGCAATTAGCTCTGCTTCTAATGCATCCACACGATAAACAGCAGCATTAAGCAGCTCCTCCTTTTCACAAGGCATCTGGAAAGGCTTTGTCTGTAATGTATCAACCTTCTCCTCAAGTTCACCCAGCCTTTTCATGACAGATGAAAGAAGGTCTGCCTCTGTAAACCCTGGAGCAGGAGAAGGGGGTCTGAATTCCTCCTTTAGTGCTGTTTCAAAAGTCAGGTCTGTAATGTCACTGGCAGAATCAGATGCTGAGTGTTTCTTAGTATTCCAAAATGCCATTGAACGAAAGAAGGCAAGAAAGGTTATGAAGAAGGCCACAAGCAAAGCCCAGACACGATTGGGGATTCCTTCTGAAGTCTCCTCTACACTTAACAGAGAAGGTGTGCCTGAAACCAAATTCATTAATTTTATTCAGCATAAGATATAATATCATATCAAATAACATTGACTCCAATTTAAACTAGTTAAGTCTTCGTGAAATCTGACTAGCCATTCAGATGCCCCTTATCAGAAAAGATAATAGAGCATAGACCTTAATCCAGGCAAAAAAGATCTGGGACTGTCAATTAATGTTCTCCCGATACAATAGGAGTCTTTAGGATCTCCATATCAAGGCACTCAAAGGTTTTGCTCTAATATTCAAGTATCATATATACAACCTACTACAATAGGTGTTCTGACTTCTCCAAAGGAAACACAAGGAAAACGGAACTATTGAGAGTGAAACTGCAATTAAAGGATTGTTACATTTAACTTCATTTCAAAGTTCAATTCTCGAGGCTGTCACAATCCTATGCCTTTGTATGTTGGAACTCCCACCAAGTGTTAACTGCTACACATGAGTACAGCTAACCTAAGTGGGAAGAGCATATTGAATTAAAAGAGAGGGATACCACTATCTTCTTACAACAATGTTCTTCTACACAAATTTTGTTAACTTGTTTTTCATAAAATGATACCATCTTGTTCAAAGGTTCTAAAAATCTACGTCAGTCATTAACTGTTACAAATACCAATCACAATTTCTCCATTTGATAGAGCTGGTAGCAAATAAGAATGGTGAGGAAACTTGCTAACCTCTGGAAGTACATAAATCTTGAGATTCAGCATCCACTGTCTTGTCAATCATAGGTATGTATTCATCATATTCAGAGACACTGGCAGCACTCATCTTACCAGCCACCCTGGCCTGTATAAAACATTCAAACATAGCCTATGAGATCAATTAATTTCAGTTATTAGCATTATACACACACATACACACTGCATTTCATGCAAAGAAATGGATTATGTTGGAAGATACGTTAATGTATCAGTCTTCTAGACTGAAAGTCTGAAACAACTTTAACTGAACTTCACATATACTCGTACATTTAAACTTTCAGAAAAGCTTACTTCTTCAGAGACCGGAGCCAGCCTTGGCAGGGAATAGCTCCCGGTTGGCTTAGGAGAGCCAACATCTTCCACTTCAGATCCTGACTCTGCAGTGGATGTATCACTTGTTTTTACCTGGCTTAGCCAAAAATAAAATCAAATTTGGAGAACAAGCAGTAGAAATACTATGTTACAAGACTAAAGCTGTCGTGAGAGAGTTTACCATCACTGGATAGAATGGCTTATCAAGAGCAATTACCCTGCCCCCACTATTTGAAATAGTTACTATTTGTCTGGAATATAGTGCTTCACCACTATGAACCATCTGGACACAGGCAAATAATCATATAGCATGAACAAATAAGAAAAAAGCTTAATAAGAAAAAAAAGTGAAAAAGGTTTCAACATACAACAGCACTGCTGATGATTTCAAGTAACTACGAACCTTTAAAATGTCTGGATCTTTCCATGGCCCCCTATCGGATCTCATACAACCTCCCTGATCAGAACAAGTACAGCTACCCCCAAGAAACTCGGGCAACTCACTGAACAAATTCCAAGATGTTTTAAGATGTTTTAGACATTATGTATAATTAAAATGGATGATAATTAGCAAGGAAATAATCATAAAACTTGGTTACCTTGAGTCTATTATTTCAAGTAACTTGTTCTGGTACTTGTTACCAAGAACCTGTTAAAATTCCAAAATAAGCTAATATACTTCTGTTAACTGTAAATTTTTGGCCATTCAACAAAATTAAGAAAAGGACTACTCACATGAATCTTGGAAGCTGTGTGGGAATCAATAAAAGATTTCACTGTTTTCCAGAGAAGCTTAAAACCAGGACCAGCGTTAATGACAAACATTCTGCAAAGTGTCTGCACAATTTGTTGTTTTAGCTCTTGTAATAAAATGACATCCCAGCTTGATTTTGAGACAAAAGATCTAGTGTTAAAAAGAAAGCTTCTATGAAAATTGCAAGAAAAATCACATGCCTCGGGATAGTTGTCTCCATCAATCTTCTGTAGCTGGATGATGAGTTCTCGTGCAGACTTGGTGAAGTTTTTCAAACCCTAAAGAACAGTTTGTTTGAACAAGAATGCAGAAGGTAATAATCTTAATGAGTTACTAAACATAAATTTGAATATCATTAAGGAAAAAAAGCAGCTACCATACAATTCCTTGCACATCCAAAATAGTTGTACTTGAATCAATGTGTCTCTTTGCAGCAATGGTGCAAGCTGGGAACTTAATCACAAAAGTCTTTTCAAACTCCTGCACATGATATCTCAAATATCTTTCTAAAGTGGTCACTTCCATAAGTTTGCTGGAATCAACTTTTCCTAGTCTTTCGATGTAAACAGGCCTGCCATCCTTATCTACACCATGATAACCCTGAGGGTAGTACTTTCTGACTTCTTTCAACTCACTGAACTCAAAATCCTGAACAATAAAGTTTTAAACATCTCTTAATTAACAACACATTAACACTTTACATCAGAAGAAAAAGGGAAAAAAGCAAGATTATACGCTACTAAGTACTAAACTCGAGAACAGCCAAAATAGAATGAAGAAGTGAGCAAACAGAAACAGAGAAGGATTGAGTACCTCCAAAATAGTGTCAGTACCGAAGTCTTTCCTCCACTGAAGCATGTTGGCCCACATCTGTTTTGCTTTCTCGACATCAAACTTCCTTGCTTTTAAGAACCTGCAAAGCGAAACTCTTGGGTACTGAATCTGCACAGAAGTTCTGGTAACTATGCCTCATTTTAAGCATCAACAAATATGTGACTATAGAAACATTAGTAAAAGCTCGCACTTTTGATATGTACATGAGTATAGAACCTCATAAAATATTACTAAAACAAAAACTGAATATGAAACAGCCACTATAGAGGCTCATATTAAAAGCCTATTTTTAATTGACTTTAAATATGAACAGTGAGACTAACAATGCTAATCATCCTCCCTCTTATTACTTCTGCAACGGAAATAGAAATTCCGCAAGAAAAGGAAAAAAAAAAAAAGAATTAATGAATTACATGACAACGTATACTAGGTGAGGTCAAAGTGGAGATTCAAAAAGAAATCAGGAACACTATAACATACATCTTAGCATTAAAGACTTTGACCAGCCAATCATTTTCCTTTTTTTTACAGGCCAATCTTAATTTATTTAATTGAAAGCAAGTGGCAAATTACACAGTCAGCCTCCTGAATAATATTCAAAAAGGGATTTAGCAGCTACAACACAGCAAAATCCATGCAGAGTTTAAGGAAACAAACAACCATTTAAGTAATCAATAAATTATAATACAGAGTCTAACAAGAAATCAATAAGAGAACATGTCAAGAATTAAAACCCTGCAGCAGCCCCGAGTATGACCGCTTCAAAATGACAAAAAGCACCGAAAGCAAGCAAGATATTTTATCAAAACAATAATAAGCACACAAGCGAGCAAGGAAAAAAAAAGAACCTCAACAACATGTGATAATCGTCATGCCTAAGAGGAAGCAAATCCTCCGTCATAAGTGACTGTTTAAATGAATCGACAAGCCGAAGCTCCTCGACATCTCGAACATCTGCAATTGCAGCAGAAACCCCTCCACTGCCGCCACTTTTTTTCTTGCTTTTCTTGAGAGAACGCCTGAATTTACTAGATGCCTTTATGGCTTTCTTTTTCAAACTCCCAATTCTAGTCTTCCTATCTTCCTCCGAGTTATCAAAATCCGATTTCCGCTCCCTTTTCTCATCATTGCTAGAGAATCCCTCAAAGCCTAAAAGCCCCGAATAAGATTAAAAATAATAATAATAAGAAGAAATTTAATTCCATGGTATTATAAAAAATCATTACAAAACAAACAGCTAAATGAAAGACAATTTCGGTATAGAATTCATGAGAAAAATAAAACAGAAACTAACAATAATCGACAATTCAAGTCCCTAGAACCCATTAAAAAAATACATTATAAAATCAAAATCAGTCGAAAATCATAGATTGAAGATGTTAAAGAAAGAGAACTTACAAGGGCGAGCTAAGATATCCAACGGACTCGACATGACGATAATTTAGAGATCAAGATTGCAAAAGGAAATCAAAAACCAATTCGATTAAGAACTGTAACTGTTGAATCGCTTATTTAGATCTGATTTTGACAAAATTAAGTATCTATATGATCTTTTCATGGACTCCTTGCTACTGCTTCTGCTTGTAGAGGAAACAAAGTAGTCGTAACGGAAGAAAAAGGAGAGTTACGATTTGGAAATTGATGAGCTGAAGAAAACAAGACTAGTGGTAATAAATAAAATTATTTGTGAAGCAAATTCAAGTTTAATATTTTAACTGAGGAAGAGTGAGAGATGGAATGGCGGAGAAACGGTGCGTATAGATGCGGCTGATCTACATTACCTGGTTAAACTTGAATTTGTTTGTGGGTCCAATAGCCACGCGGCCGTAAGTGGTGGAGCCAAGTGGGGTTTCAGCTTTGGCGGGAGTTTTACTACCCGACACCCCGGGGTCATAGCAGTTTCGTTTTAACTGCGTTTTTTCTTGAATTTAAAACTTGCAATTAATTAAAAAACTTGAGTTATTTTCCTACAATTTTGTCATAAATTGTTCTAAGAAATAATTAACCTTGGTTATTTTGCTGTATATTGTGTCACATACCTCATATTTTCTTTAATTTTAAATATATTTCTATATTTTTTAATTAAAATAAACAGTGATGGGGTGTAGTATTTTTTAAAAATATTTTTTTTAGTTTTAAATTTTTTATATTAACACATCAAAATCATGAAAAATATTAAACAAACACAAATTCAATATTTTTTAATTTCAAACATTAATTAAAAATGTTTAATCGTGATTTTAAAATGTTTATGTTAAAAATAAATTATAAAAAAATAAAATATATATTATTTTGATATATTTTTGAGTAAAACAATCAACGTTTCTGCAGACCAAAACACCCTCTTCATGTAGCCAAGATTATCCCCTTTTCTGGTTCATAGCTCATCCAATTTTTTTTTGAAAAACCCACCCAAAGTAGGGTCGGTTCAGAAGTTCTCTGGTCTAATCGGTTTAACGGTGAATTAGATATCGACGACACCATAACTTCATTTATCACTTTTATATCGACAACTAGATTATCTCGGCCCCTCGTTTGCATTAAAAAAAAAAAATCAGCTGAGATTAAGAAACTCATTTTTCAGCTACCGAGCCACCAATATAGACTCTTTAATAAGAAGCAAGGCCTGGTTCAAAGGGAGAGCCATCCGGTCCCTTGCTGTCCCTGTAATTTACACTTGCGTGTTTCGAAAGATTCTGGGCACGAATTTTCTAATCTAATTACAGCAAACGCCTTCCTCACTTGCTTCAAATATCCCCAGATTTGACTTTATGACCACCACCCAATTTAAGGGATCATGGAAATGAATAGTCACAGGGCTTGACTTGTTGATACACGTCAGGAATCCTTATGAACACCTTAGGTCACTGTTATCATCTGCCATTTGGTATATTCTTAAAAGAGTTCCTTCGAGAAGATTGAATTTTCTTTCGGTGGAAGTTAGTCGTGCTTGCATAGTTATTGGCTAAAGAAGAAAAAAATCCCAGAAATCATGTTCAGGCATTCAATTCTACCTCCATTTGAAATGAACTTAAACACGGCAACAATGAAATGTAGGCACCGCCATTTGAAAAAAGGCACTGGATTGAGTGCTGTGATTTTTGATACCCTTAAGACATAGTTGGCAAAAGCTATAGAGCATAAAGCAGTAAAACGTTTGACGGCAAGGCAATCTCTTGCGTCATTAGATAGCCAGTGAGCATTGCCTTCCATACAAGTAATATGCAGAAATGAACTAGAGTCAATTGCTTCTAAAATTTTACATTTGCAGAGTTTATCTATACATATATTCACAAACTGGCTACATATATATTTGATAATAGTCCCACCATCCTCATCAGCTTCCAGCAATAGTTTGTATGCACAAGTTTAAGCTGGGAGAGCTGAAACAGCCAAGAATACCTGTTAGTTAACCCTTTTCAATTGAATCAAATCCAAGAAAATTCTCATTTGGAATTAATCACTGATTAGATTTCCACCTGTTATGTATATTTCTTCAAGTTCCTCTTAGCTCGAAATTGACCAAGTTTGTCTCTCCATTGAGCTGTAGCAAAGCACGGAAATTATGAAGGTAGCAGCAGTGAAAAGAAGTAATTAGCATGCTATGCTAAATTATGAAGATAGCAGCAGTGAAAAGAAGTAATTAGCATGCTAAAGTATGGGGGCCACAGTGCATTTTCAATAGACAAAGGGCAACTTAAGAAAATTCGGAACCAGGCCTTTCACAATGATGAACAGCAGGGAGTTGTAAAATTTAAACCCCCGAGTTATTGTTACATTTGACTGTGTTCAGTCTCAAGCTATTTATATAGACTGGTACGTGCAGTGCAACGATACAAGCAAAACCAATCTGGTTCATTTCAAATTGATGGTGGCAATTGGTTAAATAGACAAAGGAAGCCACGTGAATTTATATACATTCAAAAAAAAGAGTGCTGAAAACAGGCAGGCGAAAGGCAATGCACGAAAGAGATTGAAATGAAACATACCAGCATCTCCATAACGCTCCTCGATGGCAGCAGTCAACATGTTGCGCACAAGATCAAACTCCTTGGTATCAAGACAAGGTTGACCAGTGGGCCTGAACCATATTAATTCCGATTACACCTTTCTTTCTCAAAGCATAGGCATAATTTAGATAGATTCAATTTCTCACTGTACAAATTACTAATTCAGTATCAATCTGAAAAGGCTGCAAGACTATTGATAGTTAACTTTAGAGTCGCACAGTAGCTATATTCTTGAATCTAGGAAAGGCCACATTAATCCCTGAACATGAGCTACAAGCATTTGCGCATATAGAAATTCCTGACTTCACATATCTTGACTGGTGAACACCTGCTATCTAAAGATTTTGAGGCTCACCGATCTAGTTCAGTGAATAACAAGCCATCTGAAGCAGGGGACTGAATTGGCTTTCCAGATTCAATGACTCTCATCCCATCACTATATGCCAGGTACTTATTGACTTGAATAGGCACCTGCAGAGTATTAGAAAAGATGCACCTCTACAAATCAGCAAACCATGGACAAGTTTGTGCGGGATTCAATTTAAAAACATAAAAGAATGCTAAAATTCCAGCAGACGGCAAAGCAAAAACTCGAGAAACCAGCTCGCCACTTCAGCAGTTGGCCTCTAACAAGATTTGTTTTAGATTATTACTTAAGTGACTTCACTGCAAATCTTGAATCAAACTTTCTTCTCATTCCTAGTAGACAAACAGTTATTAGAAAGTCTCTCTCTCTTTCCACTAAAAGGAAAGGGAAAATGATGCAGGAAAAACAGAGAAACCACCAAGATCTTAATGATTGTAAGTACTAACTAGCATGTAGGTGTCAAAGTCAAAGTCTGCATCATGATTTGACATACTTCACCAAGATAAAGATTCAGGAATTTGGATTTCTCCATTACATGCACCAGATATGAAACAGACATGAAAATCCATCTATCTCAATGTTCCAAAATAATGATGTATTCATTAGCATTTCACATCCACATATACCAGATACAAAAAGCCATACATGAAAACCATTTCAGTCAGCAATTTTAGGGCATTTTTCGACAGGAAATTTCAAGAAGGCTTGTGCCTTCACCCAGTCAACCAAAATTTTGGCTTAGAATATATTTGGTACACGGCCAACAAAAAGAAGGAATTCTGTCCACACTTCCAGACATACTGCTATTCTTCAAAATTTTCACATAAGTGCATTCCAGATCAAAAAGATAAATGAGCAGGAAGGGGGCAAGAAACGGAGTACCTTGCATCTAACTGCAATATTGATAGCATCTGATGGGCGAAGATCAAAGCTGACACATTCTGTTTCATTACCAATCTGCAACAATGTCAAAGAGTCTGAGTCCTTTATACCTGTAATTATACAAGTTAATCAAATGAAAAACAAGGGGTATACCTTAGTGAGGTACAACTGAGCAAAGTATGCTTCATGCACTCTCTTAGTAACTCTTGCTAGTTTGACCTGAGTATCAAAATCAAAACATCAGAGTAAATTAGTAATATTTCAATTGCAATGGCAAACAATAAGGAAAGAAGACGTCATATCTCTATAGATTTTCTACGTTGTAGGCTGTAGTCTGCCATATGACATTAAGCTAGTTTGCACACTTCCATGTTCTCAATCTAGCCTTTCTCTCTCTTACGAAAAGAAAAGAAGAAACACCAACTTACTTCGTAACCCATCTTTTCAACCATCTCCTTCACCACTTGATACATAGTTGGCCTTGCCTGGAAACCGACAGCCAAATTCCTCAGCATTGCTATGTATGAAGCTAATTGTAGTTGCCAAAGTCCAAATTTGACAACTCAATTATTCCAAAATAAAAATCCTACCACGATAAGGAAACTAAATACATACAATTTGGACATTGCGCACTGCTGCCATGAGCAACACACTTGGCATCTCCACTGCAATCAAATGTAAATCATCACTTCAAATTGACACGGTAAGAAATAGTCTTCAAAGTATTTCAAAGAATCAAATGCTATACATTCGAAACTATCAAGTATAACAGCGAACATACAAACAATTATTGGGAGAAGAAGACCAGTCCCATCTTCCATCTTCAATACAATTGCTGGATGCGGAGCGTTGTCTGGTAGATGCCCGCATTGAGGGTTGTTATGGACACATCGTAAGTGCCTCCCGTCCCTCATTTTGATCACAAAACCATCCGATCCATTCTTCACCTCAACTACATGAAAAACCCAATTCACATTTCACCCCAAACAAACCACGTTACACAAAAAACTTCATTGATTACTCAAAGAACTCTAAGTTGAGCTTGGTTAGTGTCCAGAACAGAAGCAAGAGATACAGGAAAGAGAAAAGTATGTTTGGTTTTAGAGACAGACTGTAAAAAAGTAAATTTTTATACTTTCAGAACAAGAACATGAACATGACGGGCAAAAACATGTTCCTCTGTCATAAATGTCTCCGTCTTTTCTGTTCTGGAACAGTAATAAAAAAAAGAGGCTACGCTAATAAAATTCAAAGGCAAACCATACCAGCTTCAACTACACTAGAATTGACATAATCTCCATCATTTTCATTGAAATTCTCTGCTGTACTCCCATTACCATCTGATGATGAGCTCAAACTACACTGCACTATATTGCATCTTCGCGCTTTTAATTGCCGAGAAGTGAGAAACACCTTAGATTTGCAACCACTTAAGCCCTTAAATCCCCGCAGTTCACTTCTAACAAGCCAGCCCTTCACCAAAGGACCAGTCATTGGGAAACTGTAAGTTCCCGCTTGTTTTGCACGCACAGCAGGGTAAATTACTGGCCCTTGCAGTGACCCCATGTCTGCGAGAGGTTAAAACTGTAATTAACATCAAAACCGAGGTGTTGATTTGTGTGTGTGTGAGAGAGTGTCTAACATTTATGATCAAAGGAAGAAACCATATATTTTCCAAAATTAGAAACAAAAAAACATAACAATTGAATAGTTTTAAATTTCATAATTGCTTATAAAAAAATCCACTGTTCAAAAGTTTATATGATCATCTTCTCTGCAAATCAAACGAAGAGTCAAGAAACTGAAAATAAAAAATATCCAGAACGGGAACGCACATGAAAAACAACGGATCACGTGTAAATAGTAAAAGCTTCAGCTTCTCGGTCTTGTAATTACAGTTTCCTCTATAAACGATCGAAGCAAATTAAAGAACAGAAAGGATCAAAGGAGATGAAGCGGGTTAGTTGTTGAAGGAAGCTTAGGGAGAGAGGAATCGAGAGCATTTAGAGATGGGAGAAGCGACAAGAGGGATCAGATAAGAGGAGGGATGGGAAATGAGGGGGGCGAGTAGATAAGAGATTCTGTTTTTTTTGCTTAGCTAAGAGAGAGAGTGTCAGAGAGAGAGAGACGGAGGGAGAGGGTGACATTACAGAGAGATGCAGGAGCACCGAGTGAGTGATATAACTGGAGAGAATGTCAGTGGTTTTTTCTTATCGATTTGCAAATGACAATTCTAGCCTTGTTGGCCTGTTTAAGTATTTTAGCCCAGCCAGAAAGACAAGACACCTTGTGAAATTATATTCACGGTTGGGAAAAATCTAAAGGTATTTTAAGGGGGGAAATAATTTATAATATGTTTTTAATTTTTTAAGTGTTAATATTAAAAATATTTTTATTTTCAATAAGTTTCAAATAAAAAATATTTAAAAAAACACTGACACCAACATTTTCAAACACCTTTGTAAATACTCAATTAATAATTGAACTCTCAACAAATATGTCAAAGCACGCATGCTGCTTTTACCTTTTTCTCTAATTAAAAATTACCACTTGAGATTTAAAAAATAATAATTTAACAAATTAGATTGCAAATTTACATTACTAGTCTTAATATAATCACATTAAAAACAAACATATCACGCTTGCATGATTCCCTTCTCCTCTTTGTCTTTTCTTTTTTTCTTTTTTTCTTGCCTCTATTTTTTCTCTTTCCATCTTTTTTTAATTTTTTATTATTAAAAGATATATTTATAAGATTGAAGAGTTGCAATTTTTAATAGTGAAGAGTCATGATATAATTTTTTTTTTATTCCTCATGTTATTTTATTAATATAAAGTTGATTCACCCATCATACATTATCTAAATCATTTTTTCCTGAGTGAGTGAAATACGAAATGATAATTTCTCTTGGAGCATCATAGTATTTTCAGTCTCTATCCGGACAGTTTAAAAAAACGTAATCACCGATAATATATGGTTAAAATTATATTTTGTTAAGTAATCTAACTTGTCTAAAAAATTAAGTTGTTAGATGAGATTTCATAATATAATTTATATTATTATCTAACGTACACTCTCAAGTGAAAATACTTTGGGATTAAAACTTGCATACATGTCTACATTAACTTGTGCTTGATTTTTATGAAATAGAATAAGAATTGTAAAATTCAAACTCGTAATCGTTGGGTCAACAAGACTCTGATACTAAGTTAAAGAACAAACTCACCTAAAAACTTAAGTTGTATATAATTTATATTATTCTCTAACATTTTTTAAAGTGATTTTCGTTTAGAAATGCATCAAAATAATTTTTATTTTATTTTTTAAAAATTATTTTTGACATCAGCACATGAAAATAATATAAAAAAATCAAAAATTTTAATTTAAAATAAAAAATAAAAATAAAAATTTTTATTTAAAAAAATACATAATATCAAATTCAAAACACAAGGCCGCGAGGTTGCATCGTTGCTAGCTAATTAGCAGAAGAATTTCATAGAGGGCGGCCGAAAATATCAAGAAGCTCAGATGACTGCCGCGTGTATAATGATCGGACGGGTCGATCTGGATAAGTCTGCTCCTTGGTTTTTTTCTTCAAATTCAATTGGTTCAAATTCAATTGGCCACTGCCCCGTTTATCGACGCGCTGTTATCATGGTCTGCTAGTATTCTTCGACAATTACCAAGAGCTTGGGATAATTTGGTCAATCAATTTTTTTTATAAAAAAACAAAATATAAGTTTTAAAAAAAAAAATATCAAGCCAAATTACTATATATATAATACCCGTGGCCTTTCCACTGTGCACCCGTGCACTGTGCACACAGACACAATGCACTGTGATTTTTTTTTTTTTTCTTCTTTTTTTTTTGGCTTTTTTTTCCTAATTATTCCTTTTCTTCTTTTTTTCCTCCGTTTTTTGCTTCTTCTTTTTTTGCCTTTTTTTTGTATTTTTTACTTATTATTTTTTTTTCGTTTTTTCTTATTATATATTTTTATTCTACTTATATATTTTTTTGGTTTTTTGTTTTTTAATAATCGGGGTGTCCGAGCTCGCTTAAATGCACCAAGATTAATCTCTATATCCAAAATTTTTTAATAACCAGGGTGTCCAGGCCAACCACGACAATCCCCCGACCCACATTTTTTTTTTCTAAAATGCTAACCTGCTGGTACATTTTTATTTTTTTTTTATAATTTTTTTTATTCACTTATACATTTTTTTTATAACCAGGATCTCCGACCAGCTTAAGCACACCACGACTAATTCTTGGGCCGAATTTTTTAAAAAACAATATGGATTGCTACAGTGCTTTCACACTTATATTTTTTTTTTTGTTTTCTTTCACTTATATATATTTTTTGTAACCATGGTCTCTCAGCCAGCTTAAGCTATTTTTTTCACTTATATATTTTTTTATAACCACGATCTCCAGGCCAGCTCAAGTGCACCACCACAACTCCTCGGACCAAATCTGTTTTTTGATAATCGGGGTGTCCAGGCCAGCGTGGACACACCATGACTAATCTCCGAACCAATTTATTATTATTTTTTATTTTTTTCCTTATACGTTTTTTTGTTCACTAATCTCCGAACCAATAATAATGATAATTTTAGTGATTATTTTTTTTATAAAAATCTTTTGATTTTTTTAAAGATTTTCCTGAAATTTTAATTTATATCGGTGATCATTTTAAAAGTAATATTACTCTATTTTTTCCTTTATTCATTTTTTTTTTGTTTTTTGTTTCTTTATTTGTTCTTTAGATTATATGATTTTTATGATTTTATTATTTATGCAATAATAATGATAATTTTAGTTATTGTTTTTTTTATAAAAATCATTTGCTTTTTTTTTATTTTTCATGGAAATTTAATTATTTTAATTGTTTTGGCAGTAATGTTAGTAATAATTTTAGCTTTAATAGCAATGATAATGGCTATAACGTCAGGATAAATTTTCAATCTATGTTTTCGTCTTTTTGTTGATAGAAAATTAACAATTTATTTATTTTATTTGATTATTGTATGTATTTTCACAATTTATATTTTATTTTTGTTTAATTTAAATTGAATTATAAAATGAACTAATCTTAATACAGTGAACTTAATAATTCAGATATCCGAGTTTTCTTGCTTTTTTAATGATGATGATAAATTTATGCTGGTTATTTCGTTTGAAACTACTAAACAGATAAATTTATATCGATTTTAAATTCATATATTTTATAAAAAACTTGCACTTGACATGAATTCTGCACAGATTTATTATTTTAACTAAATTTATATTATAATAAAAAATACACACAATTAATATTTTTTACATTGAAAAAAATATTGTGCCACCCGCGGCGAAGCGCGGGGCATTGTCTAGTTAATTAGATTACTCGTTGATCTACCATATCAGCCAAGTTTACTATAGGTCGAATATTTTCACACTCGATCCCAGTTAGAAAGTGAAACAACTGAATATGATGTTAACCCATCATACAAGGTTTAATCACAATATTCTCAAAGAGCGGGTGTTTGAGAATATATTTGAAAAATATTTTTTTAAAAAAATGATTTTTTTTATTTTAAATTAAATTTTTTTGATGTTTTTAGATTATTTTAATGAACTAATGTTAAAAATATTTTTTTAAAAATAAAAAAATATTATTTTAATACATTTATAAATAAAAAAATATTTTTAAAAACAACTTTAATCATTAACCGACAGTAGAGTGATGTCGCACATCGTCGTGCGTGCCATGTTCGGCTGCTCAGGTTTTGAGCCTTTTGGTTGAATTAATGCATTATATTTAATTTGACAAGAGAAATGGAAAAGAGCTAAGACTTGTTTTATTTAATTTTCTTCATCAAAAGAAAAGAGTGATTAATATTTTTGTTGCTTCAATGTTATTCTTTCCCCATTTAAACTATATATAAAACTTTCAATTATCAAGATTTATTTCATCAAAAGAAAGGAGTTGACTTTTCAACATTTTCCCATGGGGCTAAAGGAGTCAAAGGCAATCGATGATGATAATAATAATTAGTCAAACTCTAACCTATCGTCTTCCAAACAAAAGGTAAGTAGAGCAGAGGCCCAGCCATTCCGAAAGGGTAAGAAGGTTATCTATCCAGAGATCAGGCCTGGCCCACAGAACATAGACTCGCCGGTTCTCCTGCGCGTTCTATCTAACTCCACTCCCTTTCATTTTACCGCCTTCTACTTTTAACTACACTAACTTTTTCTTCAGGGAAAAACATTTTTTTATTTATTATTATTATTAGTACCACTTGAAATCCATTTAAATCTAACAATTTGATATCTTATTCATCAAAAAACCCAATATGAGTCGGACTCTCTACGCTTGATACAGCTCTAATAAATAATAATTTTAATATAATAGAGTTATAATAATATTAAAATTGTTACAAACTCTATCCTAAATTCCCAATCCATTATTTATTGGGATGCTATCAATCTTGTCAAGTTTTGGCAAAGTCCATTGCTCGTAAACCAGGCAATTATACAGTGAGTTCAAGGAAAATAAATAAATCAAACACAGGTGTTTAGATATTTTTAATAAATACAAGAGTTTATAGCTCATTAATTAGGTCGTTTTCAAGAGATATTTGTGCATATATTCACACGCAGCTAGCCATGAACATGACCTGCAAAACGTTAATGCGTAATTTGATGTGAAATTTCAAAAACTCAGCCGAGCCCCACAATGTTTATATATTTGTGGCTTTAACTCAGCCAGTAGAAAAGAGAGGCAAGTCCTCTTTCAAAATGCTTTGATTTGCCGGGTAGCGTCCAACTTTTGTCCTCAATAATTGATCGGACTGGCTAATTATTGTGGGCTCTTTAAGGACCTATGGTGCTTGCTAAGAATATCTACGAACCAAAGACAAGGATGGATGAGTTGCAGGAGAAGGAAAACAGAGAAAAAGACTATGAACAGACAGACTGCTGATTAACAGCACAAAACTGGTGTTAATCTGTGTCAATACACAGCATCTTAGAAAATAATAGGATATTCATGGTTGAGTAAAATCAGCTCAAGGTGCTCGAGTTTTTCATGAAAAAAGCAACAGTTCCTTAAACATTACATATGAATTTGTTACCTGAATTCTTAATGGATCAAAATTGGTCCGCCCCAGATCGTTACTTTTGGCAGGATGACCAAATTTGCTCCACTAAACAAACTGGAGAAAGATGCGCTAAATCAGAATTAATCTTTGCTCAAAAGTGTTAAACATTATTGTTTATAGTCCGCATGGTTATGTGCCTCCACCAAAATTTGGTGGCGGCCAGATGCCTCCACCCCCGCCATCAGTCGTTACGTAAGACATGCAAGACAGCGGCACCAGGCAGAGTCCTCGGCTTCTTAGATCTCTCTTCGATTCTTCACCTCCCGAATTTGAAGCCTGAAATAATTGAGATATACAGAAATGAATCGTGTTTCAAATTTTCAATAACTATTCACGCAATATGCCTAACAGATGATCACTTGACCACTCTCTAATGATGGCCCAGAAAATAGTTCCTTTCCCTTTTTTTTTATAAGCAAAATAAAGCCTGACAAAGACTTACAAACAACCCAAATTGTTGCGAGTTTAACAAATCCAGCATGCAAAAACAAAAGTAATTCTGAACTACAGGAATCACAAGCTGCATGTTAAAGCAAACAGGATATATAGATCTTCTCATTTCCATCTCCTTCTGTGATTATTTTTGACGAACAGGATCGATAGCGTAATGGTAATTAGGAAAAATAAACATGCTCGTGATTTATGACAATATATATTTTAGCAGAGACAAGATTCAAGCACTTGCTAGCTATATATCATGCATGGCAGAAAAACTGAGTATGTATGTCCATGCGTATTTAATTATGAAGTCATGCTGACTTCAAAATTAAGCAAAAGATATGGGTTCTCCGTCGACCTCCACTATATCTATTCTGTTCATGTACTAGGAAAGTCAACGAAACAGCATCCTGATGCCTCTGTTTAAGCTTCCGATCAAACTAAAAAAAGGACATCAAGTGTATTCACTTTCTTTTTTTTGAATTGCCAGGTGTTAGAAAACCACTTTCGTACCGCTTGAATGCTTCTACTGGTATTGTTGCGGGATGACTTCATATATGGAACACTCAATGTCTGCAAAAATAATAATAATAATAATAATAATAATAATAATAATAATAATAATAATAATAATAATAATAAAGAAAAGGAAAGGAAAGGAAAATCACAGCTATGTTTTCTAACCCTAAATAGCACACATCAAGCACTTCTATAAAAAAAAGTGTTACAGTCGATATTAATTAGCCAATAGAATTATATATACATGGTGTTCTTTCAAGTGACACGAGACCAAATATTTCCTTCACTTTATTAAAACCAAAAGGTAATGTATCAGACTTGATCAGAACAAAAAAGGAATTTAAAGTTTCTTTGCTTGTAATATTAATTTGCAAAAGTTAATTAATTGAGTCCCATCCACTACCCCAATTTTAAATGAATTTAAATGGGTTTTTTTTAACTAGTTGATCGATAAAATCAGCTCGAGATCCTAATTATTTTATTGAAATCTCTTATGTTTTCCCCTTAAATGGGTTTTCATTATATTTAAAAAGAAAAAAAAGAAGATGTTTAATGGGTTTTGATTCTTTTTAGCTCTTTATATATTTATAGAAGGGTAGCATGCTCCACTAGGTAAATTTCAATTAATCCACTCCTTTCATGATGCCCGAGGCCCTCAAGTCTTCATCATTAACGTGTAAATATTCCAGCTTGGTTATTATCACTCATTAAATATTGTGCAGGCTAAGTTAATAAAAAGATATTTCGAATGTCTTGCATATATCTAAAGAAAAGATTTTACCAATCTCCAAGTTAATCTCAATTTAAGAACTAAAACAAAACACATTACTCTTCTATCATCAAAACTGACCATGCTGCAATTCGATCATCAGGTATTGATGATCTCTTGTACCCTTACATATCATAATTAGAAAGATGCCAAAGCAGAAGAAAAATGAAATCCCAATGAAAACCCTAGCTAGCCATCTGGGCTAAAGCATATATACACTTATAGACGACTTTTATTTCTTCCAGAGGGATGTGGGTTCTTTAGTTTTTGCCCTATTTATGACCAAGTTGCACTCTAGCTAATACTGAAACATCCTGGTGCATATTTTAAGAAAACAATATGTGTGTGTCGGAGAAGATAATTTAGTATACGACAAGATCTGAGAAGAATGTTGGGAAAGTGGAAAATACCTCGACCTGGTTTTGAAGGAATTTGATGTATCCAATAGCCTCCATTAGCACAGATGCTGTGTCTGTCTGCAATATTCTCCCAAACCCAACCCACATGCAAAATTAAACGTTACTTTCCATTTCGCAAAACAATAAAAAAACATTATTATTATTTTAAATTAGATGAGCATATCTTGATGAGCCCGCTAAGTATAAGGTTTTTTTTTCTTTTAAAAATAATAATTCAAGGAGCTTGATTTCAAATTAAGTTAGAATTTGTAACTTAATTTTTAATCATCCCATTCAAGTTCTTAACAACCGTTAAATCTAATCATCCACTAGACTAGAGGCACAGAGAATTTAGATTACCTTGCCAAAGGGTGCAACTAACTGCTGCAGAGCTGCAATTCTATCTCCTAATTTCTCTTTTCTAACCTGTAAAATACCATATGTAAAAAATGGGAGCCACGATATCACACAGGAAAAAAAATAGTAATAAGAACTAACCACAGCCCTTGTAAATGCTATTCAAACAGTTTAGTTTTCAAACCTTGAGAGGAGGGCAGGGAGCGCGTGACTCGAGTTTCGATTTCTTGGGTGCAGCAGCTTGGGTTACCTTCGGCTCCATCAGGCTGTTGTTGGGCCTTTTAGCCTCTGTTATTTTTTCATTGGCTGAGGATATCTTTGAAATACAAAGAGTACGTACTAATAAAAATCAGTTCAATGATCGCTCAAAAGTCATTTTAAGAAAAGAAGATAGTAAAGAGCGATTCTCCTGATAAAGATTCACACAATAATGTTTAAAGCTGAAAGTAAGTTCCCCTCATGTAGCAAAAAGAGAAGGGTACTTAGCTAAATGGCTAATCTTTTTGGTGCCATGGCTTGCTAAAGCAAAAAAAAAGGAGAAAAAAGATTAATAAAGAGTTTTAACTTTTCAATTTTACTATTACCTCGGGGAGAAAACATGATTGAAATTTGTTTTATCTTTTAATCTTGGTAGTTAACTTATAAGATTTACTATTTTTGATAACACACACACAATTAGGGTTTTTTTATGAGCATAATAAGCTACCTAGCTAGCTACCAAGCACAGCAACACAAGTTCAATCAGTGCATGATTGTTTTGCCGGATAAATTTGAATTTGCTACTTCATTTAATGAACTAGCAAATTCAAAAATGTATAGCTGCAGATATACAAAGATGAAGAAAAAGGATGAGGGAAGAAGAAACCTTACTTTATTAGGGCTACATGCTGGCCTCTGGTTTGAGTGCTGGATACTATCGAAACCAAAAGAAAGACTGTCTTTAAACATGTCAAGAGGGTCAAGAGAAGCTGGATGGGGAAAGCTTCCACTAAATCTAGTAGAAGTTAAGAGATCCAAGGCCTGTAAGTTCATGTCAAGGGAGCCTGGGATCAGCGGTGAAGATGGCTGATTAAAGTTTGAAATATTTATACTGGGATATATCTGACTAAAGCTCCCTCTGCTGGGTACAGCACTTCCAAAGCTGGAACAGTTGTGATGACTAGAGGGAATCTGCCGGGTTGAAAACTGATCGTGGCCATTGATTGGAAAGCCGGATGAAATAGTCTTGAGAAGGAGCTTTTCACTAAGACTGAGATTCGTTTGCTCATCTTTAATGTAACTCGATGAAGATAGAAGTGGATCTTCAATTGTGCTTGACGGGCTATTTAACATCTCAGTAAATTTGGGAAAAGAATCTGATGAAGAGAGCTCTTCTTTGATTTTTGAAAGTTGCAGGTCGTAAGCTGACTGGCTACTGAAGTTGCCAGCATTGTTGTTCCAGTACTGAAGGCCTAGGTCCTGAAACATGGTGCTATTGAGAGAAGGGATTGGACTCTCATTTTTCTGTCTTTGGTTGAAGATAACTCCATTAGAGTTTGGACCTGAGTAGCCAGAATTCCTGCATAAAGAGTGAGATAGAAATATATATATTAATATATCAAAGAAAACCCAACAAGCCCTAAAAACCACCGATCCAAACATGAAAACTAATTAGCAGCGTGAAACCATGATATTACTCCCTCGAAATGATGAAAAGGAGAGCACAAACTTAACCAACAAACTGCTGGTTTTCATTTCTAGGCAGTTTGATTGATGTACATCAAATCACGAGTAAAGAAAAGAAAGAAAGAAAGCTAAAATAGAAAAAGGAGATTCCAAAATCTAAAGTTAATCAACGCTAGCACTGTAAAATATACTAAACATCCATTGCGGAAAGCTTATGGTTTAGGGGGAGAGAGAGAGAGAGCTGAGAATAAACACTCACAAAGTGGTGGTTTGGGTCCAAGCACGGGCGCTTCCAGATTCAGCATAGCTAGATGGGGTAGTATTAGTAGTTAAAGAAGAAGACCCAACAAAGTACTGGTCTTGAAGCTGGTGCTGGCGATGGAGATTTGCAGACTCCATAATAATGACGGATTATTTTTTAAAAGGCTTGAAAATCCCAAGATGAGAAATTAAAATTTAAGTATCTATGGCTCGCTAGCTCCAGGAATCTCTCACTCTATTCAAAGAAACTGTTCAGGTGACACCCACACACCTTCTTGCTTTTGGAGAGCCACTTTTCTCAGTTTGGTCTCTACTCTTTCAAGTTCCATCTAAAGTAGGCTTGAAAGAAAAGTAAGAGCGCATGAACAAACCCATCTCCATACCTCTCTCTCTCTGACTTTAATTATTATTTCCCTTTTCTTTTCTATCCCTTCAGCTTCTCAATATGTGTATAGTATAAGATTAATCTCCCCTCTCTCTCTCTCTCTCTTTGCGCACTCTGAATTACAGGGAGATGATTATACTTCACCTACGTTATGATTACGATCCTGCCTTCGATCCCAAGGCTTTCAACAAAGGTCTGAGGAGAGAAATGATAACAACCGTGCTCTCTCTCTCTCTCTCTCTCTCTCTCTCGCTCACACGCACACACTCATCGCCACTTGTCTGAGGGTGTTCATATATATATATATATATATAGACACGCACACAAACATTTCATTAAGAAAGCACCCAACAATATGCTTAAGCAATTAAAGGTTTTATGACATGACTTGAAATGAAAGTGTTGGATTCAAATTCTTTTGGGAAGGGTAAAAGTAAAATGTATAATAGATATACCTCACCCATGCATTAATTCAAGGGGGTAATTGTTTAAATATATAGCTAGGGATGAACGAAACTTGGAATTTTTTTATTTATCACATAGATATGTGAAAACAGTTTAATGACTCTTTATTAATCAAGAAATTAAGTGATTAGAGGTATAAAACCACTTCATATATGATGGGAAAACATGCTTTCTTATTGCCCTTTTGGAGGGATTTTGACTGGACATTCAACGTCTTGACTAGCTAGTAGAATATGGTTTGCTCATTCGGATATTTCAGGTAACTTGCAATAATAATCGGATATCGTCTCATCATGATATGTGTATTTCCTAGTGAAGATCTTGTAGTATTTTCTTGCTTGGGAACAAAAATATATTTAACAGAAGAAAAATATAAACAAATTGATGGGGCGAGCGATGAATAATAAATTTTGGATCTTAAAAATACATACAAGCAAGAAAACAGACCTCAATTTTCATCTATTGAATTTAAAACTTAAGTTAATCCAATTTGGGATTTATATTTTTCTCTTGATGTTAAAACTGTCAGTTGCATACCATAACTAATCTCTAAATTCACTGAACACTTTACAAGCTCAATGAACAGATAAAACACCACGATGATAACAAACATGTACAAAAAAATCAAATTTAAACATAAAATAAAAAAAACAAATCCCAACCCCCGCTAGGACCACGAGTCAGGTGCGCACACACACAGCTCATTAAACTTAATTATCAAAAGTAATTGATAAATTAAAGACAAATTAAACATGGTTTGGTTGTTTTGCAGACACACAAACTTAATTTTATCCTCCAAAAGCTCATCATGATGCTTTGGAAGAATGATCAATTATAATCTAATTTCAATCATATCCCCTAGTGGCAAACAAAAAGAAGCCAACCCTAGCCTTGTAGTCTTTCATTATACAAATATCGTGATGTCCACCTGTATATGTTCATCTCTTTTATTATATTTCAAGTTTTGTTGGGCTCTTACATATTTGTCTGCTGCTTACCTGCTAGTTTTTCTACAGAAATTCACACGCGCGGATCGACGTAGGCTTATTTATACGATAAACATGTATGTTTTTTTCCCCGCTCGATCGATCGATTTTTTCAAGCTACATGATAGGGGTGTATACCATAATACTGTTTTGAAGATAGTATATTAAGACCAAAACCTTGTATTAAAAATCTAAAATTATAATTGCTGATGGAACCTGGAGCGTTCAGATGATGGGAAGGTACATATTATAAGAATTTTTAAAAAAATTCATGAAATAAGATGATAATTTAAATATCAGAATTTAATAGACATTAAACAAACCCGAATGAATGAATTTTTTAAATAATTATTTCACTGAATGAATAGTGGATAAAATATTATAAAACCCAACTCGTAACATGATCAAAAACCTCACACAATATATATATATATATATATATATATATGACAGCCAATCGATCCTTATAATAGGTGTATACCATTGCCATCCTTGTATGAGAATCACTCGTTGATGTTCAGAAAACTTAAATTCTGACCACCGTGTAAAGCTAAAGAAAAATTAATATATCCTTTTGCTCTCTCTAACGCTTTTGTTAATTTGTTTATAGAGAGAGCTAAATTAATTAATATTCATAGATCAAATAAGATTAATTAAGCTGTCAATCCATGAAAGAAGGCCTATAATAATGTTGCTCAGCCCCACAAAGGTTTCACATCAGTCGAAAAGTAGATGGGAGTATGGGCAAAGCTTCACTTTGCTTTTTCCCTTTCTCCTTTTACCCTCTTGTAGCTGCTAGCATGCCCATCTTTTGTTTGTTTGTTTATTTATTTTTAGTCGCTTTTTCCCCTTTCTTCTTCAAGGAAATTATTCTCTTATTAATGAAAGTTTGCTTCCTTATTCTTGCCGCTCAACTTTGGCAAGCTTCCTAGTCTCGCTACCTTCCAAGATTCATTTCACAGCAAAGAAAAACTGTTCCTACAATTTTCACTTTCATGAATCTTAAAAGATTCGTTCAAGAAAATTCGAAGGTGTAATTAAGTGTACTTTTGTCCCAAGAATTGTAGCGTGATGATAAAGGGTTTGTGATTTGTATAACATGTCTCGAGATCGAGTTATGACATAAATTCCTTTAAAAAACCTAGAACAACCAGAATTTTTTTCGTTCACTTGAATCCATAAAATATGTTTTTCAAATATGAAATTTTATATAATAAAAAAATTAAGTGTACTTCCCCTTATGATAATAATTCCACCAAAAAAATTCCACTTCGGCATGATGAAAGCAAAGGAGGTTTGAAGCATAAAAGAAATGCCAAAAGAACATACAATGACATTGTAGAGGAATGCTAACTATTTTATTGGTATTCGTTAGTCATGTGTTTGAGGAGATGTACATGCTCGCATTGGATTCATATATATAACGACTAAATATTATTTTTGTAATGTAAAAGTTTAAATTGTTAGGATTAAATTCATTTATCTATACATATATTAAAATTTTCACTTGTAATTAAACCACATAAAAAATAATGACTGTTCACTTTATATTGACCATTAACTACACAAAAAAAAACAATTAATGAGGGAGATTATGAAATAATTAATAACATAGATAAGAGTTCATGTATGTGATTGACGAGGAGATTAGAATCTTTTTACAATAAGAGTTAGCGTATTAAACTGATAAATACTATAGAGGATATTTATAATTTAAGAACCAGACCATCCTGTTTTAAAGATCAATACATTCCCAGTATTTTCACCTCCTTATTTATTTTGTTCGGAGTTAGGACCGGTTGGTTCGAGTGCCTTAGGTAGTTGTAATGATATATATCTTCAACAAGAAGACATGATGTAACGCCATCTAATTTCCATTCTACATTATAGCACAGACAAACTCAATTCTTCATTCTTCTTTATCTTACTTGAATGCTGCGTGTGGATTTGGCCAGTACCATAACATATTATTATTATTATTATTATTATTATTATTATTATTATTATTATTATTATTATTATTATTATTATTATTATTAGCGCGAATTAACTGACATACATAAGAGAGTTCTTGTTTCGATATAAAATTTGTTTTTATAGGAGATAATGAAGCTCAGGCACTCTACCATCCGCTGTGCGTGAGAAATTGAAAGCTCAGTTAATGGCAATAATTTTATTCGATCTTAAGGAGAGACAAGTCAGACAACAATTAATTAGAGAACTAGTTAAAGTACTGTTGAAGTGAAAGATAATGGCCTGGTTTGGTCCCTACAGAGGCTCAAAACTGGGGAATTTCCGTCAAACGTGATTTTCTTTTTATTCAAAAGTAGTAATCATATCAAAAGTTAGAGTTAGTGATTGCTTTAAAAGGGTATATGATTTCCATTTGAAAATTAACAACCTTTTATTCCTGTTTTTTTCCCCACCATTTAAACACTTCCAATTATTCGCAATACTCACTGTGGAAAGTATAAGAGATTTTATAGAGTAAAAAACTGCACAAAGAAGACAAGAGCATGGAGGAGTGCCTACTTGTCTAGCCCTCCAAAGTATATATATATATATAAGTGCTATACATAAAGGAAAGAAAACGAAAGCAATTTGGTAAGTGGATTTTTTAATAATTCATCTCGATTACTATATAAAAAAAGGGCTATACATATATTATTCTTCGATCATATGTATATATATTTGGTAAAAGCAGTTCTTTAGGCCTCCGAAAGCAATTTGGTATCATCGATGGCTTTAAGGGTACATCAAAATCATAAAAAAAAGCAGCCCTTTTTTCAGTCTTAGCCAGTCAACACCAGGGTCAAACGCCTACTGGTCGATCTTACCATAAAGATGTTTTTTTATATAGTGATGTTGCAGCCTTTTTTCAAATAATTATATCATAGATAGATAGATAAATCGATACTAAGCTTCAGCTTAATTAGAGGTTCGTGCATTTTGTAAAGCTAATGCTTTCTCCAGTTCATGATAAATGAGCTATAATATTAATAATTAACCAATTAAGCAGGTTAATATATAGTCGATTTTCCGAGTAATAAAGGAATCTCTTCTTGGCCGAGCTGGCGTGTCTGCAACCGGCTCCTCTACTGTAGATTTTGGACATGAACTACCCTATAAACATATTTTTTTTCGTTTTGTTTTTGGTTTTACGGCGAGCAGGGCCGGAATGATTTAAGGGGCCAAGGTTTTATAATATTTCAAATAATATACTTGTAATTGAGAATACATTTTCTTTAACCATCAGGTGATTTCTTCATATCTCAGATAGGTGCACGGGCGCAATACTTCATAAAAACTTAGCCATTTTTTACGCAAGATGTAGATTTTAATTCTATATTCGATCTTTGTGATTTCAATCAAACACAAACATGCGTCATCACGATAGATATTGTAGCTATAACAATTATCCATCATCAATAATTCAAGAAATTCTCATTCAACGTCAACAAAGCAATCTGCAACTCGATCGGTGGCTCAACATCACTAAAGCAATTTGTTTTTTAGAGGGTGTAGAAAAAGAATCCAATATCAAAGTAATAATCAATTAATCTTACGACAACAAAGTTTGCCATCAACCTGTAATTTACATGCGCAGTGTCTCATTCTTCCCAGTCATATAGGGTCGGCCGTGCATTCCCTGAACTTTGAGTCAAATTCTTGGCAGAGCCCTTAAAAAGAGGTGGTCTAAAGTGAGCAGGATTTAAAGGAGTCGAGAAGAAGACAAGGCATTGGAACCGGAAATAAATGATCTGTCAAAGCTCAGGGCATGAAAATCCAACAAAAGGAGGGCCATGCTTCACTTTGCTTTCCATTTCCACTGAGCTGGTATATGTATTTCCTTATTTTTTATGCCTGATTCCTCTCATCTCTCTAGAATCCGTAGGGGCTGGTTGCATATCTCGTGCACAACTGATCAGGTCGTCCAACATAAAGCAAAGGTTTCCTTGTCCATGTCTTTCGATGTAATCCAGAGATGCTCGGCCCTTCGCATCGTGTGTTGTGATCTTGATTTGCTTAACCTAGCTTTGATATAATTGGATGGTAAAAGAATCGTAGATGATGGAAAGTTATATGCATCAGCACTTTTGTTTGGTACGGATAAAAGAGGATTGCCAAAGCGCAAAAGGGTCTGGAAAGTGAAGCTGGAAAGGAAAAGAGACTGATAAATAATCGTTTTCTCATCAATTTCACTAACATTTTCTAAGACAAAAAGAAAGGAATCGACTCATTCAGGATGACTGGCCACTGGATCATTCTTTTCTTCTTTGACCATCACATCATTGGCATAAATGTTTTTTTTATTTAAAAAAAGCATTAGCCTTGTCCTCTGAGAAATTAAAAATATATGAAAAAACACAGCATAAATTGTAGTCAATATAATATATCTAGTTCATTAGTAGAAAAAGAAATGAAATCAGTTGTCTATAAGTAGGGTTTTATTAATTCGAGTGGAGAATGTTAATATGTCATGAATAAATAGTAGTTTGAATAGGAAAATGAAAAAAAAAAGTCATAATGATGCAGAGCCTTTCTTTATTCTTAATTTAAATTCAAGGATATATTTTATGATAATCAAAGAGTAAATATTTATTTTTATTTCCAACAAAAAAAATCAAACACAAGAAGAAGAGAGACAAGCAAGAGAAAATATAAAAACTATTTGTCAACATAGACATAAATACTCTCTATCACTTTTGAAGGGTTTCATATTCGATTTTCTCTACCAATTGTTGGAAATTAAACACACAGTATTTAAACCTTATAATATCTTAATAATTGATCATATACTTAAAATTTTGAATACATTAACCTTATATTTATAGAGAAATTACAATCTCTAACTATGATAATCTAATAAGTGTAATTAACTAGGTAAACAAGGATTTTAATTAACTAGGCTAGCAAAAAATAATTTTCTTTTATCAATAATTCTTATTTATAAGAGGATTTTTTTTTCTAACAACATCTTATTTATCTCTTTTTACAAAGGACTCAAGAAGTAAGTACTTGTATTTACCATTTGAGAACTATAAAACTTTTTCATATTTAACCCTGATAAGGTTTCTATTATGTGTACATAACTAATATTGTTTTTTGTTAATATACTACTCATTATTATGTAGTACAATATTTAAAATAAAAATTCTAAATTTACCAAAATATATTTATAGAATCAATTGCCCCTAATTTTGGAGTTTTGGGTGGGTGAAATACCTTTTCAAGTACAATTAGGTAAAGTTATCATATTTCTCAATAAAAAATACTAGTAAGGTCTTGGTATAAACATAAGAAAAAATACAATTTTTTATTTTTATACAAATTTGCTCAGAAGAATTTCAAGATTCAGCAATATATATGAAAAGAAAATATTTTTTTTATTTTTTTAAATGCATATATTTTTTTATTTTTAATATATATATATATATATATATATATATATATATATATATATATATATATATAGGTCGACCCATGAACCAGTAAGTTATTTTTCTTAATTAAGTTTTTTGTTTCAATGTCATCATTTAATATTTTGATAATTAGAATTTATTGTTTGTTTTGTTTACTTTCTATTAAGTTATTTTGACCTCTTGAACCGGTAATAGTGCTTATTGAGTTAACTCGAGTTGACTATTTATAATTTTTTTATTTGGATTTCTCCCCTAATTTTATCATTAAATATTAGGTCAATTGGTAATTGAATTTTATAATTTTTTTTAATTTATTTTCTATGAGAATATCTTACTCTCAAGATCAAGGTCGCGAGTTATGATATTTTAACCCTTGTTAGATTAGTCTTTTTTTTCTTTTCTAAAAGGTTATCTCAAACTCATAACTCAGGTATTGAGTCTTTTAACATTGGGTTTACTTTTTTATGTTATTTTGACCTCATGACCTAGGAATAGACTTAACGAGTTGAATATGTTTTTTTTAATTGGATTATTTGATAATTGAATTTTTTTACTTTCTATGACGATAACTTGGTCTCACAATCAAGGTAATAGGTTATGGCATTTTAGGCCCGATTAAATTAGATTATTTTTAATTTAATATATAAAAGGTTATGTGAGTTTCATAACCTGGGTAATGTGTCTGTTGACATTGGATTTGTTTTTTATTAAGTTATCCTTGTCTCATGATCCAAATCGCAGGTTTGATGAGTTAACTCAGTTGAATATGTTTTTTTTTAATTGGATTTTTTGATAATTGATTTTTTTTACTTTTTATGATGATAACTTGGTCTCACAATCAAGGTAATAGGTTATGGCATTTTAGGCCCGATTAAATTAGATTATTTTTAATTTAATATTTAAAAGGTTATGTGAGTTTCATAACCTGGGTAATGTGTCTGTTGACATTGGATTTGTTTTTTATTAAGTTATCCTTGTCTCATGATCCAAATATCAGGTTTGATGAGTTAACTCGGTTGAATATGTTTTTTTTAATTGGATTATTTGATAATTGAATTTTTTTACTTTCTATGACGATAACTTGGTCTCACAATCAAGGTAATAGGTTATGGCATTTTAGGCCTGATTAAATTAGATTATTTTTAATTTAATATTTAAAAGGTTATGTGAGTTTCATAACCTGGGTAATGTGTCTGTTGACATTGGATTTGTTTTTTATTAAGTTATCCTTGTCTCATGATCCAAATCGCAGGTTTGATGAGTTAACTCATTTGACTTCTTTTTTTAATTTCATGATCTAATATTATGTTTGATTGAGAATCAGACTTCAAGATTTAGTTTAGTTTTCTTTTTAATGGGTCATAGCAGGCTCATGAACCAAAAATACTATTTAGCGGGATAACTTGAGTTGACTTTACTTATTTTTTGTTATTTTTTAATCAAAACTCTAATGAATCTCATCATTCATGAGACTTGAGCTTCATAATTTATTTTGATTTGCTTTTTACGGGGTTATTTTAGTCTCGTGATCAAAGTAATAGATTTGACATGTTAATTTGGATTAATTCAAATTGTTTTTTTTTACATGAGGTTATCTTAGTATGATGACCTAGATTATGAGTTTGACACATTGACTTGAGTTATTTTTTATATTTTTTTAAAAATATTTTTTAAAATTTTATTTTTTAATATTGGATTGATTGTGGATTTTAATTCATAATTCGTTTTGATTTGTTTTTCATGAGGTTATCTCAGTCTTATAACCCGAGTTATGAGTTTGACAAATTAAGTCATGTTATTTTTTTAGATTATTTGTTAATTTATTATTATTATAATCTATTCCTTCAATATTTAGTTGTTTGAGAATTTGAAGATTTTATTATTTATTTGGTTTTTTTATATTGAGTTATCATAGTTTCATAACTCGGGTAATGAATTTGATTTATTAACTTGGATTGGCATATTTCAATCAAATATGTTATTTTAATATTATAAAAATATCATATTATATTTTTTTGCTAAATTATATTTTTAAAAGTTATATGAATTATTTTAAAACTTGTAAAATCAATCAATTTACATTAAATCAATCCTTACATATTTGTTTTCACTAGAAAAAATATATTAGCAATATCAAATTGTGTGTGTGTGTGTGTATTGCAGCATTAAATTAACGAAAGACTCTTATCTCACCATTGAACTCTAGCTTCAGGTCAGTCCCCTGTTTTTTAGAAAGAGAAGCACTCTTGAATCTGCACCAACCAAATCCTCGATCCCCGGGACATGGTGAAGGACATGTCATCACAGCTCTGTAGTTGTCCCTCACATCTGACAGCCACATTTTTCAACTACAATACTCATTCCATCGTCTGTTTCCACAAACAGCACTTTCCATTGTTTCCAATTCCTCTCCACCTTCCACTGGGCATGGAAGTTCAAGTTCGATTGACGTTTTAAAATATTGAGTATCATTCCTTTTATCTTTTATACTAACAGAAACAAGTGGACATGGAAATCTTGAAAACCTTCCTTTATTCGTTGCGTGGACGACCCAGACAGCCTGAAACTGAGGGTCCATGAAAAGATAATGAAGATCAAGGAGAGAAATGTGTTGGGATTTGCTCTCGCAGTATGCCTGTTAATGCCACGGAAAGATTTTTATTTTAGGCCTTCAAATAACTGTTATGTTTTTTAGTGTGTAGACGATAGTTAGAGAGAGAACCTGAACAAGACTATCCTTCATATCATCAGAGTATATGAAAGAATAATATAATTAAATGGTTACAAGTTTAAATTTTATTATCCCATTTTAATTAATAAAAATTAAGTATAATTAAGAAAGATGCGCAGATAAATTCACCACAGGAATTGTTTCTTGTCAAATTCAATTTTTCGAGAGACAACAGACTCCCAGAATCAGCCGATACGGTGCCTTCAGACAATCCACAATCACGAAGATGTAATTTTCTCAGTGAGCTTAAACCAGAAAAAGAAGCTGGAAGGAACACTTTAGAGTTCGATCTTCTTGGTGAAAGCCACAGTGAAAAAAAGTGAAAGACAAGATGGAGATAGTAAATCTTGTTTGTCATCACATGCAATCGATCGAGGAGGGAAGTCGTTTGATTGTAGTCTCATTCGCCAACAGCTCTGCTAAGGATTCCATATAATTCTACAACCCAAACGCGCCGGCAAATTCTCAGGTTTTGAGCACATGTTAATGATCAGAGTATCAAGAAATTTGATGAAGAAGTTCTCTCAAGTCTTGCAACATCACATCAAGCTCAATAAAACAAGTGTCGAAAAGGTGACGAAATGGACTGGGAAGAATGAGAGGAAAGGAGAGTTGATAGGTGATAATTTTTATCTCTCAAGAGCGAAACTTATCCAAGTCACCTGCCCTAGATTCTGCAAATATCTCTGCCTCCTGTCTGTAATTCTTCTAGAAGTATAAACATATTTTGACTCTGTTCGTGATTATCATTAAACAACAGTTTTACTGATCAACTTCGTAAAACAAAAAACCACTGCGAGAGATTTTACTGACGACTATGAACCAAGTAAAAACATTTTCATGAAATGCGGCATGCTACGTTAACGCGTGGCCTATTGCTTTTATACCAGGGAGGGCAAAGCTTGAGGCCCGTTGTTTGAGTCAATTCGGCCCAGTTTTAAATTGAATCCAACATTACTAATTTCTTCTGTGCTTTCGGTTATTTTTATATGGAGCCTTATAAGCATGCGAGAGAAGCAACTTCATGATATTTACACAAGAGAATTCTAGAGAAATAAATAAAAGGAGGAGACTTTTTGGAACCTGAATAGGATTTGAGTACTTGGGCTTGTAAGAAATCCATAGTAAAATGGTTTAGAGATTTCATTGATGACACTACTAAAAAAGGGGGGGTTTTGCAACGGAATCATCCGTTGCAAATCAGTAAGGTTGTCGTTGCAAATTTGCATTTGCAACGGATTTTGCAACGGATCCATTCCGTTGCAAAACGGTGACTGCAAATTTATTTGCAACGGCTAATCCGTTGCAAAGTGGCAAATTTTTTTTTTTTACAATTAATTTTTATATTAAATTGTTTATTTAATTTATGGAACATTTACACTTTTTGATTAATATTATTATTTTTTAGAAGCAAATAAATACATTTCAAATAACATAAAGGAAATATTATACAAATTCAAAAAAGATTCAGTTACATTTACTTGTTGAAGTATATACATATTTGTACATCAACATAAAACAAAGAAATAAATAGTTCTATCACTAACAACATGAAAAAAAAAAAATACATAGTTATGGTGGAAATGATTTACGATGTTGATGAGATGCTGATGGACCAGTATTTGGGGGATGTGGTCGAGGTCTATTCATTGTGGAACCCATATGTGACATCGTATGTGATGACATCGTGCCAACAGGTGTTGACATATCTTGACTCATAAAGTCAGGCCTCTCATTACTTCCATGCTGGTTCGCAAGATAAGTTGTAATGGAGTCAATCTGACGTTGCATATTCTTAATAACAAGATCTTTTACTAGCAATTCGTCCTTCAACTCCTGTATTACAGTGCTCGGATATGTCGAATTCATAGTGTACGAATGTTGAGATGAACTCGTACTAACCTTCGATGCTGGCATACGTGGTGCACCGTAAACTCGACCCTTGCTGACCCCCCCTGAAGCTTGACACCAAGCTTCTCCATCAAAAGAAGGATGGACATCTCGGTTTGGTCCATACTTTTCAATCATCTCATTTCTATATTTTTCCTGCAAACATACAAGTACATGTACAAAAAAATTTGTAAAAAAATTAAGAAATTATATACTAGGTAGTAATTAATTAATAGTACTTACCACCACTGTTTTGGACCTATTATCCACGAATGTGCCGGTTTGATTTACATTCTGATGCAACATTGAAAATACATCATCCCATGGAAGTTCTTTTCCACCGGCTTGTTGTTGCTATGAACATTTTAAAAATAATTAGCAGCATAAATATTAACCCAATACAACAACAAGTGTTTAATAATCTTAATGCTTACCATACTGGCTCGATATGATGCAAATGACACTGAGCCACCACAATGAGAACTTATTTTACCATCAGTTTGTTTCAACCGATTGCGTTTTGAAGCGTCAGATCGTCTATGGAATTCTTCGGTTGACCAAACTTCAAGTATCATTTTATTCCAATCTTCCTTTTGTATCCAAATTGGTCCATTGTCAATGCAGTCAGTTATATTTGTGGTGTTCAGTTTAGCCAGAGCTTTAGAGCGTGCTCGGGCCAATAGTTGATTCAAAGAGATTCGAGCTTTAACTTCCCATATATTCCGAACAATCTCTTCATCTTCCACGGGGAAGTCATATTTTTTCTATTAAATACATATGAAAAGTATAATCATTAAAAATACACGATCAAAATTATGAAAATAGTTGCGTGAATTCAAATTAAACAAGGCAATAAAGTCAACAATATTTTATGCGTCATACCTTGAACTCTTTGAACAATTCATCCTTATACATCAAATCTACTTTGTCCCAACTGTGTCATGGCCCCTTGAAATTACATCGCAATATGTTTCCGATTTCACGCCCACATGATGCGTTATTAAACCTGATATATTATAATAACAATTTTTTCAGGAAACAAATACAGACATAAATAATGAATGTGTTAAAAAACTATAAAACTTACTCTGTTCGTCCATACAAACTCAGTTGTCGTTTTTTTGTTACTGGATTGATTTCGGTGTCAAAACCCATCCATTTAATGCAAACATTGTTCCCTTCTGAGTTTTGACCACTGCCTGATTGGTGACAATCTTTATTTTGATAGTTATTATCCTCTTCGTTTCTTGTTTCGTCAGTTTCGGTCTCCTCATCATCCACATGATCACCATCCACTCTCGGATAATTATCACTCCCCAGCAAATGCTGATACCTGAACATGTAATTATCTTCTATATTTGGAAATGAGCTTGGGACTTCGGACATGTTATTATCATCTACGTGTGTACGGTCAATAGGACGAGAAGTTGTTGCAGGCCTACTCTTCCTGTATGAATTTTTCTTTGATCTGGATGAAAACTTACCAGTCTTCGAATCTAATATAGATCCACGCCGCAACATGATTTCAAAAACTAAAGTGTTGTTATCAATAACTGTTTGCAATAAATAATAATCATGACAATTAAGCAATTTAAGCATAACACTAATCATAATAACAAAAAAACGTCAATATTAAAATAAAATGAACAAATCGTAATAAATTAATTTAAGTACCAAGCTCATGATCAAACATCATAATACTAATCATCATTATCATCAACATCAATATTTCAATCAAAATAACAAATCATAGCATAACGACAATCATCATTACCATCAACATGAATATTTCAATCGAAGTAACATATCCAAGCATAATACTCATCATCATTACCATCAACATCACATATTTCATTCAAAATAACAAATCCAAACATAATACTATTCATCATTACCATCAACATTACACATATTAGGAATCCAAATTAACAATACAAGCATAATGCTAATAATCATTAACATCAACATCAATACTTTAGTAGGGAATAACAAAAATACATGCATAATGTTAATCATCATTATCATCACTCCTAATTACATCATCATCAACATCTACACCATCACCAATGACATCATTGTCAGACACAATTTGGATCACCCATGTCATTCACAACACGACTAGGCCCTCCTGATGAAGGTCCGCCCAATATATCCGTGACAAAAGGTTCCCCATGTACAGTCCAATTTTCATAATAAGGTAAAAACCCTCTTGTCAATAAATGCTTACAAACATCATCTGCTTCTTGGAACTTTTTATTTTTGCATCTCACACAAGGACATCTAATTTTTCCCTCATAGATATTTTTATCAATAGAAAATGCGAAATTGATAAATCTTCTAACACCCTCAATAAATTCAGGACTAAGGCGACCACTTTGCATACGACGATACATCCACTGGCGGTCGTCCATATTAATCTAGTAAACATTATGACATACAAACATTTTAGAATGTTGTTTCATTTTGTATGGCGCAAGAGACAAATTAATAATAAATTGCTTTGAATAACTGAAACATAAATTAAGTTTCTTATATTTCACCACTATAGATTAATGCCTAAGATCATTTTCATATAACAATTATTTAGAATTTGCAAGTTCAAATGGATTTACCGTAAGACCCCTTTGTTTTTGTATTTTTTTATTAATTATGAATATGAATTTCATACTACATTCATTAGGGTGCGAAGGGGACAACTCTGTCTCCCATAAGTGTTGTTTTTGAACTAGTTTACATTACATATTAGTTATTTAATTTTATATATTTTTTCTATATCTTGTTCGAAGTTTATTTGCTATAGGTCCACATTATTAACGATGTTAATGGACATTAAGTTAAACGTCATGTTATGAAATTTATTCATAATTTTGTTATAACAAAATCTTTATTGCTTTGTGTCATTGTTTCTACTTCATAACATAAAGGCTATACCATGTAATCAATAGTTTCTTAGTAATAACTAGGTAACTATGTTCATGTAGCAAACTAATTCATGTAGCAACCAAATTTTTGTCCCTCATAAGAAAAACATAAATTTGCAACGGTAAGCAAGAGCATTTCTGGATGAGTCCAAGCAAGAAATAGCAAAATAAGTAAGTTAAGAGAATATATGTTATTGCATTGATGGTACAATTTACATGTTAAAGTAGTTATGTTTACATCATGATAAATAAAAAATAAAGAGAATATATCCATACCTCTATCACAGACGCAAAGGCTAAGCAATAAGAGAAATCCTACAGGAGAAGCACCAAATAAGCTGCACCATCGAAGATCCATTGTTTCAATATCAACGCAATCAAATGATGGTTAAGCTATTGTACAAGAACAACCATTATCCAAGTACAGACAAAAGACAACATGAGTTTAATATGGAACTAGTGGGATGAAATGTAGGACTAAATTGAAGGGCCATTTAGGAATCAAGGCACAACACACATTCTAAACATAATCTCACAACAGCACATTATCATCCACACGAAAGATAAAGGAAATGAAATATGAACGTAGTCTTCTATTTTGATAACTAATTCCTAATAAAACTCCTTCCCCTGCTCCTTTTCAACTTCTTTTCAAGCTTCGTCTCTGTCATCATCTAAAACTGATTGTAAAAAACTTGACCTCATCATTGATAATCTAAAGAGTTCGGCTGAAAAATTGAAGTTGCTTTTTCTCGGCAAAATCATATGGGTAACCAAAATAATGCTAAACTTATGCTAATAAATACATACATGGCGTCAAATTAAGCTGAATTAATAGTGGAAATGGCGTCTAGAAGAAAAAACCAAAATAAAAAATATTCGGATAAAAACTAAGGAAATAAAAATTTGAAATGCTTACCGTATGAAAGAAGATCGGCGTTGTTGTGGTGATGGGTCGTCTGTTTAACTCAATGTCGACGCTGACAAGGTCGAACGGGAACAAGAGATGGAATTTGATTTTTGTTACCACTGCACAGTGAACATGTTCACTGTACAGAACATAAGGGAGATCGAGGGAGGAAGAGAGATGTGTTATGAGGAAGATGATGAGTGATTTGTTCTGAGGAACAAGAACAGCGACTGTCCAGAAAAGAGGAGGGAGAGAGATCGAGCGAGGGAGGGAGAGAGTTCGAGGGAGGGAGGAAGATAGATCGAGGGACTCTTCGTCCGGACGAAGAGTTTTTATCCGCAAGCCTTAAAACACACCGTTTTGGTCAAAACGGTGCGTCCATGTAATTTATTTGCAACGGATAATCCGTTGCAAATAATTAATTTTGCAACGGATTAGCCGTTGCAAAGTGGGAAGTATCAGCGAAGCATAAAACGCACCGTTTTGGTCAAAACAGTGCTTACATGTAATTTATTTGCAACGGATAATCCGTTGCAAATAATTAATTTTGCAACAGATTAGCCGTTGCAAAGTGGGAATTACCCGCAAAGAATAAAACGCACCGTTTTGGTCAAAACAGTGCGTACATGTAATTTATATGCAACGGATAATCCGTTGCAAATAATTAATTTTGCAACGGATTAGCCGTTGCAAAGTGGCAATTATACCCAACGCATAAAACGAACCGTTTTGGTCAAAACAGTGCTTACATGTACTTCATTTGCAACGGATAATCCGTTGCAAAAAATTAATTTTGCAACGGATTAGCCGTTGCAAAGTGGCAATTATAATTTTCTTTTTTTATAATTATTTTTTATATTAAATTGTTTATTTAATTTTTGGAATAATTACATTTACACACTTTGATTAATATTATTATTTTTTATAAGCAAATAAATACATTTCAAATAACATAAAGGAAATATTATACAAATTCAAAAAAGATTCATTTACATTTACTTGTTTAAATATATACATATTTGTACATCCACATAAAACAAATGAATAAATAGTTCTATTCGTTGCAAAATGAATTATTTACAACCGACAATCAGTTGCAAATTATAATTGCAACGGGTATTCCGTTGCTGCAACATAATTATACACAAATATATAATGTGTCATAAATACACAAATATATAATTAAAAAGTAAAAACAATGAAAAAAATTACTTTGCAACGGATAATCCGTTGCAAACTAATTATAATTTGCAACGGATAATCCGTTGCACATGGTTTTAAATTGCAACGGAATAGCCGTTGCAAAATAATTTTCATTTGCAACGGATAATCCGTTGCAAATGGTTTTAAATTGCAACGGATTTTCCGTTGCAAAGTAATTTTCATTTGCAACGGATAATCCGTTGCAAATGGTTGTCAATTGCAACGGATATTCCGTTGCAAAGTAATTTTATTTTGCAACGGATAATCCGTTGCAAATGGTTTTAAATTGCAACGGAATTTCCGTTGCAACCCATGTTTTTTTTTTTTTTTTTCCGGAATGTGTTTAGCAACGGAAAATCCGTTGCTAAACAAAATTCCATTGCAAACACCCCTCTTTTTTAGTAGTGTGAAACTATAAATCAAGGTGTTCATTGTCAAGTTGCCAACATAAAAGAAGGAATAATAAATTAAGTTATCAAGACCTGCAAGATAGATCTCAAGTTTTTTGACACCACGTCATGTTCGTTAAGGACGACAACAATACATTTTCAATATCCAAATACGCTTAATTTCTTTGATTATCTCCGTTCATCCAATTATATAGGGGTCTTCATGTTGAAATTAGATAATTAGTTTTTTTATGTCAAACTCATCTTTAAAGTTTTAAAAATTCTCAGTTGATAATTGTTATCTATATATTTGCAAAACTTTCCACCCATATTTCATTCAAATTGGTTTTTAAATAAAACAAATTAAGACATTTTGCAAAAAATAATAATTACATTAAGTACTCTAAAATAAGTGTTTAATTGAGAAATCATAATTATTCAATAGTAAAATTAATACTAAAAATAGTTAGGATGCAACATTAATAACGCTTCGATGATTTTGTGATATGTTTGGATTTCTGGCCTGAAAAAGTTAAGATCTTCCCTTAAAGTTTTAATTCTTCGATAGAAACTTAGATGCAATGATTTCCATTTCTGATAAAAAAAAAAAAAACAAGAGAGCAGGAGGGAAAATGTTAACCTAGAACAAGTTTCTATAGATGAAAATAAATAACACCTAGCTTATTCGGGCATATAGACGGGTGAAGCATTCCCCAACCGGATAGACCTCTGTGTAGCCAAATTTAATATCGTTTGCCCTATGATTGATTTAATTAACTTTGTTTGATAAACTAAAATAATTCTTATAATTTTTTTATGATCTATATATATTTTTTGTAATTTTAGAGGCGATATGGAGGTTGAAAAGCCTCCATAGATAAGGAGGCAGAAGGCTATAAGCCTCCATCATCCTTCTTTATAAAACCACTACACTCCAGAGCCTGTGAAGATAAAGTTCCAAAAAATCGAGCAGTCTTAGAGAAGATTAGTCATGCTTTTTCTTCATCGATAAAGTCTAAACTAATGACAATCAAGTCTACAAAAGGTGACGCGATGGACGAGGAAAACTGAGAGTTGATAAATGTTAATCTGTTCTTACTCATGCCGGGAGACACATCCGAGTAACCTGCCCTAGATCGATTCTGCAAATATTTGTCTCCACGAATTCCCAGTCCCTCTGCCTCCTGTCTGCAATTCTTCCAGAAATGTACACATATTTTTGTCATTGTTCTTGATTATCATTGAACAACAGTTTTAATGCTCAAATTCTTTTAAAAAAAAATATGATAGAGAGAGAGAGAGAGAGTTTTACCGATCATGAACCAAGTGAAAACATTAACATGAATCGTTTAGTCCAGCTATGATCTTTTTTTTTTTTTTTGATAACCGGGGTGTCCGGGTCAGCTTGTATACACCACAATTAAATCCTCGGGCCCACTGAACATCCTGCAAACTCAATGAGCATGTAAGGTATCGCGGGGGTAACAAGCGTGCCTGGCAAACCTTGAACATGGGGTGAGAGAAAGAGAGAAACTTTTTATGACCACCAGGCCAAGACTCTGCTGACAAGATAATCTGTTATGATCTTTTATTATAGTTGTGAAGATAATCTGTAAAACTAAGAATATTAAGGATGCAAAAGTCATTACACCAAGTCAGTGGGGCACGACAGTTTTTTTTTTTTCTCTTAAAAAAAATAAGAGTAAACTTCAAAATATGTTATCCATTAGGGCTTTAGAAATTAATATTGTATCTCCTTACCATTTTAGTTATATTTGTTTTTTGCTTTACATGACCATCAATCGTCCCTCTTCTGATAGGGCACAATTAAGCTCTGCCACGTGGATCTCCAATATGCTTTAATGGACTTCACAAAAAAGTCAATCAAGATCCCACCATAAGTCAACCGCATCATGAGGACGGGTGTCTTATTCTCTTATTAATTACTTAATGCTAGATAAGAATATAGTATTAATCACTCCTTTAATTAAGTAAACAAACCAAACCAAACCATGCACACAGCATAAATTAATTAATGTGAGACAGTTAGCAGAAGGTTTACATGGTAAAGTTTGGAATCAAAATCTATTATATGTAGCACTATCTCTCATGAGGATCTATAAAGTAGTCTAGTAGTGGCCTAGTTGCCTTATTATTAATTAAGAAAAATACTTTTGAATTGCTTGCATGCTTTGTATTTTTTAAAGATATATTAAAATATTATTTTATTTTTAATATTAGAATGTTAAAAAAATCAATTTAATATTTTTCAAGTGAAACATGTTTTAAAAATGCACAAAAAAACACGGTGTTATACTTCCAAACAATTTCTTAATATTCTAGTGAGTTGAAATAGTTTAACTCGGCGATTGCTACAGTTTTTCTTAAAAACTAATCCTAGATTTTTATGTTTTTTATGATAGAAGCAAAAAATCGGTCGAGTGCCTACTTCACACTTGTCGAATGTGATGATACTTTATTTGACCTAACAATTAATACAATTTCCATGACGTACGCAGACATTAAAAATGAAATCTTGTGGGTATATATCGATAAAGAAAGTGGCATCGAACAAGTGTAATAATTTTATCCCATCTCCCTGACTTTTAAGTTATTGGAACTCTCCCAACCATATCAGATGTTTGCATCAGCAAAGATAAAACCTAAGACGATCAGCTCTGTCCATGGTGTGGTAGAGCTGGAACTCCTCCATTCCAAAAAGCTAAAAAGAGAGATCATGATGATCACACCTCGACAAACATTAGATGAATGGCTGCTTCTTTGCATAGCCACTTCCGAGTTTCCTTGGTAGTTGGACAAGAAAGGCGAAGGATGAAGATAACTAGCACTTGCGTTTGGCTGGACATTGTTCATTTTTTATATATATATATAAAGGGTTGTCAGTTTTGTTCCGTTTCGGTCGAAATGTTTCGTACCAGTTAAAAAAATAAGATAAAATGATGTTATTTTCACCTTGGTTTAAATTCCAGCTCGTTCTAGATTTTTCAGCCAAATACCGGCCGAAACATTCCGGTTTCATTCTATCTGTTCCGTTTCGGCCAAATATTGTTTTTTTTAATAATGAATAATTTTACAATATCAATCATAACTCTTAATCCAACCGTTAGATTGAGATAAAAATTTATCAGGAGTCTCTTAACATATTTATGTATATTATGTTAAAATTTCAGGACAATCGAAGAATATAATGATCTTGCGAGATTGATGATGACATACTCGTAATATTGTACATGTTCATAATTTTGTTCAGAAAAATCATTTTATTGTGTTTTTTTAGATTAAATTGCACAATTCTAAATAATTTTATTTTTGGATTTGAACTATTTTTTTTAATTAATATATTTAATTATATATATTTACATAAACAGTATAATCTCGAAATAGCATGTCAAAATATTTTAAAATCAAAATATTCTATTCCAATTAAAAAAATAAAATACTAACAGAAATGGTATTGATAACATTGATATATATATATATATATATATATATATAGCATTTCCAAATTGTAATAGCCCACATTGGAATTAATTATTTAGACAGGATTAATAAATATAAAAAAAAGATCTCAGTGACATGCTTGTCCTTCACGAATGCCTCAAACACTCAACAACTCATCATTGACATTGTCTAATAATTTGCTTGAAGACCATGGTGAAGATGGGGGTGTTGCTCGGAATGGACAGCATAACCTCCATTCAAATTGAGACACAAAATTCTCTATAATTAAAAAAAAAAAAAAAAAAAAGCTGGCGCATAGCGATGATTATTTTATGTTTTAGAATAAAGGAAAGAGAGGCAAACTCGACTTTTTAGAAGAGTTTGCGTGCTTGTTCCACCCGATATACCTATATACTAGACAATGCCCCCGCGCTTCGCCGCGGGCGGCATAATATTATTTTTAATGTAAAAAATATTAATTGTGTGTATTTTTTTATTATAATATAAATTTAGCAAAAAAAATAAATATATGCAGAATTCATGTCAAGTGCAAGTTTTCTAAAAAATATATGAATTTAAAATCGATATAAATTTATCTGTTTAGTAGTTTCAAACGAAATAACCAGCATAAATTTATCATCATCATTAAAAAAGCAAGAAAACTCAGATATCTGAATTATTAAGTTCACTGTATTAAGATTAGTTCATTTTATAATTCAATTTAAATCAAACAAAAATAAAATATACATTGTGAAAATACCTACAATAATCAAATAAAAAAAATAAGTTGTTAATTTTCTATCAATAAAAAGACGAAAACATAGATTGAAAATTCATCGTGACGTTATTGCCATTATTATTTCTATTAAAGCTAAAATTATTACTAACATTACTGCCAAAACAATTAAAATAATTAAATTGTCATGAAAAATAAAAAATAAAAAGCAAAAGATTTTTATAAAAAAAAACAATAACTAAAATTATCATTATTATTGCATAAATAATAAAATCATAAAAATCATATAATCTAAAGAACAAATAAAGAAATAGAAAACCAAAAAAAAAAAAAAACGAATAAAGGGAAAAATAGAGTAATATTACTTTTAAAATGATCACCGATATAAATTAAAATTTCAGGAAAATCTTTAAAAAAAATCAAAAGATTTTTATAAGAAAATAATCACTAAAATTATCATTATTATTGCGCAAATAATAAAATTATAAAAATCATCTAATCCAAAGAACAAATAAAAATAAAAGTGAACAAAAAAACGTATAAGGAAAAAAATAAAAAATAATAATAAATTGGTTCGGAGATTAGTCATGGTGTGTCCACGCTAGCCTGAACACCCCGATTATCAAAAAACAGATTTGGTCCGAGAAGTAGTGGTGGTGCACTTGAGCTGGCCCGGAGATCGTGATTATAAAAAAAATATATAAGTGAAAAAAAATGTATAAGTGAAAAAAAGAGCTTAAGCTGGCTGAGAGACCATGGTTACAAAAAAATGTATAAGCGAAAGAAAATAAAATAAAAAAGTATAAGCGTGAAAACACTGTAGCAATCCATATTGTTTTTAAAAAAATTCGGCCCAAGAATTAGTCGTGGTGTGCTTAAGCTGGTCGGAGATCCCGGTTATTAAAAAAATGTATAAGTGAATAAAAAAAAGTATAAAAAAAAGAAGAAAAAAATGTACCAGCAGGAAAGCATTTTAGAAAAAAAAATGTGGGTCTGGGGGATTGTCGTGGTATGCATAAGTTGGCCTGGACACCCTCGTTATCAAAAAAATTTAGATATGAAGATTAATCGTGGTGCATTTAAGCGAGCTCAGACACCCTGATTATTAAAAAACAAAAAACCAAAAAAATATATAAGTAGAAAAAGAAAAAAAATAGTAAGAAAAAAATAAAAAAAAATATAATAAGGAAAAAATACAAAAAAAGGCAAAAAAAAAAAAGAAGCAAAAAAGGAAGAAAAAGAATAATTAGGAAAAAAAAAAGGAAAAAAAGAAGAAAGAAGAAACGAAAAAAAGAGAGGAAAGTAATCATAAAATAAAAAAATAAAAACAGAAAAAAAGAGGAAAAAAAAACCACTATTGCAATCCACAGTGCACTGTGTCTGTGTGCACAGTAAATGCAGCTACAGGGAAAACAAAACGCGTATTATATATATAGTAATATCCCATATACTACTTAATTAGCATATGTATGGTGCTGCTACACTGCTTGCTTTTCTTTTATTTTTTAACATTAAATTATTATTATAATCTTAAAAAGGTTTCCAATTAGTATTTTTGGTTTCGTAATGATATTCAGATGAATTGGGCACTTGACTTTTCATCTTCTAGGCACTGGAAAATCGAATTGATTTGGCTGCTGATTGGCTTAGGATATTTTCAACCCATGAATTAATTCTAAAGGCTATAAATTAATTTACACACACACCCGCACCCGCACATCTTCATCGTCATCATGATTATTATTTATCTTTTTCAGGCAAGCCTCCATTATAATGTTTCCCTAGTGTGCCTTCTGATGAATCAGACTGTGATTGACAGTACAAGTAATCATATCCACATAAATATCTGCGAAAAAAGACAAAAAAATATATGAAATGCCACCCTTATGTCTAAGAGACCACCTTGTCCGAGAGTTAAGGACCGGTGCCATAATTTGAGTCCTACTAAGCCACGCTATAACCAAGAGGACTTTTGGTAGATCTCACCTGCAGAGATCACGTCGCTCAGCAGAGTAGCAAACTCGAAAAACAAGCTGAGGAACATGACAAACTTGTACTCTGGCAACCGACTGCTTCATATATTTGGTTGAAATTGATTTTTAAAATATATTTTTTATTTTTTCAAAATAATTCTTAACATTAATATATTAAAATAATTTAAAAACATCAAAACATAAAACAAAAAATAAAATAAAATAAACTTTTTCTTAGAATATTTTTGAAAGGTCATTACAAACCATCAATTGGTAGGCAAAATTAATGTTACCTTGCGTCTCCATGGGGGAGCCATGGTTGGCTTTCTTGAAGAAAAGAACAGGAGAATACTATTCTTATCCTTGACATTTTACGCTGTTAAACAATCATTGGTAGAAGCCAAAATTGCAGGAGAAATTATTGCATCGACCATTCTAGTCCACTTGAAGTAAATCAACCACAGATTGAGAAAATTATTTTGATTTCATATATATAAACCTGATTAATCATAAATTGGGTCCAATTTAATACGTTTGCTAGCTAAAGTATCACACTATCGGTCAAATTTCATTATCAAAAACTCAAATTACATTAAACTGATGCCATTTCAAATGGTTTTATTAATTAAAAGGTTAAAAACAAGAAATAAACTGCACAAGTTTCTTCAGCAGAATCCATTTTCTTGTGCATGATACCCAATATTAGCATCCCACCCACTTGCCTCCGCACCTAAACATTCCTTCATGTAATACTCAAACTTCTCATGCACGCTTTCTGGCATTGATACCTGCACTCTCACAGCTTCAAAATCGCCGATAACAGGCAAGAACAAGCAGTAAATATCACTTGTTAGAGGACCCATATGCAATGGCTTCCCATCTCCAAAATCTACATCTTCTAGCCCTAACTTTGACCATTGTGATATAACCAAACTCGTTGAAAGGTCTGTTTTTACCGATTTATCCTCCAGCAAATCAATCATTGACCTCACATAATCATCGGTTAAACTTGATTTAGCCTGCTGAACCGACCTGACCCCATGACTCATGTTCCTGGCGACCAAATCTTGGGCGCAAGTTTGTGCACACCCTAGCACAAACCCATTCCCATAATACCCTTGTGGTATTTCTGGGATTAACCTTCTCCTAACGTTAACGGAGAAAAGAAGCTTGACATTGAGTGAAGGCGACAAGTCCAGTGCCCTAACCCAAGAACGCCATGTGTGAGATGCCAGTGCTTCAAAGGCGGTGCACTTTAGCGATGGCACGCATTGCCTCTTGAGGTGGATTATATGAGAGCTGGTGAAGGTTAAGGATGTGGGCACAAGTGGTTGAGATTGTAAAAAATGGTTAATGTCTAAGTGGCCATTTTCTCTAGGGGCATTTCTAACATATTCGGGGTGAGTGAAGCTTATTTCTGAGGGATTTCGGGGTTTTAACACGTGTCGAGTATGCAACGGTATGATTGTCAAATCAATATTTGGTTTTGTGGTGATTTGAGCCCATGCATGTAAGAACTGTGATGTGCCTATGCCATCACATACACAGTGATTGATTGCGGTGCACACAATCATCCCTCCACACCTGAGGTTCGTCACCTGAAAAATCAAAATGTGAAGGCAAGTTTTTGACAACTATTCGGAAATATAAATCTGGTAAAATTATCACTTTTTTCCAAATAATAAAGTAAAGAAATTTGAAAACCAGGGACATTTCTGTAACTTAGAGAAAAGGTAGCGGTGCCCGGCCCTCCAAAAACTCACCAACAAGACCGAGTGAAGGGACCAAAAGAGAAAGTAGCCATAATACGATCAGAGAAGGGTAGGGTAGGGACATCTACTTTTCGGGTTACCATTATCCCGACTCCAGGTGGCAGGTGCAAAGCTAAACGGCGTCGTTAGCCATAGAATGTCAATGTATTGCCTGTTGCTTTGGCATCATACTGTATAATTTAAGGAGAAAGATCATACTGAACAACCTGATACTCAATTTTTATTTATCTATAATTGCCAAGCTCAATCTGAGAAAAAAATTCAAAAATTTGAATCGATTGACGAGGAGCCAAATCACATTAACCGTAATGGCAGGTAATTACTGGTTAATTAAGAAATTAATCTACAATTTACTCAATAAACATTCTGATTGCTCATGATCATGTCCGATAAGCTGAATGGTTGCGAAATATATTAATTAGGGTCCAGGGAAGTGGGAAAAAACCAAGAACCCTGAAGGAGTATATGGCTCAATCTAGGAAAAAAAAGAAAATAGGAGGGCATTTATTTCAAGGAAGTCCCAGCAAAATAGGAAACGAAGAGAGAAGACAAATAAGGATATATGAAAAGGCTGACCTGAACTACGAGAGGAGGAATATCCAAAAAACTCTGAGCTTCCACTTTGTACATAAGTTTTCTCCAGGACTTGTTTGGTTTCTGAGAAAGTTCAAGGAACTCTTCTGCAGTGATATCCATGAAAGCTTCAGCAAAGACAGCACCTTCTCCATTGCAATCAATTTCAAGCTTTTGATCAACTTCTGTGCTGGCTCTCAGCCTCCCAGCTAAAGGGTAGTAATGCACAAGAACTTTGGAGAGAGAATATTTCAAGATATCTAGGCTTGTGGATTTCTTGAAAAGGTAGAGATATTTAATGGAGAATCTTAAGAACTTCTGATCATCAAGATTGGAAAGATACAGAGAATGCTTCGGTGTTGGGCTGCTCGGACAGATTAAGGATGGCTGGTTTTGATAGAAACAATCTGGAAGTCCCGGTGATTTTAACATGTTTCCAGCTAGGTTTTGCTTCTGTGCTCTTCAGGTGCTAGAGAGAGAGTGGGTTGTAGACGACAAGGTCACAAGAGGAGCAGAGATCTATGGTTAGATGTGTTGAAGGTACAATCAGATTCTTTTTGTGTGAGAGAGAGAGGCTAAAAAGAGTTCTTGTGCTTGTATGCATCTGTCTTTTATAAGCTAACCTTCTCATTAATTACCAGATATTACAAGCAATTGTCCGTACATATATTTAATTATTTATATATTTTTTAAGCTACAAGAAAGATCGAAATTCCAAATTTGTGAGGGGCATATTTCTTGTGGGAATCATCTAATATATATATAGGATCTTGGAATTAATATAAATATTCAGAGCCCATCAATACTATAGATAGTTTTTCTTTAGTTTTTTTATTAATTAAGATGAATATATATATATATATATATATATGATCAATATTTAATAAATGGTCTTCTATTCCACTAGATAAATTGCTTTTAGGTCAGAATTCAAATAGAATAAGGACTGCGTTAAGAAAACAATCAAAATATTTTTTTATTATTATTTCAAAGGAAAAAAAATAAAGAATTGAACATCCGAAGACAATCATGAAATTTTCCAATCATCTAACTAAAAAGAATCTTAAGCATTTTATATAATTTATTTATTTATTTATTTTATTCGTTGATGATATAAACTTTATTAAGTTAAATGCAATTAATCAAATTATCAAATGTTAACATTCTTCTCTATTTTAAATCTCTTTGTATTGACGACCATAGATAAAAAGTTAAATCTCTCCACAACAACAAAAACCTATAAAAATGTGCTCGATTGTGATAAGATTTTTTAGTCATATTTTTATTTGAGGTAGATAGCATTACGATCATAGTGTAATCCAGCTATGAACTCGGTGATGGCTGACAGGAGTGAGCAATGAACTTTTAATTAAGCTGGTAAAACATGGGGAAAATTAAAATAAAAAAACCTTTAATTAATTAAGCTCAAGGGAGATTCTAGTTAGTCAAATGCAAGCAACGGGTATTCTCTTGCTCGTATTAAAATCCTAAGCAGAATTCATAAAGAATAATATAAATTATATTTTAAAATTTTATGTAATAATTTAAATTTTTAAATGAGATGATTTCGTGATATAGTATCAGAACTTTGTTAACTTATTAGTCACAAGTTCAAATCTCACCACATCAATTCTATCCGATAAAAATCAAGCACATTGTAGTGTGGATCTGTGCCAGTTTTATGCCAAAAAAGTTTTCACTTGAGGAGGGTGTTAGAGAATAATATAGATCATATTATGAGATCTTACCTAACAATTTAAACTTTTAAGTGAGATGGTCCCGTAAGAGGTTCCTTAACACATGAACTATGTTACAAGTGACTATTGAGAGAGTGGTTGAGATTGTTTTTAAAAGTGTTTTTTGTTTAAAAATATATTAAAATAATATTTTTTATTTTTAAAAATCATTTGTGATATTAGTACATAAAAATAATTTAAAACACAAAAAAATATTTAAAATAAAAAAAATCAATTATTTTCAAAATATTTTTGAAATATAGTGACAAACACAATTAACACAATACCACTAGTAAAAGGAAAAGAAAAAGGTGTGTAAAGATGCATGGCTCCATCTTATTGGTGAGTGCATACTCATATTTTTTACGAATCATGTTTCAATTTTGTGAGACACCTCTTAGTGAAAGCAACATTTATATTGAGAAAACAAGAACTTGAAAGCAAAAAATTGAGAAAAACATTTTAAGACATAAATCTCCTAGCAGATCATAGGTACGATCTCATGATATGAACATGGGTGTTCATTTATATATATATATATATATATCTTTATCTTGTTATTTGAATACGATATCACCCTGTAAAACATACTTAATAAAATCAGTCCTGTAAATTTAAACTGTTGTCCAAATAAACACAGGTTCCAGTGTTTCAGCGAGTCCTGGTCCAGGATTTTCCTAAATGGTCGGCTGGAATTTGCTACAAAGTATGGTCTCTTTTAAGAGCATGTCTAAACTCTAAACACAAGAGTTTTGATGGGTAGCAAGCAGTGCATCAATGGAGGTAAGTTAATTTGTCTACAGACTTCTGCAAGAAAACCGGAAGCATCCAAACAAACTTAAGGCCTGACTTCTGCTTGCTTGCAGGACATTCTGGGCGCTGTTCCAGCTTGAAGGTTAGGGATTAAGGTGGTTGTTTAACAATGTGTTTCAAAAATATTTTTAAAAATTTTGAATTTTTTTTTTAAAAATTTATTTATTTAATGTTTTTAAATTATTTTCATGTACTGATATAAGTTCACACAGACACATCTTCATTGCTATGAATTTTCCCCATCTTCATTACTATGAATTTTCCCCTTTTGGTTATGGAGGTATATATTAAAGAAAAAAGAATTAGAAATTATTATTTATTCTGGGCTTGGAATTTGTTTACGGGAAAGTGTCCCAATGGCTTCGATTGAAAACATGAATCTTACTGTGATTGCACCGCATTTCCAAACCATTTTTTTTTTTTCCAAACAAGCATTAATTAAGTAGCCCATAATATATTATTATTATTATTATTTTATTTATTTATTTATTGGGGTGGGGGGGGGGGGGGGGCGAGGAATGTTCTTCTTTTCTTCTTTCCATATCTCTGTAAATCTAAGAGATTGACAGCTCCAAAGCAGTTGTGAGCTTTAGTCATCTCAACAAAGGCATAAATGATGTGTGTGTTGCCAAAATGTTCCCGAGAGAATTCATGTACCTTATTAAGCATACTTTATATATTTATATATATATAAAGATTAACCCTATTAAGCAATAAGCATGCTCGAGAATAAAACACATGGTCATTTTTCATTAATCTTTAGCCTCCCGGTCGGGGCGTTGATCTGGACTTCTCCTTTCTAAACTACTTCTTTATGGATAATTAATCGAAGGCATAATGCTTTATGCTACTACAGGGATCAAATTAGCTTTGGTTGATTGTCAGTTTCAACTAACCTTTAGTTGATTGAGATAATTAAACATGATTCCTGTTCTCCCACACACACACACACACACGTGCATGTTTGCTAGCAGTCAAAGCAAATCACTTAAAAAAACAATATTTATTATTTAAAAATCCATGAATTGACATAAATATTTGGCATTAAAAGCTTTTCATGGCAATCTTTGAGTTATGAAAAGTGGAATATTTCCATGTTATCATATAAAATCATCTCCTAAGATAGCCTTTTAGAATCTACTTTGTTGAGAGCAATTTGTTTTCTCCCATGCCAAGCATAACCCCATAAAAAAATAAGCCGCCCAAGTTACATCTATGCATTTTTTTCTTTTTTTGACCTGGGATAAAGAAAAATAAAAAAAAGTAGAATCAAGTTCTTGTCAAACCCACCTTAATTATAGAGGCATATATGCCCTACCGAAAACTTGTAAACCAGATACAATGCAGAGAATAGAGAGTTCCAACCAAGATTTCCCTTCCCACAATTCTAGTTGTCAACTATGCTATTGGGGCATGGCATGTTGAACCAGCATGAGCTGCCGACATTCCACTGCCACTAGCTAGGATAGGCCATTCTTTTAAACGGACTGTTTAGAGTATGATTGATATTATTTTTTAAAATATATTTTGTTTAAAAATGTATTAAAATAATATATTTTTATTTTTTTAAAAATTATTTTTGAAAATAGCATATGAAAATAATATAAAAATATTTTTTTTAATTTAAAATAAAAAATATATTTTTTAAAATATTTTAAAACACAACGCCAAAATCAATATAAATCTTCATCAAAACCATCAAAATTAAGAAGCTTCCGATGGTATCTATTTGCTAGCCACAGATACAATACTTGTAGCCCAAGTACTTTTGCTACAGTAAGATCCCCAAAAAATTAATCTCATGGACATGAATCTAACACAGTATACATCGTTTCACAAATTAACCCACTAAAATATTAAATGTGTGTTTTTTATACAACCAACCATATACTTTTGGGTCGTGAATATCTTTACTTCTATGTCGATATCATAGTTTTTTTTTTATTAATATAAGTATTTGGATCTGTTTGCGTATTTTAATTAATTCCACAGGTCTTAAAATTAACTATCATATAAATCTTTAATGATCATCATATTAGCAATCGTATAACTTAAACCTAATACTATAAACAAATTTAATCGCAAGCTATTCATCTTTTCTTGATCGGATCGGAAAGATGAAGAAAAGACTTGTGAAAATCATTACTGTATAGTCCACTCTTCGGTGATGAAGCTTGATGCTTGGGTTGGGCCAAGAGGACAGAATTTCATCTCCAGGAAAACATTGTTTGTTCTAGTCAAGTCCAGGTAAAACTTCCTGGGCTCTTTATAAATTAGGCTGATTTGTAAAATCGAGCCCTAAGAAGGTTTGTTGGGCCTTTGTTGTTAGATTAACTACGCTTCCTTTTAAGAGAAGCCCAAGAAAATAAAAAACAGAGAAAGAAAAAGGGAGGGAGGGAGAAACCAGGTTAAGCTTAAGAGCATCGCAAAGTCTCTCTGCTGCTCTCTTTCAAGTTTCAACACGCCAACGGCGGCTCAGTATTTCTTAGGTTAGGCTCCTCCTCTTCTTGGGTTCTCTGTCTAACTACACCAACTCTTTCCACTGCTGCGTACTTTGTATTGAGATTTCTTACATGGATTCTCGTTTTTCCTATCTCTATATGCATGAAAATTGCTGACCTGTTATTGTTCCATTTTAGGGTATTGAACAGAGAGATGGATACACAAGATGAATACCAGGTTGACCTTGGAAATCTTATGGCTTTTGACCCCTTTCACCACTTTACATCTATTCCTTCTTCCAGGTTTGTGGGCCTTTTCTTTTTATATAACTAATTTCCTGTTTATATACTTGCTGTACTTGTTACGTTTCTTAACAGAAACTTGCGTTTGAATTTACTTTGAGGGCTCAAGATTTAAGATTTTTAAGTAATTTAGCGACTGCCCAGCTTTTATTGGTTTATATTTTGTTCCAGGGAGACTGTATTTTCATTGTTTTTATTTGGGTGCCTTTTTTAATCTACTTAGGGAGGAGTTAGTTGCAGATTGTCTAAGTAAAGGCACTGAGCTGGTTCAAGCCATTGTCAGTGGTATTTTCAACTTGCCTTCAACTGAAGATATAGACGGTCCACTTGTCAAGTTGCCGCCTCCAACAACAAAACTGCCAAGGGAGAAGCCTGTAAGCTGTTTGTTCAATTTGGAACACCATGCATGCTCTTTATCTTTATAAATGCTGCTTTTTTACTATCTAACTGATAGATTTTCTTTTTCACCTGTATTTTATAGCTATAGGTAAATTTATCCTGTTGCTATACTACCATACATCCTTAGAGTTACTTGCTGAAATAAACAGTGTTGTGTTCAATGTTGAAAGACACTACCCTTAAACATGGTGTCTCGTACTATGTTGAGAACCACTTCCCTCCCTCTTGCTGGAGTGTTTGTGTTTGTTTTTGAACAAAAATCTAGATTCATTTTCTGTCCTACCAAAACCTTCACTTTTGTTTACCTCAACGCCCCAGGGTTTAAAGTGTAGTTTTAGATTCTTATTCTTCATGTTTAGCAGGAAACTTATATGCGTGTGGTGTTTTGTTTTCAGCTGCCGAAGCCAAAACCTCCTACAAGATGGGAAGAATTTGCCAAAGCAAAAGGTTATCTCTCTTATTATCTGCATCCTAGACGGGAATTGAGAAATTGATTATGGAACAGCTTGCTGTTACAAAGTTCTAATTAAATTTAGTGGCATCTGTGTGGTTCTTAATGTAGTTGATCTATATTTTTTTGTGGATCTTGATTTCTTGAGATCAAAACTCAATGTGCTTGGATATGTCATGTTGATGTTTTTTCAGGAATAAGGAACCGCAAAAAAGACAAGGTTGTGTGGGACGAACAAACTGGCTCTTGGAAGCGTCGTTATGGATATGATCGTGTCAATGATGATGCTGACATTCCCATTATTGAGGCCAAGATGACTGATGGTAATAGTTTCAAAGAATTTTCTGTCTTGTTGGATAAACCTATATTTTGAAATTGATTTTAATTTATTCCAACTGGGTTTTAAATCATATATAACCAAGTTGATATATTAGGTTCAGCTGCTAGAGTTTTAACAGATCTAATTTTTGTAATTGTTGATACTTGTTGCAGAGCCAGGAGTGGATCCTTTTGCCAAGAGAATAGCAGAGAGGAAGGAAAGAGTTCAAAAACAACAGAAGAATCAGTTGCAGAACTTGAAAACTGCCGCCAAAGCTGGTGCTTTGCCTAGGTTTGCCCTTGACTAACATTTCTGCTTATCTTCAGTGCTCCCCATTGTCCCCAACTTGATACTGTCAAAATGCATCAACTCTGGTCTGTCATAAAACCCCTACTGTCTTTGTTTAACAGATGCATACAATATTCATATTACAGTATATTTGATTTCAACATTGCAATTCTGTTTGCTTTTATGATGGATTTCTCAGAGATCTTGATAATCACTTCACACAATCAATATTAAATGAATCCCCTGGGCATGCTTTTAATACTTTGACCTAGCAGCAGCAAAAATAGCATACGGGTTTCAAGGGGTGTTAGGGGCACAAACTTTTCCAATACATGTACTTGGCTTGTGTATGACAGTGGGGTTTAGTGTGCTACTTATCTCAATGATGTGTTATTAAACCCAAGCATCCATGACCTTGCAAATAAAGTTTAATTGGTAACCCTCACTGCCTTGTCTTGTTTACCTTTCTTGTTTTGCTTTGAATTGATCATCATATACATTTTTGTCTTAGATGCTTGTTGAGGGCATGTTCTATAATAAAGAGGTGTGGATGGTATTCTAGTCTCACTCCCTCTTTTTCTTGATGTGGAATGCACTTTCCTGTGTCCTATGTATTATTTCTTTCGCAACCGTAAAGAAAACAAAGAACTTCAGTTGAGACTTTTTGGCGCAACTCCTTGATAAATTTCAGTGCATAACACAAGCTAAGAACAACTTTTGCTGCAGCCATGTTCAGCTAGCTGCCACAGCCTTGCCTATAACTGGAACCCAGGCTGCAAAAAAGAAACTTACTAAAGATGAACTAGGAAATGTAGCTGGACTAGCTTCTACTGCAACTGCCAGTGGTGGAAAGTTTGACAAGAAGTTGCGAGGAGAAAAGCCTGTTAAAAATCAAGGAAAACATCGCAAGGTTGGAGCCTAACCATGTCTATGTGAATTTTGATTCAATTATTTCTTCATATTTGCTCTGTTCCCATGATTTTAGCTCCTTTGTTCTGTATCCAGTTCCTACCAGTTGTAGAAGGTTCGGGGATAGGCAGTCAAGAAAAGGAGCAAACTGAAAGAGTTCTAAGCAAACTAATCTCATCGAACTCACACGAGATTCTTAATGTTGATAAGGTATGGTCAAGTCATCGGATAATTAATTAGAGTGCTTTTGGTGATTAATGAGATGCCTATAAAAAAATACTTTTGGATTCTAGTAGATTTCCAAAGAAAATTCTTATGTTACTCCACACTTATGTTACTCTACATTCATACCTCTGAATCAAAATATTAAACTGTGAATCGAACTTAAACTCAGTTTTCTGCACAGATCTAAAATAACCCTTTATTCAAGTGAAAAGTGATTTCTAACCAGACTTGCTTATAGATTTTTTGAACCATAAATAAAACCAACTTATATTTAAATGTTAGAAACTCTTAGCATTGTTTGGGTTCTCAAGTAAAACAGAATTTTACTGTTTTTTTAACTTTTCCATCTGGAAATAGGCTGTCACCTTGTACAATGTCAATAAGGAGAGAAAACGAAGGAATCAATATGGGAAGCCTTCTTCAACAAGGAATGAACATGGGAAGTCTTCTTCAACGCCAAGCAAATTGAAACCAAATAACAAACCAATGAAGGCAAAGAGCTTGCCAAATAAAGGAAAGGGGAGTTTCTCGAATAAAGGAAAGGGGAGTTTCTCGGATAAAGGAAAGGGTAGTTTCTCGGATAAAGGAAAGGGGAGTTTCTCGAAGAAAAGAAAGGCAAAGTGAAATTGACAGTGAAGTGATGATTTTGATTTTATATTGTTTCCCTTTCAGCACCACAAGTTTGTTAGTGACGGAGGAGATAATTTTTCATGCAATTTTGTTGTATTTTTCCCCCAAAGTTTATAACTTATTTAATTAAAACGGGCTGCTACTACTCGGAATGTTAGCTGATAGCTCTGAAGTCAGCATTCTTCTTTGTCCTACAACAGTAACAATTCATTAAAATGATAGTTTACGATGTCAAGGATAATTTCTGAAAGTATTAGGTAGAGGTAAGTAACTTTGGTGATCGCTTGCAGTGAAGGTTCTTGACCACATTTTCTGGGGTTGGCAAAACCGATAAAATAAAATATATCAATCTAATTTTCAGCAAAATCATTTTTGATTGGAATGATGTGATTATAATTCATAGATGCAGCAATTTTTTTTTTATTATTATTATAAACATATTTGTATACAGGAGATTTTTTATTCAAATTAAACAAATATGCATTGAAGTCTTTAAAACATTTTTATTAAAGTGTTTGATTTAAAACAATTGTTGATAATTTAAGAGATTTTGGCTCATAACATATAAAGTTTATTCTTAAAATTGAGGATCGATATGCAATTTTACTATTTACACAGTGTCTTTTTTTTGTGTTTTTTTCATTCGTTTGTTAAAAACAATCAAGGAAATTTATAAAAAAAATCCTTTTTCCTTGATTATTTTTAAATTATTATCTTTTATTCTTGACCCTTGAAATGTTTATAGCTCGACACCTGTATATCCACTCATGTGAGGCTTTTTTCTTCCTCCATTAATAGGGTGAATGATACCTACATTTGCATGCCCCCGCGCGGGCTAAGCATGTAAACCCAGCTTGCTAGGCTTAGCACTACTTTACTTTGTTTGTTATCTTTATAATTTTGTTTTTTGTAATATGGATTTTTTAAATTCATTTTTAATTCGTATTTAAATTATCGTATTTGATTTTTTTCTAAAGTTTATATTTAATATTTTAAAAATAATTTGTTAAATTGTTTAAATGTATATAATATTTTGAAAATAATATTATAATTCATCTATATTTTTTGTTTTAGATAAATAAAAATTATTTATTCATGGTACGAAACAGTGACCTTTAAGATAAAAAAAAATGTATGCATCGAAGGAAAAAACTAGGGTTAAATATCATACTTATCTACCATTTATTTATATGAAAACGATTATATTTTTTATTTTAGAATTTCATTGTCACTAGTAGCCCTTTATCAATTTATAAGCTCATAATTTTAAGATTTTTTTTTTTGAAAAATAGTGACTTTGCATTTATTAATTAAGAGAATCATGATATAGTAAAATGTACTCATAAATTATCCTGTTTTACTGGCATGCTAAAAGTTTACTCGAAATCTTACAAGTTTTTTTGTTAGCACACGTGATCTTATCTTATCTTGTTTTATTTTATTATATATATAAGCATTAATTTTTCAATTCACAATTATTATTTTTATTTGTCGTTAAAAAATAGTTTAACAACACCAATGTATTCATTTTTTTTTTGCTTTGGAAAGAGTATTATTTGACCCACATCGAGGCAATTCAAATAGATGCATCAATATTTTTTTTTTTTTTTGTATTTATTGACATAAATAATTATCATTTCATTTAATTAAATACACATATAAACTATTTTATTTATAATTGAGATTTGTTTTAGTAAAAAATACGCTGAAAAAACCTTCATAATTGTTTTTTACTGCAAAACATTAGGCCAGAAAAGAAGGGATAGTTAAATAGATTGTATCAATTTTGTGCTCATATGATTTTTTATTTTTGTCTCATAGTTACTTCGGCTATATTTCTACAATAAAAAAAACTACTTTTTTTTTTACAAATAGATATTATTTGAGTTTTTAAAATTCAATTTGAGTAGAATTCATAATCCAATACGAACCGAAAAAATTAATTCAGAATTCTGAAACTCATTGCTCAAGAAAGAAAATAACACACAAAATTGTTTCAGGATGAAATTGTGAATACTTATAGAGTTCGAGCAAGGAAAACAAAATCTGCCAAGGATGCTACGACGTCGCATTCTCAATTCCCTTATTTGAGAGAGTCCCTTGGACCTATCAAATCACCGCCTTAAGTAATAAACAAAAAAAAATACCCGCACAAGTCCGTTACAAAGTGAGTATATGACACTGTATTTGAATTTTTTATTATTTTAAATTCAAAACTTTTTAGGTGTGTCTAGATATATTTATACGGCGATATTAAAAATTATTTTTAAAAAATAAAAAAAATATTTTAATAAATTTTTAAATAAAAAACAACAATAAACTATAAAACAGTCACAAATTAGAAAAGAAAACGAGAGAGAGAGAGGGAGAGGGAGGCTAATAAAGTAATGATGACAATAGACCGAAATTAACAAATAAATAATAATAAAAAGATCTTAGGAAGCCTGACATTTTTCACATTTTAATATCTTACAATTATTGTCTTTTCTTTCTCTTTACTGAGGCTGTCTGATTCTGATCTCTACAAGATAACGAATCTTGATGCCCTGCAAAAATCTTATCATTGTTGTTGACAAAATCACTCACGCCTACCCGAGATCCAACACTCACAACTTGAGCCAGCTCTGCAAGGATCCAAATCCTTCCAAATTACGGCGCCAAATTGACTGTTGATGGAGCTGGAAGTTGTCGAAATGGGAGGGTTTTTAGTGATGTTTTGAGGGTCAGTTTCGAAAGAAAATGGCTTTGGTTTCTTGCAGGAATTGAGTTATTGTTTCGCAAGTTCTTGAGAGGGAATTTTAGTTTTGAGATTTTAACCTCAGCTCTGATGTGGCTTAGCGAATTGTGAAGAAAGTTTGTTTTTTTGGACAAGGAAGATCACATAAAACGAAAAAAGGTAAGTTCTTTTTTATTTTTATTTTTATTTTTGGAAATGTTCCCTTTTTGTAACTTTTGAATAATTGCTGGTTAGAATTTAATTGCTACATTGTGGTCACGTTTCTAGGTAGAAAGTTAGAAACCCATCTTTCTTTGCAGGTGCTTTTAGACCGAAATGATAAAAAGTTGAGTTAATTTTTAGTGCGTTGAATGCTTAGCTCTGTAGTCGATCTTTACGTGATATTGTGGTTATGCCAAGTGGCCTTGATTTTTGATGAAGACAGCCTAAATACTCACAACTTGGATTAAAATATAATGGGCCATTATTGGCTTTTGAAGGAAAGAAAGTTATTAAGAATGTTTTTGGTTTTTCTAAGCGATTCTGGTTGAATTGAATTAATGTTGCAGGGAATGGCAACTCCAGTTGAGCCTCCAAATGGAGTTCGGATTCAGGGGAAGCATTACTATTCCATGTGGCAAACTTTGTTTGAGATCGACACGAAATATGTGCCGATCAAACCTATAGGTCGAGGGGCTTATGGTATCGTGTGTTCCTCTGTGAATAGAGAAACTAATGAGAAAGTTGCGATTAAAAAGATACACAATGCTTTCGAAAACCGTGTTGATGCGCTGAGAACTTTAAGGGAACTGAAGCTTCTTCGGCATCTTCGACATGAAAATGTGATTGCTTTGAAAGATGTGATGATGCCTACCCAAAGGAGAAGCTTTAATGATGTTTATTTGGTTTATGAACTCATGGATACGGATCTGCATCAAATTATCAAGTCTTCTCAAGCACTTTCTAATGATCACTGCCAATATTTCTTATTTCAGGTATATAGGTGCTGTCCAGTGGTGGAGCACGTTCTTCTTTTAGACTTATAGTTTTGGTAGAGAGTTTGAAAGAAAAGGGTTAATCTGTGCTAAACAGTCTTTATTATTGGTAGTTTTTGCGGTAACCATATTTTTAATTGTCATGTAAATTGCTTGAGCCTGCTTGGATTTGGGTAAAACTTGCATGCAATTATTTAAGAGTTGCAGCAAATGTGGAGTTTTCAGATTTTTCTTTTATGTCCTCCAAACCTATTATTATTTGGCTTTGGCTAGTAGTAATTAACCCCGGTCAATGTAAGCTTTGCATGTTACAACGGGGAATGTGTCAGTATGTTTCGATGTTTGTTGTTCTTTTACTTATAGCAAACCTGTCAACATCACAATTATGCTGTCTTGTTTATGATTTAGCTTATGAGGTAATGATTAACTCAATGGTTAGATGTATGGTCGTTCACTTGTCGCAACTGGGGTATGATATTGATATAGAGTTGTGCTAGCATAATTCTTAACGTTTTCTGAGTAGATGATCTACCTGCTCTTTATTTCTTTTCTTTTTTTGTTATTCTCGAGTATTACTTAATGCTAGTTGCTGGTTTGAGATTGGAACTGGTTTATTTGATCTTCCATTTCACATGAATGAAGATTTGAAAGCTCCTCATAACGCCAGTTTAAACTTTTAGGATACCAATCTTCAGATTTTCCTGGACAGTACTTTAATCTTCTACATTGAGCATTCTTTTCAGTGGGCTCGCGCTTTTGGTACTTAGGTTCAAACATTCATGATCTTAGGAGGTCCTTCAAAATTGCTTTATTTTTCTCATGGTAATTACCATCAACTGCTTGTGTAGTTAGTCCTGTTCATGCAGCAATATCTGGCAATAGAGTCCCAGGAATTTGGTTTCATGCTGTAAAAAAATGGAATATTTGAACAATAGCATCTCACATCACGTTTAGCCTTTGAAGTTTTTTTCTACTTCTGACATGGATCGCCATCCTTTTGTATTACTATTTTTTCACCATTAAAAGTTTTTCCTATTCTTTAGGCTTTCCATTTCCATTGCACTGTGACACATTTTGTGGTATCCAAATGATATGTTTTCTAGGTCTATTAGTCCTTACGATTCTTACTTCATGCAGTTGCTTCGTGGCCTGAAATATCTTCACTCAGCAAATATTCTCCATCGTGACTTGAAGCCTGGAAACCTTCTCATCAATGCAAACTGTGACCTAAAAATCTGTGATTTTGGGCTAGCACGCACTAGCAATGGCAAGAACCAGTTCATGACCGAGTATGTTGTCACTCGTTGGTATCGAGCTCCAGAGCTCCTTCTATGCTGTGATAATTATGGGACATCAATTGATGTCTGGTCTGTAGGATGCATCTTTGCAGAGCTTCTTGGTCGGAAGCCTATCTTCCCTGGCACAGAATGTCTCAATCAGCTTAAACTTATCATCAACATCCTTGGAAGTCAAAGTGAGGAGGATCTTGAATTTATTGATAACATGAAGGCGAAGAAATATATCAAGTCACTTCCTTATTCACCTGGGACTCCCTTTTCCCGCCTCTATCCTAATGCACATCCTTTGGCAATTGATCTGCTACAAAAAATGCTTATTTTTGACCCATCCAAAAGGATCACTGTTACTGGAGCACTGGAACACCCTTTCATGTCTCCACTATATGATCCCAGCTGCAACCCTCCAGCCCAGGTCCCAATTGATCTTGACATAGATGAGGAATTGGGGGAAGAAATGATACGAGAGGTGATGTGGAAGGAGATGCTTCTCTACCATCCTGACGCAGGAGCGGCCAGTGGCGAGGAGCGTTCTCCTGATCTCGTCTGTTAATCCTGCTGGCCTAGTAGGGTTGCTATTCTGCTTAAACCAAGGAAGTTCTGGTTGGTTTTACTAGTTCTTCTGTTCAAGTTCTATTTCCCTTCTTGTTTCAATAAGCTTATGCACCAGCCAGCACGCTTCCTGGGCTTGATATGACTAATTTTTGTTAAGCGTGCTTATGAGCTTGAGCTCTGAAAATTAGGTGGCCCTTTCGGTTTGTATATAGGTGTGTATTTTTACGTTTCTGGGAAAACTTCCTTTGTAAATGTAGTAACTGAAGATGTGCGACGAGACTATAATTATGACCTAGTTTCATGAGGAAAACAAATTTCCCTATTGGGTGCCGGGCAGAGAACTTCTAGTTCCAGCTTGCTTTTTATCCATGTAATAAGCAAACATGTTCTGGTAATAAGTTATAGCACCTCTTAACCTGTTTTTCTCCTGTCTGCATATTTCCTTTTTGTGCCTTTTTTTCCGGGTCGTTTGGCTAGAACTTTAAGCCCGTTTGTTGGCTGGCTCTCTCTTACAGTTGAGGCATCTAGTTACAGACAGTTCCATTTTTATCGTCACAGAACCGAAAGAAATATACAGCGAAGAAAAGGAGTGCTCGAAAATGTCAGTAGCAGGAGGCTGCTTGAACCGGGTTTCAGGCCCTTGACTTTTATTCGTTGGATAATACAAGTCACAAGGCCTGGGCCTAATTGTTGGGCTTTTTTTGTGAACCGGGGAGGTAGGAATCGGGTCTTTCCTTCCTCTCCACTGGATCGGGGCCTCAAAAGGTTCAATTTCTCAGGCTCGATCTTTCGTAGTAGTAAAGCCTCTGTATCACTGCATGGCATCAACACACGCGTTGTCATGTAGAGCGCGATAAATTGATTGATCTTCTGTTTTTTGTAATCGATGAGTAGGAGTGGGTTATTTGAATATTTTTAAACAAAAAAACAAAAAAAAGGGAAATATCTGACGTGTTAGCTGCTTCGTCATATTTGGACATCACGTGGCCAAAAAGATTAATTGGGGGTGGCATAAGCTTCATCTCAGCGTCTCTTTTCTGAATATGGTGGCGCATGCATAAATAACATCTCTAGTTCATCACCGACAACTTGTTTTTTTTTTTTTTCAATCTCTTCCTGGTTTTTTTGTGCTTCCCACCTGATTTTTCAAGTCGACCTTTAAACTTCTATATCTTTTTTATTTAGTCCCTTTACTTTCGGCTCTCTTTTATTTTAATAATTTATCGAATTAGTTTTTGTAAAATTTTATTCATTGAAATTCTTATTTTATCAATTCTGGTCCTCGATCTTTTTATTACTGTTTTTTTTCTGGGTTGAGATAATTTTTAGAATAGCATTTTTTTGCGATTCCACCCTCCTTATTTTTATGCCTATTAGATTTAATTATCATTCTGTTGATTGCTATTTTTCTTGCTTTGCATAATTTTCAAGATTTTTTTACTTGATATAATTATTGAAAATTTAATTGGTTTAGACTTGACTTTCATTCAACCTAAAGATTTCACAGGTTGTAGGCTTTGGAAAATAACCTGACTTGATAAGGATTTCCTAGGATTGCTTTGTTTTTTTATTTATTATAATTTTTAAGAGCTTTTTTTTTTCTTTTCAATTTCACCTTTTAATATTTATTTACTTAAAGATTGAGCTCTTTTTTTCATACTTTCTATGACCTTGGTTTTATTATTATTTTTATTTAATTAGGTTGCGTAGATTCTTTTACTATCGGTGGCTCGTTTGTTTTGACTGATTATTGCAAGATTTTGATAGAAAATAATATAAATTATATTATGGGACCTCACTTATAAGCTTAAGCTTTTAGGTGAGTTGGTTCCTTAACATGGTATCAGAGCCTTATTGACCCAGCGGTCACGAAGCTTAAGCTTGTAGGTGAGGCTCCATAATATGATTTATATTATTCTCTAACAGATTTGTTTTACAATGTATTTGTTATCATTGAGTATAGTTTATATTAAATTATTAAATTACTTGGTCTTATTGGATCCAATCAAGTTAATGATTCTAGTATGAAGTCTTTCTTAGCTTTTTTTATATATAATTTTTGTTATAAATAACATATTAACAACACTTGAATATTTTTTTATATTCAATTAATATTTAATCGATTAATTATCTAGTTATGAATTTTATGTGACCTTTAGTGCCGTCTCTTGATCACTGTTATACTTACAAGTCATATATATATATATATATATATATATATATATATGTTATGAATAGTATTTAACACTAATGTATGGTTCTTTAAATCTTGTCGAAGAATCATACTATATATGCCAATTATTGAATGAGTTAGGCGATGGAAGTTTGTTTCTTTCAACTTGGCCATATGGTATACAAAAGTACCTTCTATGTGTCTATATATTTGTGTATAAGGTAAGAGTTATGCGTGCTGGATATAACCAAAAAAAAAATAATAAATCCCAAATAGAAAAAATGTCATAAGTTTTAATCTCGTCCACTTTTGCTTTCATTTATTTTATATGATTGTTGTGAATTATATATTAGATTTTTTTTGGGTGCTGTTAATCATTACTTAATAATGTAAGTTAATATATTAGAAAATAATATAAATAATTTTTTGAAATTTCATCTAACAATTTAAAATTTTGAGTTATTAAGTTTTTTTTTGGATTTTATCAAGTTTTGTTAATCAAGTGACCATGAATTTAAATCTTATAATCACTTATGCAAATTTTAAGCCCAATATACTTTCTCATTAATTAAAAAAAATAAAATATAACCATATCTAACGGCTTAAATTTTTGTTTTATAAATATCTTATAACCTCATCTACCGATTTAATTTTTTGTGTTGTGATAAGATAATTATTTTACTTAGTGGTTAGCTGAATTTCAATGGAGATTTCCCCACAAGCCAGGGAATATTTTTTTTTTGCTGTAGTATTAGAATATTGAGAGCAGAGCCCTAATAGATACAAAGAGAACTAGGTAATATAATTACTGAGGACAAATTGCGTTTTGATTCGAGTGGCAAAAGGGGTACCGATTGGATGGAAAAGAAAATAAATGTGATAGTGTTCGGCCTATTTTGTGTAGATATAGCAGTACCATGTGACAATATTTGAATTCCCAAGTAGATCACGTTTTGAATCCCCATTCATTGTTATTATCACTGAAATTTTGAAAAAAAAAATTAAATTAAATTTTTTAGATGTCTTTAAATTATTTTTATATATTGATATCAAAAATTTTTTAAAAATATTATTTTAATATATTTTTGAACGATAAACATTTAAAAAACAATTTTAATCATATTTATAAACAAGAGTGGTACATCATCGAGAGAGATTTGGCACCATGAGAAGATTTTTGGCCTCACTGAAAAACAACGCATCTATGTACGTACAGTGTTTCTTTCAACTTGGTTTGATTCTTTGACAGCTTCTAAAGCCTTTCGACTACCATATACGAGGTGATTGTAATTTGACAGCAGCCAGTTAGGCATGATTTTCGACATCGAGCAGCCAGTACTTGGGTAAAGGTTGTAGGGTTCTTCAATACTTTGATTGACAGATTGCAGGTACAATGGGAAATGCATGAATCTTGAGCCATCGTTGAATTATTTTCTTTTTGTCTTCCACTCAACTGTTCATATGCTTTTAGAAACTTTCCGCAGCTAGACGGAACCAGAAAACTAGTTTTCACACTCTTGGAATGTGATTCTCAGATTGAAATCTAGCTTTCTTGGTAAGCGCAGGAGAGTGAAAATTGGAATCAAATCATGATCTTCAATAAAATACCGAACAGGCAGAGTTTTGAAAAAGTCATTATCTTTTCTTTGATGAATTGTATTTCAAGTTCTTAATATACTGATCGGTGTAGGTTCCTTTCACACCAGAGTTAGAGTTTTAAAGTAAATTTAGACATAAATTTAATATAGATTCTTTTTTCCTCTTATTTATGTTCTGTAATGAATTTTAATTGAAACAGTTGAGCATCTTTTTCAAGGGAAAAAAAAAACTTTGAAGCAGCATTATGTTCTGGCTGTTGGTTGGTGCATCGATTTTTAGAGAGACCACTTGATATTTCCATGTTACCAATTACAAAAGACAAATAAAAAAACATCATCCTCTTGTTTTTATACTTTTAGTTGTCTGGAGAAGTTCGAATTTAATTTAACTTTTGTATACCGAATTAGCATATTAGGGAAATTAACTTCAGGTTAATTAATCAAACCTACCAATGATCTCTTGATTGAGTTAATTGATGGTAATTCTGCCTTAATTTCGAATTCTAAGTCAATGTGCAAAGTGTTATTTGACCCTTACATGTTTTTTTATAACTTCAAACGATTGGTTTTGTGATTAAAACGGTTTGTTCATTTTTTTTTAGGTTCAAGACTTGGGATTAATACTTGGACAACTATTAAATTCCCATGAACATATAAAATATTTTCTGAAGAAACCGAGTTTTGGTTGACTCGAGAATACCCTTATCGTCAAACCAAAATATGATCACATGAATTGATATCTCTAAATTAGAAGAGGGAATATTCGTTTTTTCCATGAAAGTTTAGAGTTTTGGAGGCAAGAATAATCGAGTTTATTGTATATATCAATCAATAATGTAGCCTGTATGAATATTCGCATCTCTCTTCCCATTAAAAATTAATAGCACCCTATCTAGATGCTTGGCTAGCCAGTTTGTTTATGATACACACATACATGGAGAATATATCATCTTAATTACTTTATATTATGCTGAGTGCTGACCAAGAGCTTTTCTGACAAAATTAAACGTATAATACACACAATTCGGACGTATACAACAGGCAATGAAGGAAATAAATAGAACGTGTAACAATTAAATTTTGCAGATTATGGTCTTCAAATCATAAAGTTGCCTTCCAAGCCTGGGTTGATTTTGAGGAGTTAGTATAGATGATGCGACAGCTTTCTCTCAATGCTACGAAAGTGGAGATCAGTGAGGAGGGAGATTCCACACAAGATGATAAAACCTCGATCCGGACAAGAACATTTACCTAATCTGAGACTGAGGAGCTGTAGCTAATCATAGCTAGGGCGTGGCACTGCACCCCAGCTCTAATATCTTCCCCTAGTTTTGTGATGGCCACTTTTAACAGTGTTCTTCCCTGTAAATGAAAGTTTCAAGCTTCTGCTCATGAGAGTTCTGTGATGCGGTTCAGTTTAGATGCTTTCAAACTGATTATAATTTTAAAAACTATCTGAGTTTTATAATTTATATCTGTTTTTTGTATTGTGGTAAAAAAATGGTTTTGAAAAAAAATACAGTTGATAATTCTTTATAAAAGATTTGTCTTTTCAAACGTTAAAGCTACTGGCGAAGCCAGAAACACAAGGGAGGAAAGGAACACGGTCTGCTTTTAAGATGATGTTATTTTTGAAGCTTTGAAAGCCTTAAAGACGATAAAGGTGAAAACATCCTGTGGGTGTGGAAGATATTCATTTGATGACATGAATGAATAGATCGCGAGTAAAGATTAATAAAGTTGCATGATCCACAGATCACTAATGTTTGCCCTCTGCTTCTTTCTTAATTTTGTCACCTAATTGATGAATACATACCAGCAATTTCGTCGCAGTAGGCTGTTTGAAATAATTTATGTTTTTAAGTTTTGATCTGAAAAATATTCTATAATAATTAACGAGAGATTGTGTCTCAACTCAAGTCAAATCGATGAACAAATGATAAGAAAAATAGGAGAAATGGTAAGATCAAAAGAAATTGGAAAAGTAAAGGCTGGCAAAAGAAAATCATTGCTTCGTAGATACCAAAAAACAATTCTCACTGGTCTGACGGCTGACCCTACCATACCGACCATCAATTTTTTTTGGCATGCTGTCTATCTCCTCCCCCAACCGCTGCAGCATTATTTGGATCAAAATAGAGGAAAACCAGAGGCAAAAGCAGCGTGTTATTTTTTACGTACGTAGAATGCATGGTATCTTGGCATCTCTGTCTGCCTCTTTTCCTCCTCCTTATAAACCACGAAACTCCTTGTTAATTTTCAACCATTAACGATTGAATTAATATATGATGGGTGTCATTGAAGTCTAGAGCCAGCAGCAACAATTAGGAAAAAGATAAGAAGTAGCACTGGTGATTTTTCTGGGGTTGTGAAATATTATAATCTCTGTTGAAATATGCATGCATTATGTGGGATGATGCAAGGGGTGACATCAAAAATGAGTGAGCAAGGTATTCATGGAACGAGAATATTCGTTTGGCACCACAAGATTCGTGCCACGTATAAGATGGTGGTCTATCTCAGAGCCATTGTCATGGGTCATCAGGACTAGGCTCATGGGGCAAGACGACGAACACTTTTCTCTCTCTTTTGTGATGGGAACTTGGATTTGTTTAGTTGTTCCTATACGACGAGAGGCTTCGCCTATCAAAATCGAGAGCTGTGGAGTAATGTGGACTGCAAAAGATTGTTGCTCTTGTCAATCTATCAATCATTCAAGGCAGTCGTGCCCGTTACTGAAGAAAACACCTCAAATTAACCAGTCTTCCACTTATCTATTGATGTCAAATATATATATAGTTTCCAAACAAAATTTTCTAAATATATATAGCGGTTTAGAGGGAAAAAATAAAATAAAAAAAGGTAAAATAACAAGTGGAAATGGAGAAATTAAACCTTAGTGGAGGCAAAAGCTCAGTCAACCTCCACACCTGATGGAAAGACTAAAATGGCGTACCAAGTGCCAACCACTGGTCGATGTGCTAATTTTTCTTTGGTCTAGTCGTTGTGCTTTTCAGAAGTAGCTACACAGAGGAATTCTTTTACCTTTCTGAGACATGCCAACCACTTGAGTTTGAACCAAGGTTGGAACCTGATCGCGCACACTCTTTATAAAGGACTCTCTGCTAATTCGACCATAGCTTTCACTATTTAATCAGTTTTTCAATTTGCAGTGAATATGATCAAGCAACTTAATTTCCCCTTGTAATATCAAATATATTGGAGAATAATATAAGTCTAATCTTGGAGTCTCATTTAACAGTTTAAATTTTTAGATCAGAAAGTTCTTTGACATGATATCAAAGTCTTGTTGACCTGACAATCACGAGTTAGAATCTTAACACACTCAATTTATTTAATAAAAATCAATCAAGTGCATGGTATTGTAGGTTTGTATGCAAGTTTCAAACTCAAAGAATTTTCACTTGAAAGAGTATGTTAAAAAATAATATAAATCAAATTTTGAGATCTCACTTAATCGTTTATATTTTCAGGTGAGATGATTCAATAATAAAATGTAGCCCTCATCAAAATATAGCCTGCATTCATATGCAAGTTAATTAGCCAAGGAACTTATTGGGATCTTTCAAGTATAAAATCACTAAACCAACAGAAAGAACACTTTTAAACCGTTTCCTACCCCAGCAGGGAGACTTGCTAGAGTAACCCTAATTAGTTCCTTAGATCGGAACCAGCCCATACCCCCCCCCCCCCCCCCCCCCCCCCATGTGTGCCCTCTGGCAAAGAAACTAGCTAGCCTTTCCGAACCAACTTGCTAATAAGGTTGCTTTATTTTCAGGCATAAACCTTGCAGTTCTCCCGTGTTGTTCTATCTTGAAGGGTCCACATTCGAAATCACCACCAGCAGGAGGTGGTAAAGCATATCCCAACTTTATGCCACTTCAGCAATTATATATTAAGGTAAATATTGATAACTTTAGTAACCTAATTTCATCCCAATATGTCTCTCTCTCAATTAAAAAGCAGTGGGACGTTCATAATGACATACGGTAAGATTTAATGTTGTATACTTCGAACTTGCATCCGACTTTTGTTTTATTTGTTAGTTGAAATGAAACAAAGTGCAAGTTGTAAGAACAGACACACTATAATATAAAAGAATCATAGGAAGATCAGATGAGATTGCTATCGTTGATGTCTTTTCTCCCTTTCCTTTTACTTTAGTGATGGGAGCTGGATGTCTATTGCCTAGCTAGCTATTTCTTTTCTTATATTGAAAGTGAAGAAAGAAAAATCTACCAATATAAGTTCAAAAGTTAGGTCTTCGCTACATATAAAACTCCTCCTCTCTTTAATTTGCTTATGTATGCTTTAACTTTATTTAGGTCACACGGTTCATCACAAACCCACTAAATTTTCATTTCCACTTTTATGTTCTCTAATACAAAAATTTATTTTGATTTTGCCCCATCCTTAAATGGTAAACCATTATCGTGTGGTACTAATATGTCCTCAAATGAGCTCACCATGTCTGGAATGAGTTTCGAAATCTCCAATTTCCTGTTCAAAATTTGTGAGAATTACAGTACTGAAGATTTGAGCACTGGAGAAGTCTTGAAAAACACTTAAAATGTATAATGTATTTTAAAATAAAAAAAATATTTTAAAAAGCATATTCAACTATAAATATAAGCACTCCTTTACTCTCTTATATGTTATAGTACGAGTCCCATTAAAAATCAGGTTGGAAAGAAAGAAATTCCTCGAGACTGTATTAGGGTTTTTTATGCGTTGAGGATGATTTTAGGCTGGCAATCTTGAAAGAGATTGTAATTAGGTTATATATACATCAACGACAGCAGCTGGCAAATTTAAGCTGATAAGATTGACAAAAGGCCCCATGCAAAATAGTGGGCACCCTTGATCGAGGCAAGCCGAACACCCCAATTCGTAATTGAATAATATTCTTTAGATACTGCATCGAAATTATAATCAAGCTTCTTAGACAGATCGAGGAGCCCCATTGACGATTTAGCCATGATTGCTTTGTCTTCGAGGGAATTATAGAAAGCACCAATAAGAGAGGCCAGTCAATGGAAGCAATCATGATCATCGTCTTTGTCACGGAATGAAGGAATATTAGTTCCCAAATTTGCAGGAAAGATTGGAAAGTCGTGTTGCCCTACTAGCTAATTTCACTCCTTTGACTAATTTAAACCTGTTGTTTTATGGTAAATTAATCTAAACATAGTTTAACCACGAGAGAGGAGAACTACTCTTCTTCCCAGTTCAGTTTTATGCCCTGTGGGGCCTAATCTTCTTTTTTTTCCCTGGGCGGACCCGCTTACAACTCCATTTACAGAAGGTTATTATTTTTTTTTATAAAAAAAAAAGATATATGGTTGAAAACAATCCTTGTTGTGAAAATAAAGATTCGACAAGCCTACAATCAGATTTATTGCAGGAATAATTAGGATCTACATTTAGAAATACCGACAACTTAAAAAAACAAAATTCACTAATTGTGATGAATAGTGTGTTTCTTTAAGAAATTACGAAAACATTATTCCATGTTGAAGATGCTCGACAAGCAGACAATCAGATCCATTGCAGGAAAAAATGCGATGTCATCCAGCTTGATGCCATGATAACTTAGTAGGTGTTTGAAATGGTGTTTAAAAAACTATTTTTGAAAAAAAAATGATTTTTTTTGTTTTTTAGATTTATCAAAAATAATTATTTAAATTTTTTAAAAATAATTAAAAATTAAAACACTTTAAAAAACCACTCCAATAATTTTTTGAGAATCAAACAAAAAAGTTTAATTTTCACTTGTGATCGGCATGTTAATCCAGTTTGATGCCATGACAATACTTGGGGCTGGCAGTGATCAAAACCATAGTTTCTTTGTTGAATGACGGTGAGGAAAAGGGCTTCATTGATCGGGAAATCCACCGGACTTCCTTCGTTGTCGTTAAGGTCCGTTCTACCTGAGTTCAAGAAGCTACGAGGAGCGGTGATCTCTGAAAGGAAAGATGGAAACAGGGGAGTTGGCTAATAAAGATGGGCAGTACCATTGCTTCTTTTAACAGGCATAATGCACTAGATGAATCACATGCCTTGATGAGATGTCTTTGTCCTTTGATTCGAAAGATAATATATCAAATCTCTTTGGATGCTTGATCAAAACAAATAACAAATCATTTTTAAGCCTTAATTTGTTTGTTTATTTCGATTTATTGCATGGGAATGCATGAAATCCTCTCAAAGTTGTGTTTCGTGATGATAAAGAGCTTACGATTTATATAATAGATTTTAAATTTGAGTCAGCATATACATCTCTTGTAAGAATTTGAAACAACTAAAGTTTTATTTATTCACCTAAATTCATAAAATGTGTTTTTAAGAGGAAAAAATGTTAGAGAATAATATAAATCATATTATAGGGCCTCACTTACAAGCTTAAGCTTTTAGGTGAGATGGTTCCTTAACATGGTGAGCCTTGTTGACCCAGCGGTCACGAGTTCGAATCTCACCACCCCCATTCTATTTGATGAAAACCAAGCACAAGGTGATGTGAGCCTGTGCAAGTTTCAAGTCCAAAAGGCTTTCACTTAAGGGGAGGTGTTAGAGAATAATATAAATCATATTATGGGGTCTCACTAACAAGCTTAAGCTTTTAGGTGAGATGGTTCCTTAACAAAAAATACATGAAATCCAGTATAAAATATAAATGACCCATAAAATCCTGAACAAGAAATAATTAAGTATTGATTTAATAAATTAGTTTAAATAAATAATTCAGCAAAATATCCATTCAAAATTGAGCTGTACAAAAAAAAAAAATCCCTCCCTTAATACAAGTTTAATGATTGATTTTATATAGCACAGTAGAGTAGTCGTTCTCGATCTTTATAAATCACTTTTTTTCCTTCTTTCCAGGATTTAAATCTAAGACCTTTTCATGAGAACGGTAAGCATCCACAGAAAAGTCGCTCCGTCAGTTTATAGACAACAGAGGAATAGGTGAATAAAAATTGAATCTACGGACGAGGTATTACGTTCCCTTTTTAATTATTTTTTCTTCTCTCGTGTACTCACTCAAGGGGGGGTGTTTGAAAGTGTTTTTTGTTTGAAATACATCAAAATAATATTTTTTTTTATTTTTTAAAAATCATTTTTGACATCAGCACATCAAAATGATTTAAAAACATAAAAAAAAATTCATTTAAAATGAAATTTTTTTTCTTCAAAATTTGACCAAATGGCAGTTCAACCACTTAGCCAAACAGGCACTAATTAGTTCCTTCTTTGTTTATAATAAATAGACGTGCACAAAACAAACAATAATTTAGTCATTGATAAAAAAAAGTCTTAATAAAAAAATGCTTTCAAATCCTAACATTTTCTTAATAATATTAATGTGTTAAATTACACAATGGCCTCAGACCCAACTTAACAATTGAAAAATAAAATTACCAAAATACCCCTGAACATAAATTATAAAAAATCCAAATCCATATGAATGTGAGTAATTTTATATCATTCATAAGAAGTTACAGAGATAATTCCTTGCCAAATTTTATAAACCCCTAAGAATGGCTCAGGGACTCTCTCTGCAACTACATGCATGCACATCAGTGTAGTCCTGGAAGCGAATTTTTTTTTAAAAAAAAAGTTATTAAACTTATAAAGCGATGGCTAAATATTGAAGCCAGTAAATAGAATGGCAGGGCATGGCAGGGCAGGGGAAATGTTTTTTTCAGCCCTCCTCTTTTAATAAATTAGTTTCTTAGCCTTAAAAACAGAATATTTTAAATTTTGACCACCTCTATATGTTTTTCTCTAATTTGACCATTACATACTAAAATTTCCAGCTCCGCCCATGTGTTAAATTATTTAGATTTGATATAGTTTTTTCCAAGTAAGGTTTTAAAAATTTATGTCAAACGAATCTCAGATCGGGTAAACTGACAGCTGATTTCTTGAACTCCATCCATGCTTAGATTGTGGATCGCCCGCTTACGGTTTAATAAAAGTGGTGAGCGTGTGGGGGAGACGATCTGTTTTTAGGGAAATGTCTATGTCACCCTTGAGAAAGTCATGAATCCCAGCTCCATCCCCAATATTCCGTCGTGGCATCCACTTGTCAAAAAGAAACTAGGGCGGTTAATTCAGGTAACAGAGGAGAAAGAAAGTGAGGTAAGAAATAAAATAGACAGGTAATAAATTAAATAATAAATGGTGTCAGACCTGCTGTCCAGCTGTAATTGGACGGTTGAGGACATTTCGTCTCCACCCCACATTTCTAATCAACCTCACCCAACAACTCCTTGGAGATTCCTATGCTCAGATGCCCTTTTCTTTTTTCTTATTTTCCTCCTCTGTTCTATAAATTGACCTCCCAAAATCCTCAAAAATCTCTTCTCTCCTCTTCTCTCCCCTCTCTTTAGATTTTCAGGCTTTCTTTCTTTCTAGTTCTCCGAGGACTGAGGTCCTGCTGGTTCTGCATCAGCAAGCAAGAAAGCAATTTAGCTGTTGTTGCTCTCTTTGTTTGCTCCCCCTCTGCTGGGTCTGTCTCTCTTTTCAGTTTTGATTTCCAAAGTCAAAATCTTGAAGCTCCCAGGAATTGTTATTTTTCTTGTTTACCAGGGGCTGTTACTCTGCCGAAATTTTGTCAAAATCTTGATGCTGCTGGTTTGGATCTTGATGTTTGAGATTCATGTCTCCAGTTGTCAGTGAAATCATCCGGTCCGGGTTTATGATCAATTCCTCTTTCAGACGCAGAACCCATCTTGTTCAGTCTTTCTCAGTTGTGTTCCTCTACTGGTTCTATGTTTTTTCAGAAATTATCTTTCAGCTCTGCCCGGTTTATATTATATAATAAGTAGTAGAATATAATTACTATCGTTAACTATTTGAAATCTGTAAGGCTTGAACAATATTAAAGATCTCGTTTTTATTGAGATTTGTTACTGGTGGTACTATTTCTGGTGTGTGTGTGTGTGTGGTCTTTGTGTGTCTATATGGCATCGTCCAGTGGGAATTCCTTAGGCTCCACTCAGCTTCAAAACTCAGGCTCCGAGGAGGATATGCAGGTGGTGTTGGTGGATCAAAGGAAGAGGAAGAGAATGCAATCAAACAGAGAATCAGCGAGGAGATCCAGGATGAAAAAACAGAAGCACTTGGATGATTTAGTGGCTCAGGTGACCCAGCTGAGGAAGGACAATAACCAAATCCTTACAACCATCAAGGTCACAAAACAGCACTACTTGAATTTTGAGGCCGAGAACTCCATTTTAAGGGCTCAAATGATGGAACTGAACCATAGACTTGATTCTCTCAATGAGATCCTCGACTATATGAACACAAGTACTGGGATTTTTGGAAACGATCACCACGAGGATCTCCAAACAAGTGCTGATCATTGCTTCATGAATCCATTAAATCTGATCTATCTTAACCAACCCCTCATGGCATCCCCAGATTTGTTCCAGTTTTGATACCGTCGTCGTCGTCTCCACGGGTTGGAAATTGGTCAAACTAGGCTGTCTTGTTCATGGCGCAATGAGCGGAGTGGAAAAAGGAGGGCCTTTTTTTTCTTTCTTGAATATTAGTTTAACTAGGACCGAGAATGAAGTAATATCATGATTATGCATTGAAAAAAAAAATGCACATAGGAAAGGGGAAACTGGCTTGTAAGTTGTAATGCGTCACTGTATATCTATCTGGTGTGAAAGGCCCTCGATGTGTGTATCCATGTACTGTCTCTCTTCTGAACGGTAAGAATTAATGATATTATTTCTAATAACTGGTGTGGACTTACCTCTATTCAATTTAGAGTGATTTATTTATATATGTATATATACATGTAAAAATATATATTAATAAAAAATACAGTTAAACATGTATTTTCTTCATGGTATACATTTACTTATCATTCCGAAATGCTTTTGTGTGTGTGTAAGAAAAAATAACTGACTACGTGAACGTAACACTAGCAAGTCAAGCACCTCTTTATGGAAAAAGGAAAAAGGATCTAAGATTGCTGCCTTGAAAAAAGAGAGAGGCAAAAATCAAAAGCATTTAGGCAACCTGGCTTCGCAAGTCGGCCAATAGCTCGTTTGTTTTGTTTTGTGTAAGAGCAAATTTGATATATGGTTGTTTTTAAAAATTTATTTCTGATATTATTATATCAAAATAATTTAAAAATACAAAAAAGAAATTAATTTGAAGCAGACTGACACAAAAAAGAAACCCTCTCAAGAGTCAGCAGTACACATACTGACACGAATTTTATACATGGTCGATTAGAATAAGGAAAGTTAGGGAGCATGGGATCAAATTCCAAGTTGAGTAACTCTGAAAGGGTATCCGGAAAGCACTTTTAAAATGTCTTTTTTGAAAAGCATCGATTTTTTTTAATTAAAAAAAATTAATGTTTTTAAATGATTTTGATAATCTAATATCAAAACTAATTTTTAAAAATAAAAAAATATTATTTTAATATATTTCTAGGTAAAAATCAATTTGAAATCCAACCGCAACAACAATTTCAAACACCATCTCACTATGAAGTTGTTTGGGAGGGCGTTTGAAACGTCGTTGCCTCTTTTCTTTTCTTTTTCTTCATTTTAAATGAATTTTTTTTGGTGTTTTAAATTATTTTGATGTGCTGATGTCAAAAATGATTTTTTTTTAAAAAAAAAAATATCATTTTGATGTATTTTTAAATGAAAAGCACTTTAAAAAACAACCGCAACCGCCCTCCCAAACAGGCCCTATATATTCACACACACACAAAATCATGTCTTCACACCCCCATTATAATTTCAAGGCCACTACACTAATAATAATAACAATAATCATAAGTTGCCTCATGGATCTCCTTCCCTTTATTGTCAAGAGAATTGTCTTCAATTTTTATTTCGATTAAGGGTCTGGCATATGATTGCATGTTTGAGTTCCAAAGTTGCAACCACCAATGTCATAGTGACGCAGTGAAATTTTACCGTGGACAATACACGGTTCATCAAATTTTATTTTATTTTTTTATATTCTCAAATCATATGCGTGCGCGCGCTCACAAGTAGATTTCCCTCTTATAATTTAGTTCACTCCCCAGTAAATTACGTCTAAAATATTTTCGCAATATAAAAAAGAAAGTATGAAATGGTGGGCTACGCAAACCAACGCCAAATCATGAATTAAAAAAAGAAAGAAAAGAGGACAGCGTCTACCAAATTGAGCCACCAAGAGACATAACTGGTGTGAAAAGGTGGAGCTCATCGTGGGCTGTCAAAGCCGCTGCTCGCACGTTCAACCAATCCTCTTATTATATTCAGATTCTTCTTCAAGCACAGCTTGCCCTAACTCCTACCCACATAGGTTCTTAACACACAACGTAGATTAAGAACACAGTTCTGCTCAATGTGCAAGCCCGGCTTGTGATTCGTGAGATGTTAGTGCACTTATCTAAATTTTATGTCGTGTAATAAACTTGGATCTCCAGGGTATTTTTAACAAAAAGGCTTGGACTTTTTTGCCCTTTAATTTCTTCATGACCCGTGTACATTGAGGCGAAAAATTATGAACACTTAGGCCTCGCCTTAATTACTATAGGTAAGAAATGATAAATTGGACGTAATTCTGTCTTGTCTTGGTTGATGTTGAGAATAAATTGGGCGTCAGTAAATTTAATTTATCAAACATTTGTTTTGTGTTACAACATGTATTTAATTTAAAAGTATTTTCGGTTTCAAAAATCTTAAATTAATGTTTTCTTAAATATTTCTTTGATAATTTTGATGCGCTGATAAAAAAAAAAATAATTTTATTATATTTTCAATTGGAAATATTTTGTTTTGAAAAAAAAACATAATACTAAACACAACTAAATGAGAGATATTCTTTGATTTAGATTTTTATTCTCTTGTAAAAAGAACAAATTATGCATCAATGGAGTAAATCCAATGCTCAAGAAATTCTAAAAAAGGGGTCGAGGAAGCGGGTGGAAGATGAATTCATGTGCCATGCCTTCCTCTGTGTTGGCCCTTTGTTTGCATGACTGTTGAGAGTGTGGTTGTCGTTGTTGTTTTTTAAAGTGTTTTTTTATTTAAAAATATATTAAAATTTTTTTTTTTAAAAAAAAATCATTTTTGATATTAAAACATGAAAATAATTTAAAAACACTCAAATTTTTTAATTTAAATAAAAAATAATTTTTTTAATTTTATTTAAAAAATACTTTTAAAACACAAAACCGCACGAATGAGTTAAAATCAATTGAGGAAGCATGTGGGCAACCACTAATAAAAGCCTGGCCCAAGGACGAGTAATTGAGGTCGTTTTTCTTGTCTTATAGTTTAGTGGGGAGGCAGTAGTTTTAATTTAAATGGCTTTATGCTGCGAGCAAAAGTTGCGGTGATGATATTTGCAAGTTGCAAGAGATCCGATGTTGAGTTTATTTTAATGGCGACGGTGTACTTATTTCGAGTTATTTTAATGGCTGTGGTGTTTTAAAATCATTTTTTTTACCAAAACCAATTAGTTTATTTCAAATTGCAATTTAAAATATATTCATATAAAGTTTCCTTTTCACATTATTTAATTAGATTTAAACCCAAAATTACAATGAAAACAAAAAAAAATACTCTAAAGAAAAGCTAAGGGTGTGTTTGGTATGCCAGCAAAACTACTCGCTCTCTTCACTCATGGCCACGCCGAAGACGAAAGACTGGCTCAGCCAAACATTCCCAGATCTATTTAATTAATCTTTTGCTTTATAAAATGGCCTGCAGCGTGAAAGGCAACATTCAGAAATCAGAATGATGTGAGATTACAGTGACGTGCACATATTAATGCAATACAATAATAAAATTATTTTAGTGCGAAGAAGAACCGATCTTAATCGATCCAGATTATAGTAGGCTGGGAATCGTCAGCTCAAATCATGAACACCGCAAGTCGGTTTCCCTTGTCGAATAAAATTTGCTCGAGGAGGCCATGATCTCTATATTATTGGACAATGAACTTTGCCCACTTGCATTTCCTGTTCGAAGCGCCGGTTCGATCATTCAAAATCCCCGGGTCCTCGGCAGAACTTGTATTTGATTTTCGTTTGAAACCCATGCCTTCTACTGTCCATAGATACAATATCGGGAGAACAAGTGTAAAAAATATTTAAAGAAAAGTAATGATTTGTCACGGGAAACAATGGTGTGTTCATGGAAAACAAGAGGGCCCGACACTCGGATATGGGTTTTTCTGGGGACGATGGATGGTTTGGCAACAATAATTGCATTGTATTATCGTCAAAATTGCTGGGGGTTCGAGCAATGAGGCACCAGTCATAAAGAAAAGCGAAAATGGAGATTTCCCAGCAAAAATTGAATCGTGCCAAAGTTGTGTCTATAGATCAGATGAGATCAAATCAACAAGGTGGGGGCGGACTGGGCCAACCTTCACAGAAAAAATAATCAAGTACGGTGTTCAGGTGGGAAAGGGTTTGAGTTTGGAGGCAGGATATGCGGTAGAAGGAGTGGCCTTCACCATGTCAAATCTGTTTTGTTTTTTCCTAAATAGGAATCCTTTCCCTAGACCTAGGCCCAAGATTCTGCTCTAAACAGGATGCACAAGAAAGATAAATTAGTAGAGGCCCCTGTGCCGATCGTTGGCCAGGATGGCATGTCAAACAGGATACATTCTAATGGGAACGCACAAAATATAAATTCCAAGGATTACACGGTAGGAACAAAGATTAAAACAAACAGAAAAACGATGTGGGAAGAAGGATTGAACCAATCACCAGCACATACAAGCCAAATGGAATTAAAATGCCGACAAAACAGTTTTAGAGAGGGATTGAGGGAATATATATTTTACTCATGTGGCTAGTAGCATTGAGGGAATAAGTATTTTGCTCAGAGTCTGTTTGCTTCTAGTAAAACATTTTACAGTTTCAGATTTTCATGTATTTGTTTCTCTAAAAAATATTTTTGTGAAATATTTTATAGTCTAATCCTCAGACCTAATTTATTTGCTGGAAAATATTTTCAGTTCATAAATATTTTACAACGACCACTTTCTTCAACACCACCTCCTCCACCACCCCAATTATCTCACTAGTCATTATTACCATCTCATCTTTCATCATGACCACCATCACCAGCTCCTCAACCACCTACACAATCTCATCACCATTGAAAAGTATTCACATTCAAAATATTTTAGCCAATCATTTTCAATATTTTACATGAACAAACAGACCCTTTGTATCAAGTTATTAGCACTCCTCTTGTGTGTGTGTGTGTAGAAAAAAGTCAGCAGCATTCCAGGGTTGCTATGACCACTGAGCTAATCCACAGGCAGTGAGTTATGTAGAAGGACCAGGAAGAGTGAGGAAGATGATATTGAGGTTCGGAATCTATAAAATAAATTCATACAGCAACTAACAAGAAAGGGTAACAGCCCTTTGTCTGAGAATCCTGTTCTGCACAAAACCATGTAATCCGTTTACAGAATTTATACAAGGTTGTCTCAGATAAACTGATCTATTTCTGCTCGAAAAGCTTTTGATTCAAAAAGTAAATAGAGAAAAAAAGCAAAAGGTGAAGAGAGCACACATTTCTGTTCTCAAGCTTTTCCAGCTTAATCATATGGGATTTGAATGTATGCCGCATCACAGGCAAAAGGGACATCAGCATACATACCAGCAAGAGCACAACGTATGCACTCTAGGACTGTAAAAAGATAAGCAAATGCCACGGCTGTCCAGAAGTGCATGCCCAATTTACCCCAATAAACAGCAAGTGGCATCCATCGGCTCACTGTACCTATAACCTGGAGAGCAATCTCCAATAGCATGCCCATTACCACATGAAATCTGAAAAAATGAGGCCACTCCTTCCTCCTCACCACTCCAAGATATGCAACAAAGAAATATGCCATCAAGAACCAGCTTGGTAACCTCCCGATGGCTCCAAGGAATGGGTAGGTCAAAAATTCAAAGTCTTCAAGGAAGGGATGTAGATGATACGCAGTCTCGGCATACATCCATGTTTCATGAAGAGGCATCAAATAGGGCAGGCATGCTAAAGTCCTCCACCACCATCTTGGCTTCTTAGTCATTGGAGGAAAGCGATAACTGTAAGGGACATCTTTTGATGCTCGAGGGCATGAATAGGATCTGCGCTGCCGAGGATATGTGGGGATATTGTGTGAAAATCTACCATAATCTCCACTTAAGAGAGGTGTTGATGCAGCTGAAAGAAGCAAAGAAGGCAAACCTACCATAAAAAAGGTACATAATCAGTACAAATACAACAGATTTTTGAGCTGCGGTCAAAGTGAGCAGGGGAATGTGTAAAACTTGTTTAATTAAGGTGAGATTTCTCATATGCCTACTTGGTTAAAAGTCACTGCATATTATCGCCTTGACAAAATCCAACTCTGGTCCCTCCTTTCCTTATCCTCCAATAAACACGATGAAAACATTTGTGAAATAATACATAAACATACCTCTAGATGACCAGGGTTTAGAGTCTAATTGTCGTCCCAGTGAAGCCCTGCTGTTCAACAATGCAGCTCTGGAAGGAGCGCAAGGAACACGTGCCAAAACCACAATACCAGGCATAGTTGTACATGCTCTGGTGTTGGTAAAACCAGACCCAGAAGGCATGGTGCAGTCACTCAGAAGCATCACTGGATACCTGGTACAACAGTGCCAAGAGAACTTAGAAAAAGAAACAAAATGCCATCCACACACTCCGCCATCAAACATAACATCAAAATCCAAGTGACAATAAAGATAAATCCTCCTATTTTCAGAACCTTTCCGCTACAGAATTTAATGTTATAACGTTTAAGGTCCTAAAAGATTCAGTTGTATTTGAGAAAGCATGATCAATTATTTTCAAACAATAATAAAGAAGATTTAGAGCAATATGCAGTATAAAGCAAAACTTATACCCCCCCCCCCCCCCCCCATAACCAAAACGTTAACCTGTACCTTTCTAAAAAAAAGTTACCCACATCATCATCTCATCAAAACACAAAAAACAAGTTACTAAACCTCGACAAGATCAATCTGCCATTGTCCCAAAAATTAGAGCAGCACATTGACATTCCATCAAACGGATAAAGAGCATTTCAAATTACAACAACAAAATACATCCCGGCTAATTAATAAACATCTCCACTTCTTCAACAAAGCAACAATATTGAAGTGAAAAAGAAATCCCAGCTAAAACAATAGAGAAATTACAAAAAATTAATCAACCAAAAATGAGAAATGATCGATAAAAAAAACCCATTTCTTTCATATCCCTTTCACCATTTCTCATTTCCTCAAAATCCAAGCAATTATTATATTTTTTTTCCAATTTCCAGTAGTCACTAAAACTATATATATAAAAAATTATTCAGAGCAGGCAATTTGAGCTAATACAGGGAGGTAAGGGGTTAGATTTTAGAGCAGATTTTTTACCTTGGGTTGAAATTTGAACCACTTGAAATGGAGCTGCGATGTCAGTAGGATTTGGTCCTGTCCCTTGTTGGTTTCATCGTTACCTGTCTTATCCTTCGTGAAGCAGCAGAAGAGTTATATATTTGCTGGTTGTAAATTGCAATGAATCATTTGTAATGATCCATTGCTAAATATTTACTTTATCCATTTACTGGATTGCTCTGTTTTTTAGGGCCGAAGCCTTCATCTCGTATAGGCCCAAGTAACTGGAGTCTTGGGTAAATTTCTGGTCCTTTATATTTATGGTATGTAGATGAAGCCCAGCCCAATTTTCTGAGAAAAAAATATTGTTTTTTTTTAATAAATAAGAACATGTTGATAGCATCTCAGGAGTAAAAGATGGGATGGACCCATAAAATTATTTTATAGTGTTCTATTATCATTATTATTTAAACTAAAAAAACTTGGGACGAAAAATATGTTCATGAGAATTATCTCAATTTTTTTATTCAGTCTTTCCTTAATTGGATCCTTTTGTTTTACATTTAACAAACTTCAATCTTTTTTTACACCTCAGATTTAAATTTTTCATTCTAGTTTTTTTTTTTTACTTTTTTTTATTGGGGTTATTTTTATTTTCATTTAACAAACCTCAACTTTTATATATATATATATATATATATATATATATATATATATATATATATATATATATATATCATTCATGACCTTTTTCCTTATTTGGTCATTGTATTTTTTATTTAACAATATTTGTAGCATATTTCCATATAATTGATAATAGTAGAGCAATAAATAATATTTGGAATCACGAACATATAAGACGATGCGGGATGAAAAAAATTATATAAAGAAAAAACAATTAAAATGCAACATAAAAGAAAGAAAGATGCATTATGGGTTGCAAAACTACAATTTACCCACAGTATTTTTTATTTATTTAATTTTTAATTTTATTGATTTAAACCATTTAAAACTTTTGAAACCTAATTTCAAATAAAAACAAATTTTCAACCTTGTTTTTCTCGAAAAATAACATTTCTATCCAAGTTTCAACTGTAACCAGCCTATTTGTGTATTATTTATTAGTATATATAATTTGCAATTTTTTTCATTGAACACTTATATAAAATTGAAATTCCAAGTAATAAAAAAATGGCTTCATAAAAAAGAGAAGAAAGAAACAGCCGGTGGGGGCATGATTTCAAAAGTTAGATCACATGCAGTAATTAAAACAATCAATGATGTGATCTCGGATCTCGCCATTATTTATATAGAACAAATGCATTTGCATCTCGACCACCTTAATCCAATTGAATGAATCAATAAAAAATAAATCCAAATCGATGAAAGAACTTTCAATTCAATTATCTAGTATTTCATAAAATCATTAATTGATGCTTTATATCATCAATGTTCTTCACCATTCTAGGTTAGAAAATCCTTTTTAAAAACAAAAGGAATATATTATGAATTTTAAATACATAAAATTATATTTTTTAAATTTAATTTGACCCGCGCGAGTTGATTCAGAGACTCAAGATTTAGAACCTAATCCAAGATGAGTTCTTGGTTGTACAATACTAGATATAAACTCGGTAAAACACACCTATGACCTAACCCAATCAAATTTATAATGATTTAATTCTTTTTGTCAAACTTGAAGGAGTCAATGAAAAAATAAAATAAAAAATATATTAGTAACGTGCTAATAAAAATATTAACATGGTGATTTAGCAACTCATATATATCAAAATAGATAAAAATATTTTCAAATATGTATAACATATACAACCTAGTTAGAGAAAAGTTTTAAAATTATCTTAAAGAAAAATGATTAAAACTACAATGGAGATTTTTATTTCTTACTATTTAAAAGTTTGATTAAAGTTGTTTTTGAAAGTATTTTTTATTAAGAAATGAATTAAAATAATGTTTTTTTAAAAAAATTATTCTTGACATCAGTATATGAAAAATAATCTAAAACAATTAAAAATATTTAATTACAAAATATATATTTTTTTTAAAATGTATTTAAAATTCAACGTAAAACAAATAGAAGCAAATTTCATTGTAATGATCTCATAAAATTTATAAGGATTCTGTAAATTTATCAAAGAAATCACCTGTTAATGAAAAAAAAATGTCGAACGCTCTCTTTCCATAAAGGTAAGGGAAACGAGAAAAGGAAAAGAGACGAGAACACGTAGAGCGCACTCCGCGTGGCAGAGAAGAAAGCAAAAGCACAGCAGTCTCTTTTTATACATTTACTGTTTCGCCCTCCATAAGTAACCACACAAAAAGAGCAGAAGCACGGAAAAAGAAGAAAAAACATCATACGTGGCACAATTCCCCATACGGCCGTCGCTAATTATTCAGTCACACACATCATTTCCATTTAACACCGTTAGTCGCCTCTCTACACCTCCTCCCCCCCGCAAAGAAAATCACGCCGGAGAGAAATATCTAGCGCCGTTAGATTAATTAAATATATGGATGGTTAACACAGACTACACAGTGTCTTATATATCCTCTACCATTCACCCTTTTTTTCCCCTTCATCACTCTCACCTGACCGACACCGTGGAGAAGAAAACGACGAAGCTGTTTCTGCATCGATATCTTTCGGTTAGAATTCCTTCCTTCAACTATTTAGTCTTGTTTATTTTTTATTTAGGGATTTCTCTCCTGAAACGAAACAGTTCATAAACCCTAGTTTCAATTTTCTCGTGATTAATAGGTTTATTTATTTAAGATTCTAATTCAAAGAGTTATATTTCGTTGTTTGTTTTATTTTCTACTTTTAATCCATGTTCCTGCTTGCATGCTCCATGTGTCCCCCCCCCCCCCCCACCCCCAATGTTCCCCGGACAATGATGGGATTTTTCTGGCTTGCGGATTAATCGGAGTTGGTGTGTTTGGTGAATATTTGATTCTGTTTAATTGATTTGCGTGCTTAATGGATCTCTAAGTGTTGGATTTATAGATTTGATTTGATAAATGGAAGAAAAAGAACCCTTCATTTGTCTTTCTGGGCAAAATATGTTCTTAGTCGATGATTGTTGCCGGTGAAGTGGGTTGTGAGTTGCGCATTTGAATGTCAGATTGTAAGAAGTTTATGTTCCGACATGTTTTTATTCAGGAAGGTTGACGGCATGGCAGCCTAACTCTCCACGTCAAGACAGGGTTTGAGGTTGACTTTATACTATTTATTGCTGCTCTTGAATTGCTTCGGGGTTAGTAGATGCTGATGATGTGCACGGATATTTTTTTGAATTAGAGTGTTCCTTTTCTGCTTCAAGCTTCTACTCGAGGTCTGCTTTTCCTGTGGATTTAGATAGTCCCTGCGATACTTGGCTACCATGGGATCAGCTTGTTGTGTAGCTGCAAGAGATAATGATTTTCCCACCCGGACTGGATGTCGATCATTGCATGGGAATGCTGGATGTTCTCCAACATTGAGTTTTCGTTGGGACAACAGACGGCGCGTGGCTGGTGAAATTGAAATTGAGGACTCCTCGTATCAAATGTCTCTTGGAGTCAGCAGAGATGCTAGTGTGGAGATGAAGGGGACTTTAGATTCTGACAGAGGTAATCTTTCAGATGGGTCAAGTCCACTTGAGAGCTTTGGAGCACCTATATCTTTGAAATCACCGGTTCATGAAGGAATGGGTGTAAATCTGATGACTCAACCTTCAGGTAGAGGCTTGCAATTTTGTCTTTGTTTGGTTTAACCTTCTTTAATGTAAAAGTAAATTCTTTTGCAAAACTGAATTTCCATCGTAACCTGTTTTAAATTCTTCCCGAAATCCCCATTTGTTCTTTATTTGAACAGAAATAAGTGTCTTATTCCAATCAATAGTATCAAGAATTCTTAAGCATCTCCTCCTATCCATAGACAAGGAAAGGATTCTGCCAGAGATAGTTAAGTATGTCAAAAAGTGGAAAATTTATACACCATGTCTTGTTCACAAATCATGTCATCATTTTTAACATGCTAGCAAGCTATTTGCATCTTATTCAAGTTTTAGATATTGATCTTCATAATGTACTTCTGACATTTATGGTTTCCCATCTCATCAAACATTTTCTTTACTTGATAGCTTACAAGTAAGGCACCTAAACTTTCAATTCATCCCTGGATTGGCAGATGCCACCTGCTGTTTGCAGTTTAGAGGACTTCAGTTACAGTGATGCTGTGATGGAGTGTCCTCTACTTGCTTACTTCTGTTATCTTTCACATTGCTGCAAGCCCCTCAGTTTTTTGGCCAGTATTCCTTTCCCGCTTGCCTTTGGGATGGTTTGCTTTACACTTTATTTTTCTTGATGCAGATCTATCCATGGAGACCAATTACCCTGTGGAAGTGAGTTTGAACCAGTTGATATGAAAGTTAGTTCAAGGAGGCTTTTGTTTGTGTATTCTTGCTGACTGCTTGATGTTTTGAATATATTTCAGGTGAAGAGCTTGACAGAATCACCTGATATTGCAGACTTGCCATTACCAAAGATTGCTTATTCTGTACAGTCATCATTTTCAACACCTACTGCTGATCCTTTACCAACCCGTGGTCATCCACTCCCTCCCAACTCAACCCCTTCGAGACGGGCTTGTCGCTCACCTGGGCACCGGTTATTAAGACAGATTTCTGACAGTCGAATCCTGGGATTAAAATCACCAAATAACTATTCTCTGTCTGAAGGAAGGTCATCATTTGTACTCTCCACTTGCAGCCATGACTTAGCAATGGGATCCCATGGTGGATCTTCAGATGGGTGGTCCATGAGAACGTTTTCTGAGCTTGTGGCCTCTTCACAAAGAGGAAGGTGGTCTTTTGACAGTGAGCACTTTGGTGCTGGCTTTGGAAAAACAAGTGGATGTAGCAGTAGGTTCTCATATTCTCCCTCCTTAGAGCTGCAAGCATGCGGAGCTTGCTCAAAGTTCTTGACTGAGAAGTCTGTGTGGAGTAGCCAGAGAATTGCTGGCACCCACGAGTTCCCAGTGGTTTCTATGCTGGTGTGTGGCCATGTATACCATGCAGAGTGCCTGGAAGCCACGACACTGGAGGTTGACAAGTATGATCCTGCATGCCCAATATGCGAGGGTGGAGAGACGCAAGTCTTGAAGATGTCCAAAAAAGCTTTAAAAACAGAAGCTGAAATAAAAGCAAAAAGCCTTAAGATATCGAGAAACCGAGTCATTGATAGTTACCATGATAGTGACTTTGATGATTTGTATCAACAAAAGAACGCCATACAAGACAGAGAAGCTGCAAAGATGGATCCCAGCTCTAGTGTAGCAAGCTCCTCTTTGAAGCCATTTTTGAGACGACACTTTTCATTGGGGTCCAAATGGAGTAGAACCCTTTCAGAGAAAAGAGGGTTTTGGGCAAGACATCGCAGGGATTGACTTGACTAGTTTGAGGTGAGAATTTTTATCTCGTTTTTTCTCTGCTTGTTAACAAGCACAGTCTTCTATTTCTTGTTTATTCAACTTATATTTTTTTTTCCTTTTCCCAGTTTACTGGAAATGCTGGAGATCCTGTATGTTTGCCTGAGAAGGCCTGTGATTGAACTCAGGCTTTGAGCACATTCGTTCCATCAGATCTCTGTCTTGCCTATTCGAATCTCTGTCTTGCCTATGCGGCAGTCATTGCCCCTCACTCGTCCTCTCTCCGGCACTAGTTTTCTGGAAAAAAAGAAACAGGAAAATAGGATCCAGACAATCCATTTACAGGTTTAGTCTAGGATATCACCCGTCTGATCTCTGAAGCCCTTGATTTTGCTATCCATGGGCTAGAACGAATTTTGATTACTTTATGCATTTCATATTCCATTAATCAACGCTAAGATAATTTCTCATGTACGATAAATATTTATCCCACTCTTGTACTTAACGCCATGCCTTTGGTATAATAATGCTTTAGTTGTGAGTTCTATCATGTGAAGTTGCTGCTCAAAATTGGCTGAGAGATCCATAGAAGCCACGCTCCTCCCGGCAGTGAAATGTAAGAGGTTAATGATTGATTTTGGCCACCGCGGATTATCAATTAGAAAATGATGGAAACGAATTGCCCTAGATTTCTGAAATGTTCATCACCCATGTCGTTTTGAATTTAGGACACGAAAGTCTTGATGTCACGTTCCCAGTAATTCAAGAAGAAAAAAATGGATTTTCGAGGAATCCAAAACCTCCAATAGTTTAATTTAGAAATTTAGAAATTGTTCAGTACATTTATCAAAGACTCTGGACATTAAATATTAAAGAAAAAGAATAACAAACTACCGGGTTCCTAGGACCCCAGTATCCCAACTCTAATACTTAGCTGATTTCTAGCCATGATCTTATTGACTTATTCTTAACTGGTCACAGGACACGTAACCATGACTAAAATAATAACCCAAATTAATTAACCCGAAACCCAGTTAAACTCAACCCGAATCCCATTTAATTTATTACTAGACTTGTAACTGGACTAGTTACCACCCAACTAAACTACCCATGACACTGCACCCAACACAATTACTTTAGCTCTGCCGACAAGTCTCTTCTCTGCAATGACTAGACCTTCAGCTGTATTGAACACCACGTGGACGGCTGGATCTCACTACGTGGACGGCTGATATCCAAGGCAGGACAACCATCACGTGGCACGTAACACTTGAAAAAGTTTGAAGAAAGTAACGCAACGAATAATTTTAAGAAATTCAACACGAACACGAGCGATCACAGACTCGCAGTCGTTTGAGAATTCATGCATACAAATAATTGTAAGTAGCGAGGAAATGCCTGCTTGACCTTCCTGTCGAAAATTTCCACTTGGATCTTCAACGGATCATCATGTCTGGTGTTATTTTATTATTGAATTATGATTAGTTAGGTCACTCTATTATTAATGTGATTAGCACTATATTATATTAATATTCGAGTCTCTTAATCTTAAAAAATGGTCTTAAAAAATGGTTAAGGTGACGATTTATCATATTAGAAGTGTGACACGTGTCTACATTACCAAGAATAATAGCTTTGTATTTTTAACTTTTTTTGGATTTTTTAATGAAAGAAAAAATAATAAAATGTTTTTTCTGTATTTTTTTCTAATTCATGTTGCTTTCATTTTTCATCATATCAAATTTTTTTTTGTAGATTTTAAAAATAAGTGTTTGTTTGTTTTACTTCATCAATGAATGATAAAATTATTGACGGAACATGATTCAATTTGTGTTTTTTTTTCCATAGATATGATTTTTTTAATATATATTTTCTTATTTGTTTGAAATTTTATATTTTTATAGGATTTCCTTGAGTTTTAAAAATAAATAAAAAATCATCTAGAAGTGGTCATAAATTAATTTAAAACTAAAAAAATATATTTTTTTTTAATCTTTTCAAGATAAATAAAAATATCACAAATGCTAATGAAAAATAATAAGAATTTGGTAAGAAAAATTAACAAATATCTTTCTTAATATGTTTTTTCAAATTCCTAATCAATTGTTTTTGGACATGTGTCGCACTGTCAATGTGACACATAATCAAATAAGGAAACTGATGCAGGAGGTTCTGATAACCTGGAAATGAAACTATTTTATTTGGACTATGTGAATAGTCTACCGAATATGTACATTGACTTTATAGATATGTTAATCAACCTACATGATGACAAGGTCTATAATTTGGGATTTAAATTTGGCCAGAAGGTTCCAATTTTTTTTTTCATAATTAATTTTATTATCCTAGTTTTTTTTTAATTAAAATTTTAATTGTTCTTATCTTATAAACTACAGTTTAATATATATTTAAAAGGCTGTAATCCTTATTTTAAAGGCATATTAATAGGAAAAGATTATTCAATAATAAAACTTTGATTTTGAGTTCTTATATGATTAATATTTTATTTGAATAAAAATTATAATTATTCTTATCTTATAAAGTTTAGTTTGAGATATATTTAAGAGGCTGTAATCCTTTTTTTAAGAGTCATATTAAAAATAATAAAATTTTGTATTTGAGTTTTTATATATAATTAATTATGCATTCCTTTTTCTTGGATTCATCGATATTCTTATACTTTCACTTTGAATCGACAAAATCTCGCCCATCAATTTCAGTTTGAATAATTAATTAAATATGCTATTTGCAAGCCCTAATAAAAAAAATAATAATTATTATTAAGCCACGCGGAGGATAAATTTTGCAATTTTTTCTCATAAAAAAATAAAAGAGTTTAAGAAGTGTCAGAAGTGGGATTTGAACCCACGCCCTCTCACGAGGACCAGAACTTGAGTCTGGCGCCTTAGACCACTCGGCCATCCTGACCTTCGTTGTTAACTTTTGTACCTTTTTATACCTATTATAATGTAATTAATCGGAAAAGGTACTACGTTTAATAGCTTGATATATTATTTTATATCAGCTGCGCACCTATCCACTTCCCGACCTTGATTTCGTTCACCAACTTTCCCCTCCAGGCCGAACATTGCACGCATGATGATGCGGAAGCGTTTCATTACCATCACAGATTAAAAAATAGGAAACATTTTTATCCACCTTGTTTGTTCCAAAATGACAAGAAAAAAACACCGAGGTTTTGATGGTGAAATAGGCTACGTTTCTGGGTTGAAGTCATGGCCTCTTCCGCCAAAAGCCATACCAGCTTGATTTGGTGAGTTAAGCTCAACATGAATTCTGCCCTGCATCCACACACGCAATGGCAACACTTATTAATTAATTTAGCAGGCGATGGCATCAGTACCTAACTAGATATTAGTGTTAACTGTTCATCAACCTACCTATATCTCGTCACAATTTAATTATTCAACTCAGACCAGCTTCTGTTTACAAAGGGGAGGTTTTGAACTATCCTGTGCTGTTTTTGAGCGATTTTGGACAGGAAAGAAAGAGAAACAGCAAATGGAAGAGCATATTTTAAGAATAATCATATTGGGAATCATTTCATGGGCAACAGCATTTCAACTCCTTAGAAAGTTCTTGCCAAAGCGGTCTTTTGAATTCTGCAATCGCCTTGTCTCTACGGTCCATGCAACTTTAGCTTTTACACTGGCTTCTCTCTCTGTTGAAGACTGGACATGCCCAGTTTGTCCTCCGGCCTCGAAACCTTAACCCAGTCAGGTGATTAATGCAGCTATATTACTTTCAAAATACGGGCTGTTGAGAATTTATTGTGTTTTTTTACTTCAAATCCATTCAAGAATACTTCTGATAGTCTCGTTGATGCTGTGAAACTGGGCAGATGCAAACCCTGGCAGTTTCCCTTTCTTATCTCATTTATGATCTGATATGCTGTCAATTCGACAGGCGAGTCACCATTGACAACACAATACACCATTTGGTTAGCATTGTTGGAATAGTAGCAGGCCTTGCCTATGGGAAGGTACTCTCATCTTCTCCCTCGAATGTTTTTGATTAGTTAAAGTACTTGAGATGATAAACTTTCTTAGAACCCTGTTTGTTTTTCATTTTATGTTCTTCAGACGATACAGATTTCATCTCAAGCACTTCTCTAAGCTGTAAATTTTTTAATTTTTGTTACTGATCTTAATCTCCATCTTTTCCCTCTTGTTTTTGGGTCCTTGTGTTTAGTGTGGGTCAGAATTGATGGCAGCCCTATGCATAACAGAGCTGTCTAGCCCTTTCCTTCACCTGAGAGAACTTCTCAAGGAGCTTGGTCACGGGGGCACTGACCTTAGTTTGGTTGCTGATGTAAGCTACTCTATAAACCTCGTTCTAAATTCTGCTGTTGCTGGTGACTTTCTTGCATCTTAATCTCATAGTATTTGTTAAAAGGATTTGGTAATTCCTTAGAATTCACAGAAAGTATAATTAAAAATCTTGACTGGTGCTGCGACGCTGCACAGATCTTATTCGCAGCTGTATTCTCGTTTGCAAGAATGGGTTTTGGGCCTTGCCTGACCTGGGTGACTCTTACGGCCAACAATCCTCTCGTTATCAAGGTACCAAATGACAATACTCCTATGTTTTCACTTCTTTTTTTCGGACTGAATGAACACACAACAAATTATATTCGTCATTACCGATGCTTAAAATCACATTCATGTTGTCTAGGCAATGGCAGTGGGATTACAGCTGGTTAGTGCTTACTGGTTCTACAAGATTGCCAGAATGATGAACTACAAGCTAGCCAAAAGGGTTGCATCTAAAAACCTTTTCTGCACAGAAAAGTTGAATTAGCGTTGCAATGTAGCATTAGATTTATGTATAAATGTGTAACGATGTTTTATTGTCTAAAGGAGTATGGTGTGATGACAAGAGTTTTTAGATATGTATAGCAGGTCTCGAGTTTAAGTTAGGGTGTGTGATTTTTATAAGAATCTGAGATAGCTAGGGTTTACTCACTCACCTATATCCACAAAATATATTTTTCGAAATAAGGTTTTCTCAAATTCAAAAAAAAATAAAAAAAATGTTTCATCAAAAAAATATTTTAATCCAGAAATTTAATTTGTTATATAAAGTACCCACATCCATTATAACGTGCCAAAATAATGGGCGCTAGACTCAGGTTCTTTGCTTCATTAGGCTCCCGTACAGCCTGCAATAAATTTCGATCAGTATGAAACTGAGCGCATAAATTGGACAAATCCATGCACAAGAACACATTTTTTACACGCTAAAATTTGCCTTCATAAAATCTTCCTGGATGGCATAATCACGTTCTGCACGGATTGCTGACATCCCAGCTTCCGTGCAAACGTTACGAAGATCAGCTCCATTGAAACCCTGATATTATTGCAGCAAACATTTAAATGAACAGTCAATGCACAGAACAATCAAAGTCGCCGCTAACTCACCTCTGCAAGTTTCACAACAGCCTCATAATCAATATCTCCATGCTTGGCAATGCCAGCAGAATGGATCTTCAGGATTTCCATTCTTGACTGTTCTATCTTTCTGTCTAATCTTCGTGGTCGAAGAAGTGCCACAACAGCCGGTGGTCTCTCTCCCATAGAAACAGGAAAGAAATGACTGTCAGATGATGCATATGCGCATGATAATGAATGGCAAGGATAGTATTTGCAGTTCTACAAGAGCATCATGAATCACACAGCTGTCTCATAGGAGTTAGCAACCTTGCAAAACAAAGGGAGACGTGAGGCTTAATCAATGTCCCACTTTCTGTATATTCCTAATCAAGTGAGCAGAGAAAAATCACGAGAAAAATTAGAAAGATAAGAGGGTCAGTTCTCAGTAGAAGAAAATGAAAACAATCTAGAAAATACTCACAGTTCTCTCTACCACTCCAACTTGATGTATGATACTCAGAGGCTTCTCTTTGTCAAATGGAACTAAAGCTTCTACCCATACCATAGAATCCTACAACAAATGAAAGCTGTTAAGGTTTTCAAGTGCGAGTGAAACTCCAGTCCAGGTAGCAAGAATGAGCTGAATTATCCGTTTTCGGAAAACACCAGAATGTTTTGACCAACTCAATACCTTCAATTTTCCCCGAAATGAATTGCCGAATTCTTGTAACCCATCGTCATTCAAAGCAGATACGAGATAACATCTTGTTTTCTCTCTGCTTCAACTTCAGTTTTTTCACATCACTGACCCTGTCAACCTGCCACAAGCAGCAGTGGCCATGATGCTATCAATACAGAGTTAACATTGCAAGAACCAAAAGTTTTCTGCCTGTTTCAAGTGCAAAATCATTGGAAAAGATTCGACAGGGAAAAAACATCACAGGAATACTGTGAAGATTCATAGATGTAGGAAGGGGCAAGTTTCTAATCTGGATCACCAAGAGATATCTTAAAATACCTTGTTCCAAACCATCAGTCTTGGAATTGATGATACATCCAGTTCCGATAAAACTTTGTCCACTTCATCTATCTGTTGCTCCACAAGTGGATGGCTGAACTTGATAGTGGCGACGATCATCAAGAATAAATGTAATTGATCATTTGGGCAATATCATACCCTGATGCCGACTACATTAACCAATAGTAGTGGCTCTGGCATCTCCAATGTTGCCCTGAAAGCGGCAACCTGCTGGAAGAAATTCATTAAGACAGACTCGTCAAAACTTCTTGAGCTCCATTCCACCATTAGATCTATGAGATAAAATTCATCCAAAGCCTCTACTTAGTCAGACTGGACAACAAAACAAGTAATACCGTTGAGCACCGCATGAAACATGGGAAGGGAGATGATCACAGAGATTTGGATCAAAGTTGTGAAGGGTTTACCAGGGTAGCTGGGAGCTTTTGGATGAAACCGACAGATAGTATTGTAAGAAGGAACACATTCTCGTTTTTCATCTGGAAGAACCAAACAATACAAGCAACTCATGCGAGTACATGCTGCCAGCTTCAGTCAGCCAAGTTGCCGCAAACGTATAAAGAAATTCATCATGGAAGGAAAATCCCAAGTTGGTTTCAGAAACACAAAAGTTTACAGCGCAAAGTGGAAATCAAGAATTATTTGGTTCTGCAAGAACACAATTATGCAAGCCCTAAGCAAGTTGTAACTAAGACTTTTCTTTTCCTGACTTGCTGGACTGATCTGAACCCCTCTTGTAGCTGGATCCAGTGTCCAAATAGCCGATCTTCAGCAAAAAATCTGCTCCTGTTAATTGATTCAAAAGTATACTCTTTCCAGCATTAGTGTAACCAACCTAAATGAATCTCTTCATGTTGCACAATGAAATGTTTTATAGAATAATATAATGATTTATCTGGAAGAAAACTCAGTACAAGAAGATTAAATACTTGAGTCCGCAAGATACGTTTATCTACTTCAATTTGTTTCTCTCCCATGCCCTACACCCTGCCTCCCGCTTGGCGCTCAAGGTGAGTCCACATTCTAGTTAGCCGAGGTAACAGGTATTCCATTTGAGCCAATGCAACCTTGAACGACCACACAATTATCAGTGTTAGTGCCCACAGTTCTCTCTTTCTAAGTTACGGGGAATGATTGTCATGTTGAACCTAATTTCTAGATTTACACAAAGCCATTTCATCTGATCTAATTTTTTCAGGCCATTAGTTAAAGCTAGGTAAGTTCAAAACTGGGTTGTACAAGTTCTGCTCGTGGCAAGTTACATGGCCTAAACAAGTGCTAATAAAGCTGACAGAATTTATCCTTTTGAATCTACTGAAATAATTCAGAAAATGCAGACACTTTAATCCTATCAGTGTGGGCCTTTGAGTTCCAAGATAAACAACAAAGTTAGGGAACCAGAGAGTGACAACTGGAGGAGGCTGAAGGAACAGAGATGGAATCATTACTAAAGCATCCAAAGGACCAGCCCAAAAAAATGCACCTAGAATCAGTCTTATCAGCACACAACCACATCCACAACTGTGTAGCTTCTCTCTTTCTTTGTCTGAGGGCACAAGATGGATTTTTTATTTTTTACCTGCGCTTGAAAGATTTCGATACCCAGTGTCCTTTCAACATCTCTATGCATGATTACAGCACCTAGCAAGAAAAAGCTAGATATTCCCATATGGTCACAGTCTCAGAAACAGACAATCTTGAAACTGGGAGTGTGCAAAAGATAGCCAACTTTTTCTCTACCTTTTGCAGATGACAGTAACACAATGAACAGAACAAGTTTTACATATTGAAGAACTATCCTTGTGAAAAGCCAGAGAGAGAGAGACAGACAAACTTACACTGTTTTTAGCTTGAAGTACTTTTGAGTCTCCCAAAGAAATGTAATTGCAAGCATTAAAGCTGGAAGATTGATGCTCTTGCTTGGTTTTTAATCGGAGTAGGTGGTGGAGGGGGACCATCTCTTGCCATCAGCTTCTGCATCTTTATCCAACCAATTAGCTTCTCACATTGAATGAACTATCAGAGGTTGTCTTTTAGCATTATAGCTTTTAGGTGCTCACATTTTAGACCTGCGCATTATTTCCGAGAGAGAGTTTTCACTTTCTTCTCGGAATTGTTATGCTCTAAACAAAAGTATATAGCCTTCACAGACTAGCGGGTTTGTAGGCTTAGACTTCTGCCATCCACTGTTTTTTATGCTTATTAAAGTTAACTGAATCCATCTTAGCTTTTAAAGGGTGGTTTGAAACTTTTACAACTAGTTCGATAAGGGCAGGAGTGGCAAAGACTAAATAAGATGTTGGCTTGACTTGTTTTCTTCTGTTCTTACTGTACTTTCACCTCCTTTTCTCTTCATCTATTTTATAAGGGTTCCGCATATCGTAACTCTTCGTTTCACCTCTCGCTGTCCCTCTCCCCATTCCAAATATGTTCTGATGTATTCTTTCAGAAATTTGCACCCTCTACATATTTGCACTCATCTGGGTTTCGTTTGGCTTGGTATTGTTGGATCTTTTTGTTTGTCAATAGTTATTCACTTTATAATTATGAACTTCCTTTGGTTTTAATCTCTTGCCATGCCCAATAATGCAGCACCTCTTTCTGGCTCTTATTCCAGTTGCTTTATATTCAAGTTACGACAGAGTGCCACTTTAGAGCCTTCTACTTGATGATCCTTTTCTGTGTTCCTGTTATCATGAATGCATGAGAAGTTGATAAACCAAGTTGTAGTTCCTTCCAGGCTAGATATTGCCTCTTTTTTTTTGGTTTGCAAGGCCATATTCTGGAATCAAACCTGTTATTTTGAGTTCTGATGCTTTCTTTTGGTATACCACATTGACCGTTTAAGTTATAGAACTCTTCTCTTGAGTTGCAGATCAATACTTGTGCTCTTTCCTACTTTACTGGTATTATGGTTTCACAAGATTCATCCTCAAATTCAGCTTCTAGCATGCTACACCAATTCATTATCTCGCACTCCATTAGTAGCCAAAACCAGTTTCAAAGTCAGAATTTTGATGCTTTTGGTTTAAACTTACGAGGGAGCAACACATTTCCTCAGTCTCATGGTGTGTTGCCTAGCATTCAGTCTCTTGAGGAAAGAATGTCTAGGTCAATAGACCTTGTACAAGCTCCCTCAGTAGAGCAAGAATCCGAGATTAGCCACACCAGACACTTAATGAATCTTCTTGAAACGGCAAATGAGACCAATCGTCAAACTCAAAGGTTATCACTGTCTCTTGGTTCTCACATGCTTGCTCCTCAAGTTCAGTACAGGCAAAGATCCTTTAATTCGGATCTCATTAGTCCTAGTTACTTAATTTCTAGAGAAGACGAAGCAAGGGAAACTTGTAATATTGAAGGTGAACAGGGAAACACCGACTATTCTCTCATTGGTAGCGGATTTCCTTCACCATCAACCTCATCAGGTAGACGTTCTTCCACTGCTTATGGAACAGAATCTTTGGCTGTTGCTATAAGCAACTCAAGGTATTTAAAGCCTGCTCAGTCCCTGCTTGAAGAAATCGTGCATGTAAGTTGCAAGGCAGTTGAAATTAGCAATGAAAAATGTGTCCGAAAGTTGATTCGCTGTAGAGGATCTCTTGGACTTTCTTCTGAATTAAAAGCAGAACTGTGGGGAAATGGGCTCGTGCAAGCTGAGAAACACGAAGTCCATCTTAAAATTGCGAAGCTTATAGCACTGTTGGAGGAGGTGAGTCCAGACAGTACTGAGTGCAGATTCTCTGTCAGCAGGTTAATAACGAGGTATCTTGTTGATTGCAGGTTGAGGGAAGATACGAGAAGTACTACCATCAAATGGAAGAAGTGGTATCATCATTTGAGGAGATCGCAGGTTTAGGAGCGGGCAAATCTTACACAGCTCTAGCGCTCCAAGCCATGTCCAAGCATTTCTGCAAGTTAAGAGATGCCATTGTTTCCCAAATCAACGAGACAAGAAGAAAATTCTCTAAAGATTTACCAAAAATCAGCTCAGGATTGTCAAAACTTAGCTTGTTTGATAAAGAGACCAAACATAATCGGTCTCTTCAACAGCTTGGAATGACGCAAAGCCAGAGGCAAGCATGGAGACCCATCAGAGGATTGCCAGAGACTTCTGTAGCCATCCTTCGCTCTTGGCTTTTTGAACACTTCTTGCATCCGTAAGTGCTTTAAAATCAGTGATAAGTCCATGGAGATCATCCACTTGTCAAAATTTAAAACTGTGATTTACCCACTTCGTTGCTCACACACAGGTATCCAAATGAATCTGAGAAGCTAATGTTAGCATCGCAGACAGGCTTGACAAAGAACCAGGTAGGTTTAATTTTGCTTTATCTTCCATTAAAACGTTGCCTTTCTTTCCTGTTTAGCTCGACCCTGATAAATTTCTGGGCAAACATTGCTGTTCTAGGTCTCAAACTGGTTCATAAATGCTCGAGTCCGGCTATGGAAGCCTATGATAGAAGAAATGTACAAAGTGGAGTTCGCAGACTCTTCTGAAGACTCAAACCCCTTACTAGGCAGTCCTTTCATGGCAGGGGAAGTTGTATCAGATCATTCAGAGGACTGATGGGCTAAGCTGATAGCTAGAAAATTCCTTCTTCAAGTTGTGTTTCGTTGTTTCTTTCATGCAATAGGCGATTAACATCTTTTGTAATCATTCATTCTGGGCAATTAAAACTGAAATATCTGAGAGCAGCCTGGAGCTGCGGTGTGATTTTCAGGGAAAGCACAAGCTGCCATGGCCTGGAGCACATCTTGCACAGCTAACATCCAGTGTTTAAGCGATTTCAACTTCCATGTTTATTTTCCATCACTGTTTAGAAAAATTTGTGATAGTAACATGTTCAAGCAAGCAAATCCTAAACAGTTTGGTGCGCATTGATTACCGCATTACTTTTTTAATATATTGGTGGTTGAAATGTCGAACACAACAGCTAGTGGTGTTGGGATTTTAAATTTTTTGAATTTTTATTTTATTTCAAATTAAAAAAATAGTATTTTTAGATTATTTTCGATGTAAAAAATGATTTTTTAAAAATACAAAAAATATTATTTCAATGTATTTTTAACTGAAAAAAACTTTCAAAAACAATTTTAATCAAACTTTCATAATCTTGAAACAGTAACATACAAAATAAGAAATAGGGTGTCCCACCATGCACGCCTGTCACCCCCACGGTGTCTTACATGCTCACTGAATTTACAGAATGTTTAGTGAGTCCGGGGATTAGTTGTGGTGCGCGTAAGCTAGCCCGGACACCTCGGTTATAAAAAAATAAATAAGAAATAGGGTTCTAGTGACTAATATTATTATTATTATTATTATTTTATCATTTTCATGTTATCTTTTCATGATTAATATAATTATTTTTACTCAAGCTATATAATGGCGTGATGCTTTCGAGGCCTTTAATAAAATAGAAGCTAAAGTTTACAAACACAGAGTCTTAATGAAACTCACGCGAGCATACATGGCTCGAAAATGGATTACAAAAGCTTTAATGATCTAACAAATTCATGTATTTAGTATATCCATTATATAAATAGATGAAATTTTAAATATAACATAATCTCTAAAGTTATGATATATTTTAAGGATGATATACTAAAATATAATTTTTTGAATCTTTCAATTTATTCATTAGTTTTTTTTTAAAAACTTAATCTTTATATGATCTCATGAACCTTATAAGTAATTTTAACCTTATAATCGAGCTTCGAAGGCCAACCATCAGGTCCCCTGTAAGAGCCTGGGACAGCCGGAGGTTTACACATGTCCTGAGCCCACAAAGTGCGCTTTCCAGGTCATGTGGTTCCCCCGTTCCAATATGGATATCCAAAAAAATTTTTTAACCTTATAAGTAATATTTGGAAAGTTATTAATCGTTTGAAAGTGGAGTTAAAATTATTTTTAAAATTGATTTTTATTCAGAAATATATTAAAAATTATTTTTTAAAATTTTAATATAAATAAGTGAAAATAATTTAAAAACACTAAACAATTTAATTTAATATAAAAAAATTCAAAGATATTTTTGCAATGCCAATAATTTAATGGAAAAGACAAATAATTAAAAAAAAATAGTTTAACTGAGAAATGGCATCAGGACAAAAAAGTAATAATAAAAAGATTAAATTAATAAAAACACTCGTCATCGGGGGGCCAAATACAACATTACTCCCACTCCATAACGAGACAAGGTAAATTCTATGAATTTGGCCTAACATTTATAAACGACGACACTCACAGACACTCCTCTCTGTCTCTTTAGAAAAAACATGACAAGCAGCTCCGCTCCGTCACGCAAGGTCTCTCTTCCTCTCTATAAATCTCTACCCACACGCAAATATCTATATATGCTTATCTTATGCCGTACTCTCGATTGTTACTTTTTTTCTTTGAATTTTCATGCGTAGGCTTTAAGCAAGATCGCTAGCAACAGACTGCAAAAAGAGCTCGCAGAATGGCAACTCAATCCTCCTTCAGGTTTCAAGCACAAAGTCACTGATAATCTCCAACGGTACCGTTTCAATCACAAACCTGATTGATTTTGCTATAATTGGGTTTTTTTTTTAATAATAATTCTGGTTAATTTGGGATTATTTGTGGTGTAAAAGATGGGTGATTGAAGTGAATGGAGCCGCAGGGACTCTGTATGCGAATGAAACTTATCAGCTTCAAGTTGATTTCCCTGAACATTACCCTATGGAAGCACCACAGGTTAGTGATTTGTTCCATTTCTTTTTAATGTTTAGTTTTTCTATTTTATGTGAATTAGTTATTCAAATTAATTGTGTTTAATTATTCTCAATTTTATTTATTTATTTGTTAAATTGATGGAACAGGTGATTTTCGTCCCGCCGGCTCCTCTGCATCCTCACATATACAGCAATGGACATATCTGTTTAGGTAATTGACTGCTTCATGTTAGAGTGATATATTTTGAGTTAAATTGCTCAACACCATGCTCCTTTTTCCTTATTATGCAAGTTTATTGTTATTTTTCGAGTGGATACTAGCCCCAAGGCTAGAGATTCTTACCATGTGGCTTCGATATCGAATATAGACTGAGTTGGATTCTCAAGGTATAGATGAGGTTTTGCTCTAAGCTTTTAGAGTATACCTCCTTAGGTTTTGTTTTTTTCTCTGGTTGTAAGGTCCTTAGGCGCTTCTGTACAAAGAAGTTTGTTATGTTGCTCTTCGAAGATTCTTTTGTATTCCATGCTGCGGTTTTGATGTTCTTTGAATAAGGGTTTTGTTTCAAGGAGATTTTGAAGTGGTGGTGGTTGTCTAAGGCTAGTAGGATTGAAGCATTGCATCTTGCTTTATTTGGTAAATGAGTTTTGTTTGAAACAATGGTTAGCTTGTAAATCATTGATATGTGGAAGGTTGGTTGTGTAACTGGGAAACAAAACTTACTCTGTCTGCATCTTAATTTACTCAGTTTACTTGCATGTTATGCCTGACAATGGAAGCTAAAAACAAATGTGAAATATAAAGCAAATATTGTGTTGTATTGTTTTCAACTCGGGAAGTTGTTGTAAATCGCACTATATATTTAAGGTTATCAGACTATATTTGGGCTTTGCTGGTTGTAAATATTATGCACATGGAGGGTGGGGATTGTGCATTACTGCCCAAAGACTCGTTATATTTTCATCTCCAGAAGACACTTCATCAAAATAATTTTACTAAATTTTCATTTGTCTCCCTTCTTCGACCAAGGGTACAGTAGTCAGTTGTGCCTTGAACAGATATATAATTAATTTTTTTGTTATTTGTTCTTGGTACTTGCAGACATACTGTATGATTCATGGTCCCCAGCTATGACTGTAAGTTCCATCTGTATCAGCATTCTCTCTATGTTATCCAGCTCAACGGTGAAGGTTAGTTTGAATTTTGTAAGATTTTAAAGCTGTTTTGTTAGCTCTACCTGTTTTATCAAGTGCTCATATACACTGTTATGGTTTGCAGCAACGTCCTGCTGATAACGATCGTTATGTGAAGAACTGTCGGAGTGGACGATCTCCTAAGGAGACAAGATGGTGGTTCCATGATGATAAGGTTTAATTCCATTACTTATCTGTCATCTGTGTATAACAAGGCTATCAGTTCCATTTATCATGCATAATTTGGAACGGGGCTGGCAAGGCTTTGTGCCCCCATAGCTCTGGTAATCACTTAACTTTTTTTTTTCTTTGCACCTTGGTGCCTCCCTTGGGGGATTGCAAGCAATATATATATTAATCAAGGAGCACAACTTATATGGCTTCTCCCATTATTACTATCTTATTAGGCGTTTAAAACCAAGCACATCCAAAGTCATTAGATGCCCAACAGATACTGCATATACTTTAATGGCGTCTGATGCATATCTTTTCCAGCAAAAACTATTCAAGGTATTTTTTTTTCAAGATAAAAATTCCATATTGCAACCCTTTCAGTTTTTCAATCAAGTGCCAGATTGACACTATATTCACCAGCCAGAGAATAAGTGGGTGATTTTAAGCCTTGCACACACACAGACACGTATAAAGCGATGTTGAGTCTTCTTGCCATGAATAGCCTTTCAAGAAAGGGGTGATGAATAAACAAAGCTCGAATTTATCTGCAAAGGCTCCTCCTATTTGCTCTTTGCGTGAAAAAGGAAGCTCTTCAATATTTGTCGGTGCTTAACAGCATCATCATGCGATCTTTTTTTGGCTTCGTTGCCATGTGTTTTTTCTTTTTCGACAATCTGGCATGCTCATCCATACTGTACGACGGTCTGATATATTTTGATCAAAAGCATTCTTATTGACTTTGGTAGTCCAATATTAATTTTTTAAAATTTATAATAAAAAATAAAAATAAAAAATTTCTGTTTTTTCAAAACAAACAGTGACTTAATTTCAACCTGAGATTAAGCTTGAAAGTTAAGATAAAGATGTTATTTCTCACAGGAAAAAAAAAGATTAGATATTTATTTCAATTTGAGGAAATTTTTAATAGGTTTGGATAAAAAAAAAAGTTATTCTATTTTGTTAAATTAAGCAATTAACTCAACATTGATATATATATATATAGAATAAACAAATCAAATTCAGTTCCTAGTTATTTAATATGAAAGGATTACATTGTGAAAAAACACAAGATAATTATTACAATCCACAATGGATTGTGTTTTTATCTTATGTTGCATTTTTATTGTTTTTTTGTTAATATTTCATTCATCTTACATTGCATCATGTGTCATGATTTTAAACACCATTTCATGATTTTCAACACCATTTCATGATTTTCTTATGATCAAATTATAAAACAAAACTACATTTGTTAAATCAAAGCAGAGGAATCCAAAAAAGAATGATGCAATGGAAAAAGAATTTTGAAGGACCCGATAAATAAAGATGCACATGACAAAAAAAAAAAAGAAGAAGAAGTTTGAAGGACATAAAAAGAAGGGTGCAAATTAAAAAAAATAAAAATGAGGCTGTACAAAAAGTTTTGAAGGGCTAAAAAAAACCCTTAGGTGGTTCATGTTCGTATAAACAATATTTCCACTTCTAATATGCAGTGGTGATTTAGTGATCAACATTTCTGTCAATTTGATTTAGTAAATCGAGGGAGACACCATTAACAATTTGTCTGTATTGAAAAATATGACTAATATTTTTTGCACTTTGGGATGATCTGATATTAATATAAAGTATCTTAAGTCTTTAGAAAGAGTTCCGTTGTCGTCCAGCGGTTAGGATATCTGGCTTTCACCCAGGAGACCCGGGTTCGATTCCCGGCAACGGAAGTTTTTACATTTTTCCTGTTGAAGTAAAGAATCTTTGTGATTAGAAAAATTCAAACCTCTCAAATACTTTTTGCAAATATGATCTAGGCCCTTACTTTAGTCAAATTCATAAAGCAGCCCACATAATTTGGGCCAGAAGACTAAGTGATATCATAACAAAAAACAATAAAGCAGGGCCATATTATCGATGCTGCTGAAGGCGAGAAAGTATGCACGGTGTTTTTTCTAAAAAAAAAATATTTTATTTTTTATTTTTTATTTTAAATTAAAAAAATATCATTTCATGTATTTCTAACAATATATAATTTCAATCAACACAAGCCACACTCCAAACAGTAATAGGGTGTCGAAACACCGCTCTCCCTCTCATTCACTCTTATCTCCTGCAAGCCATAGTAATGATGATGATGATGATACGACGGTTACCTTCAACTACGTTTACTCTAACATCAGCATTTTCATGTCGTTTAACTTCTCCCAAATTCTTCCCTGACCAAATAATAATCTCCTCAAAATCAACTCCCTGTTACCCTAGAATTTCCCTCCTCACCACTTTCTGCTCCGCCTCTCAAGTTCCTGATCCAATCCTTGAACAAGACTCTTCAAAACGTGTAAGAAATCACCATCACTTGATTTTCAGCTCCGTTTACGACATCGTTTCTACTCAATTTTTCTAATTGCAGGGTCCTTTGAAACCTGGCTTGTATTTAGTTGGAACCCCTATTGGAAATCTCGAAGATATTACCTTGAGGTAGTTGCTGGACTTGGCTAGCAATTTTTTTTTATATATATATATTTTTATTTCAGAATACAATTATAATGCAGGGCTCTTCGTGTATTAAAAACTGCTGATGTGATACTTTCAGAAGACACAAGGCATTCCTGGAAGTTACTTCATCATTACAACATCAGAACTCCACTGGTGAGTTTCCGGTTTCTGCATTGCTGTTTCTAATTTTGTTTTAGTTGTTAATTGTGTGATTTATTTTTGCAGTTGAGTTATCATAAATTTAACGAGTCTCAAAGGGAGCAACGGGTGTTAAGGAGGTTAAAAGAGGGTGAGATTGTGGTGCTGATTAGTGATGCCGGGACACCAGGAATTAGTGATCCCGGTGCGGAATTGGTTAGCATTTTGTTAATTTTTGTTTTTTTTTTTTAAATAAAATTTCAGCTCTTAGGTAAAAGAATCCGTGTTGTAAGATAATAGTAACTGTGAAATTGATAGCGCTGCGCATGTTTGGTCGATTCTGTAGGATATAATGAATCCGTGTTTGGAATGTGGTTGTAGGCGAAGCTTTGCGCCGATGAAAATATTCCCGTTATTCCAATTCCAGGGCCTTGTGCTGTTGTTGCTGCGCTCTCTGCTTCAGGCTTGGACACTGATGAGTTTACATTTGGTAGTTTTATTGAAAATTTGATGCTCATATTGTGTGTTGATACATGTTTCTGATGTTTTGCTAGCAACGTTAGGATTGTCAAAAATTAATGATATAAAATATTTTTTTAGTTGGATTTCTTTCCAAGCATGGTCCTTCCAGAAGAGAGAGGCTGACAGCTTCTGCAAATGAAGCAAGAACACAAATATTCTATGTTCCTCCTCACAAGTTTTCTCAGTTTCTTGAAGAATCTTCATTGCTTTTTGGTGACTCGAGGTATATAAAGCTTATCATTGTATTACAGCACTATTGATTTTACACATCTTTGTGAACTATAAAACTCACATTTTCTCAATCCTGTATGGATATACAAGTTCTCAGGGAAACACTAAAAATTTATGTATGTTGCTGGCATTCCAGGTAGATGTGCACTATTCAGATTAAGCAAATTTCTGGGTGCTACCCTTTCTTTGTGTGACTTCCAATGTTTTTGGATGCAGTGGTCCAAGTAATTGAAACAAGACCCTGTTATGAGTTCACTTCATGAGGATGATGGAACTTATCTATATTCTCTGACCTTCATGGATCAAATTAACTCCATATATTTGTTAGATGGATAAAGATAAAGGTATAAAAAAATAGATGGAAAATGTGAACTGAAATGGCAGACTGTCTACAGGTTTAAAAGTATATGAAATCTGACAAGAACTGGAAAAGGACCAAGTAATTCCTTTTTACTGCTTAGATCTATTTTTGACATCTACATTACAATTTCGAGAAGCCCGGCTATAGTGAGTATCAAAATAGTCATGGTTCAGTAAGTTTAATGATTAATTAGTGCTGGTTGTGACAGTTAATTTAATTGCATTGCAGGCGGTGTGTCATGGCTCGAGAAATGACAAAAATACATGAAGAGGTGACTTTTTATTCATTACTTTGTACAAGGTTATTTCTGTTCATATAGTGTTTAAGAATCTGGATGGTGATGCTGATTGTGGAAATTTGAATTAAAGTTACATAATTTTAACCATTTGTCATGAATAATTAATATTAGGCTTCAAGTGATGATTATTGCCAATATATTAGTTATCAGTTGACTACTATTTTTGTGTCATCCTTGTTCACTGATCAAGATGAGTGTGCCTAATCAGTTTTGGCGGGGCACTCTGGGGGAGGCCAAAGTACGTTTTTTGAATCAACAACCTAAGGGGGAGATGACACTGTTAATTGAAGGCAGGACACATAGTTTAGTTGAAACTCCGTCAGAAGATCAGCTTGAGCATGAATTGGGAGAATTGATCTCCCATGGGCATACTCTTTCTACGGTAATGACCTGTTTGATGATCATTAAGTCTCTTCATGCAATGCATCATTAGCTTTGATGTTTTAAAACCTGATGCACGTAAATCCATCTTGCTCGTAAATGATTCTGAAGTTAACATAGTGGAATTCTGTTAGCTTTGATGTTTTAAAACCTGATGCACTTTTGAATTGTGAGTGGTTTTTATTTGGACATAGCTGAAAGAAAAAAAAGTTAGTGTTGTTGATGTGGCAAGCTAGTAGCGACAAAAGCAAGAAATGTTAATGGTAACATCAGTGTAACAAAGCAAATAATAACCACGGTCCTTCTTGGTTCCCAAAAGCACCTTGCTATGACCACCTTTCTTCTTCGTTAATTACCTTGTGAAAAATTGTTATGGTGGGTTCCATTTTATGTTCGGGAACAAGCGCTGCATCGGTTATATGTATTAATCTCTTTAATCATTTGCTCTGCTTTGTTACCCTGCAAGTCTGCAACCATGGTTATGATTTGCTTTGATGTGCATGTAGGCAGTCAAATTGGTGGCTGAAGGAACATCAGTGAAGAGAAAAACGTTATATTCGCTGGCATTGAAGAAGTTTGGGAAGCAACTTGAAGCGGATGATAATTCAAATTAGTTCATGTCACTTGCATTGAAGAAATTGTCGTTGCTTTTATTGACTTCTTGAGTAGGGATGCAAGTTCTAATCAACTTCCGCATTTTCCCCTTGCTTCCTGAAGTCAACAAAGCGTACCGTTGTTGGAACAAATCGGAAAAAAATATTTTTTCCTCAAAAGAAGTTGAGAGAGGTCCAAGTGAACTGCTCAGAGGTTATTGCCAGCATTATCGAGGTCCGGAGCAAGACCTTTTTAGCCAAGAGGGGCAAGGAAGCCGTGAACAACTTGTACATGAAGGTACTTCAAACTGGACTTTTGACGAAATTTCGTCGGAAGTGATTGGGTTCATATTGGCCGACATTTTGAGTGAGATTTCTTACATGTATCGGCTCCGTTGTCCACCTTGCTGGCTTTTATCTATCTAGGTGGGGGATCAGCTTGGTTTCTTACAAACTGTTTGTTAAATAAAAAATGACCAAGACACTGATTACCAAATTGAATGGATCCAATATCGTGGGATAGCCCACCAATCCATGAAGTACTAGATTGAGAGACATGGTTTTTCTTACAATTGTCCTCCACCCAAAAAATGATCCCACCATAATTTTCTTCCTCTATCCACCATTGATTTGAGTAGTTCGGTATATGGTCCTATCATAATTTTGTCTGTGTCCTTGCCGAGTTATTGTAAAACAGCGAGTCATAAGTGTCAACAGAACCGAGATTCGGAGAGGCCAGAACAGTGAAAAGATGCCTCACTGATTTCAATAGATGCGAAATTATAGAACCATTGGAATGATGTTAAGAACCACGTAGCCATTGCTGGGTCACCAGGGTGAGCCAATGAACTGGGCTGGATGTGACTTGAACCAGCTGTGAGCTCGACATAATAAGCTCCAGACAAGGGGATCGGGATCACTGTGCGGTCCACGATCCCTGGACCCAAACTTCATCATCTCAGATCTCGACCCTCAGATTTTCATTTCCTTGAAAATCAAATCATTCAACATCAACACTGTAAATAAACGTCCTCGAAAACCCACAATATTTTTCTTTCCTAGCCATTCCCTTGATAAAAGGCAGACCACCAGCACTGCTAAAATGCTATCTATTAATTTAGCATCATTGAAGATTAAGCAGAAACTATATGTACAGGATTATAATTTCTAAAGGTTAGTATAGTATCCCGTGTTGTGCTAAGCAGACTATCTTGTTTCATCATCACCATGGAGACACCGTACCAGCGGAGGCAGAGGAGGGGTTGAATATACGTTGGCCAGTTGCTAAAATACACCGGGGATCAAATTCCATTTTTCTCTGATAAAACTGGTCCCATTTATCCCCGAAGTGGTCCATCCATTCTTCTCGTGTAGTGTAGTGAGGTAAATACTGTTTCACCTTGATCCCTGCATCATCACAGAAGCTGAGGATCTTGCGGTTTTGATCAGTCAAGTACTCCAAGGACTGGGTCTCTTCACCATTATCCAATGCTGATCTTAACAATGCCACTAGATAAAACACTTCCTCATCCGGTGTCACAACCGAGCTCCTCTGGTCCCACCTGCACAGGATTAATAAAAAACCAACAGCACTAACGTTAAGAAAGATCATCGGCATTCAGCAAACAAGAAATAATAAAGACAGGACGTCAAGTTTGGATCTTTCTCGAGTGAGAGTTCAGTTTTCTTGTAAAGTTGTTAGTTGAGATTTGATGGTTTTGGAGTAATCGATGGGTGATCCCATCAAGATTAGGTTTTCGGAACTCAATTAGACAAGAAAAATACTAAAACCCTTCACAGTTTCATGCCCTATCAATCATGTCAGGTCTGCTTAGCTCTCTATCTTTTGCTCATTGAAGGCCTGGTAAGAGATTGGAGGTGGACATGATACCATCTTCTCATGGGGGACCCCATCGAGAAGATCGCCTGACAAGAGAATCTGCCACTTCGACGATCACTACCGTCATTAAATTGGGTTCCAGTCAACAAAAGATAAAAGGGTTTGTCAATCCTAGCTGGCCTTTCACACAAAATATTCACCTGTTGAGCTGGTTCCTTTGCATGTGGGCCACGTGTTTCGTTAGATTATATGCCACGTGTATTAAAGTTACTCAAAGGACCACCATAGTCATGGGCCTACCTGATTTCTTACCCTGTCTCTTTCCTTCGTCTTCGTCTTTTCCTTATCATCATCGTTTTCAAGTCCTTGTGAACTCGTCCCATTTGTAATTAACTAACAACATATTATTTATTGTTGCTAAAAGTGATGGCAATGGCAATGACAATGCCTTGTATTATTGAAGGTTGATAGCTACCCTAACGAGAAAGGGTAATCTCTAGCTTGGCTCTAGCTAGCTAGCATTATTTGTATATAAAATCTAAATGTACGTACGTATACATGTATTCAGAAAGTATATGATTACATGTGCTTACGTGTTCGATTGGACGACAACAACATCTGGACACTTCATGAGAGACTTGTCGTCATGACTCATGAGAGCTATACAATGATAGTACTTCCATGTTGCATGCATGCAGTGCTTGTGAAAAAGATAAAGATTTGTTTTTCAACACAGGATATTCAGGGTCAGCTTTCACTTATAGACTAGGGCTTGAACTTGAGAACAGGAGGGAGAAACCCCCAAGCCCCTAATTACGTGACTTCCACTGGACCATCCATCGGGGTTAAAAAAGAGAGACAAGAGATGAAATGCGTGTTATATATAGCACTAGCTAGAGTTACTCACTTGTTTTTGTTCATGGGGTAAATGAGAATGGGCCCACTTGTCTTGTTATTTCCTAAAATGCCCTTGAAAACACCCCTGTCAAGGTCAGCGATCCTTGATTTGGGAACAAATAGGTTGAGCCAAGGGTGCGGCACCTCCCACAAATCCTTGGCTCTGAGCTTTAACTCGGCCTTGTGGACACGATCCAAGAAATCAATGTACGGCAGGTCGGTCGTGAAGACCGTTGATGGTATGAAGTTCAAGTTTTTCATCAGAGCCTCTACTTCCTGCAAAAAGGAAGGAACAGACAATAACACTTAATTAATTATAATCTGTTGGTGTCATCATAAACACATTAGAAAAATACAATCAAAGTACACAAAAGAAAAGCTGCTGCTACTAGACATTGTTGCTTTTGTCAGGATAAGCTTGATTCCAATAAGTTTTTAATAAGCTCAAGAAAAGGAGAGATTAATTAGCAGAGAATCATTTGGTGGGTGGCCGGCTTAATTATCAATCAATTAAATATTTAATGTAGTGAAAAAAAAATAGAAAAGTAGCGTTCATTCCTAGGATCAGACTGGACGATAGATTGCACTAGATCTCCCTTGTTTTCTTGTATATGTTTTGTAGCATTTTTTTATAGTAGCTAGTACGGAACAAAATATTTACTCAGCAATCACGATCATATAATCTAGGAATAGTGGGGGCGACCCTTGAGGGCAGCACATTGCTAAAAGTAGAGAAAATGTTTACAATAATACAAATGAATGACAGCGATGATAGTAGAAGGTTCTAAATTATTACAAGAACAAATGTTTATACAAATTATTGATATGAATTTTAATTGGATTGGCATGCATTTCGAACCCACTTTCAACGAGGACAGACCGACCTTACAGTTTTCTAAAACTGTTTTTCATGAACTATTGTTATAAGTCTCGACGGCATGGCTAGCACCATGATAAAAGGCATATATCATGAGGAACAGGGGTGTTAAAAAAATCATGGAAATTAATTATCTGCTAATTGCTCTAGAACAACTCGACAGGAGTGAATGCACTCGTATAATATCAAATGTTTTAAATATCTGATTGATTGGAGATTGTCCAGCCACCAACATGGGAGAAAAAACATGATCGGTATTTATTATTGTACTCAGAATTTAAATAAATAAGCCATGGTGCCACTTAAGACAAGCTGATCAGGTGCTTAGACGAGCAGGAAGGCGATCGTTTTATTATTAATTACTAGTTTTAGCTGATAATTTTACGAGATGTCATATAACCACAAATATATGCTAGCGTTCTGTGGACGAATTAAAGGGATTTTACCTGATCAATGGTATCGCCAGTGGATTCATCGTAATTTTTTGTGATCTCTAAGCAGTAGAGCACACCCCCATTAGCCCCGACTGAGCTAATCTTGACCGGATTACGAGGGGAAAAGAAAGAGGATCTCCAATTGTTTATGAGCCCTTCATCAACAATAACAAATCCCTCGACATAATCGAATTTCAAGGTCGAAGGTTCTCCATGCAAGGAAATGAGGTGTTCTTGGTCCCTGGTAAAAGTCGAGAAATTGGAGTACAGTACTCGTATCCACCTCACCTACAATAAATAAAACAAAGAGAACGTGAAGGGAAAGAAAAGGACCATGCTATCGGCAAAAGCAAGACGTCAACACAATTGCCAGCTTTAGAACAGCCGTTTGAATTAGTGAAATAGCTGTTCTAAAGCTTGCATGGACCCAGCCTTAACTTATTAGTACTCGTAAATAATGAGACTTGATTCTTTCGTTTTATCTTTTACTATTTCTAGGAAATTTATGCAAAGGTTATGTGCCCAGCCATGGAACAAAACAAAATCTGTCATAACGAGTGAGAATTGATGTTTTTTTCAGAGAGAGAGATGTACCCTTTGAGGAGCTGGTTCAAGTGCAATTCTAGCCCTAGTGATGATTCCAAATTGTCCTAGACCACCAAGAACAGCATGGAATAGCTTTGAATTTTGTTCTTCCGAGCATGTCATGCGCTCACCTTTCCCTGATATCCAGCAGTTGAATATTAATTACATCAACATAAAACCAACTCGAACCTATCTCCCAAGATATACAATTTGGGAAAAACCTGAATTAATTTGTTCAAAAACAGGAAAGACCAGCCATGCAAGAAATCCGTGAATATTTTAATGACCAACCTGTAACGACGTCAAGCTCGTAGACATTGCTAATTTGAGGTCCATGGTTAAAAGCTTGCCCACTGATTCCACCATTTGATAAGGTACCACCTACTGAAAGATACAGATAATCTGTCCATGATTTTGGCGCTAGCCCATGCTCTAATGTACTCCTTAACACATCTATCCACAGCTCCCCTCCCCACACGTCTACATGCATCTCCTTCACAACTACTTGTGGCTTCGCCAGGTTCCCCGACCCAAGGAGACTCCCTCTAGAACGGCCGCTCATTTCAATCACCACCCCGTTACTTGTCTGTGCCTGACCGTTTATGGAATGCCCATGACCCCTAGCCGAGACAGTGAATCCCTGGGACGAGAGGTACGCCGCTTGGACAAGCCGAGCTATGTCATCAGCGGAGCCCGGGTGCAAAACTGCCATCGGTTCGGATCGGCTTATCAAGCCGAAATCAAGAGAAGCCGTTTCGACATCATACGGATCAACGCTGAGTTGACCCTCAACCCCAAGACGAAGTAGCTCCGATGGGTCAACAGTCAAGCCTACAGTCACAATCAAACGACAGATAGCGAACGTTAAGAGAAGCTTGGTAGTCATTTTAAGGGTTTCTTGTTTCTTTTCTTTCGTTTTCCTGTATGTTTAAAAGAAAGAGTGATAATCCCTTATGAAGAAAAATCAAGAAAGTGCTGGCTATTAGAAGCAGGTGGCGGTTGTGGAGGTGGTGGCTACTTGATAAGAAGGGTGATCAGAGGTAAAGAGAGAACAAAATCTGGTGCCACTGTCTGTGGTGTGGCGGGGCTAACGTAAGCTGGATTGCGCTTTAAAGATTTTCTACGCCGAACATGCAAATTCAGATTCCCTGCTAAGAATCCTCTCTCTTCTCTTTTTGCACGTTGCACAAAGTATTCACAAGAAGGTAACCATACAGAGTAAATCAACGACAGAAATATTAGATAATATATTTTTTTTAATCTCTTGTGTGTGGGGGGGGGGGGGTAATGCGGGGAGAGGGAGTCTGACTAACGTGTCCTAGGGACGTTTATCACAGCTGTGTCTAGGATTCAAGATACAGGTTCTCAATTTATAGGACAAAACGGGGAGAGGGAGGATGGAAGGGACACGTGGATGATCACGTGCGAGAGGTGAGGAGACACGTGGATGATCACGTGCTAGAGGTGAGGAGACACGTGTTGAGGAAAAAAGTGGGGCAGGTTTTTTGAATAAGGGACCCGGGTGTGGATACGGAAGATCCATGTAGGGACGTAGGCAAGGGAAGGTTCACGTGGTTTCAGAGACTGGACGATGTTACGCTATGCAGCCGATACAAAAGATTCTCGATCTCGACGCATCTCCTCTCTTTCTCATCTCCCTGTTTTTTAAAAAATATATAAAAACAAAATAAAAAAATGTATTAAAATCATTTTAATATATTAATATTAATAATATTTTAAAAAAAATAAAAAATATTATTTTAATATATTTTTGAATAAAAAATATTTTTAAAAACAACCTTAAAAACACTTATTTATCCACAAAAGCTCTCATACCAGGTATGAACAGTTGGCTGAAAGCGTGGGAAAAGCTTTTAGGTAATAGTTTAATTGAAATTAAAAAAACAATTATATTTAGTTTGAAGCGATCAACTGAAGCAAGAAAAATCAGATATCATCAACAACAGAAGTATATATATATATATATGCTTAAACTGGTCATTGAATAATGTTTCAGCAGGTCAATTTTTAACTCCCAAGAAACAGCCGCACTCGAAGAAATTATATATATATATATATATAAAAGACATGCAAGAAAAGTTGCAATGAGGGTTAGAGTTAGGCTCTAGCTTGCCGTTTATAGATATATTATATAAACAACAAGTGGATTTGGTGGGCAATTGACACTACATGATGTTTATACTTTATAGTGATCAAGGATATTACTACAAGGGACGGTCCCTTTTGTCAAGTGGATGTTTCGTGACAGAAATTTACTCCATTAATTTTAATAATTTTGAATTAGCTTTGAAATGTAACGAGAGATCATATCAAGAATATTGAACCTTCAAGGAAACATCCCAGGCTGACATGTATGACCATTGACTATTTACTGTATCTGATAACGTAGTTTACATTATTTTTTATTAAAATAATATACTTTTTAATTAGTTTTTTTGACATTAACTCTTTTAAATCATTAAAAAATATTTATTTGATGTTTTTTTAAATAAAAACTATTAGCATTCTGTCTTGGATTCCACACAAATATCCCATCTTTTTCTTATGACGTGCTTCGATCAAGATTTTCATTCTGGGAAACATCCGAGAAAATGGCGAGAGACTTAAATTCTTCATCAATTAAAAACGTTCTCGTGGTGATTATGGTTTCGTGGATCATTTACGGAAAAATAAAACTGGGATTTTTATAACTCTAAAATTAAAGCTTTGAGAGAAAATCTTGGAATGAGTTTCTGGATAAAATTATAATTTTAATAACAATAATCTCTCTTGAAAATAGCACGTACTACCTTTTAAATAAGAGTTTAAACCTTTTTAAAAAAACAATCAACTAAATAAAAATCAAAAATCTAAGACAACTAGAAAGAAAAAAACTACACCATCTCGTGATCACTTATGATCGATTTTAAAAATAAAATAAAAAACTGGCTAGTAAACATCGTCCTCGGCGCCACTGGTGATGCTGGGCCAGAATCAAATCTCTAGGCTTATTAACTACAAAGCTTCTTTCGTTGATGTTATATTATCTCTTGTTGTTACTGAATTAGAAGGAAAAATTGTAGAAAATAATACAGTAAGAAATATATATTATTTAAAACTTACAACAAGTGAATAGTTAGAAAATTGACGTTTTGAGTGCATATTTCCAAGTAATAACTCAAAGTAACGCCCGGCAACACAAAAGTGAGTGCACCTTAGCTATCCAACACACACAGTCTACTAGAATCCGTCGATGCACAGCAGCAAAGTCCCGGTCAAAGGGATTCGACAAATTTTAACGATGTTAGGCAGGATACAGTTTTCAAATGTGAAATTGGCTCTAACGAGCCAAATTCTCCAGACAGTGGAAGATGGGCTTGAGCGTGATGTTGTTTTGGCATGCAATATTACAATGACTGGACAGACTGTAACAACTAACGAGAAACATGTGGGGTAAACCTAGGACGATACCAGAGGTTGATTGGCATGGTTGTGAGATTGACTCAGTCCACCATGTAAACACATTTACTTACACGAAATAAAACCATAATTTTCTTTTTGTCACATGTGGGTGTGGGTGCATTTACTCAGCTGGTGTGAATGGTGGAATTTATAAGATCAAATGTTGTTTCCTGGGTGTTTCCTGCTTGGAGATGGGTCCAGGCCTTCGATCATTAGTCTAATCCATGTCTTACACGCGGAAAATGTTTCCAATCCATCGTTACTCAAATGTTTTTTTGTTCGCTGCAATGACAAAATATAATCAAAACTTATCTACAATTCTCGAGTCCTCAAGGCAGACAAATCAGAGCCCAGTTGCGAACAGTAACAGAGATAATACTTGTAGATTCTCTTCAACAATGTTCTTGACCCAGATAGCTTCACTTGGAAGCAACGTGAGTATTAAGGATTCGGGTCTCATATAAATAAAACATTTTTTCTATTCTAGGGACTTTAAGGAACGTGGTTTTATTTCGAAGACTTCTCCTAAATAACCATTAAATTCTAAAAATAAAAAATGCGTGGTCTTTTTTTTAGCTTGGCTAGCTCTGAATCAGCACTTAGCAATAATCAGTAGCTTGACTTTTTCATATGGCTAGGCTGGCTGAGGGGGATATCATCTTTCTTGTCAATCAACTTCTCATTCACGTAATGTTTTAAACATTTCTCGTAATGTTATTTTCTCATCATGAGTGACGTTCATTGCTCTATAAAAAATAAAAACTTAACAATCATGAATGGTCCTGACTATCGTGATTTAAGCATATCGGAAACCAAATAAAGGAGTAAGTCGAAGGGCAACACTTGTTACCCAGAGACATTTATCTTCAAAAAAATCATCTTCTAAATTATTAAATGAGACTTTAAAATATAATTTATATTATTTTTTAATATATTATTTCGAGTAAATAAAAATTGGACTTTAAACTTGTACATATTCAAAACATTTTGTGTTTGATTTTGATCAAATAAAATAAAAGTTGTAAGATTCGAATTCATAACTGTTGGGTCTATACGATTAGTCTATAATATAATTATTTTTTAATATTTTTTACATATGATGCGCTTATCAGGGCATGCCTTGATCCTTTCCTTATAGATTTTAGCATTCTCGTATTAATCATTGTGGAACTCATTCATTTTATTGATTAGCAAGATTCGTTTCTAACTTCCAGCTTGCAAATCCTTGTGTGTGATTTTATTGTATTTATCTTTTCAATCAATACACTACGTAATTTAGAAAACTTGGAACCAGAACCAATATTTAAATCTTTGCAATTCAGGAAAGATGGAATCTTGTCTGTCTCATGATTGGATAAACCATCGCCGACTACCCTTGAGAAAGTTGATGCTTTAAAATGATTAAGATTTATGATTTGATTAAAAAACACTATTTCCTTGCACAATTATTCCAAGCATCTTTTGAATCGAGATGTATTTAATTTGTTAATATAAATTATAACATTTAAGGTAAGGGTTTTCTCACTTTCCTTTTCTTTTCAACAAATTGTCGTTGTTCTTATCAACTACAGCATTGCACATCTTCAAAAAGATTCGGGAGGTTTGACCGTAGGGTTGAGGTAGAGTTTTGAAAAATCTTGATTTTTTTTAAATTATATTTTTAGATTACTTGAATATAAAAATAAATTTAAAAATAATAATAAAATGTTATTCCAATATATTTTCAAACAAAAAAAAACAGACACCCGCTCAATTTGTTTTTTGATTGATGATAAGGTTTTGTCGATTTTGTTTTGTATATATATCAAATGGGCATCGGTCTGAATTCCAGTTCATGTAGCCACGCTTTTCCTTAAAAGAGGCAAGTACTGTACTCACCCACACCTATCATCTATGCAGCCTCTTTTCCAGTCTGCCTAGAGTAAATATAATATTTTTTTGGATTTTCTTAAAGATGGCCAGCTAGATTGCCTTAGTTATATCAATCCTACGATTGATTTGAGAGTGTGTGTGCTTCAGTTTTTAAATGTAGACTTGTGATTATAGTTTATTGTTTTTTTTTTAAATAGATTATATGTATATATATATATATATTAACACTTGCACCGAAAAAATATATCAATTTAATATTTTTTAAGTCAAAAGCATTTTTTAAAAAAAATAATAAAAGACAGAAACAGAAACACTTCTAAATACTCTTTATAATCATTTTTAAAGTATGTTTTATTTAAAAAAATAAGAAAAAAAATTTTTTATTGATACAATCTTCTTAAAACACCACAGTATCCAACACACACTAGGATGTTTAGGAATAAAATATGATGAGGCGGTTGAGATTTTATATAGGTTGAATCTTCCTAAATTAAAAAATGTTTTTGGGGCGTTTTTTTTATTCCACCCAAGAAATCCCAACCACGCCTCAATCTCAAACCAGGTCTCTCTAATGCATACAGGAAGTAGACAATGTATTTAACTATTTAGTAGGTGATATAGTTGTAAGAGTTTAGAATTAAAAAGTTTGTTCTTTATATAGTTTTAAGTTCGAGTTTTATAGTTATTGATACGATGATTACTGAAAATTTATATAATCAATAATGTCAGAGTTCATAAGATTAATTAAAATATATATATATAAATTAATAGAGACACTCGTATTAATAAAAAAGAATTATACAATCTATTGGCTACAACTGCCGCAATTGGCCGTGTCACTTGTTATTTTAAATATAAAAACAGATCTTTAGAGATTGGGGACTTGTGTCAAGCATTCATGATACAATCAATCTATTGATTTGCGAATATTTATTTATTAAATCTCAAAGTTGAATGGTGTACATCTCATTAATTCTTTTTCAGCCTCAGAGAATATACGATTTTTTAATTATGAGATAATCATCTGGATCCTGGAAATTAAAAACCATCCATGCTGTAGCAATTAGAGTATAGATTTCTGACAAGCGGGGAACAAGACGCTTGTTGTATGGATACACGTGGACATAATTTTATTGAATTATGGATTACGAAAAATAACTTGGGTCCATTTTAGGTGCACAGTCCATGTATGTCCCTGCTGTTAGGTTCATATTAACTTGTATTTAATTTTTTTTATCAAATATAATGAGGGTGATAAGATTTAAATCAGTAACTGTTAGGTCAATAAGACTATAATACCATGTTAAAAAACCATCTCACCAAAAAAATTTAAGTTATTAGATGAATTCCAAGTTATATTATTGTCTAACAAAAAAAATATTTTAAAAAACATAATCTATCACATTGTCAAATGCACAATTCATATTTGTTACATGTTTGTGTAATCACTGTAGTAATTTCTTGTAGAGCATGTTTGGGTTATAGTAGAGGTTGTTTTCTGCTTATAAATAAGGTGAGCAGCAAGAAATTAATCAACTATGGATGAACTCTATTTATAAATTCATGAATACTCGTGAATGTATTGGTATAATTTTGAAATTCTTATATATTATTCATTTTAATATATATATATATAATTAATCTTGACATATGATAGTATATATATATATATAATTAATCTTGACATATGATAGCTTCAAAACTAGTCTTTAAATACTGTAATTATTAAAAAAACAATTTTATATCAAGTATGTTTTTATAGTGTTATCCTCCCAGTTATAGTACTCGAACTGTAATTTAGCGTCTTCAAACACACTTTTTATAGTGTTATTTACTCAAATACTCATTATTGAGTTGAAATAAACATGGTTTAAGTTTTTGTTCTGTTTTAAAATATTTTAAAAAACAATTAAAAAAGATTTTTTTAATTTTTTTTTGGTATTTTTAGATTATTTTCAATTTTTTTATTATTATAATATATTATTAAACAAAAAATATTTTTAAAATCAAACTAAAAAGGCAATTAGAGTCGGTAAGAGCTGCGGAAAATGAGCTAGGTGCTTTCCGTGATAACTAGGCCATGAGGTCATGGTATGTCAATCAATCAACAAGCGTTGAAAAACACTAAAATCTGAGCAGATTTTGCACTGAGAACTGGTTTGTGTCTCGAGTTAATGACATTTTCAAGAAAAATAGGGAATTCTGGATAAGTTATAATCCCAGTAAAGTCAACTATATACAAACATGCTAGCTTGCCTAAATTCTTTGAAAAAAAAACAGTATTTCCTCCCCCCCTCAGAAACGAGTGGTGACCATGGCTTGCTATGTCCTTCTCATTTATATTTTTTTTCTTTAACCTCGACTAAATGCCAGGATTTTTGCTTTTGATCGACCTTCTGTATCTTTACACCTAATTTTCAAAGCAGGATTCCTTTTGCAAAATATTATCGTCTGTTTTGAAGTAGAATTGAAATTGTTTTTTAGAGTATTTTTCGTTCAAAAATATATCAAAATAATGTTATTTATTTTTTAAAAATAATTTTTGATATCAGCACATAAAGATAATCTAAAAACAACAAAGATTTTTAGTTTAGAAAAAAATTCAATTTTTTTCAAAAAAAAACTTATTGGTGTATCTCTTTTGCCCTGTTGTATTTGTATATCTGTTTTTGTTAAGAAACCAACTCATCTAAAAATTTAAGTTTTTAGGTGAGACTCTGGAATATGATTTATATTATTTTCTAACACATCCCCTCAAGTGAAAGTTCTTTGAGTTTGAAACTTGCATACATTCTCACACTACCTTGATTTGATTTTTATTTTTTATCAAATAGAATGGAAGTGGTGAGATTCAAAATCATGACCGGCTCTCATACTATATTAAAGAACCAACTCGCCCAAAAACAAAATATGATTTATATTATAACAATTTTCTTTTTGATGCCATCTTCCTCTCTTTCTTTTTAGTTAAAACCCCATCTTCAACAACAAAACTTCGGCCTTTCTTTCTCGCTGGGAAAGGCAATAGAAAGTAGGGACCCGCAGAAACTCTCACTTTCTCGACAAGCTTTTGTGTTACTGTAAAGGGAGAATCGGCCTCTTTTTCTTCATGAACACCAATTATTCGAAAGATAAGATTCTTCTTCTTTCTTCCAATTTATTAGGCAGGCTATATCGACCTCATTTTCTACTAGAAAAGCCCTACTCCCTCGATGAACCTAGTAGGCTTTAGGAAAAAAGGAGCTTATGCACGGAAAATTGGACACGAAAGAAAGGTAGTTGCTTGTGCAATTATTATTTTATGTGGAAAAAAAAAACTAATAATAACCCTTGGTTTAGGTTTTATTCACATTTATTCTCGCAAACAAAAAGAAAAAAGAAAGTTCACTCACCCTTGCAATGAGACGCATTAAAAGAGGGGAAAGTTTTTATTAATCAAATCCTTGCTAAAATCTATCTACTCCAGCTACAAGATGTTAACTTTTGATATCTTGATGCTCATACGAAAATATAGCGATAGAAAATTGTGAAAATTGCTATAGATCTCCAAGATATATAGGAGTATTAATGGGATGAGTCGTGATGTAATGACAAATCACTTGTAATCACTTGTGATCTGTGCATTAAGTCTCGAGTTCGAGTCAGGACATGAATCTCTTGTTAGAATCTGGAACAACCGAAATTTTACTCGCTTTTAACTGACAACTGACAAAGTATACTTTTCAGGAGATGAAATTTTCTCGCATAAAAATAAATTAACAGGAAGATAATTTCAAAGGAGAGGTGGTAGCTAGCATCTACTAAGGACTTGTAGCATATGAAACAAAAAATGGAGAAAGAATCGTGAAGACAGGCCATGGCCAACATAATTTTGTCAAATGTATGATCAGAATCACAACTGTAAACACCCATGGCGCCATCATTTTCACGTCCACCACCATGGTTTGATATATGGACCGCCTACCTATAATCATCTTGCTATCATAGATATAAAAGTCGTAACGTCTGGATCTGGAGCCCCTATTTTCAGTAACAGAGGCAGCTGGAACTTTAACGAATCAATACTAAAAGTGCAGCAAGGTTGTCGGTTAACCTATCTTGTCATACAACTTTGAGGCTCCTTTTTCAACTCACAAATCAACGAAGTTAATTAGTCGTGTCTTTTTTCATAAAGATGGGAGAATTTAGATAAGAAAAAGACGTTTAATCTTGTGATTTTCCTTGTGCGAGAAACCGACGATAGAGGTTGAGAAATAAGTGCAAAGATGCTGTGCCAGGCCACTAGATTGCTTCTATCTGTATCTCTATCTATTTTTGTTGTTGCTATTGAAATTGTTGTACTAGTTAGCTTGATAAGAAGATGATGCATGCATGCATGAATAAAAAGTATAATTTTTTTGTTATAAGCATGTAACATGATTGCGTTCGTTTTGTGATATTTGAAGTAATTTTTTATTTCGAGCTCTTTTACTTGTGAAATTTAATCAATTAATTATTCACGTTAGTTTTGTTATTAGAATGCTGAAATTACCTAAAGAGCTAAAAGAGCTCGGAATTGCACTGTTCACGCAGACTGAAAACACTGTGTACTGGATATTTGTCTCCCTGCTTCGCGCGAGTTTGTGCTCCTTTTTTTTTTTTTTTACACAGGCCTTATTTTTCTAATTTCTATGGTGGAAATAGACAGATGAGTGGCTGTGGCCGAGAGGTTCGCTGCGCGCTGGAAAATGCAGCGCGCAGGGGTTCGAATCCTTCGGCCAACAGATTTGATTTTGTTTTTTTTTTTCCCTCCGTTTTTATTATTTGGAAAGCAACTGTCTGCAAAAGTTGCTTTCATTTTATTTTTTTTCTATTATTTTTATCATTATTTTTTTAAAAACTGCCGTTTTTTTCTTTGAAGTCGCTTTTTTTTTTAATTCTTATTATTGTTTTTTTTTAAATTGCCTTTTTTTTCCCTTCTATAATCCTGGTTTTAAAAAACTAACTTGATGGAAAAGTTGCTTTCCCTTTTTTTAATTATTTTTTAAAACTCGGGTATCAATGACAGTTTACGCGTGTCATGACTAATCTTCAGATCCATTTTTTTTAAACTGCCGTGTTTGTTTTTTTTTCCTTCTACAATCATGATTTTGAAAATGATTGCATGGAAAAGTGGCTTTTGTTTTTTTTTAATTATTTTTATTACATTACTAAAGAAACTAAAACAGATCGCACATTTCCTATTCATTATTGTTCACGCACTCACATTGGCACTATGGACTTGCACTTTACTCCAGTGTTTCGCGCGAGTTTGTGCTTTTTTTTTTTTTTTTTTACACTAACCTTCTTTTTGTATTTTTTATGGTGAAATTGACAGATGAGTAGTTGTGGCCGAGCAGTTCGCTGCGCGCTGGCGCGCAGAGGTTCGAACCTCCTAGCCAACAAATTTGACTTTTTTTTTCCTAAAATCCATTTTTTGTTTTATTTGAAAAGCAACTGGAAAGTTGCTTCCGTTTTTCTAAAATCCATTTTATTTGCTTTCCTTTTTTTTTTTTTTGAAATCTATTTTTTTTAAAGCAACTGGAAAGTTGCTTTCCCTTTTTTTTTATTATTATTATTCTTATTTTTTTTTAAACTACTGTGTTTTTGTGTTTTTTTTCTACAATCCTGATTTTGAAAATGACTGTATGGAAAATTTGCTTTCCCTTTTATTTTATTTTTTTATTATTCTTATTATAATTTTTTTAAACTAGGATATCAATGACAGTTTACGCGTACCATGACTAATCTCCGGATCCATTTTTTTTTTCCTTTTTTGGTTCAACTTATATTTTTTTTTCCATTTTTTTGTTTTTGCTTTTTTTTCTTCCCCATGACCGGGGTGTCCAGGTTAACTTATGCGCACCACAATTTTTTTCTCATTACTGATTTTTTATTATTCTTATTATTATTTTTGTAAACTAGGATATCAATGGCAATTTACGCGTGCCATGACTAATCTCCGGATCCATTTTTCTTTCCCTATTTTGGTTCAACTTATATATTTTTTTCAATTTTTTTGTTTCCGCTTATTTTTTTTCTTGTGACCGGGGTGTCCAGGTTAACTTATGCGCACCACAATTTTTTTCTCATTACTGTTTAAAAAGGTGAATTCCCCTTGCATTTTTTTTTTATAAACCGTGCTTCTTCTTTTTTTTCCCTTTTTTGGTTCAACTTATACATTTTTTTCCATTTTTTTGTTTCCGCTTATTTTTTTTCCCGTGACTAGGGTGTCCAGGTTAACTTATGCGCACCACAATTTTTTTCTCATTACTGTTTAAAAAGGTGATTTCCCTTTGCACTTTTTTTTTTATAACCGTGCTTCTTCTTTTTCTTCCCTTTTTTGGTTCAACTTATATATTTTTTTCCATTTTTTTGTTTCCGCTTATTTTTTTTCCCGTGACCGGGGTGTCCATGTTAACTTATGCACACAACAATTTTTTTCTTATTGCTGTTTAAAAAGGTGATTTCCCCTTGCACTTTTTTTTTATAACCGTGCTTCTACTTTTATTTTTTGATTGGTTTCAATTTCATCCTTTCATGCAAATTTATTATAAATCCTTAATATTTTCGGTACCAAAGTTTGATTTCTTTCAATCATCCTTCTATGCAAGTTAATTATAGATTTCAGTTTAATTTCGGTCCCAAATCTTTTAATTCCAGGTTTTATTTTAAAATATTTAATTTTCATTTTTTTATTTACTTCAATTTTATACTTTAAATTAAATATATTATTTAAAATATTTCAAATTAATTATATATTTGTATATTTATGTCAAATTAAAATATGTGAAACCAATTATATGTTTTAATATTTATTTAATATTATCGCCTAATAATTTATATATAGAGAAAGAAAAAAAACCTGAGATTGTCCTTTAAATTAAATATATTATTGAAAGTATGTCAAATTAATTATATATTTGTATATTTATGTCAAATTAAAGTATGTTAAGCTAATTATATTTTTAAATTTTAATTGAATAATATCGCCTAAAAATATAGAGAGAGAGAGGAAAGATGACCTTGGATTTTTTTAAGAACAAAAATTCATATCAGTATTCTTAAATACATTTAATATAGTAATATGATGAATAGAAATTGGTTTCAAAATTAAATTTTATGCTTTTTTTTTAAGTTTATCTCTGGAAAAAAATTTGCAGTGCTTTGATTTTTTAATTATATATTTTGTATATTTATGTCAAATTAAAATATGTTAAACCAATTATATGTTTTAATATTTATTGAATATTATCGCCTAAGAACATATATAGAGAGAGAAAAATGACCTAAGATTGTCCTTTAAATTAAATATATTATTGAAAATATGTCAAATTAATTATATATTTGTATATTTATGTCAAATTAAAGTATGTTAAACTAATTATATGTTTAAATATATATTAAATATTATCGCCTAAAAATATATAGAGAGAGAGGAAAAATGACCTAGAATTTTTTGAAGAACAAAAATTCATATCAGTATTCTTAAATACATTTAAAATAATAGTATGATGAATAAATCTTATAAAATAAAAAAACAAATTGGCTTCAAAATTAAATTTTGTGCTCTTTTGTTTGAGTTTATTTCTTGAAAAACATTTTCAATGTTTTGATTTTTTAATTATATATTTGTATATTTATGTCAAATTAAAATATGTAAAACCAATTATATGTTCTAATATTTATTAAATATTATCGCCTAAGAATATATATTGAGAGAAAAAAAATGGTCTAAGATTGTTCTTTAAATTAAATATATTATTGAAAGTATGTCAAATTAATTATTTATTTGTATATTTATGTCAAATTAAAGTATGTGAAACTAATTATATGTTTGAATATTTATTGAATATTATCGCCTAAAAATATATAAAGAGAGAGAAAAAATGACCTAGGATTTTTTGAAGGGCAAAAATTCATATCAATATTCTTAAATACATTTAATATAATAATATGATGAATAAATCTTATATAAAAAAAAAATTTGGCTTCAAGATTTAATTATGTGCTCTTTTATTTAAGTTTATTTCTTTAAAAAAAAATTATGTTTTTTGATTTTTAATATTGTAGATCTGATATTACTGGAAAAAAAATACATCTCAAAAAAAAAGTTGACAAATTTACCTACATTATCTACAATTAAAATATATACGAGTCACTTTCCGTTTCCATTAGACTGTCTTTTTAGACGGCAAATAAATAATTATAGCACGCAAAAAAATTAAGTTCATATTTAAAAATAAATTACAATATTTTTATTTTCAATATGTCTGATCGAATATTACTGAGGAACAAAAGCAAGTCATGAAAATAAATATTGACAAATTTACCTAGGTTATCTACAATTAAAAAATATACGAACAACTTCTCATTTCGATTACTCTATAAAGTATGTGAGACTAATTATATGTTTTATTATTTATTTAATATTATCGCCTAAAAATATATATAAAGAGAATAAAATGACCTAGCATTTGTTTTTTTTTAAAAAAATTAATATCAATATTCTTAAATATATTTAATATAATCATATGACTAATAAACCTTATATAAATTGTGGCTTACAATTTAAATTTGATACTCTTTTGTTTAAGTTTATTTATTAAAAAAAAAATCCAATATTTTCATTTTTAATAGTTTAAATCTAATATTACTGGGATAAATAAACAACTCAATTTTTTTTAACAAGTTTACTTAGGTTATCTACAATTAAAAAATATACGGACCATTTCCCATTTCGATTACACTATTCCTTTTATATGGAAAATAAGTCATTATAGCATGCAAAGAAATTTAGTTTATTTCTCCAAAAATTTACAATGTTTTTATTTTTAATGTGTCAGATGTAATATTACTGAGGAAAAAAAACAACTAAATTTTTTTTTGACAAATTTACCTAGGTTATCTACAATTAAAAAATATACAAACCACTTCCCATTTCGATTACACTATTCTTTTTAGGCGGGTAAAAAATTAATTTGTTGCATATTTTATCTATTATAATGTTGCTAATTAAATATTTAAACAACTAATTACATCATGTAAAAAATCAATTATTTTTCTACATAGAAAAAACCCTGACGCAATGCGCGGGCAAGCATACTAATTATACCACGCAAAAAACTCATTTTTAACATATTTGATCTATTGCAATTTTAGTAATTGAACATTAAAATAACTAATTATACCACACATAAAATATAAGTTTATTTGTGGAATTTTTTTTTATAATGTGTCAAATCTAATATTACTGAGAAAAAAAATCAGAAAAAAAAATTACATACGTTATCTGCAATTACAAAATATACAAATCACTTTCCATTTCGATTATACAGATTTTATCAATTATAATTATACTAATTAAATATTAAAATAATTAAATACAATACATATAAAAACAATAATTTTCTATATAGATAAAAAAAACCCGGCGCATCGCGCGGGCATACAGCTCGTAACATCTAATCTCCAACGTGTGATATTGAGCTTTCCCCTTCAAATTCATAAAATCATATTTTTCAAATATCCTTAAGTTATATAAGAATATAAATAAATAAAATTATTCTAATAGAAAACAAATAGCACAAATAGAAACGATTAAAAAATATAAGTACTCCACAAGTTATTATCTCTAAAAATATAAAACGACAAGGAAAAAGAGTATAAATGCTTTAAATTTATTTTTTTATTTTAAATTTAATTTTCTGATATTTTTATATTATTTTTATGTCCTAATTTCAAAAATAAGTTTTTTTTAAAATTATTTTGATATATATTTTTTAATAAAAAAATATTTTAAAAAACAATTATAATTACACTCCCAAACAAAACTTAAATTTTTCGAGTCCCAATCATGCACTAAATTTCTCGAGTATAGAAACTTTTAAAAAAATAAATAAATATAAAAGTATTCGAATAGAAAAGTAAAAGGAGTATAAATGCTTTAAATTTAATTATAAAAAGAATATTATGGATGATTGCACTCATTATTCTTTGTCATCACTTCCAGGTACATTTTTGTTTTTTTGTTTTTTTTTTAATGATTGGTGTGTCCGGGTCAGCTTACGCGCACCTCGACTATTCCCCGGGCTCACTTGAACACCCTGCAAGCCCAAATGAGCATGTAAAGCACCGCGGGGGTGACAGGCGTACCACACAGGGAAAGACCCAGGGAAATGAGGGGAGGTACCCTCCCACCCCACTCCCACTGGGACTCAAACCTAAGTTCGAAATTACAGAACAATTGTAAATATATAGTAATTAATTTGAATGTGGAGTGTTCCTCCTCCCAATGCAAAATGGTAGACCACATGAATAAAATCTAACAGGAAATCTTGGTCAATTATTGGGAAGATGACAACACCAGACCGGTGTTATCCAACATCCAAAAAAAAAAAAATTCAAATTTCAGCCAAAAACTGGTGGGATCACAATGCTAAATAGACACAAAATTAATCAAAGGTCCAATCTCGATCCCATGTCATGTATGCTCTTTAATAAATGATCGACTAAATACATTAGTCATGGCAAAAGGCTTTATACCTGTTTTATTTGATTTCGAGTTATTCCATGTTTATTTTGTAAAATATTAAAATAATTAAAATTTTATTTTAAAAAATATCTAAGAAAATAAAATTTTCTGGGATCCAAAAAAATATAAAAAATTACATACATTAACCATGGAAATTACTCATTTCTTCGAATTATATTTATTGCAATTACATAGAAAAAAACCCATGGAAAACTTGTTTTTTATTTATTTTTAAATATTGATTGATGTCTGTTACATCAGTTTACGCTGTAGAGCAGTCTGTCGTTTTAATTTTTAGGGGATAACCTTCTCCATGGAACCAGCTGGATGTGATTATGTTATTTATGTTCATTTATGGGACGCATCAGTCTGATAGATATTTCACGATAATTATTGACTTGGAAGGTGGTGTAGGCCTTGTTTAGACAGCTAATAATGATTCCATATACGATAAAGAGGCATTACCAAGTTTATATATCTATCATTTCACGTTAATTATTGAAAATAAACTCGTGCATTTAATAATCAATAATATTAATTTTGTATATATTTTTTAATATTTTTTTATTAACCCGGATGTCTTTACTAAATTATCTATTAAATAATTTTTTTGATATTTTTTTATCGTTTATATATTTTGATGTTTATCTATAGATATATTATTAAGTGGGAAAAAAAAACTATATATACATCACAATATCAAACACATAAATAGAATTATTGTCCTTTCTTATCTCTCATCTATCTAGTTTTGATTTATTAAATGTAGGTAAAATAATAAATAGAACCTCGGAACTTTTTAGAAGCAAGGCTTGAAATGAATTTGGTCAGAGTAAGTTTGGCAGCAAATAGTACATGCGATGTCAGAAGCTAGAAGATATTAGCCATCAATTTGTGGTCTTCAAATTAAGCCACTTGGAGCGCTAAGTTACCTCTAAACAGACTACATCGTTATTGTATTTAAAAAAAGATTCTTCGATTCTTAAAACTTTATAATATATAAAAAAGGCATGGTAGTTTTTGAAAAGTTCTTTTCATCAATTTGCCTTTTGAGAAATAGTCTAGAGGCTAATTAAGTATAAGAAAAGGCTTTATTATTAAAATTTAAATTAAACTAAAAGTCAGCATTTAATTTTTTTTAAAAAAAAACAGCATGAAAACAAAAGGTCATGAGATTATTTTTTTTGGTTTTAATTTAGATATGAAAATAAAAATAATTGTGGATTAGACTTTTAGAATGACATGGAAAGATTCGAGTCTAATTTAATAATCAAATAATAGGAAAAAATGCATTGCTTCCCTTTTCTGGGCAGGTAAATGGGTTCAGATTATATTATATGATAATAATTATTATCTTCTTACACTCTAATTATAATAAAAGAGCCACTCGACCGTGTTACGGAGACTGACCTGTTTGAGAGAGTGGTTGACGGTAGTTTTTCAAAGTGCTTTTCGTGCCGAAATACATCAAAATGATGTTTTTTTATTTTTAAAAATTATTTTTGACATCAGCACATCAAAATAATCTTAAAACACTAAAATATATTCATTTAAAATGAAAAAAATATTGAATTTCAGCATAACGGTTGTTTTACCGTAGTGCCAAACGGGCTCTAAACTCAGCTATTTTCAAGAGTATTGCCAACACCAACTGTCCTAACAGGCTTATAAACAATGAATGATATATTTTGACTATTTATAAGAATTTTATTTTTTTATACATTGTAAGTAGCATTTTGATTTACGCTATCTTGGCGTTTCAAACTTCTCATCTCCAAAATATTGAACAAGTAAACAATGCACTAGGGTTTTTCATCAAGTTTCCGAATGGACTTGAGAATTGAATGTCGAATTCTTCTCTTATTTTAAATCTTATATAAGATAATTAATTCTATTTAAATATCTACAAAAATTAAAATTCTTGATTTGCTAGGTCATTTAAATCTTCCGTGACCACTTATGTTGATTCCACTCGACATCCTTTGAAATTAAATATTTTTTTCCACAATAAAAACACCCCCATTAATTATTATTAATAGTATGCTTGCAACTAATTTTCTATTTTAATTGGATTAAATTATAGTATTCAATCTGAATTAAATAAATAAATTAAATTCATATAATTAAAAGAGTTAGAATTCAACTCGTTCTAATTTTTATATTACTCTAATCCCCTTCATCTTACTCATACATAAAAAATAATATTTTTTAAAAGTCAGTTCTAACATTAATTTATTATCTCTAGTGACTAGCTTCTGATGTGTATTTTTAGAGACTAGATTTTATTTGAATTTTTTTTTTAATGCTTAAATATATTTCTAAACATGAAATATTATTAAATTTATAAATTAAATTTAATGTATACAATTTCAAACCGCATTCAATTCTTGATAATTTATATGACCCTCGATTTTTCTGCAAGTTAATTTTGCTGATTAACATTGATTTTTATACACGGGTCTCTGGCTTAATTGCACTTGTTTTCATGGGCAGGCCTTTGTTTGCAAAGCCCATCAATCCCACAACAGGCTCCAATGTTGATGGACCAATGCTGTTTTCGAGCCTCTAAATGGGTCCATCTCAGTGTATTCAAATGTGGCTCCATGTATCTGGGCTTTTTTCTGTGGCACCGAAGGTACGATACCCCGGCCCAAATGGATTCTGCATGTAAAATTAAACTAAAGAAGTCATTTTTGGAAGACCAAGTGCGCTGTGATGACTGTTGAGAAGTAGAGACAAATATTCTCATCAATATTATCACTGATTAATCGCTGTTTTCATGCCTCCATCGCCACCGTGGATTTATGACCATATTGAACTCCCTATCTTATCATACACAATATGGAGGGATTTTATTTTATTTTACTGAGTGAAAGCTCTATAAAATGTTTATCGAAATTCGTAGAAGACACCAATTTTGTTTTTTTTTTTATCACCTTCCAAACATGCACTTAAAACTTCAGTTGTCTTAGGTTCTTACAAGACGTCCTGACTTGAACTCGAGATTTTCTGTGCAGATCTCAAACTCTTTACCATCACGCCACGATCTTTGGGGATAAAGACACCAATTTGCTATCCCTATCTTCATATTATTTCTATAAAATACTTAATTAATATTTAACTTTTCAATACTTACTCTATATCTCAAATAAAACTCTACTTGTCTGCAAAGGATCAAGATCCTTCTCCAAGTCATAACGAATACTTATCTCCAGAAATATTCAAGTATTCTTCTCATTGTCTCCACAACCACTTGTTTTCAAAAATAATAATAATCAAGGACGCTTCTCTATTCTTCTCAATTTGAAATGTGTGTTTCGAAGAGGAAAAGAATATGGGAGGGGAGATGAAAACCCAATATATCTTTTCGTGAGCAATTGTCCGGACGTGGACGGGGTCCTGGGCAGCACATAATCCCTTGCTGGACTGAGAACATATTTTATTCTTTTTATCCGAAGGATCAGATATTCTTCAGCAAGATTTTGACATGGATATACACTGCAATTATCCAGTATTTTTTTTAAATAAAAAATAGTTGTTTAAAGCCCCAAAAGGCAAACACTTAAAAACTCATTATTTAATTATATTAATCATCTCGACAAACTCAGACTAACCTTTAGAAGGGACTTGGAACATCAATGATCTTAGTGTGATGACGAGGATAAGTTCATGAAAGAAAAGATTTTAGAGTGCATATCTTTTGTCTCCCGTTCTAAATCCAGCCATGATAATAAAGTTTTGATAAACGTAAACCTAAAAGCTATAGTAAAATAAATTAATATTGATTTTTACTTGAGAAAATATGAAATTAATATTTAATAAACATGGAGAGAATACTAATCTACCATCCAAACCAGGTTTCCAAACATACATCTTTTACAACTAAGCCAGTTAATTATGATGTACAATATTTTTTACAAAATACATTATCGTACCAATAAACACATTCTTTCGAGTTTCGTAATGTATTCCAAAGCCAACTAGACAATTTTTTTTTTTTTTTTTTTGTTCTGGGTTCTTAATTGGGTGCTTCACTAAGGAGAAAATGGGGTAAATTGAAGTACATGACCATTTTGACAAGGCCTCCCCTTTCTCCTGGTCCTTGTTGCTGGGTCAAGTCAGGTGGACTCCGATTGCATTCAAGTAGCACCCCGTCCTTCCATGGAACCCGACAATCTTTCCTTCGGTCTTCGTGGAAGTGAAAAATGTTCCAGTTTCCTCCCCATATGGTCCGTACTTGGCCTTGTTGGTATAAAATGTGAGAGATTTTATGACGCCGCCCTTGCGTTGATCATCTCCGGTGAGAGTGGCATAATAACCACAAACACTAGTAAGGACTTCATACGGGTAGTCGAATTTGATCTGTTATTTAGCACAGAAAGTTTACAGAATCCCATTAATATTTCAATGGTACATTGAGGAAACAATCAAAATTGAATCGAATAAACATGTAAATTACCATATTAAAGCTTCCTTCACTGCCTCCTCCATGCCCAACTGACCAAAAAGATTGGCCATTTCTGTCATACTCAATCTGTATGGAATATATGGCTTCTCCTTTTGTCAAGAAAATTTTCTTCACCCCAGAGAACACTCCGTCATCCCAAGGCTTGCCTCCACCCCCACCCCACGGCGGCCCTGATACCAGCGGAGCTGCTTCCTTCACTGCTCCACGGATGACCTAATAAAACAAAATTTTGGACCGCATGATTATCAATTTCACTTTAAAACTACACTCGATTAACCTCCATCTCTGCTATTTTTTAGTCGTATTTAGCTTTATTAAATCAAGACGAAGTGCCTGTAAATTAATCAAGGAACACGTACCTCGTATACATGAAGAACCTCGCTGGTCTCAGAGGTCTCGTAAAAAGGTCTAGGTATTGGTCTAGAGACTGGCAACCTTCCTTCTAGGACATGGACTCCAATACTGTCAACGAAATTTCTGTTCCTTCCATGAAATCCAACGATGATTCCATTGTTATATGCAGAGGAAAAAGAAGTCCCTTGCTCTTCTCCAAATGGTCCGTACTTCCTTATGTTGGTGTAAAATGTAAGGGACTTCACAACTGCCGGCCCTCTCAAGATTGTTGATCCGTAAAATCCTGTTATGTGAGTCAAGATCTCGGATGGATAATCAAAAGATATCTGTTCAAGAACAAGAAACGAATGAGTTAATTATTAGCAAGCATCCAGTGCAATTCGAGGCAAACAAGGTTGTTTTGAAGAGTGTTTGAGGCACCTTGTCCAATCTTGTTCCTCCACTTCCTCCATTTTTTCTTCCCCATGTTGCTTTCCCGTTCAGATCATAACAGATCTGAATCGAAACAATAGCTCCCTGACTTGTTAAACGAACTTCGCGGACTCCTGTATAAGCTCCATCATCAAACATAATTCCACCATTACCACCCCAAGGTCCATACGACACTGCCTGTTTTGTGTTAGAATTGATCTCTGGTCTCCTAATAACAACCTGGAAATATGTGAAGTCCATTTCAATGACATAATTTAGCTTAATCTGCTCCACCAAAAATAGAACAAGATATAGATGTTAGGTTACCAAGTTACCAACGTTTAGCTCATCTTCAAGATCATAGCTGTCGTCTTTGTATTTCTCATCTGTCCCATTTGTTTTGTAGTTTCGTGGAGCAGCGAAATTATCCGATAGATTTCGCTGCAGGAGAGGCATCAAGTACACTCCAATGGAGTCGAGGTACCAGCTACTGCGGCCATGGAAACCAACAATCTTGCCTCCAGTCATTGGAATTGAAAAATAGGTTCCATACTGGATACCGAAAGGTCCGTACTTTTTTTTGTTGCTTTCAAACATTAATGACCGAACAAGCACCGGACCATACTCCACCAAACTACTACAATGGCCACTAATGGATACAAGATATTCATCAGGATGAGCAAGCTTAATCTGCAAAATTGAGCCCAAAACTCTACGTGAAACAACATCTTAAAAATTGTTTACTCCAGTCTGAAATTTACTAAACAAACTACATGACATATCCAGCTAATAACGCTGACCTTATTTGTTTTCAAACAACCAGGGCCACCATGCTTCTCTGACCACACAGAGGACCCCCTCTTGTCGTACTCAAATCGTATGGAATCGATAGTTGCGCCATGGCAGATCACCACCTGCCTTACGGTGTTATACACTCCATCGTCCCACCGCGCCCCGCTTTGGCCTCCCCATGGCCCGACTGAAATATGGCTATTTCCATATCCTTCATAACTCTGTCACATGCACTTAATCAGTCTTGATCAAATATCAAAAGCCAGCAAACTTTGAGCAAATGAAAATCTTGTTTGATGGCGACTTACCATTGTGATCCTAGGAAGAGAAAAACCGTATAAATGAAAATGCGAAGAGTTGTGTGTCGAAGTTTAAGACATGGTGTGGGTAGATTTTTATAGGCAGCATCAAATTTGTTTAGCTAGTGATAGGAAACTTATTCCCATATTGATCAAAATGGAAGAGAATCCACTTTTTCCAAGAGGAACCTTGTAAAAGTAGACTACATTTTTCACAAGCAACGCATCCATATAGGTCCCGTCGGCACCGGCTTCTTCAGGATTAGTCTGCTGTGCTGTTCATAGTCATTTCAGTGATAAATATCCAGCTTTCCAGAGAAGTAGAAGTATGGATTTTCCTGAGATATGCTCTACTTGTCAGAAAACCATAATCGAATTTATTTGTGCTCTTGGATCCCGTCCTTGACAAGGCATTACATTCAAAGATGCCTTTTTCTTTTTATTTGATTCCAAGAATCAGATCCGATCCCTTGAATTGTAGCTTATCAGGGACTGGAGCTGAACTCCTAATCTTCCTTGCTGATTTCATAAGCCTCGCGCTACGTTTGCTACCTCCCCTTGTCTGTGATGGGCTGTTAGATGAGCTATATGAGGTCTTGATTAATCTGGGCTTAAAGCCCAATACTCAAAAAACTTCTGCGTTGCCACTGCTCTCTCCTAAAAACCTCTCCGTCTTATTGGATGTTGTAGTGGGTTTATGTATTTGGGCAGGGACAAAAACCAGGCTTGGATACTGAACTTTGTTCGATGGCTTGCTAATCTCACCTCGATGGCAGGGATGAAGTCAGGTGTTGCGTTCACATTTTCGATCCAATTAAGATAAAAACATCTGGAGGAATTTATGGAAACCTTACTTCTCGGAGATAGAGATACAATCTCATTGGCTACAATTCAATAAAACTATATCGAATTCTAGCATTGCTTGATAATACATGCAAGAATAACTTCTGTTGAGTAATAATGATCGAGGTGTCATGTTTATGTCATGCTTTCAAATTAAAATATAATAAATAAAAATAAGTTCTTTTATAAATGTATAAAATTTGGATATCGACCCCCCAGTTCATGATTTCTATGCTAGCTAGTATTAGCATTCAAACAACATTTTAAAAATTAAATAAACAAATATTATTATTTTTATATATAAAAAAAGTATATATAAACATGAATTATTGTGTCCACTCAAATCAATTCTTACCCGTTTTAATAAAGAACTTGACCTATATCAATCAATTCTTGAATAGCTCGTCGAGTTAACCAGGTTTTCAATAACAAAGGATCCTCAGTTTTGTAAAACCGTCATTGTCAACCAGGAATCCAAGCTGAAAGGTTGGATGTGTTTATTGATTTATGTGGGCGAGAAGCTATTTTCTATGGAATGGCAGGGGTTACAATATCTTGGACAGCAAGCACCGACGTAAACGGAACGGAGATCTAGCAGCACACAGATTCATTGAGAGAAACAAACGGCATCGATGAAGGTGTTCCCTTGCTTAACGGTGTGTACCCGTCAATTAAATCTTAATCTGGAGTAAACCCCACCCTATCTTCTTTTCCATGATTAAATTGGATGGAATTAAGACCTCCATTAATGTTGTCAAATTCTAGTACATGTCCTACCAGGCTCTATCACCTTTTTCTTTCTTTTTTAGTGAATTCAAATCGATTAGCATCAATCGGCCTTTCTTTATTAGTGAATTCAATTTCACTCCATCACAGGTCGTCAAAGCATGTTTGTTTGTGTTTGAAATGGTATTGCATGATGTTTTTTAAAAACAAATGTTAGCATATTAAATTACAATTACAATTACAGATTAAAATAAAAATAAAATATTAATTTAATGATTTTGTTAAGTTAAAACCATTTAAATTTCAAACGTAAAAATCTAACTTCAAAGGACATTTTTGGGGTGTGCTTCGGACATCTTTTCAATAGAGTTTGCGATTTTTATTTTTATTTAAATTTAAATTTTAATATTTTGATATTTCTATATAGTTTTTAAACAATATATATTATTTTAAAATTTTAAAATAAAAATATTTAAAACACGCATAATCATTCCATAGTTATTGTCAATTTGGCACGTTCAAAAGTTTTTTTTTAAAAAAATAATTAAATATTTTTAAATCATTTTAATTTATTAATATCAAGAATTATTTTTAAAAAATAAAAAATATAATATTTAATATATCTCTAAATAAAAAACAACTTCAACATTTTCACACAAATTATTATCCTAGTCAAAGGTGATTCGCTCGTTCAAGAAATTGATTGTTCCTATGAAATTAAAGCTGGAGCCACGAGTCAGGATTTGACGCGTATACAGCAAAAAGGAAAGGTAATAATTGAAAACTTTAATTCTAATAATTTCTTTTTTCTTTTGACGTCATATAAGATCCAAAACCTGGATGACAGAATAGAAAATATATCACTGATCAACTAGATGGGTTATTTTTTGCAATCTTGATTTAAATTCAAATTTATTTCTTACTAAAAAAATGCTAAATATATTTAGCTATAAATCCGAGTCCAAATCTTACTTTCAAGCCTTATAACTCATACTATTTTTTATTAAGTCAATTTAACTTATTTTTTTAAATTATATTAAAGGGATTTAGCTATTAGCTACTAATACTAAACCCTAGGTGGAAGGAAAAATCGTCTTAACCGACACGCAACAAAACAAAGCGGGGTGAAAAGAGTTGCAGTGCTTGGTAACGTGATGTCGAGGCTGATTAAGAATATAGTATTAGTTATTTATTAAAATATTTTTATTTGTAAATATATGTATGTGTGTGTGTGTGTGTATTATTTTAATATAGTAGTAACAATGAACAAAGGTTAAACGACGATAATGCAAGTGAAAAGGGCAGAAATTCCATCTCTTTATTTTTTATATTTTATTTTTGTTTTAATTGTATTTTACTGCTATTTACTGTTGAAAAAGTAAAGATGAGCCTATTTTCTATTTGTAGATATATTAAAATAATATATTTTTTATTTTTAAAATTTATTTTATATCAACCCATTAAAACGATTTAAAAATACCCTAACAAACAAATCAAAATAAATAAACAAATAAACAGGCTGAATCTCACTCTAACCAACCACCGAACATATTTTTAGAGGAATTTTTATACAAAAAATATTATATATGCGTGTGTGTATTATATGTTTTTTTATAGTACTGATGTTGAACAAAGGCTAAACGACAATATTGCAAGTGAAGAGGCCAGAGACTCCAGGTCTCCTTTGAAATATTTCCCAATCAAGTAAAAGAAAAGTGGGGGAAAAAAGAAAGAAGAAGGTACAGGACTCATCGAGGCTCAGCAACCACCGACTGAAACCCTAATAACACAAGGAAGGGAAGATCATTAAAAGAATGACGATGACTGTTTACTTGCTCCTTGCAAGACCGCGATCAAACGGCAGTCAGTAAATGCTTATCAATCTGTGAATAGATCAAGTACAGGAGCACCAGAAAATAGAGCAACGATGATGCTAACTTTCAACCACAACGTTAAATCCAAATTGATTACCATGACTAAATGAAGCAGAAAAATTGGATACCAGAAATATATATAAAAAAAAACATCGAAGAAAATGAATAAACACCAGAAATTCTCGTGTGTGTGTATATATATAAAGGGTGTTTGACATTTATTTCAAAAACGTTTTTTTTTTAAATTAATTTTTTTTAATGTTTTTAGATTATTTTAATATATTTTTTAAAAAATAAAAAAATCATTTTAATATATTTTTTTTATAAAAAAACATTTTTAAAAACAATTTTAACTACATCTTAAAACAGCCTTATTATAGCTTTGAAAGGGTATTCGCAAATGTGTTAACACGGTCATTTTTCAGATCCAAATGGTCTGATTAGTTGGCTAATATGTAAATAATCATGGGCAAGCAGTGGTTAATCAATGACCTCGTTCAATGGGCTAATTTAAGTCATCTAGATTCGAGCAAGGGTCCGCTGTCGAAGCTCTGGGTTACCTCCACGTTTGCAGATCACCTTCCTTTGTGAAAGACAGAGCAGAAGGAAACACGAGTCATGGAGACAGTGTATTAAAATTCTCCACGAGTAACGGCGACGCACGTGAGCCTGGATCTGGCCACTGGAATCCAGCCAGCAAGCTACGTTTGGACTTGATAAACAATAACTACAATTATATTTTAAAATAAATTAATCAGTACACTCCCTTTGCTGGCTGCTAGCTAGGGCTCACCCGTGTCCAATAAGGAAACAGCCGTGGCACGAATAGTAATTTAGGCCCCGTTTGTTTGCTGTAAAGTGGTTTCCTGGAAAGTGAATCCTGTAAAGTGAATTCCTGGAAAGTGGTTTCATGAAAAGTGAATTCCTGGAAAGTGGTTTACTGGAAAGTGAATTCCTGAAAAGTGAATTCCGATGTTTGACAGTGTTATGGAAAATGAACTGGAAAACACTTTCCAGTGTTTGTTTGTATTATGGAAAAGGAATTGGAAAATAATTTATTAATAAATTAATTTTTTTTTCAAGTTTATCTAATATATATAAAATATTTAATATAAAATATTTAATCACTTAAAATAAAAAAATGAAATCTAAAAAGTATAATGATGAATTTTTTTATTATATCCCATATTCATACATAGCTTATTTTATAAAATATAACAATATATGTCATATCATATTATAGAGATTATCCCTTTAATATCTATAAAATAAACATCAAGAAATAAATATTTATACCTAACATCAAGAAATAAATAGTCTTGCATAAATATAAAGTTTCGATGTCATTGACATACATATTAGTTCAAATTACAAACTTAAATATAGAATTCTCCGGGTGAAGGATACTTTATTTCAAAAGCATTTTTGAGAGGGGCTAAGGTCATATCCCTGCCTGTACACATTCAACACTTGCTAAGGTCTTATTATGTATGTGTTCCACAAAATTCAAATGTTCTATGTGTTCAACCTTGCTATCCCACGCAACCATTCAAACGATTTTCATGATCTTCAAGTGCTGATCACCGATTCATCTCCAGCTTCCGGAAATAATAAATAAATAGATTAGCTTGACAAGAATTCCATGACAATGTGTTCAACCTTGCTATCCCACGCAACCATTCAAACGATTTGTCTCTCCTTTGAACTAGGCTTCTGCCTCTGGTACCCATCACCACAGCTGCAGGCTTTAACCTTTCTGTTTCCTTGCAAATTATCTTACCAGCATCCCCTTCCACAATCCGAGCCACGGTACTCACCTGTTAAAAAACAACCAATATTCAAAAGAGCTGCAAAGCCTCCACAGCAAGCCTCTCCAAGAGCTGCTGGCTTGTCTTGTAAACAACAGTATTATGCACACCGGGAAAAACCATGAAAGAAATCAAGCCAGATTCCAGAACGCAATTATGCAAAACATAAAACATGAGATCGACAACACAAACCAATATCAACTAAAATGTGAAATATGCAACTATTCAAATCATTCAAAAACACTGATCTTAACACAAACCAATACAAGTGAACAGCAACATACCTCATCATTTTTTTCAGTCCATATTCTTGATTAGTTGAAAAATACCGAAATCAACACAAACAAGAACAACCGAAATCAACACAAACAAGAAAAATTCCCTGGTAATGGATAATTCCCTGGTTTCCATCTGATTTTCTAAGTTTTCTGATTCCAAATCAAGGGATTCAATTGATTTGGAATACCCATTACCATACTCGGCAAAAATGAAATAATTGCACAGTATCAACACAAACAAGAACAAACGAAATCAAAATCAAAACATGGGTTATTTGCAATCACACCCATTACCATACTCGGCAATATCAATTGTAACCCAAATCCCACAAACCCCATTTCTCATATCATCAAAAACTCACATTTCTCGGCAATTTCAAAGATTGAGATGCAGAGGGAGTACCTGGTTTCTCTAGCTGTGAGTTGCAAAGGGTGGCGAGATGCGGAGCAGCAAAGGGACTTCGGGGCTGAGAGAGGCTAGAGGCGAAGGGACTTCGGGGCTGAGAGAGGCTAGAGGCGAGAGTGTGTCAGGGACTGAGAGGGAGGCGAGAGGAGGCGAGAGACGAGAGGGTGATGTGCTTGGTTTGGGGAAGAGGCTGTTGGGTTGTCGAGAGCAGAGGTGAGGGACCGAGAGGGACGCGAGAGAGAAGAGGGTGATTGGTTTTTTGGTACAGATGAGGGACGCGAGAGACACACGAGGAGAAGAGTGGAAGAGATGAGCTGAGGGTCTGGCGCAGAGAGAAAGGAGACGAGGGACTGAGCTGGAGAGGGAGGCGAGATGAGGGCTGGTAGTGGTGACCGGTGAGAGTGAGGGAAAGAGACGAGAGTGAGTGAGGGAGCGAAAAGTGTATTACGCGAAAGAGAAGCGTAATACACTTTCCGCGTGGGAAAGCCAAAAATAGGTTGACCGGGAAAGTGATGGAAATCACTTTCCTTTGACTTGTTTTCCAAAGTTTTACCAAACACTGGAAAGCAAGGAAAGTGAATTCCTGGATGTTTCCAAACACTGGAAAGCAAGGAAAGTGAATTCCGGGAATTCACTTTCCTTGAAACAAACAAGGCCTTAACATAATTATAAGCTGGGAGTGCTGCTCTCGGAGAAGCTCTCGAGATGTATGCTATACAGCCATCATGAATCCAGCCAGCTGGCATCGAGAGGCAATGCGAGGATGATAACCAGACCCATGTGATGAAGAAATAAGCCTTTATGTTTACAGTGATAATTGTGGAGGCTATCATGAGCCCAAATGGGTCAGGGTAGGGCACGGGATGGTGACCGATGAGTGATTTCAGCGACCTATTTTCTACCGGTCTAATCTAAATCTAAAAGCCTGAGCAGCACGAAATGGTAAACTCTTATAGTCCTAGATCATGGGCCAGGTTTGTGTACGCGGTTTTTAAAAATATTTTTTATATTAAAATAATAATTTTTAATTTTTAAAAATTATTTTTAATATTAGTATATAAAAATGATTTAAATCAAATGATGGCCCGAAAGTACTTTCTCAGTTCATGGCCTCTCTGTTACCAGTTATCCATGTCGTTCATCCTTCATACGTTCCTAGCTATTCACATTTAAAGAAAAACTTCAAATCCATTTTTTTTTCTCGAGAATCTTGGTAGCTCTCATTGTCACATTCACTTGTCTAACGAACAACTGTTTATATTTTTCATGTGATTGTAATGTCCGCCCAATCTCCACAAGTTCATGTTCAATTCAGTGCAATTATAGCTGGAAAGGCCATCAATGCCTCAAATTTAATGGAGATGACACATAGCTAGTAGTAAGGAAAAGAAATACAGAGCTTTACAATTCCCACCAAGAGGATTCTTAAGAGAATCTAGCCTAGGAAAATATCTTTTTATGGTGATTTTGTTTTCTCCTGTTTAGTTTCAAAAATCAAATGTTGAGATTTATAATTTTATCCTTCTCGTTTGTTTAGGACCTTTACTTCTTTTTTTTGTAAAAAAAAAATAGGTCTCCTAATTTGTTTATGATTGTTTATGGACTTATCTAAATAATTCTAAATATCTTAAACAGCAGGCCATGGTAGTACTATAAAATCATTCCAAAAGTAAGAGTAGAAGAAAAATGAGACTAGAGATATTAGGTTTAGCATTAAAATCCTTTAGTTTACGGGAACTTTACAAGCAAATAAGTTCCATTAGATATCTAAATGGTCTGTGAAAGTTCATCTCTAATGTGCTGTGCTTGTAGTCTTCATGAATTATTTTATAATCATAACAAGAAGGTTTGATAGTTGAAAAAAAAAACAAGATATTAACATAGTTAGCATAGGTTTTTGGATATATCAACACTACAAAAGATGACTCAATTGCTAAGGACACGCAATAAGTCATGGTACTGTTCAGGATTCTGGCTTAACCTATGCAACTCTACTGTTACTGTTATGGTCTTGATTTTTTTGTGTTGACATTGAATGTTACTCTCTGTATTTCATTCATGTCTTCATTCACCACCTTATCTTTTGCATTTTCATGACACTTTTTTTTCCCCTTAGATTGCTCGGATCAATTTTAGCCACCTATCCTTTCGGTCTGGGGACACTCTATTTTAAAGTTAATTCAAATTGGCATTTTTCGAATAAAATATTAAACTCCTTTTCAAGCAGGAAACAGTAAGTCATTATATAAAGCTAGCCAGAGAGACAAAGACTAATGTGGTGTGGTCGGTGGAGGCAGGGGACAATAGTACTTCAATGGTGGATAGTGTTGGTAGTGTAGCAGATCAGATAAGGCTCATGTCATAACCTTCTGTTAAAAATCTCTGTTTCTGCACACATTGTCTCTTTATTTTTTTTCAAACTTTCCCTCCACCGAAGGAAATGGGAACTAGCTCAGTTCCCAAGTTCTTAACCCTCTTCTTGATGCTCTTGATTGCGGGTTCTAGGCTGATCCACTGCACTGTGACGTATGATAAGAAGGCTATTATCATCGATGGACAAAGGAAAATCCTCATCTCTGGCTCCATTCACTATCCAAGAAGCACCCCTGATGTATACACTTTTCTTTCCCATTTTCTTGGTTTTGTGTATGTTGTATCACATTTGTCTGTTGTGTAAAAATGGGGTTTGATTTGTTTGTGTAGATGTGGGAAGATCTTGTACAGAAGGCGAAATATGGAGGCTTGGATGTTATCGACACTTACGTTTTTTGGAATGTTCATGAACCTTCTCCTGGCAATGTACTCTCTCTTGGATCTCCACTCTACTTTTTGGCACTTGAAAACTTTTAATCCATGTCTTTCTGAGCTTATTTGGTTACTCAAAAAGGAAACTTTTGGGTTTTGTAGTATAATTTTGAAGATAGATTTGATCTGGTACGGTTCATTAAGACAGTGCAGAAAGTGGGGTTATATGTTCATCTCCGCATTGGACCTTATGTCTGTGCAGAATGGAATTTTGGGTACATGGAATTTTTGCTCTTTTATGTTCCTGTTCTCTTAACTTTTGTTGCATCCATTCATTATTATATCCCTTCTTCCTTCTGGTTTTTTTTCTTCTTACTGTGGTTGGGGCATTATTTGCTTCTTAACCTGGTAAAAATGAATTCTTTAGTTTGATTTGATTTGATTCTCTCTCTCTCTCGTACACGCACAGGGGATTTCCTGTTTGGTTGAAGTATGTTCCAGGTATCAGCTTCAGAACAGACAATGGGCCTTTCAAGGTTTTTCCTATTTTACCTGCCCTGCGTTTTTTAAACCCTTTCCTCAGGAAAAAGAGAGAGAATTAGAACAAATGACTGGAAAGCTAGGTGGTTAATGTGGCTTGACTTTCTTTCTCTTTGGTTTTGAAGGCTGCAATGCAAGGATTCACCCAGAAGATTGTGCAGATGATGAAAGCTGAAAGGCTATTTCAATCACAAGGAGGCCCCATTATCTTCTCTCAAGTATGTGATCTTTTTGGTGAATTTTGTCATTTTAGATATGTATTGTTTGTAAGCCAGTAAGAGTGAGGCTTCAGATGTGAAGTAATTTGCTTTACTTTTATATACACACACATGTTTTATTCTTTTTCATAACCATTTGTGTAGATTGAGAATGAGTATGGACCAGAGAGCAGGGCTTTTGGGGCTGCTGGTCATTCATACGTTAATTGGGCTGCACAAATGGCTGTTGGATTGAATACTGGAGTTCCTTGGGTGATGTGCAAGGAAGATGATGCCCCAGACCCAGTGGTGAGCTATCTTAATCTTTCCACTTACCAAGCCTAGTTACCTCAGCTGTCCCAGAATTAATTTGTGACCTGCATTTACTATTTTTGTTTTCTGCAGTTTCAAATTTAAAACCTTTCTTGAGTGGTGAATTTGACTTTCTCATGTTTAAATCTTGGCAACAGATAAATTCATGCAATGGTTTTTATTGTGATGCTTTCTCTCCCAACAAACCTTACAAGCCAACGATGTGGACTGAGGCTTGGAGTGGCTGGTAAATGTTAGAGCAAGCAGTAGAGTTGAAGTTGACTCTCTGAATTCAAATTTAGTCCTCTGATCCCTCCCTTTTTTTCTGAACTGGATAAAAAGGTTTACAGAGTTTGGCGGTTCATTTCACCACAGACCAGTTCAAGATCTGGCATTTGCAGTTGCTCGATTCATTCAAAAGGGTGGCTCATTTGTCAACTACTACATGGTAGGGTACCTCGAATGATTCAGCTCACGTTATAATGAAAAACTTGTCATTCCAAGCTTATGGCCTATGCATTGTGTATTATTACAGTACCATGGAGGAACAAATTTTGGACGCTCCGCTGGAGGTCCATTCATTACAACTAGTTATGACTATGATGCACCAATAGATGAATATGGTAAGTAATGTGGATTTGTTCTTGTCCTAACAAAAAATATCTTGAATCCTTAAGTGAAAAACTACAATTTAGTCACGCCTAGCCACAACTTTTAAGTTACAATTCTTGAATAATTCTAATTCACTAATAATTGAAGAATTATTCATGAATTGGGCTAGTTAAGTTCTAGAATTTCTTGAAATAATTTCGACTCCTAACATGAATATTATTTCCAAAACTCACTCAGTACCGACTTTTTGTCCACTTCTTACAAGAATTTTAAGGAATATGTTGTGTTTTGTTATATCATTATCCGTGTTTCAAAATTAAAGATCCACAGCTAACCATTTACTGGTTTAGGTTTGATCAGGGAACCTAAATATGGTCATCTAAAAGAGCTTCACAGAGCTATTAAGCTATGCGAGCATGAATTAGTCTCTTCAGATCCCACGACTACCTCGTTAGGAGCCTACCAGCAGGTCTGCCTTCTGACTAAATTTGTCTCTTTTCTCTAGTTGGACAGTTATTATGTAATGCTTGCTATTGAAAATTCATGATAATGGTCGTTTTGCAGGCTCATGTATTCTCTTCAGGGAAGAGGAGTTGTGCAGCTTTTCTTGCCAACTACCATACACAGTCTGCTGCTAGAGTGATGTTCAATAACATGCACTATGTTTTGCCTCCTTGGTCCATTAGCATCCTTCCTGATTGCAGGAATGTTGTGTTTAACACTGCTAAGGTAAGCAAAGTCTTAGGTTCTGGTTGCAATCTCATTCTGAGGGTGAAATAACTTCCTTCAGTGATTCTGAAGCTATTTTCTTCAATACCAATTTTCTGATCTCTAGTTGTCGTGTCATGGTATAGGTTGGGGTTCAAACTTCACATGTCAAAATGCTGCCAACTGGTTCTAGGTTGTTTTCTTGGGAGACTTATGATGAAGATATTTCTTTACTAGGGGCCAGTTCAAGGATGACAACTCTTGGACTCATGGAGCAGATAAATGTCACTAGAGACACCACTGACTATCTGTGGTACATCACAAGGTGAGCCAGGTTCAATGGTATCTATTTAGATTTTGAATCCCTATAACCATATAACAACTTCATGGAAACCTAGGCACTTTATTTTTCACACATGTTTCTTCAGTTCATTACATGTGTTTGAAATATCTGAGAGCTCCATTTTAATAATCCCCTGTGGATTTCAGTGTCAATATCAATCCATCAGAATCATTTCTTCAAGGTGGACAAGGGCCTACTCTAACCGTGGAGTCAGCAGGGCATGCTCTTCATGTCTTCATCAACGGGCAATTTTCAGGCATGCTTTACAAGATTACTTTCTTAATAGTAACTAATATGAATTTCAGCTATCTGGTTGATGAGTGCCTTGCCTATTTCAATTACAGGATCAGCGTTTGGGACTAGAGAGAACAGGAAATTCACCTTTACAGGACCAGTCAATCTACGTGCTGGAACAAATAGAATTGCATTACTCAGCATAGCTGTTGGATTACCTGTTAGTTCTGCTCTACTTCAACTTACTGCAAGTATAGATGCTAATTAATTTGATCTGATTGTGGCTACTAAAATTTTAAAACTTGTAGTATGAAAAAGGAAAAAAATCGGTTATATTATTTCACTTACTGACTGCAAAACTTTTGCATTGTTTAAGAATGTCGGGGTACATTATGAGACATGGAAAACAGGAATACTTGGTCCAGTTATGCTGCATGGCCTTAACCAGGGAAATAAAGACTTGACATGGCAGCAATGGTCTTACCAGGTATGAAATGTGCCTGTTCGTATCTCTTTAATTGTGTCTTATAGTTGCCAGAAGTTTAAGCATGAAGGTGTTGGATCGAAACAGGTTGGTCTAAAAGGAGAGGCAATGAATTTAAACTCTCCAAACGGAGCCTCGTCTGTTGATTGGATACAGGGGTCTCTAGCTACTGGGCAGCAACCTCTGAAGTGGTATAAGGTAATTATAAGTGGGAAAATGTTGAATGTGGTTAGCAATTTTACTTGAGGTTGATTTTCATGCTGGAACCTTCAGGCTTATTTTGACGCCCCTGGAGGAAATGAGCCATTGGCGTTGGACATGCGCAGCATGGGAAAGGGTCTGGTGTGGATAAATGGGCAGAGCATAGGAAGATATTGGTTAGCTTACGCAAAGGGTGACTGCAGTAGTTGTAGTTACTCTGGAACGTTCAGGCCTCCTAAGTGCCAACTTGGATGTGGCCAACCGACTCAGCGATGGTCTCTTCTTTTGAATGCTTATTTTTTTTATGATTGGAGTTCAATCTTCAGCACTGAGTTGTAGAGTGTAATTACTGCTTCTCACAGCTAACTGGAACTTGTATGCTTCTTCTCAGGTATCATGTTCCAAGATCCTGGTTAAAGCCAAAGCAGAATTTATTGGTGATATTTGAAGAACTTGGAGGTGATGCATCAAAGATAACCCTTGTTAAGAGATCGACAACCAATGTTTGTGCTGATTCATTTGAGCACCACCCAGCCATTGAGAATTACACTACCGAGAGCAATGGTGAATCAACAAGAATGCTTCATGAAGCCAAGGTTCACCTGCGGTGTGCACCGGGGCAGTCTATATCAGCTATAAAATTCGCGAGTTTTGGCACTCCTACTGGAACTTGTGGAAGTTTTCAGGAGGGAACTTGCCACGCACCAAATTCACTTTCGGTTGTAGAGAAGGTAGATTTCCTTAGTAGTATCCTTTTGTTATTTTATACATTTGCACATCTTATTTCATTTTCATCTTGTTTTACCTTAATTCCACTGCCTGTCACTAATAGAAATACCATTTCGAGTGACTTAATGCTTGTACCATGAACTCTGCAGAATTGCATTGGAAGGGAGAGTTGTATGGTCACCATATCCAACAGTAACTTCGGTGCTGACCCATGTCCCAGTGTGTTGAAGAAGTTATCAGTTGAAGCAGTTTGTTCAGCAGTGAGTGACACTACTCGGCCCAATACAAGGAGGTAACCGCTCAAGCAACTTTTCAGATCTAATTATAATTATTTGCTAACATCGGCAAGCTATGAAGGAAGAAAAATAAGGTATTGAGTCAAAGATCCCAATGTCAGCTGTCATCTCCACATGCTCTACAACGGATAGCTAGGTGTTTTGCAATTTACAATGCGTAGTTGTGGGAGTAGGTTTTCCCGTTAGCTTTCGGATGGATAATGCGCTTGAACAGAGCACACATGTTGGCCTGGCATATGCCCTAAATTCCCATTCCATGGCCTTTTTATCCAGAGATGGGCTTGGAAAATAATGTTTGCACTGCATTGTAGAAATGATTGTTGTTTGATAGAATAAGAAAGAGATATTGAAGGAGAGAGTATTGGTGAGTGTGGGCACTATAATGTCTGATTATTATGTAAGCATACAGATTATAAATTCGAAGTCTACAATTTTTCTCATTGCTCTTGATGATCCGTGATAGTCACATCAACATATTGTTGTGATGGCTTGAGATCTGCACAACATGTCTCGAGTTTGAGTCAGGACATGCATCTCTTGTAAGAATTTGGGAGTTTTACTCTTTATCTTGGCCCATAAAATATGCTTTCCGGATAGAGTTTCCTTGAATCAAAAAAAAAAAAAAAACATATTGGCATTCTGCATGTCCTTTGTTATCATGTGGGGAATTGAAACTTGGATATAAATATAATGGTATCAACAATTGGCAGCTTCTCATGAACAAGCTAAGCACTAGGATTTAAACATAGATTCTAGTGGTGAAAGCACAGCATTCGTACAAATAAGAAGGATGAAAACGGACATGCCATCCATAATTACTGCAATTAAGAGAAACAACTTGAGGATCTTGGTGAACCCCGTAACGTAAATATATCATGCAGCTTCAGTTGCTATGCTAGAACCCTCAAATCCTGTCCACCATTACCGCTTCTTTCAGGAGAAAACGTTGCCGGGACCAGCCACTCCAATCCAGAGTTGGCACCAAAACAGAGGACTCCATTCTCGCTATATTCGAAAGAAAACGTTGTTGTGACCATATCATCATTTTCTATAAAACGTTATTCAGACCAGAAAACGCTAAACCCAAGACCCCAAATCTTAAATTCCAAATCCAATCTCGAAACCTAACTAAATTCCCAACCCCAAATGCAGACCCTAACTAAACACCTTAACCCCAAAAAATCCTGTTAGAACAGCGTTTAATGGGGCATATTTCAAAATTAAATATAGTTCTTTGACTTAAGCATGAATAGCGATGGCGTTCTTTAATGTTGAGATCAGAGCTTGGAAGTAGGGTGCTAAACTACTGATGTTCTATATTTCTCTTGTTTCTTTTTGCAGCTTTAGTAGCTACATACACTTCTTTTGGTTATTACCATTTGGTGTTTTCTATTATACAATCCACACATTACAACATTTTATAGGGTTTTTTGTTCCCTTTCATTATTATTAGTGTTTGGACCAGCTTGCATGTTTCTAAACTAATTTACAAGATACTAGAATTAATAATCAGATAAGTCTCTATTAGATCGTGAAGTTAATGACCAAATAAATCTCGAGAAACATTTTGAGAACTCAAACCGATGATTATTGAATATCTCACCTAAAATCTGGGCAACTGATATACTAATGATAATTAGAAAGCACAACCAAAATCTAATCAACTGAGATTGGCGGGTCCTGTTTGTCTTGAGAACCTTATCAGACCTGTTAGTGCTGAGCTATATATGGAACTATGGGTATTCGTCCCTTGCATTTTTGTCGACTCTCTTTGCTTCTTCCAAAATCATTATCAGCGTTGTCATGTATATGCTCCTTCCTTTCTGCAAACTTTGTACATCATGCGAACCCCAGTTGAGATTTTTGCTTATTGGCTCTTCTGGCTGAGTAATTGCCATCATAGGACCATAATTTTCCAGAAAAATGCATCGCCTTAAACATGATTTTTGAAAGTAAACGAGAAAACATGGAAAATACTGCCAGTCATATTGCTGCTAGATACTAATTTATCAGATGGTAAAATCAAGAACCAGGATATTTGGTTAGAATTTCTTCTTTGTCAGTTGGTTTACTCCAGCTACTTAAAACACGAGTGGCTTCGACAATATACTTTTGTTAAAAAGTATAAAATCAAGTACTTTGGACAATCCCAAAACAGACCAAACGCAAATCCAAAGCAGAAGCTGCAAACAAATTACTAATCATCATCATAGCTAAATCCTTGTTGTCTAAGAAATCTCTCAAACATAAAGAAGTCAAAGGCAATGGAAATTTAGTTTTGCTATGAAGCTTAGAGAATGAACTGCTAGTAACTTGCCTATTTCGCCTTACAGGATTTCCAAAATGTTCGAGAAGTCGAGGAATTAGCCATGCTCTGTAAGGATAAAGCAAACCATGACTATTCCCCGTCAATAAAAATAATACATGACTATCACATCCTCGGCATACAATTTGACAAACAAGAGCAACTCATTGCATTGAAATATTGCCTTTTAAACTTTGCCCAGTTTGGTGGTGATGCGTGATGCTTTTTGAAACTTTTTTTTTGTCTATTGATGCTTTTTAGATGTTCTTCGATAGCTTTAATATGTTAATGTCAGCAATTAAAAAAGATCATTCTAATATATGTTTAAAAAAAATAAAATTATTAAATCATCCTCCACCGCGTTAACAAACACATACATAATGTAATGTTCAAGAAGGTCACATTAAACACAGAACATGTATGGTCAACAAAGACAAACTATTCAGGTGAACACACTAGAGACGCATATAATATCCATTAACAGAGAAACTGAAAAATCCAAAAGAAATGCGATCAACAGGAACTTCTAGAAAGATACCAGTATTCATGTAGCATCCATACATCATGCAGTCTATATCGCATGCTTTTCTACAGCTGCCTGCAGTTTCATCTTATTGGCACCTGTATATTTCTCCACAATTTTCCCATCTTTCAGGAAAATGAAAGTCGGCATTGCCTGCACATCCCACTCCTGAGCAACAGACTGCGAAAGGCATGCAAATATCAGCTAGAAAACTACATCGTAGGTTTACTTTAGGTGGAGATACACAAGAAATTCAAGCCATCTCCACAACATAAATCTTAACAAAAAAGTAAAACATAGAAGAAGGTAATGACATGGATTCTTTTCACCTGCAATTCATCCACATCGACTTTCAAGAATGTGACATTGGGCAGCTTCCAGGCTAACTCTTCCACGGCTGGGGCAATTAATTTACAATGCCCACACCATGAAGCAGTAAAATCCACCACAATCTATCAAAATATGTTTCTTAATCATTAAATGGGAAATTTGTTTTGATACTCCGGAGTCCGGACATTCGAGCATTGTAACACCTTAGTAATTTTCTCTTAGTAAATCTAATGAAATACATGAGCGTATCAAATTAGCCAAGTGAGGCACAGAGACATTTTGCGTAGAAATCCTATTCTGTAGAAAGATAATTAAAAACGCACAAAAACTTGGGATTAAGGAGCCTCCGATAGTCATTAGACATAATGCTAAGGCAGTTAAGAGCCAACCAAAGAGAATTAAAAAAACTAGTTAAAATTATGAAAATCTACTGTAAAAATAGAGAAAGAAAACCCTATTCATGGAGATTAATCATAGAAAAAACCACACAACAAAAATCCAAATATAAATAACCAAACACAAAACATGAGAAGACACAAAAAGACTTAAATGCGATACCAGTTTGTTAGACTCTTTTCCCTTCTCAAGCTGCTGGTTCCAAGACTCCTCGGTTTGGCAGACAATCACTTGTCCTTCTCCGGCCATTTCCTCTCAGAATCTCAGGAAATGCAAAGTTGACTCTCTCTAGTTTATTTCTTATTACTGCAAGATCCAAACCCGGTCCCAGTATGTAGGGACTCACATAGTCACGGAATGTTGTACTTTACCGAAATGTCCCTCTCATGAATAAGAATTGTAATTACAGATATACCATTTTGGTGTCTTGGACTTTTGACGCCGAGCAGTAGCTTAATGTAATCGACAACCTGGGGAACCACGTCCATCACCGGCACATGTATACACGTGGCGCATGCGATGACGAGTTGCTGAAAGTAAGGAAATCAATCCCTTTGTGAAGTGACGCGCTTGGCGAGAGACATTGTAGAAATATATTTTTTATATTTTATTCCATCTTAATTTTGTATCGAGTCATTAATATTAAAAAAAAAACGATCGTATATATATATTTTTTTATAATTGGGGTGTTCAAGCCAGCTTGCGTGAACCACAACTAAATTCCTGAGTCCACTAAATATCCTGTAAATCCAATGAACATGTAAGGTACCGCGGGGGTGACAGGCGTGCCTGACAAGGTTTGAATCTGGGATGAGAGGAAGGGAGAAGCCCTTCATGACCACCAGGCGAAGACCCTCTAGCAATAACGATCATATTTTAATATAGATAGTGGGATGTCAAGTTGTTATTTGACTCGGAATAGAATAATAATATATTATATGTAAAGTATAAACTTATCCAGTTTAGAAACTACTAGTTACATGCCCGCACTACGTTGCGTACGTTGTGCTGACAGAACAAATAATCTTTACAATTGTTGAGATTAAAATATAATATTTCAGTATATAAAATTTGATATAATAAAAAAGATCAACATCCTCTATTATAATAACAGTAACATCGAAGTCTTAACTTCTTAAATTATCATCATCATCACTGTCAAAACAATAAACATTATTGAACAAATCTGAGAGAGAAACAAAAACAATATTAATAAAAAAGCACGTAAGAACAAAAACTAAAATTATTATTATTCTTAATATTAATATTATTATTGCTTTAATAACGGGAAGAAAACGAAATTAAATCAAAGGCTTAAAAAAAGCGTAAAAACATTAACAAAAGAGCAAATGTAAAAATACAATAAATGAAAAAAAAATTATTGACTGGGAAAAAAATTACTTGAACTAAAAATAAAAAAAAATTATCACACTACGTTGCGGGCTGAGTAAAAAAAAAATTATAATTGTTGGAATGAAAGAAATTAATAGCATATGCTGGTCCAAAATTAAAATATAATATTTAAATATGTAAAATTTAATAAAATAAAAAAGATCACCACACCTTATTCTAAAAATAGCAACATCGAAGTTTTAACATATAAAACTATCATTGCAGTTACTGAGAAAACAATAAAAAACATCAAATTATCCCTAGAGAAAAAAAATGAAAAACATTAACAAAAGAGTATGTAAGAAAAATAACTAAATTTTTTTTTCTTCTTCTTCTTCTTCTTCTTGTTCTTGTTCTTGTTCTTGTTCTTGTTCTTGTTCTTGTTCTTGTTCTTGTTCTTGTTGTTCTTCTTCTTCTTCTTCTTCTTCTTCTTCTTCTTCTTCTTCTTCTTCTTCTTATTATTATTATTATTATTATTATTATTATTATTGTGTTAATAATAAAAAATAAGAAAAAAAAATCATAATAACTTTAACAAAATATCAAACAAAAAAATAAAATAAAAATTATTAGGTAAAAAAAGTCATATGACTTAAAAAATAAAAATAAAAAAATGAATAAAAAACTAAAAGAAAGAACAAATGGAAAGAAAAAAAAACACAAATATCAATTTCCAAATGATCATAGATACAAAATAAAATTTAAGAACTAATTTTTTTGGAAAAAATACCACCCCAACAAATAAGAAAGCAAAAAAAATTAAAAAATCAAAGTCGAGCACACTTATATATACATGGACAAAAGTAGGGATTATTCTAGAAATAAAAATAAATATAGGGATTAAAATAAAAAATTAAAAGTATAAGGGCTGAAATGAACATTAAATATAAAAGGATTACAATCTAAAATTAAAAGTATAAGGGCCGAAATAAAAATCAAATATATTATCAATTTTAATCAAAGGACAAAACTAAGAAATTGAAACTACTGTACCGAATAAATTCATCTTTTTCAATTCAATCCGGAAATTAAAAGACGGATGACCGAATTGAACAATGGACACTAAACTAATTCCAATCGGAGGACGCAATCGAACTAAATCAAAATTTATATACCAGAAATGAGGACCATAAACGAAATTGGAAGTGAAGGGACTAAAGTGAAAAAGGTGAGCATAAAGGGGACTCTCCTGCACTTTTACGTGCAGGAGAGAGAGAAACGTGGCCAGCGGCTTTAACCGGCCGCCACCGCGTCCACGGCCATGTTTAGGCGACACGCTCCGCCGCGGGAGGAAGAACACGCGGAGACGCATCGCGTCTACGGCCACCGGAAGACTCCGCACGCGCCACCTAAAAAACAGGGCGTGGGGCGAAAAACCGGCTGGCGCGTGCCCATCACGCACTGACAGCCACCGAAAGAAATAATAAAAAAATTGAGGTCAAACCGTCCTGCCTCTGTTCCCAAAGGCACCGTTTTTGTCTTATTAGGGGCTAAAACCGTATTTAGTCAATTTCAAAAAATAATAAAATAAGAAGAAGATCGGCGGGGCAGACCGGGCCGGTCTGATGTGCGTAATGACCACGGAGCCCCTCGTTCTGACGGCGTTTTTTGTCGTTTTCGGGGGGCTTTTTCGTTAAATCACTGTTCAAAAATGAAAAAAAAAACACTATTGAAATCCACAGTGTTTTCACTCACAATCCACAGTGTTTTCCTGATCTCTTTTAGCTTATTGTATAATTAGTTAAAATACGGATACATTATGTTATAAATATTAACTTCTTAAATTTGCCTCAACTTATAGCACATAAAACATGTTTGGTATTGTATTGACAATTATGTTTTTTTATTTAGAAATAGATTGAGATAATATATATATATATATATAAATTTATTTTTAATATAAAAAAACAAATAAATAAATAATTTAAAACAAAAAACAAAAACAAAGTAAAACTCAATTAAAAAAAGACACTTAAATGTAAAAACAAACTGGATCTTAATAGGTTGATGGTGTAACTTGTTAACTTGGAGCCTGAGTTTTATTTTAAATTTTATATATCAATATAATATTTTTTATTTTTAAAAATTTAAAAACAATTAGCCCATCAAACACAATATTCATAAGATTTCAAAAACAAATAGAATTGAGCAGTTCTTCAACTAAACACCAAGTCATTAATTGTTTTTAAATTCTGATGGAGTAACAATGGACAAGGCTTGTGAAACCCGGTCCAACTTGATGAAAAATGATTTTTTTCGAGCCCAGATAATCTGATAGGTTAACTTCGGATCTAACCAAACAATTCAAATTAGTCAACTTTAATAATAATAAAAAATATTATTTATCTAACCGATGAATAGATTGAGCTTTAAATAAGTGGCTGCAAATAATGTGGCTCACGATGCCTTCTGAAGTTCCTAGACGCTGGCCTTATAGAGTGCACTGACAGTGGAGAGGGTATTATACATTTTAATTGACTTTCGGATGGGTGCTGTGCTGGTTTCGATGAGGGGCCGGGTGATAGTAAATGTCATTAAATTATATTATTTAAAAACTTAAATATTTAAATAAAATTTGAGAATATAATTTATATTATTATTTAAAATAGATTTTCAAGTGAAAGTTTTTTAGATTCAAAACTTGTACATAGGTCCATACTATCTTATATTTAATTTTTATCAAATAGAATTCGTGATCATTAGGTTAATAAAACTCTGATATCATATCAATGAACCATCTCCTTTAAATATTTAAGTTATTAGATAAGATTTTAAGATATAATTTATATTGTTATCTCAGAAGACAAAGACTTTCAATGCATGTTCCATGTGATGGTGATGTTGTCCTAATATCCCATGCTCTGGCTTTGTTATCCCGGAGATGGGCACTGCATATAATCCCTGGATTGAAAAGTCATGCTCCGAAATTCGGTAGGAAACGGGCTGTCTCGGATCGTTTTAGCAGTCGGGCTGGCTTGTTTCCCACTATCCAAACAAGCTGTACCGTGAGGCTAGACACTCTTCTAAAAGAAACGGAATGACGACTCATTGCTCCCGTAACGAATTGAATTGGAAATTGATGTTTCTCGCACGATGGTGCGCTGCCTGAGAATCTCACAGCACGTGGTTTGCACTCTATTCCGTCGTTACATTTATCCCGTTACGTTGACCTTCATGTATTTAAAATTGTTCACATCAACTTTCCAAATTGAACAACCGAAGGGCTCCCTTGATAACAAATTGCGAAATCTGATAGTTTCCCAGTAATAGTTATCAGGAAAATTCGCCTGCTGCTGCTCTGTCAACGCCCCAGGAAGTTCTTGGACAGCCGTTATGGCACAGCAGAGAAGCGGGGAGAGAGAGAGAGCTGAGGTGCATCATTCCCTCCCTCCTCGAAAGGAAGGATTATTGTTTCAAAAAATTGAGTTCAGAACACCTGATCTGACGTCATTCGCAAGATTTTTTAGGAGAAATTGTGGCCTAATTTTAGAGAGAGGAGCTGGCAGATTACCAGCCTCCAATGCATCAGCCCGTGGCCTAGTTCTCCGAGGAGAAGGGTTTTTAACAGATAAATTGCAAAGGAATAGGTCAGATTACAATGCAATTAACAAATTTTAGCCATTTTAGTAGGGCTGTGAAGTGTAGTTAAAGTTTTTTTTCAAAATGTTTTTCTTGTTCATAAATACATCAAAATTGTTCAGAAATAATTTTAAAAAACAATGACAAACAGTCACGAAAAACATGAGAAAAGGCTGTTTAAAAAACCCCGAGGAAGACAATAGCTTTACAAGCACCCAAGCAAGATCATTCAGATTTTATTACATTGCAAACCTCCTTGAGAAAAACACAAGACAGTAAACATCCTAACATGACACGTGCGAGTAACAGGACGAAGCACGCACAAGACATGTCAAATACATCTACAAGAACCATAAAGCAGAAAAGAAATTGAGGATCATCGATCCACACATTATGCAGTTGCGTGCTTTGCAACCAGCACTGGGAGGCCATCTTTATCAGCACCCACAGTTTTGTCCACAATTTTTCCATCTTTCAGGAAAAGAAAAGTTGGCATTGCCTCCACATTCCACTCCTCGGCAACAGCCTGCAAAATATACATTTAGCGAAAAAACACATATAAACATAGCTAAGCACAGGATTTCTCATGCCATTGACTTAACATCAGGTAGGTGAAGGCATAGATTTCTTACCTTCAATTCATCCACATCCACCTTCAAGAATGTGACAGTGGGAAACTTCTTCGCCAACTCGGCGAAAATGGGAGCAATCATTCTACATGGTGGACACCATGTAGCAGTAAAATCCACGACAATCTGTCAAAGTATGTTTTCTTAGTCAAGGCCAGATTAAGCAGAAGCTTAGGGAAAGAACAAGACATTCCATGAAGAAATCTCAAAAAATCCACTCCTAAAAACTTAATATAATCCAACTCCAAATCAATCTATCAAGATTCCAGTCCTTCATATCAAAACTACTGTTAAAATCAGGTGAGATTTTCAGGTAAAATTAAATTAAATCAGCAAAAAAAACCCATCAATTAAATCCTGAAACCTAAGATTTCACAAGTAAAAGACAGACCTAACTTTCCCACAAAAGATTGCATATAATAACAGGTGCTCTTTAATGGCCACACAAGTAAAATCATAACAAACACAAATACAAAAAAGGTTCAAAGAGACTAGCGAATACCAGTTTCTGAGACCCTTTCCCCTTCTCGAAGTGCTCTTTCCAGGTATCCACAGTGTGGCAGGCAATCACTTGTCCTTCTTCGGCCATTTTCTCTCTCGATAATATGAAGCACAGAAAAACGTCTTCTTTTAACCTTTGTAACGCTTGATTAGGGACCCCAATCCACTATATATAGAGAAAGAGCCACGAACAGCTCGATTACTTAGACGCGTCCCGCTTTGACATAGTAATTTACAGGTATGCCATTCGGATGGTTGTGGACATGATTGCGGGCTTTAGGTTCCCGTGACGTAACCTTATAAGTCAGCAGGACCTTTCTTTGTCGGCGGTGTGAACCAAGTGTTTGAAACGGCCGAATTGGAGGGCGACGCCTGTCACAGGTGCGGGGAATAGAATTCGAATTCAATGAATATTAGCCTCCCTAAATAGACCAATTAATGAATAATAAATAAGATATAAATATATTCTAATCTAAATTGAAATATATATTTATATTATATTTATATTATATATTTCTTTTTATATATTATAATATATTTTTTAATATTGATACACATATATAATATTAATTAATTTAATGTACATTTGAATGCTTCAAAATAATTATTTTATTTTTTAATGATTAATAAATAATATTGTAAAATAAATACTCATTAAATATTAAAAAATTGATAGATAGTTTATGAATATATAAGTCTCTAACCCAATGAATAGAATAAAAATATTAAAATTTTTGAACAAGAGATACTATTTTCATTATTGCATAATAGGATATTTGGATTGCAATGTACCCTGTATTTCACTAATTTTTCTTAGAATTTTTTTTATGTTTTTGAATAATTTTAATACACTAATATCAAAAATAATTCTTATTTTTTAAAAAATATATATATATATATATATATTAATTTAATATATTTCCAAATAAAAAATCACTTCCAAAAACATCTACCACTTATTCTCTTACACCAGGTTTATGCAAGAAGCTGCACATGCTCGCATTTTTTCGGGTGGACTTTAATTGTGGGCTTGGATCTCTACAGTTTTGCTCGTTTCCAACAGTGGTGAAAATGGGCTGGGCCTCTTATTTTTAACAGATGGACTGGTCTTTAATTAGTTAGGCCTCATATTTTTAATTTCTTGTTACTTTAAGATGTTTTTCTCATTGCATAAATTATAATGGACCCAGTACCAAACGTACTATCAGATGGACAATAACATTTTTATTATTTCACCAATAAAAATGCTCTCAAGCTAGCTTTCATTGAAAATATACATGAATTGGTAAATTTGAGGATACATTTTTTCTTTCCAAACTTTCTTTTAATATGAATACCAGATAATAATAATAATAATAAAAGTAGTGTACATTTTATCACATAGAATAGAGTCTCTAAAATTAAAAAAATTAAAAATAAAATAACATTAATGGTGTTTAAGATTTTTTTATTTTCTTAATATTAACACAATAAAATTGTTGGAAAACATTTAAAACCATCAATTTAATATTTTTTTAAGAAATTCTGTTTAAAAAAAGCATTTAAAAATCAAATTGAACCGCATTACAAATAGACAGTGTTAGGATATATTAAGTTTAGCCACTAAATTTTATGATTATTTGGAAGGGTGGCATGGATAATTTTTTAAGCTATTTTTTCTTAGAAATATCAAAATAATATATTTTAAAAAATACATATTTTGATATCAACACATCAAAATAATAATAAAATAATTTAAAATACAAAAAAATAATAAAAAACATAAAAATTCTCGGAAACATGGTCAACTACAATAAACACCCGTAACTAGGGAAATTTGATGCCGCTGAAAATCGCCCTCTTCCACTTCCATCCTATAATCTTAACTACTGACCTCTTGAAAAATGAGATAATTGTAGATTTTCTGTTCAATTGAAAATAATTTAGCCAAAATACCCGCTAGGAAGTCATAAAATAGACAATAACAATAACTCCATCCCCGTGTTTCAAAAATATTTTTTAATATTTTTTTAAAAAAATTTATTTTTATTTTAAATTATTTTTTTGTATTTTTAGATCATTTTGATAAAATAATATTAAAAATATATATTTTTTAAAAATATCATTTTAATATATTTCTAAATAAAAAACACACTTTAAAAACTAATGGCAAGAAAGGGTGAAGAGGGAGAAGGAGACTTTATGGAATAAGCTTAATTACTTGTCAGCTGCTCTGGCTGTTAAGGATGTGTTTCCTTTGTAGTTTTGGTAATCAATATTTTATAAAATGTATAACATTTTACACATAGCGGAAAGCCATTTAACTGGTAATTCGATGTGCGATTACTGATCAGCTAGTTTGGATTGAGAGTGATTTGTCAATTAGTCTCACATGAATCGTTGCTCTGCTCGGGCGCAGCTATCCATAGAAGGTAGAAACCTTAAGATCTTGCTAGTGTTTAGAAAGCGAGGAATTAATATGTCTCATCATTGTCGTGATTATGCCTCATTGACGATGTCTGGTATAATTTTGTGCAGTGGGATGTATATTGCTGTATTTGAGGCGGCTATAAAAAAAAAAAAATCTAGCTTTGGAGGGTAAGAATCGTACTGTGATGCCCCATCAAAAGTTGTTCTTTGTTCTTGTTGATGTTTTTTTTTTTATTTTATTCAAGAAAACCTTACTTCTTGGAAAGTTTAATTTGTGAGCCAGATGAGTGAATAAAACCACGGTTGTCCTAGATTTTTACAAGAAATGTATACTCTGACTCAAACTCGAGATTTATTATGCAAATCTCAAGTTTTTTATCATCACATTCCGTCCCGTCCCCTTGGGGATTTGTTGATGTTCCCTTCGCCCTGCTTGCATAAAACTAATTGTAAGTGACTCAAAAATTGTATGCCTGACATTATTTGGACTACAAAATTTAGCATAGTTTTGTATCAGTTTTTAGTTTAGTTTTCCAGCAGGAGCTAATATTTCAAGCTTTCTAATATAGCTGATGTTTCTAGCAGGCTAGCTTCCATGTATTGAAAGGCTCACAAGTTATTGGTTCCCTAAAGCAATTCTTCTGATCAGAGGATTTTGACTTCCATTTTGATCTGGTTATTCGTCTCGCCATCTAAATCTGCTTTCATTGTCCAACTTAAGTTGATTTTGACGAGAGAAAAATCCTAAATGTTTAGACCGTGAACCTGGATTGCTTCTGGCTGCATACCACAAGCGCTTGCCATGCCATGAGAAGCATACTTGGAAATGGTTTCAATGTGGAGATTCAGAACAGGAGGCAGGATGGTGCAACCATGCAAGAAACCTTCAAGATTTGGTCCATTTAGAAGATAAATACACGAAAAAAATGCTTTTACGGAAGAAATTCATAAAAAAAACATGCCCATAAAAATCTTTATCGACCCCGTTGATCAATCTGATCCGACATAATTTTTTGAACTATTCCCTTCATCCACCAACGATTTCTGATGCTTTAAACCAACAGGCTCTGGCGTGGACGTAGTATTACATCTGAATCAAGAGCCTGATCCCTTCAGCATGGAACCGTACAACAACGGAAGTATGGCACAAAAAAATCCTTAGTGTAAGGGTTGGCTTCACTGAATCCAGGCTTCAAGAAGGGAATTCCAACTGGCAATCTTCCCAGAGGTTTTTCCCTCGGTTGCCTCCATTCTCGTGGCATTACCAGCACGCTGCAAGCACAGAAGAGTTTAAGTCTAAAATTCCAGAGCACTGAAAGCGAGCTAAATTACAATTTGGCTTTCGAATTCTTAGTAGGTTGTTTCCAAAATGATAACATCTGCAAAATTGTAACAGGAATTTTCCTAAGACAGAATTCTATGAATTACTCTGTTCAACCTATTTTTCCTATAAAAAAAACTTCAAATTTGTTCACCAATACTAGGTACTGGAACTTTAATCCTAAAAAATTAAGGTGGCCCTTTCAGAAAAGAACCAATGGCCAAAGAACCAGAAAAATACCAAAAAAAAGTTGGGTTGACTGTAAAAAGCTTCAAAATGAACTTAAATGGTGCAATGCATGAGAATTTGACTCCAAAGATCCAGAAATGTTCCAGTAGATATCTAGAGTATTATATGATTATGTGCAGCTTTGACGGTTCTCAAGCATCACTCTCAATGCCCAGATGAAAGCAGAGAAGTTATACTGACCTTGAAACACATGTTCTTGTCTGTGTCACAAACTGGATAATCATGGGGGCAACAGTGGAGTCGATCCTTACAACATACGGCAGAATCCAATCCACAGCATTTCCATGAAATGCATATTCCAAAAAATTTGCGAGCACAGCAGCAGGTTTCTCCTGCTGCACAGTAAGTAAAAAGATCACATTTATTGGGTCCCGGTGGAGGTGGAGGTGGTGGATTTGGGCTCGTCTTTACTGGATAAGAAGCTAGCATGTTGATACCACAGACCCCTTGAGAATTGCCACTATTGCGCTGCATATGTATATAACCACTCATTCCCCAACCAGTTCCCCATGAGTTCTTCACAATCCAGTAATCCACTCCATTTTCTGACCCATATCCTACAATCAATACAGCATGATCCAAAGAAGTTGAACATGGGCCAGTGAAAATCCCCTATCACACAAAATAATAGAAAACTTGCAATCATGATGATGTTTGTTTTACAGATTTCACTAGTCATTGATATTGATTGCCACAAGGACCAACCTTTGAATACATCTGAAACGCTCTCTCACTGCCGCATATACCCACACTCACAGGTTGAGCTGCCACAGCTTGTAAGAGCTGTTTCTCGTTTTCAGGCACATCAACATATTTATCAATAGTCACAACACGCCTTTTCATCTGCAATACAAAAAGGCAGAGCATCATATTGATTGAAAGTGTTATCCAGTCCAAATTAAAACACTAAAAAATCTACATGGCAAACAGACAAGTGCCTACAAATGCATATGCAAGAGGAGATAAGAATTTGAGCAAAAAGGCTGAAATAATTCAGCAACAAGTCCAAACAGTAAAATTAAGGTTCTCACCTTTTCCTTATTGCAGGTCCCATCCCGGGCTCGATATGGATAATCTTCCTCGCCATCAATCCCGTGGTTGTTCATGACAAATTGGAATGCATAGTCCATGAGTCCACCCCCACAACCATCATTGAAACTTTTATCACACTCAATCAATTCTTGTTCTGAAAGGCTAACAAGAGATCCAGTGACAATCTTATTAATCCCTTCAATGGCTCCAGTAGCTGAGAACGACCAACAAGCGCCTATATAATCCAGTAGCGGATTTAGTTCCAAAGTGTATTAAAAAAATTCAGTTCTAAAATAACTGATTTAGCTTCGACAGACAACAAAAGATGTTCTGAAATGATCAAAACCAGGTGTATGTGCAATTCAATACCTAGCTAAGGACAGGAATCAAGTATTGTCCCGTGTATGATTTATAGATGATAAAAGAAGTCAGTCAGGAAAAAGTAACGCGTTTAAGCTACAATAAATTGTGGTCACCATCACAAGGAAACATCAAGCACCTAATACAGTTAGCCACTACACTGTATCATTACTGCAATTCAATTATACAACCTACAAACCAGCCCTCATAGTCAGGCAGACTTCTAAAAGAACAAAAATTCAAGACTTGATTTTGCACAGAGACTAGTAATTTTGCTTATCATTCACCGTATTATAACGTTTCACCTAAAAGAAATGTCACGGCATCATCCCATCAGATTGAATATCATCTAACTAAGCTTTAAAGCATAAGTTAAATGTTTCTACAACTACATCAAATTTATAACTCACGTACCACAGCTCCCTTGATCCTTGACATTGGTTACAGCCCCTTTCTTTCTCCAATCAATCGAAGCAGGGATATCACTAACAGCCCCAGTAATTTTTAGATTTCGATTATCAGGATTCAGAGGAGCAGCAGAGAGTCCCAGCCGAGAAGACTTGAACTCATGATGGGTTAGATCAGCAAAGGCATTGAGAGAAAGGGTATAAGAAGAACTACCCTTGTTGTGTTGCGTAACAAAATCATTGTTGTCTTCGAAGACTTTAAGTCTCCGAGACCTTTCTTCCTGCGAAGTGTATGTTTTACCATGTTCTTTGCACCATGTTTCAAATAGTTGAGAGATGTCCGAGGAAGAAGAGGAAGCAGAAAGGGAGGAGAAAAGAAGAGCGAGTGCAAAGATGTAAAGGAAGTTCATTTTTTGTTTGAGAGGAAAAAGGGGTGACTTTTGGCTTTTTGGGGTTTTGCTGGGTTGGATTGCCTACAGTTATGGAGAGCCACCCAAGTTGTGAAACATGGCTGTATTACGCTGGAGCTTTCCTTTTCAAAAGTGAAATCATGAATGTTTGTTTTTAAAAATAATTTTTATTTCAAATTATATTTTTAATATTCACATATTAAAATACTTGTAAATATGCTAGTATTTACTTAAAAATACTTTAAAATAATATATTTTTTTTAAAAAAAAAATTATTTTTAATATCATTATATAAAAACAATTATAATTAAAATATAAAAACACATGTGCTCGAAATGTAGTTCCGTACTTCCGTGTCTTTCGCTTCTTGGTAAGGGCCACGGCCAGGCTTTGTTTCTTCTAAAGGAGATAAGATCGTTGACTGGGGACATGTCAACCTAAGATTTCGACGGGTTGGATTTAAAAAAAAAAAAACTCGATTAATCTATTAAATTTAGGTTTATTTGTGACTGGTCTTTCTAGATATGATAGGGTCAGAGCTTGATAATCATACTGTTGATTTATATATATATATATATATATATATATATATATATATTTTCTCTTAAAATTAATTTGAATTAAGTATTTTAATTTATGATATAAACCTGATTTTATATAGATATTCGATTCATAAATAACATATTTTTTCACGATACTTTCTATTTTTTTAACGTGATTCATGTACCTACCTACCCGTTTACAAATTATAAAATGTGGTTTGTTGAAAATTCATGATTTTGGTATCTAGTGAAAAATATATAAAATTTTCTTCCGAAGTTAATGTATTTATTGCTTGGCTCCCACCAAAAGCCAGACATTTTCCCATTCTAACTCTAATTCTAATTCTAATTCTAATTCATACCCTGTGTTTGGGAAGTGTTTTTTAGAAAGAAAAAAAGAAGATTTTTTTTTTTTTTTGCTTTAAATTAATAATTTTTTAGGTGTTTTTGTTATGATACGATGATATTAAAAATAATTTTTAAAAAATAAAAAAGAATATTATTTTAATATGTTTTAAATAAAAAATAATTTAAAAAATAAAATATTCTAAACTGGTTTTATTGATAAAGAAACATACAGTTTCATGCATACCCCTGGATTGAAATCCATGCATGCCTGTGTGTGTGTGTGTGTGTTATTGGACAGAGACTTTACTGAAAATGTGGTAGATAACTTCGTAAAAAACAAAAGTTTTCTTAATTGAGCCCCTAAAGCAATTGAAACTCATCTAGTAAGTTCCTATCTATTTTCACTGCTGTTTTCCATCTAGATTGCAAATAATACATCACTTGAGAAGTCTTATTTTTTATCTGTCAGAAATGGGAAGGTTTTTAACTTTGGACCCAATTGGAATATATATAATACTCAAGGGACCTATTTGATAAGATTAGTAGTTTGTGGATTGCATCGAGAATTAATTCACAGAAGAGAGACTAATTAGAGGTTTGCCTTGAATTTATATCTTTGGCATGCGTTTGATAACTCAGACTAAGAGTAAAGTTAAGGATCACAAAAAGAGAACATGAAAAAAGGGGCCGTGTCTTCTTTTATGTTAATTATTATTTTATTTTAAAAAAAATATTAAATTTATATTTCTATATATATTTTATGATTTTTATATGTTATACTAAAAGTTTAAAATTATTATTTTAATATATATTTAAATAAAAAAAATTACATGCTACATTGTAAAACACAAACCATGATGGATTGGTGATTTGGCTCAACCGCTCAAGAATTTCCTTGATTATTTTAGACTCTCTATTGTTTGCTTAGAATTTCCCTCAAAATTTTCAACCTACCTTCAATGAATAAAAATATACTATTTTATCTTATATAAAACTAAAATTTGAGCTAATTAAATAATATTTTTTATATATAACTAAAAAACCAAAAGTTATCACAATACCAAAATCTCATATATAATCGCATTTTAAACTAATGATTTTATAAAGACTATAAAAACATGTTTTTTATTTATAAAGATCTTTTTTTTTCATTTCAAAATTGATCTCATATTAATTTTAATCAAAAATAAATATTTCTTAAATCTATTTTTTTATATATATAAATCACAACTAAATTTATTTTATTTTTATAAAAAAAACAAAAAAGTCGCCTAGGAGTCAAAACACGGCACATGTATCCACGGGGCTTGGGTCTGTTTGGGATTGCAGTTGCGGTAGCTTTTCAAAGTGTTTTTCGTACCGAAATACATCAAAATAATATTTTTTTATTTTTTAAAAATTATATTTAACATCAGCACATCAAAATAATCTAAAAACACTAAACAACCAGTTTTTAAAATGAAAAAAAAATTATTTTTTTTAAAAATGCCGGTTGCAACGCATTCCCAAACGGGTTGTTGAACGAAATTGACATACACATAAAAAATAGTATCTAGTGAAGCAGCAGCAGCAGCAGCAGTCTAGAGTAGAAACAAACACTAAAACTCAGTCGCTGCTTCTGATCACTTTTCTATTTCCTTCAAGTCAAGATAGCCCTAAAAATCTTAACTCCGTCCGACAAGGCAAGCGCCACCGAAATCACCAGAAACTTAATCTCCTCGGCCTACTTGTAATCAGCTTCCTAACAAACCATGGACGTTGATCCTCGTCACTACGAACAAATTGTAAGTAATTATTACTTTCATTATAATCTCAGACTACCACCGGTTCCTGTCTAGTTGCGTTATAATTTACACTCATTAATCACTGTTCTTATTGATCGAACCCTATTTTGTACTTTACATTAATCAGCATCAGCAATGCTGGGAATAGGTAGTTATGGGCATTACTGATGCTGATTAATGGAATTGTTTGGAGCAACTGCTGGTATTAATAGTAATTAGGGCTTCTGGGCTTTCGCAATCTTTCTAATGGATGGCTGTGTTGTTTTTAAATGTATTTACAGGCTATCAAAGATAATGATATCCACAGTATTGTGGTATCCTATCTGGTGCATAATTGTTACAGAGAAACTCTGGAGGCATTCGTGGCTTGTACCGGGATGCCGGAACCTGCTGATTATATCGAGGATATGGAGAAAAGAAAAGGTATGCAATTTTTTTCAGTTTTTTTTTATATAGAAAAGCAGGATTTGTAACTTTAAAGCATGACCACTAGCTTATCTCAATGTTTTCAGTCAGAATGCTTGCAGCTCTAAATCTTGAACTTCTTTAGTTGCGAGATATGCAGGTCGAGCTTGTTAAAAAATTGTCAATATTTAAAGAAAAGGAATTTATGTGGTCTTTTTTGCTTGTTTTGGGGACTAACTACCTAGCCTCAATTCGGTGTAAAAAGCACTATTTACCATGCTTAATTGCTGCACTTTACCAGTTTCCATTGTAACTTCTTTTCCTACTTTCTTCTTTTTGGAAACGTTGGTTGTTTTCATGAAGATTATTGGAAGAATCAAGCAGATATCGCTCGGCTACTGCTATGCCATGATATGCAGTGTTTAAACATCGGTAGCAATAAACCATAGATGCCTTTCTTTTTACCATAGTAGTTTGCTTATATTTTCTCTTGGATGTAAATGATCTGACAATGATTTTCTGATTCGTTCCTTTGCTGATCTCTGTTCTTTTTTATACCGGTGCTAATCATAAGCTACATGCTCAGAAATACTCTGTTGTGCCCTAGAGGGGGATGCACTTAAGGCCATTGAACTGACAGAACAAGTGGCATGTGACTTATTGGAGAATAACAAGGACTTGCATTTTGATCTTTTGAGCCTTCATTTTGTCGAGCTTGTTTGCGCTAAGAAGTGGTAAGTAGTAGAAGAGTGTACTTCCAAGAACATCTTCCACTTATTTTAAATTCTTACATGCTAATGGACAGCACTGAAGCTTTGGAATTTGCTCAAAACAAGTTGATGCCATTTGGGAAGGAGCAGAAGTTACTTGAAAAGCTTGAAGTATGTTCCTTCCTGAGTAAACCACTTCAAGCATAGCTACTGTTTCTAGTCTAATATTGCTGGAAAATGAAAAAAAACCATTTCCTATTGCTGCAGAACTTTCTGTCTCTGCTTGCTTATGAGGAACCAGAAAAATCACCAATATTTCATCTGCTTGGCTTGGAGTACCGGCAGTGTGTTGCAGACAATCTAAACCGAGCCATTCTTGGTCTGTTCCTGCAGTTTTTCTCCCTGTTCCATGTTTTTTCAGAAGATTCCATACTAGCAAATGTGCTTCTTGTTGATTTGATGATTCTTTCTATAATTATCATTCACACTCTTCTCTATTTATTTGTTGGTCCTGAATGATACCAGCCCATAGAAACTTGCCAAGCTATACAGCAGTGGAAAGACTGATACAACAGGCGATAGTTGTAAGGCAAAGCTTAAATCAAGATCATGGTAAGGTAAGACATGGTTAATGATTTCCCCCCTTGAAACTGTTAGAAGCTGAGGATTTTAGCTAATTATGCTGATATCTCAACTGTCCTTGAGTTTCTTCGGGACTAATTTGTTATTGGTATAGTGATGCTTTACTCTTTTAGTACATGTTTTTATAGGATGAGATTCCAACATTTTCTCTGAAGGACGCTCTCAAAGGCTAGATACTGGAAGTGATTAAAACATTTTGGTGAAGAGGTAATGAAGGCTACTTCATATCTTGTTGCCACTGTATGGTTTTGGAGTAATGTTTGTTTAGGGGAAGATAACAGTTATCAATGCTCTTGCATCTGTAAAAGCTGCTTAGTAGGCTGTCAGCTGACTCACGTGCCCGTGTCTTCCTGTATTTGGTTAGGTATGCCTCCTTAATCCTTATTGACCACAGTACTAGTGCATTTGAGTTTCAACTCTGCGCTGATTGGATTTGTCATTGTCCATGGTTTTGACAATCCAATGGCTTGTAAATTTTGACGTGCATGTTCAGAGACTAGGAATCTAGATTATTTTGTGCTCTAATGTCAAAATTAATTCCGTTTTGATGATATTGGAAGTCTTGTTAAGTGGTGCAAGGTCAAGATGGAAGGACCAAGCTATTTCATGCCACCATGACTTCACATGTGGTATAAAAAACATAATATTGATTGTAAGAACTGCCAATGGCTGCTGTAATATGGTGAACAGGGTGCACCATAAAACGAATTTTAATTCTGGAATGTTGATGTTGGAAATTTGCATATGTTTGGTAGTGGATGATTTTAGTAGTAATTAGAACGTAGGTTACCATCATTTGACTTGCTGCCTACCCGTGAGGAGGTTTCACCATCTCTTAGTGTAGAACCATGGGGGTATTCTAGTTGGTTTACAGGTTGCTTGGAACACGGGCTATTGCAAGGTCTTGTTTGAAGTTGATTTTATCTAACATGGCTTTACTAAATACATGCCATTCTTGAATGTGATGATGAGGTTACAGATAATTGTCCCCGAGGGGGTGGCCTAGTGGTTGGCCTGGGGTTCTCTGCTTCGGCAGACCCAGGTTCAAGGCTGGGAACCAACCTCCCCTCGTAAGAGCCTGGGACAGCCGGGGTTTTTAACCGCTCACCTGGGCCCACAAAGTGCGCTTTCCGAGGGGTGGGGTTTCCTCGTAAGGAATGATCCAAAAAAAAAAAAAAAAAGGTTACAGATAATTATCATCAGACTTTTGCTCAGCACATCTATCTTGAGGATTGGTTAGCTAACTACGCCTTTGCTTTTCATTTGCGGACCTATTTACTGTATGGCCGGGCCCTCCTCGGGTGAATTAGTTTGCTTTTCAGTGATATAAAGGCCTGGAACTGTTTTTTAAAAATGTATTTGAAAACAAATGATTTTTTTATTTTAAATTAAATATTTTTGATGTTTTTAGATATTTTTATGTATTAATGTCAAAAATAATTTTTAAAAAATAAAAAATATTATTTTAATACATTTCTAAATAAAAAATAACTGAAAGTATAAACGCAAGTGGGGCACCAATAAAATGTGTGACCTCAACTGGTCTCCGTTTTACCTTATCGCCTGGCAATCGTATCCAGTCCAAAAAAAAACGGGAGGAACCAACGACAAATATTTCAAGGCACGAACTTTAAAGAGGCGATTACAAGCAAACGACTGGCAAAAGCTGCAACAGTATGACCTGAATTGTTTTGATTATTTATTTTAATTTTGAAATTATTTGTTGGATTTTGAACTTCTCGTTCATTTTTAAATTATCTGACAATTTCTTATTTCACGAACCCGAAAATTCCCAGCTCTGAATTTTAAAAGTTAATAACCATCTGTCCACCGTTGGGTCGTAAAATTTTCCATAATATCTTTATATTTTTGGGATTCAAGGGTCTTAACCATAGCTGTTAGATCTAGGCTAACGAGTGAACTTAAGAAATATGGAATTCAAAACTTGATCGAGGTTTTTTTAAGTTGACGTGAAAAATATTAATCCAATAAAAACTGTTTTTTAATAATAAATTAATCCGGTTAAATTTAATCTAAAATCAGGTTAGTAAAAATGATTTTTTTCTTAAAAAAAAACAAAACGATATTATTTTAATAAAAATAGCTGATAAGTGACCCAGTAATCTAAGCGACGGCTTTGATTAGGACCAACCACTATGGTCTTTAACTCACCTACTTAGTTAAACAGCCTAAAGAATGAGCTGCTTTGTCTTCACAGCCTTTTGGGCTTTGAAATGACGCAGCTGATCCAAATCATAAATGGGCCAAACCACACCGACTTAAAAATTACATCATGGGCTTAGAAACAGCACGACCGATCCATGTCTATAGATAACCGGTAACCCCCTAAAATATCTCAGCTCTTTTCAAAAATTCAGATAATGCTGTCCGTAGTTGCTACTCCATCTCCTTCACTTCCCAGCCTCCACTCCGGCAACGACACGCTGCCCCTCTCCCATTTTCTCTCCAATACGCCCTCATTTTCTAGGGTTTCAAAAAATCTCAAGCTAAGCACTCCGAACTTAAGGTTCTGCAAAATTTATTGCGGCCTTGCTAAACCCAAAGAGACAATTTCTACGGCAAATCCTAATTCTCTAATCAAAGAACCTCACAAGTACTTTGATCAAGTAATAATCACCGTTCGATCAGGAGATGGAGGCCACGGGGCGGTCCTCAACATGCCTAATCAGAACAACAATGCTAGTAAGGGAAAACATGAGAAAAAGAGTAGACATAAGAGCTCGTATAAAAGAGATTTTGATGGATCGTTAGTTCTTCCTGTTGGTGGACATGGAGGTGATGTAGTGATTTATGCGGATGAAGGAAAAGACACGTTACTGGAGCTCCATAGCAAAAGTAGATTTAATGCGAAACGCGGTGGAAATGTTGATGCTATGGGTGTTTTAACTTCTCAATTGCATAATGGACTTGCTGCATCGACGCTGCGTATTCCTGTGCCTGTAGGTTTGTATGTCAAGGATTAGATTTATTCTATTTTTGCTACAGATTTTTTTTTGTGCTCGCTACTTGGTTTTTATAGTTTTTCTTGTTAATTAATGTGATAGGTACGGTTGTGAAGCGTAAAAGAGGGAAGTTATTGGCTGATTTAGCGCAGCCAGGCGATGAAATACTTGTTGCGAGGGGTGGACAAGGAGGGGTGAGAAATTATTGTATTGCAAGTTGTTGTTCTGTTTAATATATTTTTGTTACTGTCAAATTCAGTGTTCAGTTTAGAATTCATTATTGATATTAATGGTTCTGTGGCAGATTAGTTTGATTGAAGCCCCGGAGCGTAGAAAGAAAACATTAATGGCTGTAACAACGAATGTGATGAGAGATGATAGTGATAAGGTGAAGAACATACCCTTTGATTTATTTATTTATTACTGTTTCATGTGTGTAATGCATCTCATTTCAATGGTTTTCTTGCTGGTTATGATTGCATTTCCTTCATTGGTTTTCTAGTCTATTTTAAGAGTTTAAGATGCATGTAAGGATGATTATTGGACTGGACAACTGTGTAGTGATTTCTGCAAATGGGTTCTGGTTTCTTGCCTATTTATATGGCAAACAAATGTCTCGTTGTTTGCTCATCTGTTTTGGAAAGTTTTCTAATTGTAAGGATAGTAATTTTGCCCTTTATTCTGTTGCTAAAGATCTCAACATTTGACCTGCGCATAGGCCACAACTCTACCCAAATCAATTACCTCTTGAACTGAGGCCGTAAGGTGAAATGTTGATTGTTAACGCATGCCTGTGAAGATAATTATGATTCTCCATTCATATCACAAAATGTTTTACTGGGTGGCCTTTCTGCATAGATTTGATTTATTAAAGAACTTGCTCAACGAGAATTCTAGACTTCGCTATAGAGCTATAAAATAATCAACAATAACAGTATATATGGTTTACCACTACTCACATTTGATTTTCACTTATCCTAAAACAAGCCTTGTACATTATGATTTACTGCAGGTTTTAATTCTTGGCCAGCCCGGGGAGGAGGTCAGCCTAGAGTTGATTCTACGAGTTGTTGCTGATGTTGGTCTGGTGGTTAGTGTTGTTTCTCACTTAATTTTTCATGTTTGTTTGCACATGCCAAGGCAGTTTACAACTTTAGTGATTGTTTTATATGTTTTGTTGGATTACTGTGGCTTTGACCAACATTGCTCGTAATTACTACATTATCATAATCTTCATATTACCAGAGATGTTAATTTGCTGGTGTAGGGACTTCCAAATGCTGGAAAATCAACTCTTTTAGCAGCCATTACACTTGCGAAGCCAGATATTGCTGATTATCCTTTCACAACATTGATGCCAAACCTTGGACGCCTCAATGGTGACCCAACTTTAGGAGCAGGTATGTATTCATCTGAAGCAACATTGGCAGATTTGCCAGGCCTTATAGAAGGCGCTCATCTGGGGAAGGTACTGTGCTTTCATATCTAATTAAACTATTTATCTAGAGCTTGTAATTGCTAAAACTGACTTTTTCATGTCCTCAAGGGTCTTGGTCGCAATTTCCTAAAGCACCTTAGAAGGACTCGTGTATTGGTCCATGTTGTTGACGCAGCTGCTGAGGACCCCGTGAATGATTACAGAACTGTCAAAGAAGTATATCTTCCGTTTATGCTATATTATTATTGGCTTACTGTATATTTATTTTGAAAAATAGTTTTCAGCTTCACATGTATACACAGATTTAGAAGTGCTTTTCTGTTTTTGTGAGCTGATATGACTTTGTTTGGTGAAATCTATGGTATAGCTTGCCTATTTAAGTACAAACTAAACTTCAAGATCTCTACCAACAGCTTTCGGGAGTGAACCCAATTCAATTAGCATTTGTTAATACTAGATTATTTTTATGCATTATAGTGCATTTTTATCCTTTGATAAATTCCATAGTTATCAAACCCTGCCTGGCTAGTGGATTGACCAAGTGACTTGCTTACATGGGGCCAAGCACAGGCCAGCTTTGCTTTTATAATGCTCGGGGAGTTGATTTGGTCAAACATGGGTAGCTTAGTGGGTCAACCCATGACCCGGGTGGACTGGTCAATCTTTTTTTTGTTATATCCAAAATGATTTTGTTTCATGAAAAAATCTAATAGACCTGACTTGTTCCCTTGGGATCGGGGCCAGTTCCAATAACTATGGAAAATACAATAGTTTATTCTTTGGGCATGCTCTTTACCTGCTGTACTGTGTAGAGCTGTACGCTTGTCATTTCTCCTTGTGAAGCAATTAAGATCACTCCAAATCTTTGCCAGAATGTGGACTGGACCTCATTCATGAAAATTTCAGAAGAAAACAGGGAAAAGAAAAGAAAGGCTGTTGTGCAATGTTAAACAACTGTTAACTGTTTTAGAGCTTTTGAGAATGAAATAGCTCATTAGATTACGAGGCTGTTATAAAGCTGTAAGGCATGCTTTTCAGCTTAGACACGATCTTTGGCTGTGCTTGAGGGGGTTAGACTTGCCCGTGGTAGTTTTATGTATGATTCTTTACTAACTTTTGGAAATGGGAAAGCTAAGGAAGTTGTTTGTCCCCGTTGTTTGTCAGCTGGACATTTCTTTTTCTATTTGAAGTTATTAAGCTGATCCAACCTGTGATGTTGCAGGAATTGAGAATGTACAACCCTGAGTACCTTGAAAGACCATATGTAGTGGTGCTAAATAAGATTGACCTACCTGAAGTAAGTCCATATGCAGCTTCGACCCTTTGTTTCAAATATCTTCCTTTTCGAGTATCTACATGCATTCATATAGAAGACCTATATTCTTGCTTTAATATATCAATTATTCTTTCAGGCAAGGAATAGGCTTCTATCTTTGACTGAAAAAATATTGAGAATTGGTTGTGACGAGGTAACTTCTGAGCCAAAAATGATGTTGGAAGATGCAGTTCATTCATTGTCCACTGAAGATGGCAGCACAGATAAGTTGTCACCTCAGATAACTAATAAAGATAAAAGGGATCGAGAGATAGAGGACTATCCATGCCCCCTTGCTGTTGTGGGTGTTAGTGTTCTGTAAGTTAATCATTTTTCCATATTTAACATGGTATGGAAATCGCAGCACTTTGCATCCCCCTTGCACCATGGTTTTCTTTGATAATCTGCAACTTCATGATTGTATCATTCTTGGCTTACATTATTTTTTATTTTTTTTGTGGGGGTAAGAAGGTGGTTTCTGTTTCATCTCTCAACTTATTGCCACACCGTTAGTTGCTCTTATAATGCTACTAGGTTCACAGGATTGAGTATGCTAGATAAAAAAAATATTGTCAGCAATGATGTCATAAAATATTACCTTTGGCATTTCATTCAGGCCTAAGATTTCCATGACAAATAAGTATCTTAGTAATGTGTGTAATAATATCCTTGTAGGAAGATTGAAATTTATTGGTTCATTGTGAATTCTGTCCTTCCAATGTATAAATCATAGCCGTTTCCTTTTCCTCTAATTTTCTCTCTACTTTTCTTTGTTAACCTGGATCTGCACTGTTGCTGAGGACAATAATTTATGCCTAGAATTTCTAGTCAAATAAAAATCTAGTCAATTTACAGGATCATCTCTGGTAGGAAGATCGATATCATCGAATCTGTGAAATCTTATACATAAAAAGTTTGTTTTTTCCCGAGAATTTGGTCCCGCATCTGTCTCATGGCTAATTTGGGATGAGGTGAATTGGAAGTTGTTTCATGTGCTTTTTTTCTTTCTTTTCTTTTATTGTCTTTTTCAGGAAAGGAATCAGGATAAATGAGATGTTGAAGGAGATAAGGGCTGCTTTAAGGAAGTGCAGGGATTCTCTAGAGGCATTGGAACCAAGTACGAGACCATGAGAGCATTGCAGTTGCAAAATGTCTAAAGAGCCATCAGTTTGTCAGCTAAAGCTTACATTGATTATACCATGATCATGGTGTGATGTATAAAACCTTCCTTCATGATATTTTTGCCTGTCGCTCAAGAGCTGCCGAATTGCAGAATTTCAAGTATGCTGAAATTCTCACCAAGCTGACTAAGCAATTCATGCTCAGGTGCTTATTATGACCCATTTCTTTTAGTAATTGTTTTCACCAGTGTCCACAAATTTTTTGTAGATAATTTGTATTGAAACTTCATATTTGTTTGTCACAGATTGGCGTACTTCTTAGTGTGGATCTGTCTGACTTTTACATCTTATGCCAGCCTAAAAAATCCATTTGATTGACAATTGGAGACCGTTACAACTCTCTCTCTCTCTCTCTCTCTCCCTCTCTCTCTCTCTCTCTCCCTTTTCAAACATTTTCCCTTTTCAATTGCATCCTTTAGATCTAACTAGATGGAATTAGTAGTGCAATTATGATAGAAGTACTGAATAAAAAGAAAGTGTACTAAACTGTAAAACACGAACAACGATAAGATCTAATCTGAAAATTTTGCCGATGTTTATTTTAACCCACAGGCTTATTTGTTTGTTTTTGGGTCCTAGTGACTCATAAAAAAATAGTGACAGAGAGACAACATAGTGGATTGGTGTGATTCTGGCCATTTAAATGACTAAGATTAAGTTTGGTGTCGAAATGTTTCAACGAGAGAGGGGAGTTGGATGATATGATGATTATTGTCATTCAAATTGCTGGAAAAGGTCGATATATTTTTGTAAAGATTTGGGATCTCGATTTGATTTTTGACTGATTTTTGGCAAGTGAGTTTAAAATTTTATTTTTAAATATAATTTTAACACATTTATGATTTTGTTTTTAACTTTCAAACGTGTTTATATGGTTATAATTTGTTTTAACAATCAGAAAATATTTTAAGAAAATAATTATTTCACATAAAAACCTAGTGTTTGCTGAGACAAATAATAAATGTATTAGTAAGAAAATTGGTTTTACATTGCGAAATATGTTTTGCGGTTATTTAAAATAATTTATATATAAAAAAAGCTTTTGTTTTATAATTAGATAAAAATATCTACATGCGAACGTGAGAAATGGATGTTTTAATATACATCTTTATCATAGTTGTTTTGCTTAATTTTTGGTTTAGATCAATAAATTTGTTATTATTTATTAACATATAATTCTCTATTTATTTTATTAAAGGCACATATTAGCCTTATTTTGCAATAAGGAATTATCTTGATAAAAGATATTTTAAAATAATTGTATTTTCAAGTTTAATAACAATGTTAAAGAATTTATTAGAACCTAAATAGTTTCTTACGTTGAAATACATTTCAGATCCTAATAGTATATTGGAGACACACAAACTAATCAAAAGAAACTAATAAAGGGTAGTGGTTTTATTGCATATATATTTATTGTTTACTTTCTTACAAATCACAATGAGTTAGAGTAATGTTTTTTTTCTTCTAAATTCTTTTTGATCGTTAATCTTTTGTTTTGCACAATTGAATTATTTTAGGCTTAAATTAAGAGCCAATCATTTCATTTTTTGAAGAAAGAGTGAAATTAAAAAGGAGAACCAAAGTGAAAAATATGGGCAATGAAGGTGACAAGTTCTTATTTGTTAATAAAATTTAGTTCAATATTTTATCTTTTTAACTTAATAAGTGATCGGTCTCTTAAGTTTGTCGTTGATATCTTTTTTTTTTTATCATAAAAATAGTTAAAAATAGTATCAACAAGTTTCACTGGATGAGGAGTTCTAATTATTGTTTTAAACTTTAATATATTTTTAAAAACTATCCAAATGTCTGTTTGAGAGTGTAGTTGAAATTGCTTTTGAAAGTGTCGCATTGAGATGTCACATTGAGATGAAAATAATTTTTTAGAATAAATAATTTATAGCCTTAATTTTTCAGCCAGGTGGCTAAAATCTAGAATGTCAGACAAAACATTGTTTGCCACAATGGATGAGGTGTCATCCGTCCAGTTAAATAAATAAAAAATTAACTATATCAAGTATGAAGGCTTATAACTTACAAGTTAAATAAGTTAAAAATTACTATATCAACTTTGATGAGTTAAGCTAAGTCACCTAAGCTATTATTTATTTTTATTTTTTATGTATTTATTTTCCCCTTTATTTTTTTAAAAATGCAACTTCTCACTTTGTTATTGATGAATTATTTCTTTCTTTAACTTAAAACAAAAATATATATTCACCATTTGTTATTAATGACTTGTCTTTGCAATCTGTTTGAAGAGCGAGATTAATGAGATAGATTGAGATCCGAGTGCTTTTTACACGTTGGACAAATATGCTACCTGGACTTGGTCTGGGCCGGGGTTGATGGGTTAGAGTTTAAAACGGGAGGCAGCCCAACAATATTATGATTTTGTGGATCAGCCTGATCCCTGCCTGCTAACTAGCTTCTCGTTGCACTTGTGGCCGTTTGTTTTTGTTATTGAAAAGTTATTTTGTAAAATTCCTTTTCAAATTATTTCTTTTTGTTTTTTAGATAGGTTTATATAAAAAATAAATTCTAAAAAATAAAAAATATTATTATAACATATTTATAAGTAAAATTAAAACTGTAACGCAAATTCTCCCGCTGTAATCTTTTAATTCACATGGACGCCGGGGCGAGTTTCTATAATGCCAGAGAGCTTGCCATTTTTACACACCATGTTATCCGCAGCCAGGAAGGCGCAGGTTGTTTTTAGTGCATGGCCCGAGCTGGAATGTGAACGCCAAGCATCAGAAACCTGTTAGCTGTACATTCATGCACTTTTGAGCGCTTGTCCCGAGTTGAAATGTAATCCCAAGGACCGGCCCGTCGTGAGAGGTTCAGTGTACGGCATAAGTGTGGAGAAAATCTAGGCAGGTGGGTCCCACTAGCAGTGCATGAACATGGCAGTTGCTTTCCCCCTGAGCTGAACTCCAAGCCCCCACCACCTCACAAGAGGTGGGAAACCCCGCGTATCAAGCAGCCGTTGCACAAAATGTCATGTGCATGCATGTTTTGGGCACTCCAATGTGTTCTTATCTTCTTTTTTTAATGCCAATGAATCACGTGCAATTTGTGGGTTATGTCAAAGTGATGTATTGCATGCTTTAAACTCGATAACTGCTATATTGATCATAAGTTTTTTGACATCATGATCCTTGGATAATGTGTTCTTATCTTTTTTTTGGATGCCAATAAATCACGTGCAATTTATGAGTTATGTCAAGTGATGCATACTTTGAACTCGATAACTGTTATATAAATCACAAGTTTTTTGACATCATGATCCTCAAATATTGTGTTCTTTATCTTTTTTTTTTGGATACCAATAAATCACGTGAAATTTGTGGGTCATGTCAAGTGATGCATAGTGTAACTTAAACTCGATAGTATTTTTTGACAGCACGCTACTCGAGACCATGTGTTCTTATCCCCAAGCGTTTGCCCACAAACACACCGCCTCCAATGGTAGATGACCTATAACCCCGACTAAATTAACAATATATATCAGGCAAACCCAAAACTCTTCTCTATGTTTGCCACCTGAGCTTGTGTACTGACAAACACCACTAGACAAGTGTTGTCCATGTAAGAAAACTTTGAGCTCTGCCGTGGACACGATCGTTCTGGTTCTTCTTGCCAAGTATGATCAGCCCCAGCTCATTTGGAGACACGTTTCGAGGTCCTTGCCTCTTTGCTGCGTTCAAGCACTTATCCTTCGATGCTGATTACTGCACCTTATAAATAAGCCCTTCCGCTGCATAATGTCATTCTCACAGCCGTTACTGTTTAGTTTATTTTCTCGTGTTTTCTGCGGGAGGAATGTCAAAATCAATCATGAGTGGTTATGGAGAGAAAAAACAGTTCAAGAAGCCTGCGCAGGCTAGTTCTCGGAAAGGGTGCATGAGAGGGAAAGGGGGGCCAGAGAATGCTCTCTGCTCTTACAAGGGTGTCCGACAGAGAACTTGGGGGAAATGGGTGGCTGAGATTCGAGAGCCCAACCGTGGTGCTCGTCTCTGGCTTGGCACCTTTGACACCTCCCATGAAGCTGCCACGGCTTACGATGCTGCTGCTCGTAAACTTTATGGATCTGAGGCAAAGCTCAATTTACCAGATCTCCAAGGTAATAATTGCCAGTTTCCTGCCTCTCCAGCCAATTCCCAGGTGACCCAAATGACAACCCAGCCTTCTCAAATCATCCATAACTATAGCTCTACTACATCTACATGCTCGTCCAATAACCCAAGTATCGAGTCTAATGAAATGGCACCAGTGCTATACAACCACGATCCAATCATGTCTTTCTCTAACGAAGGCGTTGATTCGAATGGAATGGAGGCAGTGAATTTTGGGCGAAGTGAAGTGGAAATCAAAGAATTTTGGTCGAATTTCAACGTGAACATTCCTTTCGATGATTCGATTTGGGATGAGGCAGCAATGTCGATTAATTTTCCAGTGCTGGAAGATCCTGGGATTTTTGCAGGCAATCTCATGGAAGGAACAGGTAGGGACACATTGCAGACTCCGTGGTGCATGTAAAATCGAAGCCCCTGTACTCTTACATGTCCTTCTGAGTCAACAAAAGAGAGAAATAAAAACACAATCCTTATATAGCCGTGAAGCCACTGAGTTTTTTTTTGCTCTAATCCTGGCTCGTGTACATTTGTAGTGGTCTCTCTCCAACAAGTCACGGGCACGCGCTACTCCTACTGTGATTATACTTCTGTAGTTGTCTCTTAACCTATATTCTGTACAAAGCTTAGAGATAAAATAAAAATAAAAGATGGTCTAGTTTGAATTTGATTTTTATAATTTCTAAATTTCGTTTCGCATCATTGAATCCCCCCCCCCCCCCCCCCCCCCCACATGCCCTCCAAATTTCTGCATCAGTTTTTTTCTTCGCTTCTTACAATTTTTTTGCCTCTATCCTAATTGCTGCTGGCTCTTTCCTTGGATTTTCTAGTACTTTCTCAAACTTCTGAAATTCGAATTTCAGAAAGGTCATTTGCGGACATCTGTCGTCGTTTGACACCTGACAATAATACCAGCACAGTATTTTATTATACATGGTTTTTTCTTGCTTAATAATATGGTCGGAGATTTGTAACAAAAAATTGAAAAGATAAAAAAAAATAAAAAATTATGGGGGCGGTCTGGATTTATACAGAATGTTTGCTATAGATTGCAGAACACAAATATATTCTGAATAGAGCTTTATCGCCGCCCCAGTTTTCTGTCACATGCTCAAATTGGAGGTTGTCTTTATGTGCTTTTGTGATCTGGGACTGTCCCGCATTCCATTTGCATTTCACTTTTGCAAGTGTTGCAGGCTAACATGACTATCAGATTCTGTGCAGCTACTTGCATGGACCCAGGCAGTTTCCTTCCATGTGAACACACAGAAAACAAGCTCAAGAGTTCTGCATCATGCTCTGACGCTAAACACCAGTATACAATTCACATCAGGATGGGAAGCTTTTGATATTATCATTGTTTTTTGCAGTTGCGTAAGAATTTTTTTTCCTAGACCTTGGTTTTTAACACAATTTGAGATGAGAAATAGGTTCAAGAAATAAAAACTAGATGATAAATCGGCCGGAGCCTAGCTCGACGCAAACCATGTTTTAAAGGAAACATGGTCACAAAACAACTGAGATATACACCGTGTGCATATTATCTGCAAGATAGTACACATCACACAATATTTAGAATTATCTGAAGAAGACTACTCGAATATTCCGAATGAACTTTACAAGCGCCTTCCAAGCTCATGGAATCGGATCTCTTCATAACGCAGCCACGGATGAAGCCTTCAGGGGGTTCCAATATCTATTGTGGAGCCATACGGAATCGGCTTCTACAGCATACCCATCTTGATTACGATGCCATCCGAAATATGCATGGGTCCTGTTCTTTATATCAAGAATGCCATGTCCAAAACTAGGTTCACGAAAAGCTGAGTAGCTTGGCTGTGGCTCTGTCATGCTGCATGGTGAAAAAATGTTGGCAACTTATTTAAACTAGTTATATACAAGCTAAACATTCATGAAACAAAAATAATAAGGAACTACCTGGTCACTAATCCTTCTAGGTTTCCTCCATCTCCAATGGTTATGTAAATGGGGGCAAATTGATCTCTTATGGGAGTGCACAAACCATTCACTACGTTGTAAGCAATATTTGATATACGTTCCTGCAATGCGAAACAATCCAAAAGCTGTCAAAAGTAGGAACAATCTACTAAAAAATTATACATATTTTCTCCCATTTATCTATTTAACCAGTCTTGTGTCCATATAGATAGCAGCAATTGCACCAGAGTCTTTAACGAGGCCTCCATCCCCTGAATAACATTCTAAAACTATCTTAACTAATTCTGAAAAAATGGGCAAAGCATCTTTGAGATTTATGCTTGTTCTACACCATCCAATTCAAGATGATAAGTGCATCAAATATCATAAACGGAGAATGTGCATGCACTTACAGATCGCTCATAAGCATGGACATGGCCAGCGAAAACGACATCAACTTTGAACTCCACAAACCATGGCTCATACATTACTCTCATGGTTTCCCCTTCCATATAATGATGTGCATAACTGTTATACATTGGACAGTGCATAAGAACAATAAGCCACGGTGTCTCAGTCCTGTTTACTTTAGGCAGCTCCTTTTCTAGCCATTTGTATTGAGGAGTGTATTTTCCTGCAAAATGCCGACCTTAAGTAGCACTCTACTTTGAAAACTCTTACAAATCAAGTCTTTGACACGCATACAAGCAAACTTAGCACTATAGCAGTTATGTTTAACAAGTTCAATAGTCTTTCATGGCAGGAAATTCAGCGTAACAAAGATAACAAGCATATAAATCGCAAATGATAGAACAAGTCACAATATTGTCCAGTACTGAAGCTGCAGAAATAAATTAGTTTAACAATCATGGCCGATCATTGTCGTTCATGTATGCTCAATATCCCTTTAACAGAGAATAAAAAAGTACCAAGAGTGAAAAGGTACCATAAGCTGAGTAAGAGGACAAGACAATGATGTATGCTGAAGCTCTCTTGATGGAGTACCACATAGGAGATGTGCTCCCTGATGCTCTATATGGGACATGGTAACGGTGGGTATAAGGCTTAAATGGTTTACTTTCACCCTGCAACAACATTACCAATGTTTGATCAAGACAATCGTGGTTCAAATACCAGAGAAACACAAAATATAACCACCAACTTTTCAATTAATTGAAAAAACTAGGCTAAAAAGCGAAATAAGAAAAACTAAGATGCATACAATTTCAGGAACAAAGTCAATTTCATGATTCCCGGCAGTCCAGATCCAAGGTTGATAAGCTGCACTTCTCTCTATGAACCTTCCCCAAGTATCCCACCTCGAGTTGTCATGAAATGGATAATCATCTGCATAAGACAGATCCCCCACAAACAACAATGTCTGTCCCTTTGTTGGATTTAACTCATAGTGGGTAACTGTCCTGTTTGAATCATGAGTTTGACCAAGATCCCCTGCTCAAAATGTTAGATCAAGTGATATGAGGATATAATCTTACAGAAACATTGATGCACGTATAAATCACTTCGTTCTGTTGAAATCGAGAATGAAAATGAATGAATAAATATGAACTATACCTATGAGACCAAAAGTGTATGGGACATCAGGGCCAGGTCTAGGAGGAGTAATAAACCAGAATTGTCTTGTTGTGTTTCCAACTCCAACCTCATAGTAATACTTGGTATCAAACTGCAATCATAATAAAACTGAATTACAAATCACAATCTTACTTCTTCCCGATTGAAAACTTTGAGCATAGTGCATACCTCCAAATCCTTAATGGTGCAGTGGTGAATATACCCAGAAGTGTAATTGAAGTATTTATACTTCAGAATAAAGCCCTCTGCAACATTTTTCAACTCACTATTTTCAGCCCAGTAAAGCACTGTCTTTGAACCAGGCTCGTCCGGTGTAACCCAGGACACAATCACACCCTTCCCCTCATGGTCTCCTTGTGTTATATGAACCTTTGGTCATTACACAAAAATGAAGAACACAACACCATAGTATAGCAAGTGGTAAAATTCAGAATCTGAAAGAAACAGAACGCACCTGTTGAGGAGCGTTATAACCTGGAGGGACTCTAAACACATCGCTGTCTAATGGCATATCAAGAGATAAATCATCATTTCTTACATAACTGCTTGTTATTCCTCCATTGGAAATCTCTGCAAATCCAAATATCAATCCCACCAAAAAAATCCCAGCAAAAGAGTCCCGTCTCACTCCCATCTCTACCCTAGCCGACTAGCTTCCAATTTACAGCGACAGATAAACTCTTAAAGATCACTCGTCCCATGGCAGGAGAGTTGTTTTTCTTTTCGTGATGCTAATAAACGGCGCGAGGAATATTCATACCTTGATACGGATATTTAAGTAGCGGGTAAGGCCCCACGTGGCCCTTTTCAGACATTAAACCTCAACCTCGTTGTCTTCATTGATGTTGAGAGTAAAATTATCAAATTACTATACTGTTTAATTTAAAGGAAGAGAAGAGTGTTTTTAGATCGGACAGTGCAGCTCATTTGCCATCGCGTCTCTGCCAAGGGAAGGACGACCTGTACTGTATCTCTTATTCATTTGGCACTAAAGAACAAATAAAAGAGATGAAAGATCAAATAAAAGATTACAGAAAAATCAAATAAAAGATTTTCAATGATGCGCAACGAAATTTAGAAATTCTCTTTGGGACGCCCCATCTCCCACTCCTTAAGAAATCAAGCTCGTAATGTCACCTCGCCTAAAAAAAAAAAATCATCAAAGGGTTAAATGACATTTGTTGGTTTTGAAATTGCTTGTTGAGTTTGCTCCACTTGTCGAGTCCAGAACTGATCAGGTTATGAAATCGTAGGTTAAGTTCAAGAACTCGATGAGTAAAAATGGTGATCCAGTTGACCAAGTTATTGAAGTTTAGAAAATCTTTGACCAGATAACAATTGAAAGTTTGAAACTATTTAGGGAGTGAAAGATTATTACTCATACTATTCATTCAACAATCTCAAATTAAAGCCCAGAATAGATGGGCAAAATATATTTTTCATGGACCAGAAATTTATTTTATAGGAAATCCAAATCCTAAGACCTTGGACTCGGGACAAAGCTACGTGAGCGTCTACATTCGGCTTAAGCAAAGCCCACTTCGCCTAAGTGCTCTCCCTTTAAAAGCTTCAATACCCTACAGTTCAATATTTAACTTTTTTATTTTTCCCTTTATAACCTCCAATAAAAGGATTTGGTTTCACAAATCATATCAATAAAAAAAAAATCAATTTATCACTCATCTATAACTTATTTTAATCATATTATGTTAATGAAAATAGTTTTCAACAAAGTTTTAACGCTATAAATAAATAAATAAATTTTTATTTTGATATCAAATATATCTATTAATCATGTTTAAAATAAATTTCTAAAAATCTTATCATTTTAACTAAACATATTTTTGTTTTTCTCAAACACTAACATAACACGGCCTTAGTCTTGTAACGAAGACAAGTCATGTGTACCGGGCATGGCTTGAGTTTATTACTCGCTGTTATCCGGGTCAAGATAACCCGTTTTTTTCCAACTGAAAGCCTGAAACCCGTTTCAGATTGAAGATAAGGACACCACATTTATTTTAGTCATTACTGTTTGTTTATCATACAGTTTAACTCCTAACTATCGAGTCTTAATTTTTAACTTGATCCTGAATTTTAGATATCTTCAAAGTGCCATTTGGCCCCAAGAGTTAACAAACAATGGTGACAGCAATGCATCGTATTATCATCTTCCACCTCCAAACAATATCAGACTTGGAAAATGGTGGCCATCACATCTTCACCCGCAGTAGGTGTCATGAAGTATAAAAATAATAACGTAATTCCTGAAATGTAAAACCTGTTTCATGTTAGAGAATAATATAAATCATATTCTGGAGCCTCACCTATTAGCTTGAGCTTTTAGATAAAATAGTTCCTTATCATGGTATCAGAATCTTGTTGACCCAGCGGTTACGAGTTCAAATCTCATCACCCTCATTCTATTTAATAAAAAAAATCAAGCACAAGATAATGTGGGCCTATGCAAGTTTCAAGTTCAAAAGATTTTCACTTAAGGGGGTATGTTAAAGAATAATATAAATCATATTCTGAAGCCTACTAGGTTGAGCTTTTAAATGAAATGGTTATTACATTTCAATCGAAGTTTATGTTTAGAATTTCAACATTTGATCTCGTTCTCATCTTGTTCTAAGCATCATATATCTTTGTTGTCGGCAAAATGGTCCTAAACTAGTGGAGGTGTTTTTGGGGGACGTAGTGGCTCCACTAGCTGTCCCGTTTTCCGGTGACAGAAGGTGCAACAACTTCGACAACTCTTGAATAAGCAAGACTTCTATCAAAATTTTAGGGCGGCAGTTAGACTAGTTCCTATAACATAGGGCACGTATATCTACTCTTTTTTGCCAGTTTCCCAAGTTCAGGAACAAATCATTGCAAAGCCGGCAAAATGCCTCCAAACACAAATCTGAAAAAAGGTTCAAAAAATACCATTTCAATGAACATCAGGACACGTTATTAAGGATATGAGACCAAACGCAAGCAAGTGGACTTGGCTTTCATGACGACAAGAAGTCCCCAGCTGTCATGAGCAATGTCACTTATTATATGAACTCTAAATTTAGATACGCCGTTCAATACATTAACTTTAAAGCTAACTGCAGAGAGCATAGATTCAACTACGTACTGTGATTGGAATCTTTATCCGTCTTTCAAAATGCAGAGAATTGAACCTGGTGGCGATGAACATTTTGATTTTGATCAGTCTTTTATGCAGCCATCACTTTAGAAATTCCCACAAGAGGAGCTCCATCAAGCAACTATGGTAATTATGGTTCTTGAAATTTCAGTTTCTTTATTGGTACACTCCTGCTTAGTTCTTTGGTCGTTTTTTCAAATGCATCAATCACTTCCAGAGGCTGCAACTCATGTGACTGACTAGATTGGAGCTGCTTTTGTCCTTACACTTTTTGGAGCGTTTTGTGCTGACGCTTACCTGGGCCGATTCAAGACTATCATTATTTTCTCTTGCGTATATACAGTGGTAAGAAATCAAGATTTTCCCCTCTCTACATGGCGCCTATGACGAAGCTGGAACTAGCGTCTCTGGTCTCCATAATGTTCAATAGGGATTCTTATAGCCAAATTTTGTTGAGAAATAAGATTGTCCTAAATTTGTTGCTCGACCAAATTTTTCTTTGGTCTTGATTGCAAGGAATGGTATTATTGACACTCTCAGCTTCTATAGACAGCTTACGTCCACCACAATGCAAGGCGAGGCCATGCCCACAAGCAACCGGTGGCCAGACATGGCTCCTCTACGGTGCACTGGCCCTTATAGCCCTTGGCACCGGTGGTATCAAGCCATGCGTCTCAACTTTTGGGGCTGACCAATTCGATGAGGCAGATAAAAAAGAAGTGCCAAAGAAATATGTGTTCTTCAACTTGTTCTTCTTAGCTATAAATAGGGGTGTTCTCTTTGGTATAACGCTATAAATTTGTATATATACAAAATAATAAGGGATGGGCTTGGGGTTTTGGGCTACCTACAAGGGCCATGGTTATTTCCATCGTCATTTTAGTAGCTGGCATTCGTTTTTATCGTTTCCAAAAACCCATGGGGAGCCCTTTCACCAGGTTTGCTCAGGTCTTGTGGGCTTCTGTGAGGAATCATTTGAATGGTGTTCGGGCGGGACATCAAACGGAGCCTTACGAGGTTAATACCAATGAATCTGACATCAAGGGAGCCCAAAAGTTGTCCGGGCTAGTTCTTACCACGATATTCTTGCTTTAGTTTTTTTTTTTAAAAAAATAACCTTCGACGACATTAATGAAATTTAATTAAATCCTTTAAGAATGTCTTGATTATTAAGGTTCATGATTTCCAAATAAAAGGTACTAGGTTTAATTATCTTTCATGAGCCTAGTGCTTGATCACGATGTTCATTCATTGTACTATATATATATTATTCGAGTGACTCGTATATGTTGGGCGCAGTTTCTTGGACAAGGCAGCAGTTGTGGCAGATCCCGAGGCTGACACAAGAAACCGTTGGAGACTTTGCACAGTAACACAAGTAGAAGAATTCAAGTCTTTTGCAAGAATCCTCCCAGCATGGGCATCCACAATTGCACTCTCCATCTCCTTTGCTCAGCTCTCAACCTTCTTCATCAGCCAAGCAAACATCATGGACCGAAAACTTGGTTCCAACTTCACAATTCCAACAGATTATGTCCCCATCTTCAGCGTCATCAACGCCCTCATTCTTGTGCAGTGCAGAAGTTTTCACCTACGCAGGACAGCTAGAATGTTTCTACGATGAAGCAACCGATGGGACAAGAAGTATCAGTAGTGCAATGTTTCTTAGTGAGATTGGGATTGGAAGTTCGTTTAGTACTGCCATAGTTAAGATCATTCAAAGAGCAACTGGCGGAGAAGAAAAAGGGTGGTTTAGGAATAACCTTAATTTAAGCAAACTTGATTATTTCTACTGGTGTTAACCTCTATTAATGCAGTTAATTTGGCAGTTTATGTGTGGATTGCTGTTCTTTACAAGGGCAGGGATGGTGTAGTTGGGAGTGTGAGAAGTGAAAGTGTGTTTGAAATTGGTGACGGTGGTTAATTTGATGGGGAAACAGGATGATAAAGGTGAACTCTAAAGTGTGGCCTTTTCGAACAATATTGCATTGGCCTGATTTGATTCTTAATTTCGACGTCTACTGTTTCATTTACTCGTGTACGTTTGAAGACATTAACCTGTTTGATTTTATTTTATCCCAATGCTTATTAATTTATCGTGACTGTACTTGTATTTCGCTAGAAAAAATACAAAAAAAACCCTATATTCTTACTGCATTGCGTCTTGTAATGCAGTCTCCAAGAAATGTGACATAATGATAAATAACTTGAGATCTAATAGATTTTAAATTCAAATTATGATATATATTTTTTATAAAATAATTAGAATTTTATTAGATCGATAAGATGTAATCGAATAAAAAAAACTTGTAATGCACTGCTTGGTAAACAATGTCTCAGTTTTGATGTTGAGTGGAACTTCAGCAACTCATGATGGCGTGTTACCTGCCGGGATTTAACTTTTGGGATCGGGATTTTCTTTTCTGATCTCAATCAGGAAGACTAATTAGACACAATTATTTTTGTTTAAACAAGGGAAAAGTTGTCGAGATGATATGGATGCCGATCACATCATGATTAAAAGGGCATTAGAGAATCCTGTTCTAAATTAAAAAGAATTGCTTTTGGAAAAGTAATCCGATCATAACCATGGATACTAATGATTAATTAACCTCTTTAATGATGTGATCTTGGGACCCGTTAATCCTCTCTTAATCTTACCTAGAATTTTGTCAGTTTGCCTTTAGCCTCGGGTTGTAGGAAAGGTCATGATGTAATGTTGGAGATAGACAGGCATTTTTAGCTGGAGATTGACTAGAAATAGTCTCCGAGCACAGGAGTTTCGATTTGACTGAAGCTTCGGAACAAGGAAGTGATCAAGAGCTTGTATCAAATTTTATGCTTCGTGGGATAAAAGAAATAGAAAATATGTCGGTGCCTGACATTATTGTAAATAAAATCAAGGAAAATTATTTCATGCCTTTCAAAAACTCATGGATCTGGCTTCGAACCGGATGTTCATTAAAATGTGTAATTCATGGTATGTAATAATATACTTGTAGCGTCTAGCCCAGGATTTGATATATTTGGATAATTACATATTAACCTGGTTTTTATTTAAATAAATAAAACTATATTGTTTTAATAAAAAATACTTGTATCGCACAAAATCTATTCAACATTTGATGACCATTTCAATCGGACTGGAGGGGGGGCCGAAGCAGGATTCCCGAATCATGACCAAATCTCGGGGTCAACTGGAAGTGCCAGACTGCCACCGTAGTGGAATTCAAGAATTTAACTAGGCAAAAAGCAAAGTAAAATTCGAAATCAATCAGACCACGACATGGTTGCGAGCCTGAATTGGCTTAAATAATGCCTCTAGCACTAGGGATGTCCTTTCTTTCTTTCTTTCTTTCTTTTCCCCTATTTTCATATGCTAAGAACAGGGGATCTTTACATGGTCAAAAGCTCGACAGCCTATATGCTCTTACTAGATACTTGCCCGCGCGTTGCCGCGGGAATTTTTTTGTATATAATTTAACATAATTAAATCTACAATGATAAATTTATATGATATAAATAAATAAAAATTATAGATTCAAAGATTAAATGTTGAAAATTTTGAGTTGAGTTTGTCACGTAAGCATATATTACATCTTTTAGAATATAGGTATTGCGTCATAAACGATCACAAAAGAGCGCGCACTAACATTAGGAAAAAAAGCAACATATTTGAATAAGGAAAAAAAAGCAACTGAAATCATTCTTGTGCAGATTATAAAATTATAAAAATCAATTAATAGAAAGAGCAAATAAAAAAATAAAGGGAAAAGGAAGCAATATTAATTTAAAATATTATAATAATAGCAACATCGGAGCCTTAATATCTAAAATTATTATTGCCTCTAGAATAAAAAAAAATATTAAATTATACAGAGGGAAAAAAATAAAAAGCATGAACAACACAGCAAGCAAGTTAAACCAATTAAATTTTTATTTTTTTTATTATTATTATTATTATTTTGAAAGAATAAATCATCACTATTATTATAGTAATAGAATACATAATCACTATTATTATAATATTAATAATAATCACTATTATTATTATTCCTATTATTATTATCATTATTATTATTATGTTAATAATGAAAGAAACAAAAATAAATGAAAGACTAAAAATATCCCAGAAATTTTAACAAAAGCAAAAACAAACAAAAAAATTTATTATTGCTATTACTGGAAAAATATATATTAAATTATCGAGAGGAAAAAAAATAATAAAAGAGTAAGAATGAAAAATAATTAAATTATTATTATTATTATTATTATTATTATTATTATTATTATTATTGTGTTAAATACAATTATATATACATGGACAAAAGTAGGGATTAAAAAAACATAAAAGTATAAGGGTTGAAATGAAAATCAAATATAAAGGGATTCAATTACAAAAATTAAAAGTCCAAGGGTTGAAATGCAAATTACATTTATTGTCAATTGAAATTCGAGGACAAAATTGCAAAAATCGGAACTTTTGTACCGAATTGATTGAGTTATATATAGACAACCCGAAAATTGAAAGTAGAAGGACCGAAGTGAAACTTTGAAATTCAATCAATTAAAATCGGAGGACCCAATCGAACAAAATCAAAACTTTTATTACAGAACTGAGGACCACAAACGAAATTCAAAGTATAGGGATCGAAGTGCAAAGTCAGGAAATATTGGGGACTCTCCTGCACATTGACGTGCAGGAGAGAGAGAAACGTTGCCGGCGTGTTTAACCGGCCTCCGCCGCGTCCACGGCCATTTTGTGGTGACACGCCCCACCGCGGGAGGAAACTCACTCGGCGGCGCATCGTTCTGTCCGTCGGGCGACAAATTTCGGTCACCGTAGGAGACCTCACGCGCCACTTTAACAGGGCGTGAGGCGGAAAACCGCCTGGTGCGTGCGCCTCACGCCCCCAGAGACACCGAATAAAAAATTCGAAAAATAGGGTCAATTACCGTTCCACCCCTAGACCCAATTCATGGTTTTTGTCTTATTAGGGGCTACAATAGTCTTTAGCCATTTCAGAAAATAATAAATAATTCGGAAGTTGCGGCGGACCGGACCGGTCCGGCCGCGCGCAATTACGCCGGTACCCCTCACCCGAAGCCGTTATTTTGTCCTATTACCAGGGACGAAATCGTCAATACACTGTTCCCATCCGAATATTTAAAAAAAATAAATAGGAAAAGCCGAAATTGGCCCCGCTCGCCAGCCCTTCTTCGCCGCGCGCCCGAGGGGCATTTCCGCCCGTGCACTGCTCGAATCCACAGTGTTTTGTGAGGGGCGCTACAGTGGAAAATCCACAACGTTTAGTGTTTTGGTAATATTTTAAGAATATTTTTTTTGAAGAATTATTTTTTCTTTTATTATTTTAAGATATCTTGATATATTAATATTAAAAATAAATTTTAAATAAATATTATTTTAAAATAAAAAAATACTTAAAAAAAACAACTTTCACTACGTTATTAAATATACTCCAATAGTTATTTTAGACTGGAGGCCTAATGAATTGTGCAGGTTGGCTCGAATTAGTGGGGCATGCATGGTGTTTACAAAATGGCATCAAATGCTATGGGTTTTTTTTGCAATGATCCCGAAAAAAAAAGATAGCCACAAAATAAATTAAAAAGGCTACTTCTTTTTCGAGGAAATAGATGTTTGTATAATTTAATTGTCCAAAATGCATGTTTAATTGTTTATTATATATATATAAAAAAAACCTAACACGCCAATTATCCTAATTTCCTACGTCAGATCCTGATTCCTTTCAAAGCTCTTAGCCATGGACGTCTTGCAGCCATCACGAATGCATCAGCAAGCTCAGACAAGAGGATAAGTAACGTTTTGAAAGAAGACTGTTATTGGATTGGTTACAGGCTTGACGATTATCACAATGATCGTTAAATTTATTTTTATCATTAGACCGCCGATTTTATTTTCACGTAATTTTCTCACGTCCTATCCTGTCTTAAAGAATTTTTTTCAAATCCTATCTTAAAAAATCATCGAAACTTTGATGCACGTAAAGCTGTGCTGGTTTGCTTTTGTATTTCAAAAATATTTTTTTTAAAAATAATATTTATATATTATTTTCATGTGCTAATGTCAGAAATAATTTTTAAAAAATAAAAAATTATTTTTTAATGTATTTATGAAAAAAAAATCATTTTAAAAAATCATTTTAATCACACTCCCAGACAGCACAAAACACACAAGATTATCAAAAAGTTCTGCAGATACAAATTCTAAAATTGTAAACTTTTTTCTTTGATAAATAAGTGCAATGGTAGTTGTCTTCTTAAGAAATTTACAATGCCTTAAAAAAACTATAATTGTACTAGAAAACAACTAAAATTTGAAAAATATAAAGGAATTTAAAATACAACTTGAACTAAAGCAATAAAAAAAATGTCAAGAATTGCTCGTAGTAGTTAAGGAATGGATTCTTATAAATATTTGTCAAGTAATTCACATAATATTTCTAGATCAAATCTATATATGGCCACCCGCACACTCGAAACCTTTAATTTCCATAAACATGGCTGCATCAATCATGCTTCCTCCCAAAAAAAACATAAACGGGATTCTGCAAATTTTACGTGGCTTAAAAGATATTTCTAACACAGACAAACTTGTAATATTACTTTTAACTTTTCTCTTACAATCAAAGAGCGTAACAGTCGAACATAGTGTTTTTCCTTAATTTCTTTTATGTATATGCTTATGCCAGACAAATTTCCTGATTTATTCGGCATGAATACTTATCCAGCAAACTTCTCACTGTTTGTCTCTCTTTCTGTTGAAGACGTCCGTATATAGAATCTCATGAGCCAGAATAGCTAAAGGGATATTACTGTAGTTTTCACTGTTAATTATTGAAGGAGAAGTTAAATAGTTCATCTGATTTTAAGGTAGCCAGAGCCGAGCCAACTCATGCAAGCTTTCATGTTTTTGGAGTCTGGTGTTTGTGCTTAACTAGCTTGAATCCAAGTGCAGTTAACTGCAAAAAATTCCAACTCCATATAGCCAAGAGAAACGTCCAAATTCCAAATAAAGCACTTTACCCATGTCTCCAATCAAAAAAAGATTGGTTAAAATCACCCCTTCTCAAGAGTGGAAAAGTAGTGAAGACGTTTGTCCCGTTCAAACCATATTTTTAATTTTTAAATTAATTTTTCTAGTGTTTTTTTATAAGATAATAGTGTTAAAAATAAAAAATTCTTTAAAAAACAATCTGAAATCTCACATTTAGCATGCAAATTTCGCACTCATTTCTTTCATGTCAATTCTCGCACCCCCCTAGTGGAACATTTTGAAATATGTTCTTCATTGTCCTGTATGGAGACACGTACTAGAGGTTAAAGGGCCTCGTCTCTTAATAATGTGTTTGATGTTTTACAAGCAAATCTATCTCCTACATATACCCCATCATGATAAGATAAAATGAGCGGTACTTGTCGACCAATATCATCGTTGAAATGGGCAACGCTATGATGGGAATATATATGAATACCAGCGTGCTTGAAAAATGAAAATAGCTATCAAAATTAGTAAAGTGGTGTCAAATCCATGATGGCCTCGGAGCATTAGCCTTTCATAATCTCCATATCTTCTTGATTTCGTAAAACAAACCATAATTTTAACTTACAAAGAAAGCATAGGGGATTTCAGGCCTCGAGGGCCACATTAGTGATAGCAATCATCAAACTTACCCCCTCAAAATCTCCCCTATCTCAACCTCCTACGAACATAAAAGGACTGGACATGACAGAAAAATTAAAAAGAACGTCTTCTTACACACACAAGCCATCTTAATTAACTAATAGAAGGGTTCCATTTTTTGTTTTATGGGATCTTGGCTCTCCAGCCGACTGTGTGGTCAAGAGTTAGGGATTTTGCTGGTCAAACATTCTCTGTTGACGAAGGGAGCAGTGGCTGAGTGAGGGAAGTCTTGATGTGGGTCTGAGCCCTGCTGATTCCATGCTCCGGTGTGGTCTGAATTGCAGCTTTTTCCAATGCCAAGAACTTCTTTTCTTCGCTTTTGCCCCATAGAACCAGGTACAATCCTACTATGATCAACGCTGCCCCGATGATCCTGAACACAGAAATCATTAACAAACAAACAAGGATGTTCTGGTCATCAAGGCTAGTCAAAGATCAGTCAAGATCCCGAATAATATGTTAATCCTGTGGCTGGGGATGGACGTGGAGCCAATAGAATGCATGATTGATAGATAAATAGAAGATTGAAAAAGATTATGATTGACAGTAGCAAATGATAATTAAGTAAATAAATAAAGGACCCACCCTCCCAAATAGAACTCTTCTCCTAGGGCAATGGAGGCCATAATAGCGACAACAAGGGTCTGAACAGGTTGATAAACAGCCACGAAGACAGGGCCACCTCTGTCAATGCACCATATCTGTACAGCGAAGGCGATCCCTGATGCTACCACTCCCTGCAATTTCCCACCAAAAAAGAAGCTTTTTGCTCATTTTTTCATTTTCATAACATCCACCACACTACATTATTGCATAACCACTTTTGCACCATGTCATATAGAAACAGTGTATTTGGTAATACGATACTATCATATAAATGTTTTTTAAATAAGAATAATAAACTAATATTTTTTTTAATTTTTAATACTAAAATCATAAATAAATAAAAAAGATTATTAAAGTATCGTTTGTTTTTGCAGTCACACTATGACTACAATGAGAAACCACACCTAAAAATCACCTCAACCACGTTACAAAACTGGGTTTTGCACATTTACAAAGGCTACAGCATTTCATTTCTGATCGAAGACTTGGCAGGCTTTTAACAGTCTAAAGCACACGCTGGACTGCTTTCAGTTCAATTTGACAAGCCATCTTTTCATCATTTTTTAAAGCAAAAAGTGTTATTTTATATTTAAATATTATACCCGAAATAAGTTAATACTTACACAGGACAGGATTTCGTATTTTTTTTACAAAAAGGATAAAATTTATCTGATTACCAAGCGTGATTAAATTAAACAATGACCCTTAATTTATCTGGTTTGCTCTCGGTTGTCATGATTAATGTTCCCTAAAAAGAAAACACAGGAATGCTGAGGTCTAAAAGAATTAAGTTTGACCAATTTCATGTATAGGAGACTGAATCTCGAAGAGGAAAAGGGATAAGATACTAACTGCGTAGAGAATGGTGAAGAGTTCTCCACCAGAGTGAAAAATCCAAGCCTGCGGGTCTCTCTCCATGAAGGCAGCGATAATCATGAACTGGATAAGCCCAAAGAAACAAGTGTAGGAGGTGACGGAGAGCCTAGCAGGGTACTTTTTCAGAACTGGTGCCTGCAACACGAGCCAACCAGACCAGGACAAGCAATGGCCGATGAGGTAGAGGCAGCCAAGGGTCCAGTTCTTGGCCTCGGCATCTCCAAGTGAAACAAACATTGGTGTGGGTCTGTTTAGATGGTTAGCCGGGCTGTATATCACCGGACCTGTGTATAAAGTGATCACCGAGGCTCCTGCTACACAGCAGATAGTTCCCAGTACTTTTGCAATTCCATCTTTTCTGTTTATTCTAACTTTCTCTATCCTGCAAAAATAAAAAACACATTTCAGAAAACGAAAATTATGCGAAACTAAACGTGTGATACAGTAAGACACAAAAAGAGAGGGAGAGGGCTTGCCGGAGTAGAGCTGCCATGAGAAAGGTAATAGCAGGGACAGAGTTTTGGATTGCTGACGCGAAGGTGGGTGAGGTGTTCTCCAGACCCAGCAAGTAGAATCCTTGGTTTGCTGTTATTCTGTTCACAAGGAAAACAAGAAGTGAAGATTAGTTACGCTGGTCTTTCATCGTTTTTTTTTTTATTATTATTATTATTATTATTTTCATTTCGAATTTTTTGATAAATTCTGAGTCATACCCAACAAGTGCAAGGAGGAAGAACTGAAGGGCAAAGTTGAGAGTAAGCGCTGGCCTCTCCTTCCTGATAGAACAGAGAGAAAAATAAATTAACACTCCATGAACATATTCAAGGGATGACTGAAGAGAGAATGAAAGGGTTAGATTGACGGATATTAGAGCTGTACTTTTCTAGAAAATATGCAAATGGAAGGAGCAGAAGCAGAGCGATGATGTTCCTATAAACTGGGAAAACAAGCTTGCTAACTCCCATATTTAGGGCAGCCCTAGAGACCACATGGAACCCAGCATAACCAAACTGCAGGGCCAGCATGGCCAGGTGCAGCTGGAATTTTTCAGGAACCGAACACCACATCCTCCCTGAAGAGGCTGAGCCACCAACATCAGCCATTGTGAACCACGACTGAAAACACAAACCCTGAAAGTATATATTTTCAAGTAAGGAGTGAAGGGAAGAAGTGGAGAGAAAAGGAGGAGCTGGGGTGGTATAAATAAGCTGGGAGTGAGTGAAAGAAAAGGGTAGGGAGTGTAATTTGGAAGGCAGTAGGCCCACAAGGGCCCAAGTATATTTGAAAAGGGACCCACATAGGCCCTTAAAAGACGTTATGTCAACTGTTAATAGCCTTCAAATGTTTTTGGTTGTCTCCCACATTCTTTTCTCGTCCACCGTCCTTAGATGACAAGACAGCCTCTATTCCACTGGCCTGAGATATAATAAATATACATGGGTGTGGTTTATGTTATTTTTAAAAATATTTTTTATTTAAAAATATATTAAAATAATTTTTTTTATATTTTTAAAATTATTTTTCATATCAATCTAAAAATATAAAAATAATAATTTAAAATTAAAAAAATTAAAAAACGTTTCCCAAACATATACTATAAAGTTCATGGGAGAGTGAGTGAGGTTATCATCTTACAGGTTCTGTTTTGGCTCCATGCCATTAATGATGATAATTAAGGGAGAGACGAGCCGCCATTGATAGATAGCGCGCACGAGTGTAGGTGGTAGTACCCCATGCGTTTTCATCCCTCATTCAACCCTTCAACCCCACCACCCTATCTCAACATTTACAAACATTCCTCGACCTTTACATTTCTTGTATTTTTCTACGTATTATTTAAAATTATTTCTAATTTATTAGTATTTTTTGTGTGCAGGTGATAGCAACAATCATTTCTTTTTCTTAAGAAAAAAAAATAGCATACATATCATTGATAGTATACGAGATTAAATTAGTCTGTAATATATATATATATATATATATTACAAAACAAATAAAACACGTGTTGTTTTCCCTGTAGCTTCAGACTGTATTTACTGTGGATTATGGCAGTGTCGGGACGACTTTACCCTTAATGAACCGGCGCCTTTTATTTCTTCTCTGGGGGCGTTTTTCGTCTCTTCTTTCACTATGTTCACTTCATGTCTGCTCGGTTTCTTCTTTTTGGCCAGAGAGAACGACGGTCTGTTTGCGGAGGACTGGTCGGGCGGGTGGGGATGGTGGTTTGTGGCTTGGTTTCGGGTCGTTCTGGTTGTTCGATGAGGTATGATTTTGCCCCCTTCTTTGCGCCAATTTCTGGGTTTGCTCGATTAGTTTCCATTGGGTTCTTGGGTTCGATTTTTTTTCTTTTTTTCCCATCTTCTCCCTCGATTCATGTTCTCTCTGGTCTGGGTGTTCAGTAATTGATTGTATTTTTTATTTCTCTGGTCTGGGTATTCAGTAATTGGTTGGGTTTTTTGGATTTCTCATTGTCTGTGCTGGGCATTCGGTTTTCTTGGGTTCGGGCTGCTTGTGTTTGGTCGTTTGTGTGTGTTGGGGAGTGGGTTATTGATTTAATTGGGTTCGGGTTAGGGTGTATCTACGGTTTGGAGCTGGTTTCATTCTCGGGTTAACTTGGGCTTGGTTGGTTTTTATTTTTTTGCTCTCGGTTTGGTTTGATTGGGTGTTATTTCTGTGCATTCGGGTTAATTGCTCTCGGTTTAGAGCCTAATTAAATAAATTGATTATTGTTTTGTTTTGCATTCCGTCTGATAACTTGATTTCTATTTTGCTTTATTCGTTTTGTGTTACTGTTGCAATCTGGTATATATATATATATATATATATAGTGTCAGCCTTTTTTATTCAGCTCAAATTGTCAATTATATATATACAGAGCAAATTCACGTGAAGAAGTTAGTGAAATTAATTATCTATTAAATTATATATTGGTGTTAAAAATGATTTTCCAAAATAAGATCATGTATACGTTCATCATATATTTTGATCAGCAATAAAGCTCCCGTAAAAGAAAATGGATTTACAACTAGTTCTGTATAAGAAACCCAAACAGGCTTCATTTATAAGATGCATTAAGTTACCAGTGCTATATTCGAAGTCTGAATTCATAATAGCTTACAATTTTAACTTTCTAAAAAAATTATTTTGGTGGCGTAATTCAATAATGATATAGATTTTGTATATCTATCATAACATGTCAATTCAGAATAAATGAGTTGGGAAGCTTACGATAAAAATAAATTATTTTTTAATAAGAATATTTTATTATTTTGAAGAAAATATAATTTTATTTATGAGAACATTTTTTTTATATAAAAAAAGGTGATATTTTTGCCCGCGTTCACTTCATTGGAAAGAGCCCGTTTGGCACTGCGGCCAAACCGCCGTTTTGCTGAAATTCAATTTTTTTTTATTTAAATGAATATGTTTTGATGTTTTTAAATTATTTTGATATGCTGATGTCAAAAATAATTTTTTAAAAATAAAATTTTGATGTATTTGGGCACGAAAAGTACTTTGAAAAGCTACCGCAACCGCTCTCCCAAACAGGCATAGCAATGCATACAGTAACGAGGTGCTGGCGTAGTTTTTCCTTCTTTGAGAAACGACGAAGTATAGAGTTATGATTAGGGTTTTTTTCCAGCTCGACCCAATCCATTTGATCATCAGATTCATGTATATATACGAAAGATTTAAGTGTTTAGATGCAGGTCCACCACTGTTAAAAAGGAAGTGGGGAAATGCACATCGCTTTGGTAAAGGACCATAGTATAAATAAAAAGTAGCTTCCAACAGGAGGAATCCAACTTTTATGTTAGCGGTCCTTTTTATAAAACCTGCCTGTACTAAATAACATAGATGACGAAAAACACTGTCACCTACTGGTTGATCTCAAGTAGGAGAATTAAAGGTTAAATTATGAATAGTTCTATAAGAAATCGATCATACTCTCAGAGGGTCCTAAAGAAGAGTTTCCACCAAGGTTTCCCACTCCCAAAGTTAGAACAAATGTGGGCTGTGTTCTGAAATCTATTTGCTTTAAGTCATGACATGTTGCCCCCCTCGATCGAGACCACCATCATTCTAAAATTCAAAAAACAAGAGGTTAAAATTATCTAGTAAGTACTCTAATAGTAACAGTTTGAGACTAAAAATTTTTGTTCTCTATATGGTCTCAAGTTCGAGTCTTGTATTTGTTAATATAATTGTTACTGAAAATTTATATAGTCGTTAACTTCAAGACTCATAAAATTTATCGAGATAAACGTAAACTGACCTGAACAACCATGCTATTTAAAAAACAAAAGGTCCTGCCCTGGAAGAATATGTTAAGCCTTTTTCATCCTTGGAAAGTGTTTTTATCTGACACTAAATGCTTTTACTACAAGCTCGTATTTATATATGCATAAGATATGATAATTAAAGCTGGGTCTTGTAAGAGAAGAGCTTGGTCTGACCCTGCCTGCATGAGCCGGTCGGAGACCACCCTGAACATTCCAGTTGTGATCTTAATTGCATCTGCACAGCTTCATTCTTTTTGGGTCACCATGCCCGAAAGCTAGAGTTGATTATGTTAGCACGAGAGAATCTTCAAAGCCTGCGTGTCTGTCTGCCTGTTCGAGGTTTGAGTCGACTCGATTGTTTGGCTTGAATTTAAATTAATTAATTGAGCACCTTGAATTATTATTATTTCCCCCTTCATTAAAAGTAAAAGGCAAATATTTTGACATAATGATGCTTCTGTGGTGATGTTTATTTTAATAGAAAAAGGTTGAGAAACAAGGGATCTTCAATTATCATCCTTTATTTGATTTTTGGATCATAAAGTAAGAGATCCCAAATATTCAGAATGGTAGGGCACAGAAAAAATTAGAAAAGAGTGTAGTGGACTTTCATTTATGTATTTTTCTGCCTCCATGTAGGAAATGTAGATGGATACTACCTCAAGTCGGTTGCTTATGGAATTTGATCATAAGACACATATTTGTTTATATTTTTTATTTTAAAAATATAAAATTCTCTTAAAGATATTCTTAGCCTAGTGTGTTTTTATCCTTTTATCTCTATTATTTCTGTCTCTAATATATATTTTTATCCTTAATGAGCACTAACCAAACAGCACATAAAAAAATACAAAAAATAATAATTTTACAATCTAATTTCGAATATTAAAAGAGAATATACTCCATGGATCAAAATGGATATTTTCTTGCGTGGTATCATATATCCCGTCGCAAAAGACAGGCAATAATTTATTTTTTCCTTTCTTTTTTTACAGGTGACACCAACACTACATGTGCGCTGTGGTCGAAAATCGCACTACGGGCTAAGCTCATAATCCCTGCCCAGGAAACCATACTTAATAATTGTTTGGTACAACCATGTGCTGCTTGCTTGAATTTTATCATCTGGAAAGTATATTTTATAAATTTTATAAGCGAATAAAACTCTGGGAATCCCGAGTTTTTATAATAAATACATATCCTGATTTGAATTCAAGATATGTTATATAAATTACAATCTCTTTATCATCACGTCACGTTTATTATCAGAAACTGATTAAAGATCTGTGATGTGTTTTGGCTAACCATGCATGACGTCTCTGAAGTTTATCACTTCAGCTAGCTAGCTAGCTTTCAACAAGACGTGGAGAAAAGACCAGATATATATTAGCTTAATTGCAAGTTACAAAATGCAGGAAATGATTGTTAATTGTGGGGGTCAAGATGGCCCTGTCCTCGGCCTTAATTTATTCTACTCGCGTAATTAACTCATCTTAAACAGTAAGTACCTGCTTGATTATGAGTTCGGGCACGCAAGCATGCGCTGCTTCTCCCTAATGCATATTATTATCCATTATAATGTCCCCCTTAACTTTACTGTAAGGTAAGTTTGTGAATTAACCTTAAAAATAAGGAAATAAAGATGGTTTTGAGATCCATAATGATGCTTTAGATTTTATTGACGTGGACATAATTATGAAAGCAATTTGGTATTATTATTAATCTTAATATATATATTTAGTTTTAATATATGAAAATTGATATGCAATATCTTGATTATATATAATATAATCAATGGAAAATAACATAATAAATATTAAAAAATAATATCAACTTAAGAGATCAAGCTATTAGATGAATCTTCGAGACATGATTTATATTATTATCTAATATATATTTTTTAAGTGAAAATTTTTTAAACTTGAAACTTGTATAGGTTTATATTATTTTGTGCTATTAAATAATTTTAATTGAAAAAAATAAAATCTGAACTCTCAAAAATATAAAAGAGACAATCTGGTCAAAGGAGAGTTTTGGCCCTCCACTTAATTGAGAAAGTTTGAGGGGGGAAACAGCGTCCTCCACAATTCAATGTGGTATATTTATATAGCTCAAATTTTATTTTAATATAAACTCCCATGATTAAGACAATAAATGAATGTCAACGAGAATGATCATAAGCTAGGTGGATCAATCTGGAGCCATTTTCCTCACGCCATATCATCATGTTGAGCACTTTGAGGACAACGTGAAGCTTTGTGTTCCCATTAATCAATTTGCATGGACAATGTGGCCTTCGTTTCGATGATTCAATCTCAAATTGGTTGCTCATGTAGAGCCACCTTCAATGCTCCAGTTCTACTTGAATCTTGCCATTGCCACTGGGTCATTGCTGTAGTCTAGGCATGCTATACTGTAGAAGCAGGGACGGGATAAGGATTTTGGAAATGGGTGTGTCAAATTGAGATTTTTAAGATATATTTAGAAATAACATAAAATAAAAATGAGTTTATTGTAATTAATTAACTTTTAGGGGATGCAAAATGTAGATAGCCTCCTATCCAGATGTAATTTGTTTTTTTTTTAAATAGAGATTTATGACTGATATGAAACGTCTTTCAAAATTTGGGGATGCCGTAAGCCCCCACCATAAAGTGCTTCTACCCTCAGGTAGAAGAGGGTTATAAGGAAAACAACCAGAATTGTCTTTCTCTTTTGATAATGAGATGGGTCTTGAATTATACAGCTTCCACATTGAGTAAACTGTTATTTAGTCCCTGTTTTTTTTACAGTTTTTTTTATAAAAAAAATACAAGTTAGTTCCTTGATCAGATCATCAAAATCGGCTACGTGCATGATTTTTTAAAGCATCCAAACTACCCTTATAAATTCTTTTTTGGTTTAATTTGTGGTGGGTAAAACTGGAAGTTTCGGCTAGAAGAAATTAAATTGTATTTGAAAACTAACCGAAGGACTCAACTATAAAAAAAAATACAAATAATTGAACAAAACTTTTGAGAAGGCACGAGTGAAGACAGGAGAGAGAGCAGTAGAGGTACGATAAAACTGTAAATACAGTGAAAGTTCAACGATCGTTTTCATCTGCGGAAGCTTATGTAAGTACCCTGTCCCGAGCCCTTGACTTATTTGCTTTAGTCCATATTCCATGTCAATTCTCAGATATTCAAGCAGCTAGCGTATCATGATCATCAATTTCTTCATCTGATATGATATTTGAACGATAGGCTACATGCACCTTGCGACTAATGAATCGAATTCTCTATTTTTCCATAATATCCCTTGATAATTTGCGAGAAATTTCGAAAAATTCTGCCTGTAGATATATGGACACAGACCTGACATACCGATTTAAACCCTTAAGTTGATTTTTTCAGTCCTGAATAATATAAATTATATAATAAAATTTTGTCTAACAATTTAAGTTATTAAGTGAAAAGATTTCTTTATATAATATCAAAGCCTTATTGACTCAGCGGTCACGGGTTCGAATCTCACTATCCTTATATTATTTAATGAAAAACTAAACATAAAAAAATATATGTCTTTACAAGTTTCAAGTCTAAAAAGTTTTTATTTGAGGAATTGTATTAGAGAAAGCTTAACTATGAGGTGGGATGAATTCTCGACAAATGCATGCCCTGATGAAGTATGTAAAATCCTGGAATAATCGGCAACTTTTCCTGCGAGGACGAGGGAGAGGTACGTAGATTGTTTCGAAAAATTCTTCCGAAGACAATGAGAACGACTAAAATATTGGGTATGTCACTATGGATAGGTTCTGTTTGGCATCATATCCGCCTTCGAGAAGAAGCTATATATTATCACCACCAACTTGTTCTCAATGATAAATTGATTTGGGGGGCAAAACAACAACCACCAAACTTATGGAATTCCTTCGATCTCTTACAGTCATGAGATTGAGATTTGGAACCGAACCAGCTACCACCCTTTGGAAAGATCGCTCCAGCTTTATGTGGGTTGGCTTTTTTCTGGTTCACTCTCTAGCAGATAGACGCACTAGGGATTCTTTATTGCTTTCGTTTGGCTCTTTTGGTACATAAAGTTATTCCACCCACCACGATATCACTATACAAGAGGTCAAGACATGGATATTTGGTGAAAATAGCTTCACGATGCTTTTTTCTAGACCCAACATGATTAGAAAGGTTCATGAAATTTCACAAATTTGCTTGTGAGATAGTCTAGTGAGTTTAATGTGGTAAGGATTTTTTGCACCAAAAAATAATTAAAGGGGTTTGATCAGTCTTTCATGCATTGATGTCTATCGTTAATTTCCTCCTTTTTGACTGGAAAAAGTTGTTTTTGATCACGGCAACTGATCATCAAAATTGACTTCCTTGCTCATTTTGCGTGGCTCTTTCCTGCTTTCCGGCTTCTGCTTAGCTTTACCTCGATTATTGATAAATTCGTAAAATATAACGGAAATCTTCATGGAAAGACACAATTAAATACCATATCTATAGAACCACATGCTGGCCTAGGCCTTATCTAGAGGATTTTATATATTTAACATCATAGACATGACTTCATCAAGCAATTAAAAAGAAATAAACCTCGTGTACTTCAGGATTCTGTAACTATGCCATGTACTTAAACCAATGGCGTTACACCAGCACGCACCAAAAAGGGGAAAAAGATGCTCTCCAGAACTTGATTCCTGCTATAAATTATGTGCATGAGAGATGATTTGGTGCCGTGCTTGAGATCCAGTTATGAGAACAGAGGGTGCTTATTGTGGAAGGCAACAAATTGTCCCTTTTTCTAGCTTCTGTTTCCATCGAGGAAAGGTAGGACTTAGGAAATCAAAACCCTACTCTATATGCAACGTTTTTCCTACCAAAGTTATCAATACCATGGTATACGTTATCTCCTGTTTCACATTATAGTGTAACAGTGTTTTTTTTATAAATAAATTTAATTTTATTAATATTTTTAATGATCTTGATGTAAAAAATAAAGTTACAAAAATATTATTTTATTAAATTCTTAAATAAAAAATATTTTGAAAAAACACTGTTATGAAACTATCAAATCAGCTGAAAGTTTGTTTTGGGGGGTAAATAAAGGAGTCTAAGCCCAAAAATACTAAAAAGACAGAATCAGGTAGGTGTCTTAGCCAATCCATTCGGTTAGTTAAGGGTTCAAGGCGCTAAAAGAGAATGGCAGAAAGTTCTGCATACTTGCATTAGCTATCTGATAATTAATCAGAGAGATTACACAGAAGAAGATAGAACTGCACTTTAATACACCATGCATGAACATGCACACTGTAGTTTCACCACTAATGGAGTTGCTGGCTAGATCAGTCGATTCCAATAGTTTTCAGACATCAAATGACAACATATGGAACCCTGGATGAAACAAGATACCAATAACCTCGGGACAATATCCACACATACACACACACACGAGATTACTTAATGGCTGGTGTATTTGCTAGATCAGTCAATTCCAATGTTGCCAGACACCAAAAGCACAAAAAACAAGCAAATCCCTGGACAAAACAAAATATCAAAATCTTCATATTCTTATATCCAATAATAGCCACCAATACACAAGCCTGGTAAAATTTGATCCGGGACTCCTATCAAAATAAGAACAAAGGAGCGACATTTCACCCCAAAAAATGCCATGCTTTTCTTGTAGGGAAAATGTTTTAGTAACTAAGATAGATTGTGGCTTGAAACCTCTCAATACTATTCTCAATAAAAACCATCTTTGACTCTCGCTCGCTATCTTCATTTATTGCTTTTACACTTTTAGTATCCACGTTCATGGGAGTCACAGGTATCCATTAACATTCCCTTTAAACTGCACCGTTGTGAGAAAATTAACTGGGGTGCCCCAAACCCACCATACAATAAAAGGTCCAAGTTGGTGAAAGCATTCAATTGCGTGCTCATTAATTTTTGAGAAGATGGTATTGGAATCTTTGAGCCAGAGAAGCTACGAAAATCTTTCATAGGTGACGACAAGGAAGATTCCTAGTTGGTCACTCAGGGCCCTCATCACCGTTTGCGTGGGTCTAATAGGCAGAAACAATGGGCAACACACCAGTGGCTATTCGCACTAGACCACTTGATAAGGCACTTCTTTGTATTCATGAAACATTTTCAATGTCAATGAGAACTACAAGTTGGAGCGCATGAGTAGTCATATCACAGCAAAATCATGCAACTAATTAGCTATTAGAGATGTAATAACCCCTATATAATGGCATGAAAACTTATTTAGGAATTTATTGAGCATAAATATCTATGGTCTGTTCTCATAGAAGCATCAAGAAAAAGATACATGCCTCTTAGATAAATTCATCAATTATGTTAATCCTATAGATTGAAAAATGTACGACCTACTGACATTCAAATGTGCTTGAACTTGTGTTCATCATTCCATGGTATACAATTACAGGAATCATCTGCTTTTTAAGTAGGTTATAGATGATGGTTTTACGGTATGAGGATTATTTCACAAACTTTACAAGCATTCCTTATACTTTCTTGCCAGATTATAGAAAAGAAGGATATAAAGGCTTGTCTCTCATCATTTGCTTCGATCCGTTATATATGTAATCCATCATTGGTTTCTCCTAATTAAAATTACAGTACTAATGAGATTGCCCTGGACAATTTGGTTCCATTTAATTGAAGGACATTGTATGGAGATGAGTATTTTGAGACTTTGTATGGATCAAGGCCTAAACTTTGATGAATTGCCTAATTAAGTTGATGTTAACACCACATTTGCATAGAAATGAGTGCAATGATGATATTCGAGAAAATAATGACAACAGTGAAGAACAATTTCAAACTTTCAATGTACGTGTTCACCTAGTGGATGGCTATCATAGAAACCCTAATTATTTAGGTTCCTTTCATATCATGCCGGCACGTCATGTTCTTACACGGAAAAGAAGTTGAGACAAATTAAGAGATGCTTTTATGATAAAGAATCGAATTTATGAGGGTATATCCCAGGTCCTGAACTATCATCAACCTGATACCATGTCAGTCTGGAGATTTGAACAGAGAATGTATCTCAATATTGTTTCATACATTATTAATTAATCAATTTAGAGTCTTGCATTTCAAATTCTTGTTTCTTCCCCCTAAATGCCTTGACAAAACATTTATATATGATCATTTTAGTACTAAAAGGGTTCCAGTATCTGTTCAATTGCTAAAACATCAGCCCCTAATTAAATTCAATACCCCGGTGCCATTTTCTCGTTTCTCTGGCACACTAAGAACAGTCAAAATAAAAGAGCAATCGTCGCCAAAATGGGATCAATAATATTGCAATTCAAGACATGATTAAATGGTTTTGCAATGCCCAAATGTATAGGAAATGATGCCATTGTCAAGAGAACTATTGCGTAAATCCAACGGTAAAAAAAGGTACTTACTGAGACTCTCTTACAGGATATAGGAAGTGGTATCCCAATCCCACAGCACAGCAGACATCCATCCACTTACAGGCTACAGGAACAAGTCTTTCTTTGCAGCTAGCAAGCACCCAGTACAGAATCTGCTATATTATCCATCAGGAAAGAGTGACCTTATGCGATCAGTAATAAACTTCTGATAATGAAAAAAAGACGCGACTGTATCGATCAATGTTCTTCTAACAACCTTAAAAAGAAGACATTGTTCTTATCTTGATTCCGCTAGCAGTCACTCATCACGCGCATGATAAAGTTGATAAAAGAATGATGAATTGCAGGGGAGCCTATGCGTTACCTTTAGTTTATGGAACAGTGATCCGCCGCTTTGGTATTTTGGAGTTGCTGTGGTTTTTCTGATTCCGAGGTTGTCAAAGTAAACAGTGGTCGTAGACTAGCTTCTTAGTGGGCCATAGCCCGAAGCCTTTTTTAAAAATGCACCCATAACTCGTACAAAAGTTAGGGTTCATTCTGTTTCTATTGAATTGTAGGGGAGAGTTTTAGTAGTTATTTTTTTAAAATGTTTTTTTATTTATAAATATATTAAAATAATATTTTTTTATATTTTTAAATTAATTTTTTTATGTACACATCAAAATAATTTGAATATATATTTAAAAATATAATAAGAAGAAAATAAAATTCAAATGTTAATGAAAAACAGGCTAAATTGTCCAGCCAAACACTGCATACAACACAAGCCAATTTCTATTTTTTATATAAATTATTCCGACCATCAAGTTTTTTGTGTTTTAGATTAGGCTATTTTTCACGAAAAAGGAAAAAACAATTCCCATGAGATTGAGTTTCTCCACCATCATTTATCAGATTTTAGATGGTCCAACTCATGCATAAGACAATAAAATGTAGGGAAAATACCTTTCTTCTACCCTTCTCTAAACTAAGATCCAAAATAATAATGGAAAACAAACACAAAATGGCATTTTAATTAGAACCGGCTCAGGATCCTCGTAGTGGATTATCAACTCGATCAAGATTTATTCTAACATAATATTATTTCTATTAAAACAACTAAAATCACATTCGTCCGTTTTGAATAAAAATTCTAAAAGAAATGATCGAAATCAATATGAATAAGCTTTTTTAATATGACTATTAAATTATTTAAATTTAATTAGGTTAATTTGAAAAATAAAATATATAACTCAGCTACCGAGTTACCATAGGAAAATAGATGGAATTTAATAACTAAGTTATCACCTTTTCCTTTCATAGAACATCACTTAACGAAGTAACGAACAATATCCTCGCCTCCCAAATAAAAAGCCGAGGAGGGGATCAGAATAAATGGATAAGAAAACTCCGAATTCGTTAATGGGCCTCCAGGCCCAGACTAGTGGCCTCTTTTATAATCCGCAAATCCACCTAGTAATAAGTTTTGCATTAGAGTCTAAGAACCGTTGGGGTATAGGATGAGTGCTATGATGAAGGCCATGCCTGGTTTTATGCATAGTTGCTCAGCCCAGCCTACCTGCCGACTTTGACGGTTGATTTAAAAATAACATTTTGTATTGCGATGTGGTGTGATTTTTAAAATATTTTTTATTTAACAATAAATTAAATTATTTCTTTGGACTTTGATTAAGTTAAAGGAAATAATCTCTCAACGAAGTATGCTTCTATTGCTAGAGAATTAAATAAGCATTTCAGCACTGTCGTAAACAAGCCATACTACAGGAAAACATTCTATCTCAGGATACAAGCCATCCAAAGCAAATTTTACAAGTTACTTCAGCGAAAATTATGAAACTATGGAACATAGTAAAGGGTTCTTATTAGCCAACCCGATAAAATTAAACCTATGTAAGTTTCCAACAATTGGATTTCATAATCATGATGTTGAAGCACCCTATGCGCAGTACTTCCAAGTAAGACTGTCCCACCCTCCTGGCCCAATTTTTTTATTTTCTCTCTTTTTTTGTTTATCCTTCCATAAAGGTTTGCTACTAACCTATATCTGTCAGGAGAAGAACGGAAAAGTTTTGACCATACAAATATCGATGAGAAGACTAATCAGCACCTGTATCCTCAGCAGTTTTCTTATATTCTGGCTTGAGTTCGTAAGTTCCTTGGTTTGTTCCTCGCTTATTGTACACACAGAGCTCATTCAGTATCTCTTTCAAGAATTGCTGCATTCAGAGAAAACACCACAGAAATTTTACACATGAATACCCCAGAGCATTATAATGGTATAATAACCACAGCCAATTTGACAATCATCCTTCTAGAAACAAAACATATGTAAGGGGATTATCATCTATATAAGCATTAGATAACAATGATGAAAACATAGGAGCTAAAATTTATCATGGTCCACAAATCAAATAGATCAACTAATCAGGTACGACCACATAATTTATGAACCGTGATTTTATACTTATTTTAGGAAGTCTACCAGCCAGCAAGCCTCGGAAAAGGAGATGGAGCAAGCATATATTATGAAGAGCTGTGGCCACATAAGAACTTTTTGCCAGTAACACCTATATTATATAATAACAAGGAGTAGAAAAGGCATACCGCAGGTTGATCTGTTTCTTGAACAAGCTGCTTCAAGGCCCAATTTGGTTGTCTTTCAAATAACTTGAACATGATATCCTCCAATTCCCCACGATCCCTCCTGGTTCTCTTAACGTCTGATTGTTTAACTGGTTGTGTTCTCTTCTTATCCTGCTCATATATAATTGACAATAAAGATTACAATTGTTTATTCTTGAAGGCAGAAAAAATGGGTCTTTGGCTATTAGCACCACATTATTCTTGACAGAAAAAGTGCTACCAGAGGAAAGCACTACTCAGAAAGTAAACAAGTTATCTTTTCCCATTGCTAAGGAGCAGCTTTGTTCATAAAGCCATCCTTTAAAGCCAGTTAAAAGAGAACTAATTTACGAGCATCCTAACATCACCATGTCCAAAGGGGAGAGAAAATATACCTTGGAGCTAGATGAAATCAAGCCAACCATTCCAGGCATGGGCCTCATGTGAACTCCACGGTCATTATTAATCACCTGTAAAAGCAACCAGGGAATCAAAACTTCTTGTTATATTCAAGTGGTTGAAAATAGCAAAGTAAACAGCAATCTAATCCTCTACCTGTATCTGCCTGTTCTTAACCATAGATTTATCCGTCCTTTCACGGCACAATTTATGATACTCCTCAATGTTCTGCTCATGGGGCTTCATGTCAAATTTATGTTCCACTTTCCCCTCCACGGCAACCTTCCCTGTAAATAATTGACAAGATTTTGCAAATAGTAGAAAACCAAAACGAGTAACTAATATCAGCACAGAACATACTATCATGGATTAGATCAAAAACATGTAGACTGCATCTGTTTGAAACATCTGAATTGCATGCTCATGAGTAATGAACAAGTGCCTTCAGGAGCATAAAACTCATACACAATAAATATGAGCACTCGTGAATGAGAAGTCCCTTATTTATATTTCTGCAAGTTGCAACCTTCAACAGCAATCTTCATGTCAATGTATTGTACTTGAGTCAATAATACAAACTAGAACCTCACCTTGAGTTGTCTCAGAAAAGACGCCCATTGGAACAAAGTCTTTAAACATGTTCAGTGAATAACTCTTTGGTACATTCCCAGTCTCTGTGCGAGTCATCTCCATGATGAACTGATTAACATTTGGAGCCATGTAAGAGAGATGAAACGATGAATTGCAACAATAACATAGCAAGCAATCGGATAAAAACTATATGTTGTTTTTCGTTGGATACTCCTTTAAAATCAATACAACCTACTTTGACCTCAAGAATCCACGTATATACCCAATCATCTGAACTAAATCCACATATAAAAATTACAAACTGACTTTTGCAATCAATGCCTAGCAATACAGATGACTACTGAGATAAAGCATCTTATAAATGCAAATCCAAGCGCATCAAGCAATCATCAGCTGATTGAACTTTTGAACAAATTAGTGATCAACATCGAAGCTTCATGATAAACCCATAGATCAAATAGTTATTAGTGCTCCCTTAAGAAAATCATTATAGAAATTCCATTACTGCTTTAGTATCCTCAGATTCATAACTTGCTCAACTCAACTGATATAAGTAAGAATAGTTCGGTGACTATAATAAACTAGGGTTAGAGAGTTAAACGATGAAACCCTAATCAGGTAATACATTTAGAATGATATTTAAGAGAATAAAAAATTGAGTGCAAATTGAGAAGACCTGAAGAGCAGAGGGATCATCAGATTGGAGTGGATCGAGGGAGAGAACGACTTTAGCGAGAGGGGCAGAATCAGAAGAAGAAGGGGAGGTATGACTTTTCCATGACTTCGCAACCACTACCGGACACTTCATCAACCAAACAGCTTTATCTGCCTTCGATGTTTCTAAATTAGAGCTGCTACTGCCGTTATCTTCTTCCATCTCTTTGCTTTCTCTTCGTTTTTTTTGCTCGAATTTTGTTTCTCTTTCCAGTCTAGTTTTTTGCCGCTTCCCTTTCCAGTCTTGTTTCGTCTTCTCCTCTCAAGTCTTCTCGAACGACGCTGTTATCGTGATGTAGTTAGGTGAACCGGGCACCCTTTTCCCGAACCGGATTCGAATCAGGGGACGCGTTCGTTGATGATTGGAGGAAGGGTTTATTTCACGGATAAAACTCTACACACGTTTTTGTTGCTTGTTCGACCACCTTAGAAGTTGGTTTCTTACAGCCCAAGTTCATCAGGCTTCGGCCCATCATTAAATTATTAAAAGAGAAGAGGCAATGAAACAATGTTCCATCTTTCCAGCTTCAACAAGTCCTTCAGAACAGAAACTAGATAAGGAATTTCCCAGCGATTACCAGCATAAAAAAACAATAAACCCAAACTTGGATTTACTCTAGAACAATAATCGGTTCTCGAATTTCTAGAGGCATTTTAACAAACACTTAAGAGTGTACAAAAAAGAGATGCGAACACATCCGATATAGTAAGTAATCATCCTTCCATTACATTTAAATCGATTACATCTTTTAGTGCTTGGAAGCGTAGGCACCAAAACAGGGAAATAGACTTCTAACACCTAGAAACTACAAAGAGAGATAACAGCCATAAACCTAAGAACATTGAGATATCCATCTACCCGGAAATTTATTATGTCATTAAGCCCTTTCACCCCTGATCCTTCTAGCCAGCTGAATATCCTTAGGCATGATTGTAACCCTCTTGGCATGAATAGCGCACAGATTTGTGTCTTCGAAAAGACCCACGAGATAGGCCTCGGCTGCTTCTTGAAGTGCAGCAACAGCACTGCTCTGGAACCTGAGATCAGTTTTAAAATCCTGAGCAATTTCTCTCACCAGCCTTTGGAATGGAAGCTTGCGGATCAGAAGCTCAGTGCTCTTCTGGTATTTCCTGATTTCTCTCAAAGCCACAGTTCCTGGCCTGAAACGGTGGGGTTTCTTCACGCCTCCGGTGGCTGGGGCAGATTTGCGGGCAGCCTTGGTTGCCAGCTGTTTGCGAGGGGCCTTGCCTCCGGTGGATTTTCTTGCAGTCTGCTTGGTACGGGCCATAGCTGATTAGATCGTAAGAGATTTGCAAATACACTAGAATTTGATTTGTGTTTCGATTTCGTTGAGAGAATGATGAGAAATGAATAAGATTTGGGGCTGATTTAAAGGGAGGTTTGGGTGGGGCAAGAGGGGATTTGAAATTTTCGTGCTTCGGTGGAGGGATTTTGAAGTAGGTGGAAAGTGCGGAGAGTGAATTGGGGCCGTCGATTAGCGATTAATCGACTGGTAGGGATGTTTGGAGTGTCGAGACGAGAATTGCGATCCGCGTGCGTTGAGGATGGACCAATGGGAGGTATTTATTGGGCGGGATTGAATTTTTGTGTTTTAAGATGCGCGGCTAGTGGAAATTTTGGACCGCTGATTGATATGACGGCTGAAATTAGTGGAGGGGAGTGACAAGGCTCGCTAGATGAGCGTGAATATGTCGCTGATTAAAATTATTAGATTTTTTTGTTTAAATTTTAAAAAAAGTAGTGTTTTATATTTTTTTAATACGCTAATATTAAAAATACTTATTATTTTAATATATTTTCAATTAAAAATCTCTTTAAAAAAAGGGCCTGTTTGGGAGTGTGATTGCGGTAGCTTTTCAAAGTGCTTTTCGTGTCGAAATACATCAAAATAATGTTTTTTTATTTTTTTAAAATCATTTTTGATATCAGCACATTAAAATGATCTAAAAACATTAAACCGCTGGTTTTTAAAATGAAAAAAAAAATTCAATTTTTTTGAAAACACCGATTTCAACGCACTATCAAACGGGGTCATAACCTTTTTGAATGTTCAATTATACACACGTGGAATGACAATAATTTTTTTTTCTAAACTAAGAAAATAACTCGTGGTTAATTAATTGAGTGTGAAAATAACTCGTGGTTTTTTAATTTGATAGTAAAAATACTTTCATATCATCATCGATGAAGATTAGATTTTTCAAAAAATAATTAATTATGAATTACCGATAATTTGTTCTGTATAGAAAAGGGTTCGTGTATATGGCTAGTGGTCAGTTGCTATATTGAAGGAAGAAGAAAGTGAAATTTAATACACGTTTGCAAGAGATTAGTTCAGTCACCACCGTAATAAAGATTAAAGGCTAATTTTAATCTCTTTTTGTTTATATGTGCTTTTTAAAAAGTATTTTTAAGCTTTAAGAATTATTAAATTTATATTTTTTATTGTTTTAACATGATAATATTAAAAAATAAAACATATATTTTAATATAAAAAAAAAAAAAAAAAACTGCAGAGACAACCTTAAACCTTCTATAATTGTCGTTATACTCGTTATATATCATTGTATTTTTTTATTTTTTAGGGTGTGTTTGGTATTGCGGTTGCTATTGTGGTTAAGGTTGAAAAAAAGTAGTTTAAAAAAAATGTTTTTACTACGGTTCAAAATAAGCAGTAAAGTGTTTGGTTAAAATTATGGTTGAGTGTGAAGTTTAAAAAAAATAATTTTATGTGTTTGGTTGTGAGTTTGTTAAGTATGAAACTAAAGAAAAGGTAAACCTAATCCAAGGAATAAAAAAAAATCAGAATTATGTTTTTTTAGAGGGGAGACCCTCTAATCTTGTTTTACATATTTTTTAGAAATTGAATTACATGCCCTTAGAAGAATTTCAAATACAAAAAATTGATATAACATTGTGAATTCAATTCAATTAACATGTTCCAAACATTATGTTAAGGAACCATAAAAACTCCTTCAAAGATTACACAGGTCTTAAGTTTATTTGTATTCTTATTTGATCTTTGTAATAGAAAAATGCAATATTACCTCTTTTTGTAACATTGTTTTCTATCTTGATCTTTTTTTATTGTGATTTGTTTTAACTTTGAATTGTTTTGATAAAAAAACTAAAAAATCCCAAGTTAAATTCGGTAATTTTTTGTTGTTATAATATGTAAATTAAGTCATCACTAGCATGTAATAAATAAAAGATGCTTGAAGTAATTGATTTTCACACAAAAGTATTTGTTTTACGTCAAATATTTCAAAGAAAACAAACCGTGATCTTGCAGCTCCACCTCCTATTTGTTATCAATTCACAGATGCAATATCATACAGAATTCGAGCAGTTTTTCACAACCCCATGCAACACGAGATCATGTTCACAATCTGCAATTTTGGGAGCAGATGGGTCTTGACGACAGTGAGAAGTGAGTAGATGTGGAGCAGAGGGGAGCTGGGAGATGGGTTTGCAAGGGATAAGAGGGGACGCTGAGGGATTTGGGTATTGTCCAGTTTGCAAGGGAGATGGGTTTGTAATTTGGGAAGATGGGTTCGCTGGTCTGAAAAAAATGAAAAAACAGAGAAGTCAAATTGTCAAGTTTGCAAGGTTTTGTGAAGATGGGTTTCGCTAGTTTGAAAAAAGATGAAAAAAAGAGAAGTGAAATTGTCGAGTTTGCAGGGGAGATGGGTTGCAACTTGCTGGTCTGAAAAAAGATGACAAAAGTCGATGTGGTTGGTGTTGGTGGAACGAAATAAAAGTCGAAAAAAGCTACTTCGACCTGCTGCACACAAAACGCTAGGTTGAAACGCAAAAATGGTGGGCCATAGGAACTGTTCGCGTGGTTTACTCCCGGTTCTCTATATTACCAAACAGTCAGCACATAACTTTTTTTTCAAATGTGGGTTGTACCACAAAACCAAACGGGCACTTAATCTCATTTACACTTTTATTTGTGTGCATGGTAATGATTTGGGATTCTTCATGACATCTCTTTTATTTTTTTCCTTTTCTTGTAATGAATCTTGTCATTCAATGTTTGTATGGCACTATAATTGACGTTGTTTAAAAAATATTTTTTATTTAGAAATATATTAAAATAATAATTTTTATTATTTTTAAAAATTATTTTTGACATTAACACATAAAAATGATCTAAAAATATCATAATTTTTTAATTTAAAATAAAAAATATAAATAAAAAAAATCATTTTTTTTAAATATTTTTGAATCCCCCGAAAGGGGTAAATGAAAGACCAGATTATTTAATTTACTAACTTACATCTTCTATGCCATCAATAATTTAATATATTTTAGCTTTGAATAAGAAAATTCTCTTTCCAGAGGCATTCAGCTTTAAATATATGTTAGCTTTAAACATATTAAGTCAAATATATTTTAGCTTTACATATATTTTAACTCACACATTATATTACATCGTATATTGCATTCATTAATTCAAACGACATTTCACACACAAGACCATGTTTTGAATAAAAAATAAATTAAATTCATAAAGCATGGTGTTATTTCCACACACACATTATTGAAAACTTGCCATGTTATTTTATTTTTTTGGTTTATTTACGTGCGAGATTTTGATATTATCAAGCACTTTCATCGATTTTGCAATGATATCTAACATTAAACTTAAGTCGATGAAATTGTTTTACAAGTTTTTTTTGAAAAAAATAATATTTTTTTATATTAAATTAAATATTTTTAAATCATATTTATTTACTAGTGTAAAAATATTTTTTTAAAAAAAACTGAACAAAAGAGAAAAGGATTTAGTTAATGTTCGGAAATGACTTTTAAGAGTATTTTTTTAAAAAAATATATATTTTTTGTTTTAAATTATTTTGACGTGCTGATATAAAAAATATTTAAAAAAAAATATATTTTAATACATATGTAAATAAAAAAACACCTTAAAAATACAACCTCGACTACTCTTTCAAACATACCCCGAATCTCAAATAAAGTTTACGATCATTTGATTTCTTTGATCTGAGAATATTTTTATAGTAAAATAGTTTTTGCAATATTTTGATTCAACTATGTCTAAGAGAACATGATTACAATTTCTGCTTAATCTTTCCTTGAATTGTCATGGTTGGATAACATTAATCTCGTGTTTTCAAATTCTCAACACCATCTTCAGAGCTTGGATTCACGGTGACAATTTTTTCTTTCAAAACTATAACTATTTTTTTAATATTTTCAAATTATTTTTATATATTAAAATGTAAAATAAAAATATATTATTGTAATATATTTTTAAAAATAAATACGAATCACACGTTAAAATCGGGTCAAACAAACATTTCATTTTCTTAGTGCCCGTTTGGGGCGGCGTTTCAAACGCCGTTTCCAAAAAAATTCAAAAGTTTTTTTTTTTTATTTTAAATGAATATATTTTGTATTTATAAATCATTTTGATGTGCTGATGTCAAAAATGATTTTTAAAAAATAAAAAAATATCATTTTAATGTATTTCAGCACAAAAAGTACTTTGAAAAGCTACCGCAACAGCTCTCCCAAACAGGTTTTTAATGTTTTTGTCCTTGCCGTGCCTTTTCGCTACTGGAATCGTCACCACTTACGTATGTTTCAGGACTATAATAAATAATAAATAATAATAAATACCTTTGAGAATTTGTTAATAAATATTAATGAAAGTCACAATTGCGGGCCCAAGCACGAAAAAGACAGCAGAGCAACATCAAAGAAAAGAATTAAAGGCCCATCAGCCCAAAACGATGGAGCGCACGCTTATTTTTGGAAAACTGAATTAGCCAAGCATTAATAACGATCTCCCTCACTCCACAAAAGTCACGATGGAGTGGATTGATTTAGACAGGAGGGAGGTGACTTTTATTTTTAAAAATATATCTATTCTAATTTCTAAAAGGTATTTATTTATTGTATTTTTTATAATTTTATTCTAAGATGTTAAAAATATAAAAAAAACAATTTTCAAATTTTGTTTTTAAAACATCATCCACTGTGAATTACAAATATATTTAAAAACTTATGATATCATGCATGATTTGATTGAATTTTAAGTTTTGATAGAAAAAAATATTAATGTGGTGGTTAAATGTCTATTTAAAATTCTGTTTTTTCATTTTAATTTATTAACATCAAAAATATATTTTAAAAAATAAACATATATATATTATTTTGATATAAAATACTTTAAAAAACAATTTACACCACACTCTTAAACATACCATGATCTTGATGTTTGTGGTTGCAATTCAATCTTTTTTTCATAATTTTTTTTTACTTAAAAATTATTTTTTAAATATTCATACTTATATCAAAACTATTTTTAAAAAATGAAATAATAATATTTTAATAAATAACACTTATATAAGTTTTGATCGATTAGGTAAGAAGAATTTTGATTTGATTGATTCACTTGAGTATTTAATAGAAATTTAACTAAGTTAATTCTAAAGACTTCTTAAAAAAACAAAATAGCCATGTTAAAAAATAGTTGTGGTATAATATAATAATTTAGCGAGCAAAACCTTTTTTAAAATTGAACTGTTTTTTTTTTTTGTTTTTATGTTGTGGTATAATATAATGTATATTTTATCTCAATTATAAGTTTAAAAATATTTAATTAATGTACTTAAAACAGTTCTATTTTGAAATTGTAATAAAAAAAACAATTGCAAGTACAAGTGTTACAACTTTTTTTTTATTTGTCCCTAGGTTTATCAACTTGCTCACGTAAATAAACGTGTCACGATCACAGTGGTAATCACCACACAATCTTCTGGGAAGATCCCCGCTTACAAATACCTCTTGCCTTTCAAGTTCCCACTGCACAGGCATTCCTCTACCACGTACAATCATGGAAGGCTTACCTCTGCTCTTTCTCCTCCTCCTCACAGCCCTGTCCTCCACCCTCGCATCCACAGTATCTTCCAGCGATCTCGAAGATCCTTTAATCAGGCAAGTCGTATCGGACGGCGAGGATCATCTCCTCAACGCAGAGCATCATTTCGCAACTTTCAAGTCCAAATTCGACAAAAACTATGCGACTCAAGAAGAACATGATTACCGATTTAGTGTTTTCAAAGCTAATCTCCTTCGTGCCAAGAAACACCAGATGATGGACCCTACTGCTACCCATGGCGTCACTAAATTCTCTGACCTTACCACCAAAGAATTCCGCCGCCAGTTCCTTGGATTGAAGCGGCGGCTTCGGTTGCCGACGGATGCAAACAAGGCGCCGATCCTTCCTACTAGCGATCTTCCAACTGATTTTGACTGGCGTGACCACGGTGCCGTTACTAACGTCAAAGACCAGGTATTTTGATATCCTTTTTTTCCCCTGGGCTTTACTGTCAAGCATCATCGGACCAGTTTTGATATCTTTCTATAATTATTGCCGTGCTGTGTGTTAAAAGACTGAGTTTTCGATAGGGATCGTGTGGATCGTGCTGGTCGTTTAGTGCTACAGGGGCTTTAGAAGGAGCTCATTACTTGGCAACAGGAGAGCTTGTCAGCTTGAGTGAGCAACAGCTAGTGGACTGTGATCACGAGGTTTGACTTCTTTATTTTCATGCTTTTGATCCAGTCTTCCTTTCATTTATAACTAATATTAATTTTTATGGGTTATTTTTTCTTTGGTGCATACACCTATGGTCCCATTCAAGCAGCAGTAGTTGTGATTCTTGTAGTCGTGGTCTAGGAATTTGTCAATTCCTGGAAGACTATGAGGGTTCTGAATTTGTTAACATGAAAAATGATTTTTTTTTAAAAAAAAAAAGCATATTCGTTTTCAGATGAGATAAGAAAATTTAGTTAGTGTGCCATGATTCCTCGTTATGGTTTCCTATTGGAACCCTTGCAGTGTGATCCAGAAGAATATGGCGCATGTGACTCGGGGTGCAGTGGTGGGCTTATGAACAATGCCTTCGAGTACGCGCTCAAGTCCGGTGGACTTGAACGTGAGGAGGACTATCCTTACACTGGAACTGATCGTGGCGCGTGCAAATTTGACAAGAGCAAAGTTGCCGCATCCGTATCTAACTTCAGTGTTGTTTCCCTGGACGAAGATCAAATCGCTGCCAATCTAGTGAAGCACGGTCCACTCTCAGGTATTTTGCTACTTCTGGCTGTGGGTCTAGGCATTGGCATGTATTTTTCCCATAAAATCCAGTTAAGATTTATATTTTCTTATTATAAGGTTTTTTCTGCTTTCCATGGTGCAGTGGCTATCAATGCAGTTTTTATGCAGACATACATAGGTGGAGTTTCATGCCCATACATTTGCTCAAAGCACCAGGATCATGGGGTGCTGCTGGTGGGCTATGGATCTGGTTATGCTCCTATCCGGTTTAAGGAAAAGCCTTTCTGGATTATCAAGAACTCATGGGGAGAGAATTGGGGGCAGAATGGGTATTACAAAATCTGCAGGGCTCGCAATATATGTGGTGTGGATTCCATGGTTTCAACTGTTGCTGCTATTCACACTACTGCTCAGTAGATTGTTGTGCCCTTTCAGCAAATTGAAGTGCTGTATTTTCAGACGGTGCTGCTCTTGTGAATATTATGAAGTGTGATGTGAATTGTAACTATAAGGCCCCCCAAATTTCTCCAGCAAAAGTTGTAATTTTATAGGTGGTGCTCGTAGTTTCATCTATTTATGTCGGGATTTACTGCTTAATGGTTGTGCATTGCTCAACCTTATCGCTACTGATGTTGATCAATAATGTAATTGCTCAATCGTATTGCTAATGATGATTAATAATCCAACTCCTCATCTACAAAGTGAGTTTCACTGTCAAATGTCAACAGTGTCTGCTTTCTTATACAATATTGCACAACAGTACACTAACAATCCCTGATGAAGAATACAGTCGACATGCTATGAAAACTAACCGGCAAAATTCTAAGAGCTTTTACATCGACCGTAATTCCGGTTAAGCTTCTTATTTGCTAACTGGCAAAATTCTAGAAGCTTCATATATCGTTTATCCTTTTCTAGTTTCCCTTGATCAAAGTCAACCTCAACAAACTACGCTCAGGGAATAGGCTGCTCCTGACGCATAGGTTCTTCCGAACTTGGAATCACTTCCTCAACCAGCTTTCTTCAACTCTGATCATGTTTTAAAAGAATCGCAAGTTTGCTATATATACTTCAATGTGTGATAATTTCTGTTATCTATCTAAGCCTTCTTCTATCCAGTAAACACATATCATTCATCATCTTGACCAAGCGAAGCAAATGAAAACGGATAGAACTTGTATCCATCTCCCACGTAAAATTTGTTTTGAAACTCTACCCAATGAAGCCTCAAGGCATGCAGGAATGCACTTAGGGTTTCCATCACTAGGAGGACACCGACAGTTGCAAATATAAATACACTCAATCCAATACCGCGAGCAATGATGCTGTTGTACCTGCGGACATTTACAGACAATTCATTATATTGCTCGATCAAATCTGAGATATCAGGTCACTTTCATCAAGAGCTCATGGACATGAGAACTCACCCCCAGGCTAGAAGAAGGACCTTGTCGTAGAATACACTCGATAGTTCTGAATGGGCCAGACTGAAAATTACACCCCAAAAAAAACTCATTCAAATTAAACAGTTAGCTCGAATGAAAAAAGCACCCCACATTCATCTTAAACATGAGAAGAACTAACCTGAGGGCCCATAAACGTAAATATGAAGCTGTATTCGACACTGCTCCAAGAACAAACTCTATGGTATGTATAAGTTGATGAACAAACACCTCACTGAACTCAAATTCCTCATGGTTATGGGAAACAGAATGCGGCTCAATTTCAGGAGGGTAGTCATTGCCGTCCAGCCGTGCATAGGACTGACCTTGGAACCTCTGAACAATGCATTTAGGAATGATAGAGGTTAACAATTATTTTTACAAATGAGCAAAAACAACAAATGCATTTGAAAAAAAGAGAGAGAGCATACTTCCTCATGTTGCTTCTTCAATAGAAAAGGCCTTGGAAACAACATCCATGGGACAGCAGCAAGGGCTGATAGGAGCAGCAAGATCTGGTAGTGAAACATGTTAGCTAGCTTCATTTTCTTAAACCACGAGGGAGAATTTCCATACAATCAGTATACAAGATATTATACCTGAAAAAATTTCTGGCCGGTAAAAAGCTGGTTGTCATCCAAATCATCAGTGGGGCTTAGAAACATGTATATCATCACATGGTATAGATCAGCTTGCGAACCAGTGCACCACTTCACAATTATGAGGAGTGAAAGGTAACCAAACAAGCTGTTTAAGAAAATCATCTGGGGCACAAATTGGTACCTAAAACAATGCAGCCATCGCTGGTTAATTCTGAAAATGAAAATAAGAAAAAGAAGAAACTAGCAGTGAAAAGCAAAGATATATATATCTAAGCCCCCGTTTGGTATTGCATTCCAAACAGGGGTTGGGCAAAATCTGGTTATTTATTTTGCTTAGAATAATATTATTTTGATGCATTTCCGAGTGAAAAACGCTTTGAAAAAACCCACTAACACACTCTCAAATACCCTCTAAATGCTTCCAAGGTCCCATCTCTCCACTGTAGCAGATAAGGATGCTCATGTTTATAAGATTAAATACTCTAAAAAATTAAACTTTTTTTTTGGTATAAACCACGCGGTGGCCCAGACTAATCCACGTTCGCACCGGGTGGGCCCCGAAGGGGTGAAAGTGCTCCCCAAATGGCCGGCTCCATACAAACATTCAGGAAAGACCAATAACAACTTAAAACCATCATTATGCTGATTATTCCATAAGGGCATGCTGTAACATGATATTTGAAATGATGCATTGCATGCAGGAATAAAGTATATAGCTCACCAGATATTTATGTTATCTCCAAAGAACTTTGCATTGAAGTAGCTCATTATAATCCCAAGATTCATTTGGGCCACTCCAAATAAAATTGACATCTTCATCTTCATTGAGTTAAGAAAAGGTAACTCGCTCCGGGAACCATGCCATTTGGGATCCAAACCAAATGGATACGTATCATGGACCTTAACTAGACCAGCAGTATAAGCATCCCTACAATGCAAATAGAGCATAAATAATTTACATGGAAAGTTGAACCACATGTGCACGTGTAAAGTTGTACCGCTTAATACCTGCAAGACTGGTCACGACAGCCATATGCAGAGGGCCCAAACAGTTCAAATGGAACCGAAAAGAATTCATTGTATATTAACCCCGTGTAGATTGAAAAAATCCCCATCATCATTATCACATAACGACCACTGAAAGCCATTTCCATAATGTCTCCAAGTTTCTGTTGTTTACAAAAGCAAGTAAGGCAAAGCATGCAACAATTAAGAGGAAGACAGTGCTTGTTAAGACAAACCAATGAGCTGTATCACAGTTACCTGACTGGAAAGTTTCTTTTCCCTGATAATCAAATATAATGTTGCCAACAGCAAGCAAATACCATGGCCCCAATCACCAAACATTATAGCAAAAAGGAAAGGGAATGTGACAATTGTGTATACACTAGGATTTACTTCCTGGTACTTGGCAACCCTGAAAAATTATGTTATCAGCCAACACCTCTATTTCATCTTTGAAACAGTTAACAGGAACAGTCAATGGCACAAATTAAATGATGCATGATTACAGGTTGTGGAATGGGAGGACTGTCTACGCCAAATGTATGCACTCATTATGCAACAAGCAAGGAAAAGAGAAGACCTGTCCCTACTGTTTACACAGATAAATTGACCAGTATTGAATTAGTGGGACTGACATCCTGCAAGGACAGATAATATCAACTAAATATACTTTGGTCAACCACTAACTTTACATATTATCACCTGGACCATACTAACAAAAATCAGATGCTAGTTTTTTTCTCTCTCTCAAATGCCATAATTTTTGGGTTCGAACAAATAATTAATTACTTAGAGAAACTGTAAGTTCTGCCAATGCCTAGCATAGTTGTCACATACTGGCATTACCAGTCTGATCTTAGAGGCATCGAAAAACTTCTAAAATTATGCTAGAACCATATAGCCATTTATCCTGCCAACAATTACTTTAAAAAATCCTAGACTCTTTGTATTGTCTGCATGGCATGAGTAACTCACCCATATGCATCTATAATTTCTTGAAAAGCAGAAGTAAATTTGTTTGTTTGGAAAAAGGTAGGTGGCGATTCCTTTGTCTGCAAAACATGGAATATGGCTCCAATTTGTGAGTTGCTATCTAAAGTCGCTCGCCTTAATCCATTTTGTATCTGCAGAAAAATAACAATGGGGACAATTTAATGGATATGATTAATGCAAGATTTAACCAAGTACCGAGTATTACAAGTTAAGAGAACAAACCTGATCTTTAGCAAAAACAGGACACCAACCTTCAGCAACAAGACACTTCTTTGTTACATCCATGTTGAGCATGTTTAAAATGTGGTAAATCAATTTTTCCTTCTTCACCTAAATGAGTTGAAAGCAACAAACTTAGTTGACAAAAAAGATTCACCTAGCATAACTCAACTTTTATTAATCCCAGTGATGATCCAGAGTTTTAAGTACAATGACTCGAACAAACCAGAAAATTCCAATGCTCAAATTCAAACCCAATGGTTTGTAACAAATTGCTCCGGTGCGCCAATCCAACATCTATTGTAGTTTTAAGCTCTGCAAGTCTTCCAGATACCTAGAAATCAATGAATTTACATCAGAAAACTGGACAGAAAGATGCTAGTGCACCTAAGACGGAGCACTAAACGAAAACTCTAGGTTCATTTCAAAGTTGAGGAAAAAGCTTTTTTCTTTTTCTTTTTTTCTGTTTACTACTATCAAAACATTATATATTGATAAAATAGGACTTCAGTGCAATTATTTAGTTCTAACTAGGAGTGAGGTTGGTTATGTTTGAGGTTGGTTATGTTTTTAGGTGCTTTTCCCTAATAAAAAAAATCATATTATTGTTTTTTAGTGTTTTTCAACGGTTTTGGAGTGATGTCTTAAAAAAAAATGAAAAAAATTATTTTGATTTATTTTCAAGCAAAAATCACTTTTAAAAAACACCCTACACCACAATGCCAAAAATGCCAAACACCCTCTAAAACTAGCTAGGGGATTCATGTTATCTTCCGGCAATTATGCTCTACTATTTTTTTATCAAAGGCATCATCTAGCTCAATAACCTTTTTTTTCCTTTCTGAAGCATCAATGGAAAAATACCTTTCCTGTTAAGTTTGACACTTTTTCAGTTTCACCCCTGAAACTGGTACTCATTTATTTGTAAGCCTATTTCAGAGCACTCCAAGGTAACAATACCTTGTGCTAACTAATTCATGTCCATGGACATAGAGTAAACGCAAATTAAACTCCTATGAATCTCAACCCACATTGCTTCAACCTCAACATGCTATACTTGGATCTTCTGTACCAATGATTGTTGCCAGATGATAGGGGGTGAACTCCGTTTTCTATCCTAATAATTGGAGCATGCTATGGTTGTCTAGACCAAATGACAGTAAATTACCCAAGAAGCAAGAAAAAGTAAAGGCAATTCATGTTTCTTATGTGTAATCAAGTATGGCAATGAGCAGATGGTAAAAAACGGATGAAGCAGAGAGAGAAATAATCTTACTCCTCCAGAATCCTCAAGAAGAGAAATAAAAATAATTGTTTGCTCTCTAAAAAATTGACCAGCTAATCAATTTTTCGGTGTGCCAGGCTTCTAACCTACCAGAATCAGAGGAAAGAAACATAAGCAATCATGAATTATACCTGTGAAATAATTTGAAACTGTTTGTTTAGGTCCTCTGTAAATGGGTAGCGGTTTGCTCCAAAACCTTCACAGAGTTTAAGAATCTTGTTCTTTGCTCTTTCACCAGAATAGAAGACAACAAATACATTTTTCTCAACCTGTAAATTGATCATAAGCCTTTCAAAATAAATTGTGCATATCCAACTCTGGAAATGGAGAGCAGATAAATATCATCCAGGAATTAACCTCGTCGCCCAACACAGGATCAACAACAGCATTTTCAAGCACAGATTGCTTCAAAAAGACATTGCCCCTAGTTGCTCGAAACAAAATCCTTTCAAAAGCCATTGATTTTTCTCTTGCAACAAGACCACTGATGTACCCCAGATTTACTTGCTTTGATGGATCCATTGTAATTTCCTAAACAATGTTGATTTTTAAGCATCAGTTAGCAGAAACGACAAACTTTCAGCTGCTACAGGAAAAAACAAAAAGCAGTACCTGCTCCAACAATAATGATCTCTCAACGGATTGTTCAGTAGTGTTATATAGTTCAAGTTCACTCTGCTGAGCGGCAACAATGCTTTGAGCCGAGTGGAAAAGTTCGCCAGCCTGACATGAGATGCAAAAAGTACAAACCTGTTTCAGAGCTTCATTGGCCTTTTAAAGTAAATTACACCAAGCTAATCTCTATAATATTCAAAATTCCTGGTTGAGCAGATTAAAATCGAAGGTGATAGCATATGTTTCAGAAATTTCTCCTGACAGAAGTTGCCGATGGCCAGTTCATCTGTGTGTTGAGTTAACGTTTAGTGCATGTGTGTGAGAGAGAGAATCAAAGGCGTGTAAAGCTATATATAAGATGCAAGAGACTCAAAGGCCTCGTCATCACACTGGAGGCCTTGGGAGTAAAAGAAGCCATACCTTCTGCAAGACAAGCTTATATTCTGATAGTTCATTATAGGTGTGCTGTAGCATTTCATTGTTCGAGTTTATCTCTATAAGCTCCGATTCCAATTCTCCAAGCGTTACCTAAAATTGCCTCGATATATCACAAGTTCTAATTCAAAGAAACCATAGTCTAAATAACTAAACAATCTACAATAATACCTCCAAATAGTCCAGATCAATATCGCCACTTCTTAAAGACTTCGTCGAAGGTGACAACCCAGCCTTCCTCATTTGCTCCTTGAAGAAACGTAGCTTGCGAGCCATTTCTGCACATCTTTTAATCTACACAGCATAAAAATTTCAACACCTACCGATTATCCACCATCATTTTCAACATTTGCAAAAGAGAATTGATCTCTACACTATTACACCAAACCTGAGCAGCATATGTCCGTTGGAACGGGCTCTTTTCCGCATTAAGCTGGATAAAACAGTAAGAACGCATCATTACTGCATCAAAACCGTAATGTGATAACGAAAACAGAAAATGTGATAAAACTCCAGCTCTTCATATTCAATTTCGTAACAGTAAACACAGAATACCGACATCATTCAAACTAAAACAAATTCGATCGAGTTCAATCCAAATTAAGACCAGAGAAATAACATTACGCAGATCATGAACTAAAACAGAACCTAGTAGCGTTATTAAGATTATTGTGACTAGGTAAGCAATTGAATCGAACAGCAGAAAAATCTCAAAACAAAAAAAAAATGCTTACATCATTGAATTGGAAGAGGCCAAGGTCACCGAGATAAGAAATAGTGCGAAACGCCGATTCAATAGGAATGATAAGTTGCACTAATTGCATCGGCTCCGATCGCAACAGATCCATGGTTGGGCCAGAACTTCCGTCGCCCATTTTTCAGATCGAGAGATCTCGAACTGCGTGGTCTATTTGCGTTAAATCGTTAAATATATATTTATATATATATAAAGAGAGAGAGAGATCGTAGAGATCTCACCGGACGATCAACTCACCTTTTCGTTTGTTTACGTTACCAGTTCCCAACTGTCTAGCGTTGTGTGGAACTAGAGAATAGAGATGTTCCGTCTTGTTTCCCTCGTCGTTTTCACGCGCATAATTTGGTTATTTAATATTTAGTATAGCCCTAAAAAAGATACGATGTCGTATTTCGTGACATTTAAAGACAAAATATAAAAATAATCATGGAAATGATGAATTAACCCGACCCGAGAACCTGAGTTTTGATCAATTCAACTACGATGGGGTTTTTCGATCCAGCCACTCGACCCGCTCTAGAATGAAAATGATATTATTTTTACTATTGTTAGATATACGTTATTAAGTTATTGTATTAAAAAAATAATCTGCATGAATATATTATAATTTTTTTACAAGAGATACAATATAAACCTTAAGAGTGATGGTTAGTGTATGAATGATCTATACGTTTACATAAAAATCCAATCTAATAGATGATATGGCAAGCGATGAATGATGTCATATAACTCATCTGTTTTTGATATCAATAAATTTTATTTTTAAAAAAATATATTTTATGAGTTTAGATGAGTAAGTAAAATGATTGTTAATATTGATTTCTCTCTTTTATTATCAGGTCCACTCTTTGGGGACAACTCATCAAGTTTGCATACAAGTATATATTAATATTGATTTTTTTTTGTTAATTCTAATAAATATCTATTAACTAATAACTGGATACTTTATAAATATATGTTATAAAAAGTTTATTCAAAAAACTAGAATTATCTATTAGAAACATACTCTTGAAAATAATAATAAAAAACTTGGAAAAAAATATATAATTGCTCTCATCAAATTACATTCAAGACATATACTTCAAAAGAGTTTGCAATTTATCAATATAAACCTTTTCAGAATAATTATTTGAATGAAAAATCATAAATTTCAAGACATTGTAATTCATATTTATCTATTTCTATTTAATGCTAAAAAAATATTTATTTAAAAATTATTTTTGACATAAATTCATTAAAATAAATAAATAAAAAATAAAAATAAAAATATGATATGAAACAATTAGACGCGACAGTCCTGGTTATCTAAAACCAAGTATAAGATGAAAATGCCAAGCCAGCGGCTAAAATCAATTTTTTATTTTTTTTTAAAAAAAGGATTTTCTCGCACCAGTAAACACGAGTGACGACCATGGATGTGCTTGCTTGCTGTAAGAAGTACCAAGAACTGATGATGAAGGGGCCCACCTTTTGAAGCTCGACAAAACAAAGCCAGGTAGAAATAAACAGTGTGCATGCGCGCCTGACCCATTACCTGCACGGCCTGGTTAGAAAACGAAACCCCATAGCTTCATGGTGACGTGTCAGCCTTTTCAAGAGGATGATTCTGGGGCACAGCACAAAAGTCAATATTGGGTTCGCAGTCCCATCCCAGTCCTCGGCTGTCAACACTGTCTGGGCTGGAACAATACAAAAGGACTGCAGGTCAAGATTGGGTTTGCAGTCCCATACCGCTTCTTGACTGCAATACTGTCTTCGCTGGAGGTTTCCCGTGTGCATATGAGCCACCTAAGATAATTAAATTAAAATTAAAAGCCATTTGGTAATAAAATTAATTAATTCCTGTTAAAAGAAGAAAAATATAAAACCTTTGGAGGTTTTTCTTCTTCTAAGTTCATGTTTTTAACACTGGAAATTAACTGGTTTGTCGTTAAAATAATTCGAGCTATCCTGCTCTTCAACATTAATTTATTTGATCATTAAGATTCATAGTTTTATTTAATTTGATTTTGACAAGGTGAACTTGGTATCAAGACGAGGTTATAGACTTGACAGGTTGAACTGGGTGGACCTAGGTTAAATATCTTTATGTTATTTAAATTATTTTCTCATTTCAGTTTAATCATTTGATGTTTTTTTTACGAGTCCACCTTCAAATTTTATTTTATTTTATGAATCTATCATATTCTCATTAAAAAAAATTCCATTACAAAATAAGATTCTCAATCATTTATTTTTTAAAAGAAAAAAATTTTATTTTAATTTGACTTGTTATTTGATTGATTGAGAATCATTCTTCATGTTTTTTTATTTATACTAAGTTATCTCAATTTTATATTAATAAAAGGGTTAGTGGGTTAACTTGGTTCAACACATTTTTCTTATTTTTTTTTCTTCAATTTCACCATTGAAATTGTTTTGTAATTTATTTTGATGACTTTTATTCAATTAACTTTTATGAGATTACTCCAGTCTCAAAATGAAATCATATATTTGACATGGGATGGATTCGAGTCAAAAAAATAATTACTTTATTTTATTTAAATACACACACTATTTAAATTATTATTTATTATTCAATATAATATATATATATATATATATTTGACATATAATAGTGTGTGTATTGAATTGCCTTTAAATTGTGTTTTTGAATTTAATTAGTTATAAAAAAACAAAAAAAAAAACATTTCACATGAACGAGCTAGGATCGATATTTATCGAATGGAGGTGAAATTTCCATCTTCAATGATAGCATCTAGCCAGTCTCTATGATTAATGCTGTTGGGTATATTTTCTCACTTAAATCCAAAGGGTATTTTCTTTTTGTGTTTTATGATTCCTGTTACAAATACAGAACAAATTTCATAGCGCTATACAAATATCCTCCTCCAAAGCCTCCTGACTGCATCTCACCTAAAAGTTTAAGCTTGTAAGTGAGGTCCTATAATAGCTTTTAGGTGAGATGATTCTTTAACATGGTATCAGAGCCTTGTTGACCCAGCGGTCATGAGTTCGAATCTCACCACCCTCATTCTATTTGATAAAAACTAAACACAAGTTGATGTGGGTCTGTGCAAGTTTCAAGCCCAAATGGCTTTCACTTGAGGAGAGTGTTAGAGAATAATATAAATCATATTATGAGGCCTCACTTACAAGTTTAAACTTTTAGGTGAGATGGTTAATTAACAATGGCCCTATAAAATACAAACGCTAGAGTACAATATACATTATAAGGTCAACATCGAGTCTCTTATAGTACTGTATTCTCAGTCTAATTAATTCACATAGGGACTCGCATCATGAATAATTACAGATGTTCGGGCCTGAGGTTAAAGATCGGAGAAGTACACAGACGACAAGGGAGCAAACATTCGACGCTCGGTGAGAGGTGCGCCGAGCTTCGGAGTACACGAGGATGTTCGGATGATCCATTTGTAAGCAGCAGCAGTTGCAGAAATGGCGGAGATGGCAAGTGCAACGAGAGTGAACGATAAATATAGTGCAGACGATTCTAAAATAGCAGTAGTAACAACTAACAAAGTGCTGGCAGCAGCACGGATTGGAGAGAAAAAAAAGTGTTACACAGAAATTTTAAAAAAATTTAAAGCATCATAAGCCCACCAAGACAATAAGAAACCTACAGTTCAAGCATGCTGATCATTTGTTCATTAAAGTATTATCAAAAAATTATCCTGTCTAAAAATTTAAATTATTAGGTAAAATATTAAAATATAATTTATATTATTTTTTAATATCATTTTCAAGTGAAAGATCTTTGAGCTTGAAACTTGGACATATATTCACCCTATCTTGTACTTAATTTTTATCAAATAAAATAAGGATGGTGAGATTAGATCTCGTAACCGTTAAATCAACAAATCTTTGATACCATGTCAAGAAATAATATCATCTAAAAATTTAAGTTATTAGATGATATCCTAGAATATAATTTATATTATTCTCTAACAAGTATTTATAATCATCCAAACTGTCTTCTAAACAAGCAAAATGCATCCTCGAGTTAAGGAATTTAGGTGTTCTCGGATTCATGGCAGTTCACGCAAGAGAGAAGAAAAGAAATTACTGTTGTTTTACTGTCAACTATTATGCAAAAGAAGAAGTTAGGGAGTGGCGTGCTTGAAAAAGAGAGGCGAGACTTAAGAACAACCTCTGCCTTTTGTTATTTTGTGGGGGCTATGTATATAAATGTCTCCTCGATCATGAATTATTAGGTATCCATAGTCTGTGAATGCATCTACCTTTTGGATGCCGACGAGTCGATTTCATATCGAAGAAGACAGGACAGGCATCCAATAATTATTCCCTCTTGTTTTCTACAGCCCTAGCAATATTCATGCATCACAAAGTAAGAACACGATGCGAGGACAATATATATATATATATAAGTTAAAAGAGGAAACACGCGACTTTAATGGCCAGCTAGATTGCCCTTTTTACAGATTTTTATCTGGAAACTAATTTTATCTTTTTTAAAAAATATAATTACAAAAACCCTTCTATAATTTCATCGATCCGAGTTTTGTTTTTTATTCTGTAATTTATTATTTCAATGATAGTTTAGATCTTTGATGCGTTTTGTTAAATTTTTTATTTGATTTAAAATATAAAATATAAATCGATATTTGAAAGAGCACAAGCAGAAGAAAAAAAAACTAGAATAAGTTAATTTGTCTGATCACCTCGTTCTAAGTTATACGAAGAAGCGGGAAGACTAAAGGAAGGAGACAACCTTTAGTTTCACCTTTTACTTTCTACCGTCTACGATATTTCCTCAAGTAAAAAGTCTAAATTCATTTTTTTTTCATATCTAAACCAACCCATGTTTTTGGCAATGTCCAAAACTCGGGACATGTTAAGTATGGTTGAGCCATGGCTGCTGAACTATATATGAGGTAAAACAATGTTTGATAACTCAATTACTAATGTATTTATAAACATTTAAAGCAATTAAATAATTTTTATTGTATTTTTAAGATATAAAATGATAAATAAAAACTACAATAAAAATATTTATACAAAAGGGTGCATTAATGCATGAGAGCTCAAGCTGAATACCATTTTCTAATAGCATTTGAATGTAACTATTTCTATACACACACGGATATAAAATAATATGATATCTTCAAATTTTATATAAAATAAATATGCTAAGGGATGGCAGGGAGGGAAATAAGACCTCCTCGTTGCGAGTTTAGAACAACTATATACACACACGTTCTAAGGAAATAAGACCTCATGTTAACAAATATATATATATATAATCGAATTAGAAATTCTCCATTCCACCTGGCAAGCATCCAACTATTAGTGATTGTAAATTGGAAACTGAGTGATGAGAAGAGAAAGTAAAGTCAAGTAATGCAACCAACCATAACACATGCAATTTGCTGTACTCTCACGGTTATTTCAAATGTTCTTAGCTGGAAATCATGTCGACTTCCTTCGTGCCTTGATTAGTTCCTCGAGTCGATTCTCCTCTGGCTACAAATTAATATACCTTATCATAATAAATCTGAACATATTGCTTTTACTAATGAGCTACGAGTTTAATATATATATATATATATATATATATGTTATTTCAAGATGCGAGGCACAAATTGCGAAATTCATTCCAAGAGACTTGGACCAGAAGGATATCTTTTCGAGCTCAAAACGATGATTTATTAATGAATAAAATTTAAGTGGAGTTTAGTTAGTGTCATAGGGATAGGGATAGGGATAGATATAGAAGATACATAAATGAGTTTGGCTATAAAAATAGAAATATAAAACAAATCAAAATTTATAATAATCTTGGATTTTTTCAAGCAATCGGTTCAATAAAACATATCCCATTTATCTTCACCATCTTCAATCTTTTCCATCTTGACCAAATGTTACCTTAAAGTGCCTAGTTACGGTTTAACATGATATTCCAAGTAATTATTCCTCAACTTTAGGCAAACTAATCTAGTAATATCCTCGTATACCTGTGTAATTAATCTACCTTTGGCTGTAAGAAATTTTTAATTAAATATGCAATTCTTTTCCAAAAATCATGCATATATTCAATCTGTGTATATCTAACAAATTGAATTGCATGTATTAAGAGGCCGTCTAATTAATCAAGCTTCTATTGTATCGTCCATAATAAATCCTCTCTTTACGCTCCAGGTAAAGAATCAAAGCATTGATTTTTTGAGAATCAAGCACAGAAAATCTGCTTTCTACTAATAAATAAACAAATATGAATTTATATCTTTCAGATAAAGCTTTTTAATTATTTCTCTCAAAAGACAAAAGATACAGCTCTAGTTTTGAACATTGCATGCGTCGGAATCTAAAATCCATACCTAAATCGGCCCCCACCCCCTTTTCCCCATATTTGAGGCAACCCCGCCAGGTAGCAAACAAGAGTCGAGAGAGACTTGCGTAGACTATTCAAGGCACGAACACACAGTGGATAATAATTCAAAAGTTATGTATTAAGAGCACCTTCATCTCCATCAGTATCTACAAGTTGCAAGCATTTTGTCTTTCTTCGACAGACTAGATCCGACAAAATACTTATCAAAATTCTCAGATCTCATCATATGGGAAGATGGTTGACTCATCCTAAGATTTGATGCATATGTTAGCACTATTCTACACTAGTTTGAGAAAATAGCAAGAAAGCAAGCGCGAGTAATCAAATACTTCTGCAAGCAAGGACAATAATAATTCAACGAAGAAATATTATCTGTGATAGTAAATCTAGATATCGATACAAAAGATGAGAGCACATGCCGTCGGTCAGATCTTACAAAACGAGGGAAATTTCTAAAATTTTCCGTTTCTTTCATGTGTTCCAAATCTAGCAATCTATGGAAGCATCTTCAATACCTATTTCATCGTTCATAGTCTACATAGAGCACATATCAAATGCAGGAGCATTGACATCTCTAATTTTTTTTCCTTAATGAATTATCTTGTCCTAAAAACTTAATCAGGAGATCATAATATATAATCCATATTATTCTCTAACATATTCCAGTAAGTAAAAGTTTTTTAGGCTTAAAACTAGCATAGAAGTTCACACTAACTTGTACTTTATTTTTATCAAATAAAATGAAGGTAGTGAAATTCGAACTCGTGACTGGATATAATACTATATAAAAAAAATATTAAACTAAAAACTTTGTTAAATAATTTCACAGCATATAATCTATATTATTATTTGAATATAATAAATATTTTCCATTCTACCATCTAGGTCACATCCATGCACGTCTATTCAAGCGGCTAAATATTGCTGTTTTGCAGACAAGTAGTTGATATAAACGCCCGTCAAAATTTTCCATTTACATGTACAAGTACGCATGCATACACATGTAACCAGGCTGAGAGGAGCAGTTCAAAAAGAAGGGCAGAGAGGAGAGAGAGAGAGGATGGAGCTAGAATGGAGTTGTTCTTTCATCGTGTCACCTCGCTAATGAATGAAAGGCTTCCAAAGCTGGCCCTGCCTTTATTTTTCTATCTTCTCAAGAATTTTACTATATACATAAAAAAGGGTTTAAATTCTTTGCTTAACAGAACAGGAAAGCTATTTCTTCCCATTTGAATCCGGCAAGCAAGCCAATAAACGGGAAAAAGCATCATCGAGTTCAACACCAACCAGAAAGCAACCAATGCATTACATATTTCAACCATAAAGTAATCAACAAACAACGAGAGTAATCAACAAACAACGAGAGCGATCAGCAAAAATTTTGAAGTACATTGCACGAATCCACATAAAAAACAAACAGCCAGTTTTAAGTCATTTCATCATCGTTAGGATCAAATTAAATAAACCCATATCATGAAATCTGAATTGAAATTAAAAAAAAAAACATCCACATTCTCCATTCTGGCAATGTTACATTTCTAATTTCTAAAATCCCTATGCTCTCTCCACTCCAGTTTCGAGTGCATGCATGCTGAAAAAATGAAACTCTTCTACAACAACAAGACCACCTATTTATGGAGTTCTTTGACAAATATATAGGTTTTGCTTAGAATGCAGCTAGGACCTCGGGGGAGCGAAGAATTGCGTACCAGCAATAAAAGCATTGAGAGGAGCTGGATATAGAGAAGATGGATCGAGCAAAGTGTTACCAGCAGCTGGATTGCTAGTGTTTGTTGTAGTTCCCGTGGTGCTAGTTGCTGCTGCTGCCATAAGAAGTTGCTGTGCTCCACTGGAGGAGCTCTCACCCCCCGTACTGGTGTAACGGCCATCAGGACCCTGATCATAGAGAATTCCTCTGAAAACATGGCCTCCAATGTTAACAGCCGTTTGATACGCCAACTGATCATCTGCATCGTCCATGGCGCTTACTTTAACACAGCGAAATATGGCTTCTGAATTCAGCTCTGGTGGAAATGCAGTCAACTCCAGCCCTAATTGATCTCAGTGTTGAAGACAATCAGTACGAATGAAAACAGATGATATTTTGAGTAAAATTAAACGAGTATGACAGAAGAGAATTTTTAGCTTATTAATTTCATGCGACCTTTTTCTATCGTCAGTTTTACCAGCAAACAGTGAAGGAATGAAAAGAAAAGAGAAAAGAGAAAGAAAAACATGTGGTGGGTGGCTGACTATGGAGGTGGACTTGCTTACACACACGCAAATGATACTCGTCTTGCTGGGTAGCAGGAACTGAAACTGCTCTCACAAGAGCTATTCCTTCAAGATCTCTAGCTAGATCTCACTACTTTCTCAAACTGTGTTGATCAGTTCAATTTCTTGGAAATCCCAAGATCATGAATTTGTAGTTTTAGTGATTTTTGTTGGTTTTTCTTTGAATTGTGAGCTCCTACTAGCAATACTGTACAGCTTTACCTGACGTGGAAGCGGCTAAACGAGTGCAGGCAAGAGAAGAAGCACCGCCATGATTCTCTCTCAGCCTTTTTGGATTCTCTCCTAGAAACTGCTGTTGTTGTTCTTGTTGATTATGTTGTTGCAAAGCGGTAAGTTGCTGCTGCCTTTCTCTCCTTTTAGAAGCAGACACCCAAGTGCTCTTAACGTGGGTTTGGCACGGAAACCCTCGACTCTTACAGCAAGTTCTACATCTCATATGGGGACAGTCCTTTTTAGACTGGTTTCCACAGTCTTGACAATTCATTCCTCCTCTTAATCCTCCTCCTCCTCCCTGTCGCGTCAAACTAAAACCAGATCTTGAAGAGTGATCATCAGATGAACTTCTTCGACTAGGACCCGCTCCAAACGAGAAGCTGTTCATGTTTTGCTGCTGGTGATAATACTGCGGCCATAACTCAAACCCCTTGTTGTTGTAGATCTCCTCGTTCGATGGTCTGTGCAAAACAAAACTACTATTGTTGTCTTCTTTCTCTTGATCTTGTTTCCTCGACGGTCCTTCTCCCCCACCTAGATAGAACCACCCTGCCATTTCTTGCACCCGAAAGCTGATACTAACCTCAATTTGGACAAAAAATCCATAGCAGGAAAATGACAGACTCTGGAAATCGGAAGGATCACAGGTTTTGCCTTTTGGGTCTTTTGAGAGGTGGATTTTAGTGGGGTTTTAAGAGGGTCGTAAATAAACGGGGTGTTTCTTTGATGGTTGACTATTTATTTTATAGGACTCGTTGATCTTGATCTGATTCTGAGGACTCTCTGGGTCTATAAGGTTTTTGCAGCCTTTTTTGAGTGGAAGGTTAAGAAAAGTGGTGAACACTTGCAAGTTTTTGGCTAACAGTATGGGAGGAAGATACCGAGAGAGGAAGAAGAGAGAAGATGGGTTAGCTACGCTACTATTCTTGACTTATGGATAGAGCCAACCAGGCAGGCAGCCTGAGCCAAGACCAACTTTCTTGAATTCTCTTTCAATCTTAACGAAGCAATAATGGCACGGAATTAGAGCCCTGCTACGCCGCCATGGCACTGCTCTCCCCACTCTGCGACACTCACCTCATTTAAAACAGACCTACTCTCTCTCTCTCTCTCTTCTCGTCAATTACTCTCTGGTTCTTTCTTTGTAGGAGGAGCAGCTGGTAGTGTTTTCCTAGAGTGACAGTGGATAAATATAAAGGATATATGAGATCGAAAGAAAAGAACAAAAGTAAATCTACTTCTCTGGGCACTTATCTACAGTTGTCTTCCAGTGGCAATGTACCTAAAACCAAATACGTTCCCAATCCTGGCCATTCAATTCTTATCAAACGGCAGATGGTGAATCCACGTGTCAGAACATATGCTATGGCTTATTTGTTCTTTGCTCCGGAAAACCCGCTCAGTACTTTTTCTGACCCTTTGATCCTGTAATTAAGTTTGATTTTATTTTATTCCAATTTTTCAATCTCTAAATAATCCGGTGTGTGGCGGTACAGCTATAGTTTTGAGTTGTATTAATATTAAAAATAAAAAAACACATGTTATTTTAATATTTTTTAGAAAGATCTTTTTTTAAAAAAAAAATCAATATTTACCATATTTTAAACATGCGCTACAAATAGAATGCAATTGTCTCACCTATCAAACAATACTACACACTATAATATATTTGTCACACTCTAATATTTACATTATTAAATTGTTGAATTACTCATCCATCATTAAATCATTTCTTAATTAATAATTTTTTTCAAAACAATTTAGTTCTATTTTTTAAAATACTATAAACTCTTATTTAAATACAATAAATTTAATTAAATCAAGAATTAACTCTTCAAGTCATTTAACATAATTGAGTTAATATTTATAACAATTTAAAATTAAACCTACTCTAATTAAGATTTTGAATTGTTGAACCATTCAAACCATTCATATTATTAAGAGTATGAGTGTGGTCGATATTGTTTTTTTAAAGTATTTTTTGTTATAAATATTTTTTGCTAAAAATATATTAAATAATATTTTTTATTTTTTCAAAATCATTTTTGATATTAGAGTATTAAAATGATTTAAAAACACTATAAAAACTATTTAAAATAAATAATAAAAAATATAAAAATAATTTTAAACGCAGTGTGAAACTGGCGCTAAATCATGTTTCGTAACCACACACTGATATGCACTGACAAGTATTTAAGATCAACGGTTAGAGACGTAAGCGGTACAAGCAAAGTAACGGTTGTTATTGATGTAAGTTAAGCTGAGAATTTCGTGGTAAATTCAGGAGATTTTGTGTGCTCTCCTATTTTTCGTTTTTCTCCGTATCATTTCGGGTTTTGTTTTTCAATTTTCTTTCCTGTCAATTCCTCAGAAAATCCTGCGTGTAATCATTTCATCATTGACTTGGGAAACAAAATTAGTTTCGTTAATGAGATGCTGGTGTTTTAATTGTTCTTTAAAATGTTAATTTACGTAATGGTCAACACTTTTGATTTCGAAATGACAAGGCAAGGTGACAATTCACCCCATCTCTTGCAGGATGGAAATAAAAAATTATAAAACTTTCTTCTTGTTTTCTACACGTTACTTACTAATTATCTAAATTCAAAGTATCCTGGTAATAAAAAATAACAAAAATAAAAACTTTAAAATGTTGTCGGGATTTCTTTTTCCATGTTTTTTCCCATCACTATTTTCGTTTTGAGAATATGTAAATATCCAAACACATACTCGTGAAATTACTTTTATATAAAAAATAAAAAAATTATTATTTTTTCAAAAATACTTTTAAAACTCAATGTGGAATATAGCAAAAAATATATTACTTCTAGTATTAGTGTATTGTATATTGTAATAAATTAATCTTTTTAAAATTATTTTGAAAAAATAATATTACAAAATAATTTTTTTCACTTCTTTGAATTTTTAATATCTGGTCATTAGAAACATTAAAAAATAAGTCATAATAATTTAATATTTTTCAAATAAAACACACTGAAAAAAAACAAAAATAGAGCTCTCGTAGCTCTCATCCATGTGAGAAAAATTAAGTCAAAATTTAAAAAGCAAATGGATGATCATCCACTAAGATCCATAGCAAAAAGATTTGAAAACTTCATAATTTACAAGCAATAATGAGTGTTACATGTTGATGATAAAGTTCCGTAATAATTGAACTCTAGTACCTAGAGAACTATCCTTAGCTTCCCATATCTAATTAAAATTAAAATTAAAATCTCCACCCATTATGCTTGAGGACGCACAGCTTATTCCATGGACTCGTCACCACGGAATTATCCCTCTATAGTCTCTCATAATTTCTTTATCAAACCATCACGTGAACCGCAGATTAGAAGTCTCTAATAATTGGATTTCGGTATTGATATAATATATTGGGTACGGTCTCCCGCGGCCGCTTATTAGTCCCCGCCGTGCTCGCAACCGTGCCCGTTTTCCCTGATCAAAATGTCCCGCGGTTTAATCAAACTAACTAATTAGTCCTTGTAATTTTTTAAAAGAGATTTCTTAATCCTTGTAGTTTCTTAAAAATGTATTCTTAATCTTATTTATTTTCCTCTTTCTTTATAGGTAAAATGAATAGAATACAATTAATTAAAATAGAGAGATATGCTAAGGAAGAATGTAGGTCAATAAACTATTTAATTAATTTTTTATACTATTATTAATCAACATGTTCATGATACTTGATCTAGGACCCGAGATGGGCTGATCAACTTCACACGTGAATCTTGTATCAACTTATATTATCCTAAGTTGATGTTATTTTGATTTTTATAAATGAAACAATATTTTAAATAAAATAAAATAAAATAATATCTTTTAAAATATACATGTTTTAAAATTGGCCTCTCAAACACCGAACATTGATTAAGCTAGTTGTTTATTTTATTTGAAAACAAATTCAACCAAAGATAAACTCAAATTAATAAATCACCGTATTGATATGATTTATCCACTTTGAAAAATATGTCAATTTGAGTCAAAGAAATAAGTATCTTTTTCTTTACTATTTAGACTTACTCAATATTGCAATATAAACTAAAAGTCAATGTTTTCTTTCTTTTTATTTCTATCTTAGACATCGAATATTGTTTTCCTTTGAATTGATCATTTTATGACCAAATTGGTAGCCAAACTACTTATGATTTATCAAGAAATTGAATAGAGGATCAAAATAAGAAAAATCAAACATGGAAAATGGTTGGCAATTAGAACGTTAACATGAAATATTTATTTTGGTCCTTTTATTTTCCAAAAGTCACCTTTCCAACCCATCAAACTATTAAAACTTTGATTTTGGTCCAAAATTTCATTTGTTTTTGGTATTTTAACCCTGGTTTGAGATAGAAAAAAATTAAAAGCATTCAATTTCACAGAGGAAAGAGAATCATTGGTTAACATCGTTTCTAACACCAATAAAAGAGTATTATTCCTTGAGAGTCAGTTGCTTGATTTTTCAATCATTTGTGGTGCCCAAAATTTGGAACAACAAACAATGCCTTGCCTATTATTTATTTATTTTTTGATATTTATAAAAGGTCTTTTCTTGTGCATTTGAGGTTTCTTACATGATTAAATGAGTATCATCTAAGAGAGAAAACAATCATAGTTTAGAATAAATTCATAAAATAGATCATTTTAGTTGCATTACATTACTCTTTATTTGATGATTCTTTTAAACGGCATGCCCAAATAAAAACATTAAGTGATGATTTAACAAATATAAAATATAATTTTTTCTTAATATATATTTGCTAACAATATATATTTATAATATATATTGAACAGCTAAAATTTTTAAACCTATGACTACGACAAAATACTAAGTTTGAACTGGATTTTATTTGCAGTGCAGGCCCTGTTACAGTGCTGTGATGTCGTGGAAGTTCGAGGTAGGGCACACAAGGGCTCGAATGCTAAAGCCCTATGTCCTAACTGCATGCATTTTGTGTGCATAAAAAAAACGAAAGAGGAATGTTTTAAACATAACATGTAGTGTTCGGAAGACATTTGTGGTGATATTACCACCTCATAAATCTTTGTGGTCGAGAACTGAAAAGAAATTTGAATTCCAAATCAGAACTGATCAGACCTAAACCTGACCACGCACAGTCATCAAACATGACCCTCGAAGCTACGATGTGACATTATCTAGCTAGCTTGTGTGTCTTCATCTCGTTTCCTCTTCGGAATAGGTCAAGTGCCCACCCGCCAAACTATTCTATCTAGCTCTTTGCATATGTCGTCTCCATGTTGAATCTATCCCCCCCCCCCGTACTCCTTGACAAGCATAGGGATCGCACAGCTTCTCGAGCAACTCAGCCTGCGTGTCTCTGATATCAATGTATTTTTTATAAAAATTTAAAATAATTAAAATTTATTTGTTTATTTAAATCTATAAAATATGTTTTATAAAACATGAGATTTCCTTGAATAAAAAAAAAAACAGCATGTCATGTAAATTAGACAACAAAGTAATCATTGAAAAGATTATATTATAATTAAGCGTAAAGCATGAGAGCCTAATTGAAGATTTTCGATGGTTAATTATGATTAGCGAAACAAAACAACCATTAGCTAATGGTATAGCACACACTAGCCATGCATCTTCTCAAATTTAGTGAAAGCAAGAGAACCCGCGGCTAAAGTAAAACCCTAGTTTTTTTTTCCTTTTTAACATATCTCATTTTCGGCTGTAGAAAGTAAACATATGTTTATTGTTTTTGTTTTAGTGAGTGAGAGCTGTGCTGGGTTTTTATTAAGTGATCGAGGGGGGGTCTCAATAATTGTGTCAGTGTTTTTCACTCTCGAGCCTCGTGCATGCATTCTTTTCTGCAGTTGACTCCTCTTTCTCTAATTCCTCTCCTGATCGGCTATGCATTGATACTCAATACTTCTTACGAATGGAGCTAGGTTAAGGTGGAGGTGATCCTCAGGGGCACATCATGAATCCTCCTTTGAAATCTATGATCTTGGACCTTGTTATCATGGTATCTTTGGATTAAAAATGAAAAAAGAAAGAAAGAAAGCAACCCACTTTTAGGATAGGTTATATGCTGTAGGAGTACTTGAAATCATTTCTATACATTACAGTAATTTTCTTTGTAACTCTTCTAGCATCGACGTCGGATTTTAAGGACCTTTTCACGTAGCAAAGAATATAATAATTCATAGCTTTAAAATTCCAATCTTCTCTGTTTATATATATATATATATATATATATATATATGATATGGAATATTTTGAATTCAATTGTAGAGATATTTTAAACTTTAATTTGAAGGGTAATTCAATTGAATTATATATTAAAAAATTTCTAAACCATTAATCACGCTGCAGTGCTTGCCGGCCGTTCAATTCGGCAAAGTGAAGCTATAATTGCAATTTGCGTGCTGTTTCCTTGTCAATCTCGAAGGCTTTTCCGCGTTCTGAAGGAAAATGATTGAGAGTGAATGGCTTAAAACTATGGAAGCACATGGCACCCGCTTTAAAAATAAGTAATTCCGTACCCTAAATACACAGTTCTTTTAAATAAGTAATCGAATCCATCTCGGAAGGCTAGAGCTTCGTGGTGAATGTGCAGAAACCTAGACACAGGCACTGTCACAGCAGATACATTTCTTCGCTGTTTTGCTCTTGACAACAGATCTTTCTTTTAGCCACGGAAAAAAATAATATTGCATTGGTTTACAGAACAAATGATTTATGTTTTCTCCGCCGCCAAATGTTTCAGTATACGCGACAAATTAAAATACTGTGAAATTGCAACTCAACCATGTTTTTTTTTTTAAAAAAAAAAATCTTAATTATATTTTTAATATAGTGGCATTACAGATAAATTTTAAAAATAAAAAAATATTTTTTATTTTCTTGTAAGAACTACTTTGGAAAACAGCTTTTATAATACATGCCTAGATATTAAAAAAAAAAAAAAACTTATTGCTATTCTCTAGGAAATTAATCATTGATAGTCCTTCGATAGGTAAATTTGTATCTGTAATCAGTTTATAAAATATACAATGAGCATTTTAAAGCCAAATTATATGTGAGATTTACTTATAGTCTGGGTTAAAATCATGTTGGGTCTTGAATACTTTAATATGTAATATTAATATGTTTTAAAAAACTAATTGAAAATAAATAAGATTTTGGATAACACGAGTTTTATTTATACACGTAATAGCTCTGTTGGCTGTTCAAAGGGTTTATGGACTCTCAAGTGTGGCCCAGGTCTTGATTAATAAAAAATATTTGCTATTAAGTATTTACTTTAAAAATAATTTGTTTTGGTCTCTAAAATGCAGTGGTCAAATCTCCAATGACCAATACATTAATCATAAGATGAAAATGAAAGTTACTACTAATAATTCATGAATCGTCAACATTCAAGAATATAAATATTCATCATAATTGATAAATATTCATGATTTATTTGAGCTTATTTAGATTTTATTTTTAAACTCTTATATATAATTTAATATTTTTGTACATGTATACTTATAATTTAGCATAATTATAAGCTAATTATTATCTGCTCACGTATGATCTAGTTTCCTATGATAATCTGGAGAATATTTCTTCATATCCATCTCTCCTCAGCTTTTAAAACCCTGGCTTTTCTTTAAATCCTTGTTTTGATACGCTACACTTTATTAAAAATCACTATAATTATTGCATTCCAAACATGAAATTTCATTAAAATCTAATTTCGAGTATTCCAAACACGTTGTTAATTAAATAATCAAATAACTAACAATTAAATATTTACAAGCCTCGGTCCACAAACTAAGTCAAACAAACTCAGAACTCTTCACTCCCTCAATAGTTTTATCAAACTCTCGAATTTATCATTGCTACAGCTTTTAGTTTCAATTCAATAAATTTATCGCGGCTCGAAAGATGAACTCGATTCAAAATCAATTAGCAGAAACCAAAGAGAGTCCTTAAGGAGAGTGACGTGATGATAAAGAGTTTAAGATCTGCATAGCAGATGTTGAATTCGAGTGAGGATGTATATATCTTGTAAAGCCCGAGACAATCAAAGTGTTTTATTTGCTCAACTGGAATCATAAAATATATTTTCTGAAAAATGAGATTTACTCGAATCAAAGAATCAAAAAAAAAACCAAAGAGATGATTTCCCTCCATGGTTGTATTTTGCTTCAGATGATTCTGACCGCCTTGGAGACCAGAGAGATCATTTGAATGGCTGTCAACATTAAGTTCAACCTGTGATGGAAAACAGCTTTGTTCACCTACTCCACCATTTGTTTCCAAGTTCATGCCAGATAATGCAGCTACCAACTCTAAAGCCTCCCTGAGACAGCCATGAATGAGTTTGAACTCGCAGTGCCTCTCTTTTCAAATGATCTAACTCGATCTCCCTTGCCCGCTAGGTACTGTAGGGCATGGACTAGAGGCCGTGGCAACACGTTGAGGAACAGGAGTAGTATTCCTAGACAAGGAGGCAGGGATGGAGAGTACAAAACTTCGATTCAAAACAATAATTCTATTCAAAACCATGATTCCGAATAGCGGTTTTGCTAGCCTGTATTATTTTTCCAAAACTTTTCCAGCAAATATGGTCCAGAGCTAGCAATTCGGAGGTTCTTTTGTCCTGGTAGACTCGGGAGGGCAAATAGTTGCTCTGATTTTCCAAAGCTAGCTGGCAAATCTTGTCACTTTGGAGTAGTTTGGCGACATGAACAAAGAACCCTAATCCTATCCCACCCATCCTGCACCCCTGGCAGCAGCGCAGGATCGAGGGAGACTAGCTATACGAGAATATCAGGTGAACCCTTATAAAGAAACCAGCCATGCTGATCTATTCTGAACTGACCCAAACGCACCAACCGATCAGCGTAGCCTTTTATCAAATCCCAGGCAGTAATCTCCCCTGCGTGTTACCATCCACAATCTGTGAAGATGAAGGGTAGAAAAGGAAGCTCACATGTCGCAATTACGTGGCTACAGTTGGGGCCATGAAGATTTGGTACATGAGAGGGCTTCGATATATTGTCCCCACTGTAGCGTGGGTCCATTTGGGGCAGAGAGTGGGGTCCGCCAGGCCTTGCATGTGAAAGACATTATAGATATATAATTTTAAATAGACTGATTTTTGTAGAGTATAGGTTTCCCTTTGAGCATATTATTGGCCGTTACGTAGACATAATGTCTCAACAAAGGATACAAGATCGACTCCATTCACGTGCCTTCTGACAACCCTAAGAATAACTTCTTGGTGGAAGCTTTGAGCCTTTCAATCTCAAATCTTCAACCAAAACCAAAGGTTAGATTTTAAATTAAATTAAATTAAAATTAATTTGATCAAATTTACTTTATCTGATAAGTTCATGTATAGCTATCGACATTTTATGGGTTTGACTTTAAAATAAATATAAAAATAAAATGAAATTGCTTTTAACTTTTTTTTCCCGGATCTTGAAATAATATTTTTTAAATTGACTTGTGTCCATTGAAGTTAAACTCACTTAGAGTATGTTTGTCATTGCGTTTTAAAAATATTTTTGAAAAAAATAAAATTTATTTTTATTTTTTACTTTAAAATAAAATTTTATGGTGTTTTTAGATAATTTTCATATATCGATGTCAAGAATGATTTTTAAAAAATATTATTTTAATACATTTCTGGATAAAAAATATTTCAAAAATAATATGAAAAGACTAAATTAATCTGGTTTTTATCCGGAAAGAGTTTAAATTTTTTTTTAAAAGAAAACTATATATTTATATAGATATAAAATTATGAAATATATAGGATAAGTGGGCCGTCCAAGCACAACATTAAAAATCGAAGTAACGCCAGGCCTGGATAGTGAACGACAAGATTTAAACTCTCTCCCCGCAAATGTCAAATATTGTGCAGGCCTAGATCAATAAATAAATTTAATTCGGCCCAGTGTGAGGTCAGCGCATGAACCTATAATTTTTTCCTGTGGTTGGACTTGTTGGTTGGACTTGGCTTTTTCAAATTTTATCCCCCCCCCCCCCCCCCCCAATAAATCTCACCATAGGGCATGGCTAAGCTGTGTGCCACTCCATAAAAGAAATATTCAAGCAAGCCATTGACAGAGTGTATGTTTAAGCTTATGTAAGGATTTTTTTTTAAATATCTTTTTAAGAGTTTCATTAGTAGAACCGTAATGTATCTCTAACACCTCCTTTTCTCATTATCTTCGCCCTCTCTCTAATTGTTTTTTTGCCATACTATGTTTTCCTAGCCATTGATTTTTTTTTTATGTCATTAAATCTTTATAAAAATATATATTGATTTTTGCATGGGTTAAATATTTAGGAAAGGAATTAAAGATTGTGAACTCGACTGAGAGGCAAGCTACTTGCTCCAAAAGACGAAATGGTCTCTTCAAGAAAGCTCATGAGCTCGCTGTTCTTTGTGATGCCGAGGTCCCTCCTGTCATGGTTTCTTGCACCGACAAGGTTTACGACTACACTAGCTCCCCCACCACGCAAGTCCCATCTCTCTTCCTCGTTTTCCTTTCCTGTCAAACCCTTTTATTATCGGAAGACGCTCGGGATAGATCTATGGAGCTCTCACTATGAGGTGTTTATTTCTGTTTCTATCTATATTATCTATTCGTACCAGAAAATGCAAGAAAACTTGGAAAAACTGAAAGAGGTGGACAGGAAAATCAGGAGGGAGACAGGGTAGATCTCCCTGAAAATTGTGGCCCTGATTTTCTTTGTTCTTAGGTGGTCTCTGTTCTGTTCCTTGCAAGAATGTTGTGATGTCCTTGTGATTACATTTTAGTATTTTACAGGCAGAAGATGGGTCAGGATTTAGATGATCTGAGTTTATAGGATCGGCGCAATCGTTAGAAAGATACTGAAGGTGCTTGGAAGGTTATTCATGACCGCGCGGTAAGATACTCGGCCCTGTTCACAGCACTCTCAGGGTTCTATTCTAAAAACATTTTCAGTCCATACGAACTTACTCAAGCTATCCAGAGTTTTATTGTGTTCTATAGAGTGTGAATTCTAATTTGAAGTCTAAGAAATTTGCAAAATTTGCAGTATATTTATAATGGTTGGAGCAGCTATAATCATCCAGCAATTCAACTCCTGTGTTTTGCTCTTAAACTATGAATAGTTGGTGTAGTAATAAAGTTTTTAGCAAGGAATTTGTGCTTCAAACTATATCTAAATATTTTATTTTAGATTTTTGCTTTTCTTTTTAATATTAGTACATTAAAACCATATAAAATAATTTAAAAAAACTGAAAATAAAACACATTTTTAAAACGCAACAAAAAACAAAAATTACCACATTCCCACTCATTCACTGAGCAAAATGTTTTTCGTGATGTTCGTGGTGTTTTGGATGATATATAAGGAAATTATTCAGTCCATGCTAGGAAATTATAATAACCTTTATTATAGTAATTGACAGCACTCAATTTTATAAGAATTATGTTTGTTTGTTATTGTGTTTTTTTTTTTTAATTTTTTTAATATTAAATTATTCTTTAATATTAATATAAAAAATAGAATTTTTTTTTCTTAGAAATAAAATCTACTACACTCAAAATATCAATCAATACCGACCATTACCTTTCTTCATCCAATGACTAATTATGAAATTGAGGGGATGATTCCGCACGGAAGCAGAGGACAAATATTACTTTACAATTTCCTTATGGTTCCTCTTCTTTTACTCGAGACAGGTACACTTACTTTTCGATCAAGTCCTCCCTTAATTATCGACTTGATGAAGTAGAGATAATAGCTTGAAATTAAATTTGTTTATATTATGATTCTAGTTTTGAGTTATGTGATTATTAATATAATAATTATTAAAAATTTATATAATTATTAATTTTACAACTCGTAGAATTAATCAATAACATACAAGTAGGTAGGCTAAAACATTCATGTTAAAGAAAAAAAAAAGTCCACCCTTACCATCATTCCAAAATAACTCATAAATCCCACATTGCCATCCTAAGCAAACTTCTCCATCAGATTCCCTGTCAAATTTATTTTCATGAGATATAAATAGACAGTATAAAATATTTTTTAGTTATTTATTAATAATTTTAATTTTCATATATAAAAAATATCTTTGAAAAAAAACACCATTAATTCACTGTATTATTAAACACACACTAAGACTCTCCATAGAAAAAAATTCATTTTTATCGACAACTAATTAATTTTATAAGTATTGTCCCAAAAAATTAATTTTATCTCTAACAATTATTTTTCTCAAGAACTAATTAATTTTTTTAATCAAATGTTGCTTCAAATTCGTTTGAATTCTAACAATATTGCTACTCTCTCTCTCTCTCTCTATATATATATATATATATATGTATGTATGTATGTATGTATATATAGACTCAGGTTATTTTCCTGTATCTTGATTGTGAAGGCCCGATAAATTTGGATGAAATTGAAACATTAATTAATATAATAAGATGCGATTGAAAATCAAGAAGTATTTTTGGACTAAAGCAAGATTTTCCAAGAAAAAAAGGTTAGGTAGACACTTTTTTTTCTTCAACATCAAAACTTAATTGTTTCAGAATCCAAGAGAAACTCAATTTCCTTTTGAATCACAAAATATAAAAGAATAAATAAATAAATAAATAAGATAAAATGCCGTTATTTTCACAGGCTAACAGCAAAATCTTTCCGCCCCCACATCCCGTAATTCAGCAGGACACAACTACCCTCCAATATAATGTGAAACAACGAAGGGCAATTCTATTTCGGCTCTAAAAGGAAACATAAAAATCCCAGTCGCCGCCTCCCGCAACCAATCATAAAATCTAACTAATTTTCAACTCGCGACAGACCACAGCCGCTTCGAGTGACAGCCCACCATCACCGAAAGAGCAAGCGGTGGAAAGAACGGAAACGGCGGTTGTCAAGGGTAGTTCCGTCAAACTCACTTAATTCCCAAGGATTCCTCTTTCTAGTCAAAAGGTCAAACCCCCAAGAACACTTTCTGCTCGCCACAATTAGCAAAGTTTCCCAGTTGCCCGTCCCCTGAGAAAGCAATAGTTGACACACACGCCCTATCACCGACGTAACTTTCATGAAATCTCCAGTCACCTGAAAGAGCCGGCACGCCGCACCAGCAAGAACCAAACTCCTTCACTGTCCATGTTTCAATAAAAGAAAAGCCTTCGGCTGCCTTTTCTTTTGCATGTTTATTCTTAGTCATGGGAGCTCTAGGCCCTGTCTTTCCTTGGACGCCAGAGGATGACGTTTTGTTGAGAAATTCTATTGAGGTAAAAATCTCTTCCCTTTTCCTTTTCTTTTTTTTGTATCATTCATCCTTTCTCTCCCACCAATTCTTTGTTTTTATCTTCAAATATTTTTTAAAATAAATAGTTTTATTGTTATTTTTGTAATGTTGGGTTTCTTTATGTTTCGCATGATTTTTGTCTAAAGATAATGATTTTAATAAGGGCATACTTGATAATGTTGAGAAGAGAATCTGAATTCGAACTTAGAAATATCTTAATGTAATCAGTATGAGAAGCTATATGAAACTGAAAGAGAAAGGAATGTATTTATAGCAGTGCTCCTGACTTGTAACTGGACAATATATTCCTCTAGGCTATGATTCTGGTGATTATGATAATCCATGTGGTTCCAATGACCCTGTGATTCTGGTGATTATGATAATCCATGTGGTTCCACTGACCCTGTGATTCTGGTGATTATGATAATCCATGTGGTTTCAATGACCCTGTGATTCTGGTGATTATGATAATCCATGTGGTTTCAATGACCCTGTGATTCTGGTGATTATGATAATCTATGTGGTTTCAATGACCCTGTGATAGCTGTTAGTAGAGGCATTGCGAGTAAGGTATAAGCCAAGATGGATATCTAAAATGCTCCATTTTGTATGTGACTTGAAAAAAGAAATCCTTCTTAAGCTAGTGCAAAAGGGGTATTGCAAAAGTTTTAAGAAGAGAAATTTCGGGTGTTTGTGAGAGAGAGGTATTGCATTCTTTTTTATTCTGGATGCTGTCTATGTGCTGTTATTAGCAGACATTAGTGAGGAAAAGAGGGATAGCATCAATGGATATGGAAAGAGGTGTTGGGAGTCAAAGCTTATGTTCCTTGTTATTTTCATCTTAAACTGTATAAAACTAGATACCATATATTGGAAAACATAGAATACTAGCTCGAAAACATGAAGATTTAGGTTGCAGTTGTTGTCTAGGATGTCTGTGTGAACTGGTGCTTTTGTAATTGCTCACCTGAGGATTTTTACCATGGACTCTTTTTGCTTGCAGTTTAAGACAATATAGTTATTATTGAAAGTGATAATTTTATTTCTTCATCTGCTAGTAAGAACCATTGTCTGATTGATCTTGTTCTGTCAATCTTTTTGAATACCTGTGTTTTTATTAGACTGCTGATAGTTAGCAGCATATGAACTTTAGTAGCTTTCCATCTTTTTGTGCTTTTTACGACTGAAATGACATACCATGTATGGCATATAAAAAATCTCATCAATTGGTGCTTGGCACAGCTTCCTTCTCCTCCTCCTTATCTTTTTTGTTTTTTGTTGTTGTTGTAGGGTTGGGTCATTGGTTTACATCTATTGTTAAAGCTTGTTGCCTTTTGTTCAGGGTGATTGTTTTGGGAATTCCTTGTATATTTTTATTTCTTACTTATGTTTTGCAGGCTGGTGCTTCCTTGGAATCGCTGGCAAAAGGTGCGGTACAATTTTCTCGAAAATTCACTGTCCGAGAAATACAAGATCGTTGGTATTCTCTCCTTTATGATCCAGTTGTTTCTGCCGAGGCTGCTTTTCACATGACTGAGTTTGAACGGTCTACATTAACTCTTCCATCAAAATACAGTAGAGCTGGAAATTCAAAAGAAAATAAATATTTTTCAGGGAAGAGGAAAACTGAAAGTGTTCGTAGTTGTTACTATGCTCTGCGTAAAAGAATTTGCAGCGAACCATTTAACTCCATGGATTTGAGTTTTCTTGTTGCCCCTGATAATAACAATTATGTTGGCAATGAATATGAGCAGTTATCCCAACAATGCACGCTTGGAGATCCAGTTACCAATCACATTGTTCATCAGGAGTCTAATTTGGACATCATGCATCATGCTTTTCCAGAAATTATGGATGGTGATCATGCCCATGCCTTTGATACTCAATTCCAGAATATAGTTCAAGAAGACTATCCAATGGAGCAAGACAATATACAAGAACACATTCCCCATATACCTGGAGAGGGTCTGTCTAACACTGAAATCAGGACCGTGGTTAGGGAATTCAGTCAACAATTGCCATTGAATGATGATATAGTACATGGGTGCTCTAACTTTGATGGAGAGGAAGTCCTTCAGTCACCAGTTCCAGACCGTGGCTCGTCATTTCACAATTTGGAGTACCCATCTCCACTTCATGAGATGCCAATGTGGAGAATGGATGAAGTGATTTCAGCGCCTTATATTCCAAATAATCTTGGATTATGCGACAAAGATCTGCACCCGGGAGATACCTTTTCACTTCTCAATGGTGGTGATATTAAGAATACATGCTCAACAGAATATGATGGTCTCCATGAAGATACAAAGTTAAAAATGGAAATGCTGACTGATGTGCCACAAAATTCTTCTAACAGCACAGAAGATTTTCTGGCTGAACTTACCAATTATTTGTCTAATGATGAGGAAGTGTCAGGTGTGGATGTTGATGGAAAAGATTTCAGCACTGATCCTTACATTGCCTGTCTCAATACAATTTTATTGAGTTCACCTAATAGTGAAAATGAAAATCACATGCCCAGTGTAGCTGAACCAGAATCAATAATATCAGCAGACTGTCTAAACAATCACTCTGGTGTGTGTCCTGGAAACTTGTGGGAGAATAGGGGGTCTCACTACAGTGTTGGTGTAGTCTGTAATTCTGAGATGAAGTTTGTTTCATCTACATCGGTTCTAGACCCCCATCCTGAGGTGAAAGATGGGGTTATTTGCTGTGTTCTCAACACCGAGGACACAGAGATCCCATGCAGTGGTGATATAGTCTTCCCCACTGACCGGCACCCAAGATCAGATGCCTCCTTTGCATCGAGAAATTCTCAAGATGCTGCCAAACCAAATTCTTTATTTGTTAAGGAATTACCAAGTAACAACAAAAGTGGCAAGGCTCCAGTAGGTGTGCATAGGGATCTAGATAATCCTAGACAACCACGCGCATCTTCTCAGATGACCAGATTAAAGGTGATGCCAGAGCGTGGTCTTCTCAATCCTGTAGGTGATCATGTTTTGAAATTTGAGTTGCCCAGAAGTGATCACAGGGATGGTGCTGGTTTTGCTTCTGGTGGTTCAACTAAATTTATTTCAGCAGACACTAAGATGGAAACTCTTGTTCCTGCTAAACTGAAGGAAGAACCTACAGAAACCCCACCGGTGAAGCATATGAATCATGACTCAGCTGATTCTTTAACAGAGAGGCTGGACTTCGTTTCTGATTGCTTTACATATCCCCAGACAAATGTGTCTGCTGTTAAACAGGCAGAAGATGCTCCAGCTGGAGCTCAAAATCATCAAGCATTACATATGAAAGTGGGCTCTTCAGATATTGGTGCTTTAGAATTAGTGGTAAACCATTCAATATCAGATCCAGCTGAGCCACCTATCCAGAGTGATGATGATGTACCGTATTTTTCAGACATAGAAGCAATGGTAACCATACACTAACCTTCTAACAGTTGGGTGATTATTTGGTTTCTTTTGACCATTTCTCCTTATTTTTTATAATATAAATTTGTAATTCCACTTGTTATCAGATACTTGATATGGACTTAGAACCAGAAGACCAGGATTTGTATTGCAGTGAGGAAGGTAATATACAGTCTGCTTAGTACCTGGCAATTACTTTTCTTATGTATGGGGATCCACTGGAAACATTCCACAAGCTTTGCAATAATTCTCTGTACCCTGCTAGTCCTTGCCATGCTTGAATCTGTTATAGCATGATGATACACTTTGGTGCTATCTTTTGCATCATGGGGCTGGGGATGTTCTTACAAATCTCAAGCATTATTTTCTGTATCTGTTTTTCCTTTTATTTGAGTGCCCATTGCCTTTTTTTCTCTTGAAAATAAATGCTTTATTAGATCATAGATGCTCACAGTAACTTGGACAGGTGTGTATCACTTAATCACATCATATTTGTAATATTGTTTTGAATTTGTGACACGAGGAGAGAAAAATGAAGACAATCTCTATGATGTTGTAATCTGCACAACAATGAAAATACAAGCATATGTTGCCTGTATTGATAGTTACTTTGATTTGATTGAAGTTCTATCTCAATATTCATAACTGAAATCATTGAAAGATATCACATACACTAGTATCTTTGTGTTTGTTTGTGCCTTTTAAGTGCACATGTTTTTGTGCTTTATATTGCTATTTTTAACTGAGTTTATTGACTTACATTTGAAAAGTAATGCACTGTAATCATGCATTGTATCTAAGCATGGCATAGAAGCTTCAATTGTTCTCTGCAGTCTCAAGATATCAGCATGAGGACATGAAGAGAGCAATCATAAGGCTGGAGCAGGGTGCTCATTCATGTATGCAAAGATCCATTGCATCTCATGGAGCATTTGCAGTTATATATGGCCGCCATTCAAAACATTATATTAAGAAGCCTGAGGTATTTCAAAAGCTGCAAACTTACTTCATTGCTTACCATGTGGGGTATTGGCTCTAAAGAGTCCTGGGTTCCAACGTGTAAGAAAATATCAAAATTCTCAACTATAGGTAAGGTTAATATGGAGATTTCCAGTGGGTATTTAAGTCATTTTAGGAATCTTGTTGCACGGTTAACAAATCTTTGCGCGTGAATAACATTTCCTGCTAATTAGGAGTTAGGAATTATGTTTATTTTTCGTTCTTTTTAATTCTAAGACTATGCAACCTCAACAAGATGCCATTTTTTGTATGGAGCTTAAATATTGAAGCTAAATATAATGTTTGACAGCCCATAAAGCTAAAAAAATCATGTCTTGGGTTGGCAAGTAGGATTAAAGTGCATGTGAATTTCTCGTTACCATGCAGGTATTACTTGGTAGAGCAACAGAAGATGTTGCTGTCGACATTGACTTGGGAAGGGAAGGCCGTGCTAATAAAATATCTCGACAGCAGGTGAGATTTGTCCAAGTTTATTGATGTTTTTTAATAGCACTGTTACTGGCTTATTCTCGTTCTCTTTTTTGTCTGAAAGGTTTTAGATATCAGTATTTTTTTTTTGTTTCTCCGGTCCTTTATTTGCATTTTTTTGTTAGTTTTTGTAACTTAAAGGACTTGTTGGGTTTCTTTCAATCATTTTGTCAGCATTTACTAAATCAACAAACTGGTAAATTAAGAAAATTTGTGTGTTAAGAGTCATGAAAAGTGAAAATTGTTTATTAAGATAGGTTGAAATTGATGATGGTATTTACATATTTTTTCTTAACAAAATTGTAATCATAGCAATGCAAAATTACATGAAAATCAAACCTTGCGATTGCCTTGCTGGCCATTCAAGAATACATGTGGGAGTTCTGGATCTTGAAGTGCTGTAAACCAAAAGATTTGAGTGAAGTTCACTCAAGTTGTAGTCGCCAAAAAGAATGAAGTAATCTTTTTGAATTTAACCTCCTTTGGCTCCATCATGCACACCACGCTTTCACCCTGCTAAATTCCAATGTCTCTTATTTTTACCCTTCTCTGCTAGTCCACTAAGGCGCTTACTTTTTTCTTTAATTGAAGTGCATTTAACTTGTTCATTTATCTTGTCTAGGCCACTATAAATTTCGACAAAAGTGGATCTTTTTATCTAAAAAACCTTGGCAAGTGCTCTCTCTCAGTGAATGACAAGGACATAGCCCCTGGACAGAGTCTAAGCCTTTCTTCTGGTTGTTTGATTGAGGTTTGTTGAAATAGATCTTTCTTCAGCATTATGCATGGTTAATAAGTTCTTGTTGTGTAGAATTTTATGTAGCGATCTCTGCAATTTTATCTATACTGAACTTTTTGTTGGCTTTTTCCATGCCTGCTTTTTACTTATCAGGGTTTATGCAAGTAATTTTTAACAATAACAAAATCGGCCATTTATCATGACTAAGTTTAAATTTCGTGTAGATAGAATGAAACAGGTGCCATCTTTCTCTAAGGCTTCTTACAATGAATGAGACAACCCTCTTCATTTTGTTGGTACTGCCATCTTTTGAAAGAGTATTTATAATCTTGAATTGATTTGTCTTGAATCTTTAATGTAGTTTTCTTTCTTGTGTACCATTCATTCACCTATCATTGAGAATTTCACAGTTTCTGTAAATGCACCTGTAAACTCTCTTCCTCTTTTACCCAGCTGCCCAATGGCATATGCTATTTGGTTTTTCGTAAAACCTAAATAGTTCCTCAATGCTGAGAATTGACCACAAATTTGCACTCTAGTACATCAGTTTTTTCACAGCCCACATACATGACCACCATTAAACAGCATCTGTAGGTCCCGGTGGAAACATTAAATTGTTTTCTGCTAACATTAACAAAGGCAATTTATTTTGTTGCAATTGTACACTGATGTCTTATGCTTTTATCCCCTACACGCTTTATTCCTCGACATTTTTTCATGCACTATACACCTAATCGTAAGTAATTTCTCGGAGTTTGTGATTTTGCAGATAAGGGGAATGCCTTTCATATTTGAGATAAACAGAACTTGTGTGAAGCAATATCTAGATAGCACTGCCCAGAAGAACCAAACCCAGGAGCACCTGGTTTGAATCGCACCACGAATCAGAACGTCTTCAGAAGGTGCCAAGTTTTTTTCTCCTTGTGCTTTCTGGGTTCTTTCTGTAAGCTATGTCCAGTCTGCTGCATGTAGATCCACTGCCTTCGAAAGAGGGGGTAGTGTTCTCTCATGACAGAAACGTTTTTTCCACACGGTGTTTTTAACATTTAGAAACTTATATAGAGATTACCAGCAAAAATTGCATCGTCCTCTCCCATCTCTCCCGCGAATTTCTATCAAACAAAAGTGACACGTGGTGCTGATGATTTAATTGCTTGGGCTCAAGTAAGCATTGAACTTTGATTTTCCACTTCTAGTGGTTGATGGGCCTTGACCTCCTCATCTCCCCGTTTCTCTGTGGAATATTAAATTTGAACCTGCCAAAGAGTCTCATTTGAAGGACAAGACTGGAAATAAACTTCAATCTCCCATCAAAGTCATTTCTCAATCGCCCAATGTATTCCCACTCTCACAAAATTAAACTTGTGCTCTCTTCTTTACCTATCAGATTGATTTTGTTTTGCAAGACAACAGTTTGCAAATCCTGACTGGTGAGTTTGCATTCCTTAATGGTTTGCTGCCAAAAACTTGAAATTTATTTTATTTTATTTTATTTTAAATTAATTTTTTGATATTTTTATTATTATTTTGATGGGTTGATGTTAAAAATGATATTTATAAATAAAAAAATATTATTATAATGTTTTTTAATAAAAAACAATCTTAAACATATTCCGTACGCAACAGTGATCTGAGCAGAAATATGCAGAACCACCTGAACCGGCTACTCAATTTCTGTATCTATCGGACGCTCTCTCTCTTTTTAATATTTGCATGTATTCTTCAATTCATGCCGAGTCAGAGGATCTCACATGGGACCCTGCTACATTCCTTGCAGTCTAAGTCCAACGGTTTGAATATGACTGATGGCCGTTGTCATATCTCACAACTCGATCTCGTCTCTATAAAATAAGTAGTCCAAAAAACAGATTCACACGGCACAATCGAGGTATCATACTGGTTCCCTGCACAATCTTCTAAACCCAGATCCAATATTCACTCTTTTTCCCCCATCTACGTTTATCCAGTCACTCGTGAAAATGTCAATAAGCATATGTAATCTCAACCTCTCTCTACAGTATCTCCTTTTGATGATCGCTTTACTGTTGCTTAAAGTAGATTCAAGAACACACCCTGGAGACATACGAGTGCTCAAGGATCTAAAACATGGGCTGCACCCCGAGTCCATAGCTCCCGGATCTTGCTTGAGCTCGTGGGACTTCTCGGTGGATCCATGCGATCATATTTTCAGTGACAGATTTACTTGTGGGTTTCGGTGTGACTGGGTTGCTTCTGGTTTCTTCCGAGTCACTGAGATCACTCTTGACTCAGTGGGTTACTCTGGTTCACTCTCTTTAACCACCTGGAATCTGCCTTACTTACAAACTCTTGATGTAGCGGACAACTCCTTCTATGGCTCAATCCCAGACTCGCTTTCCAACCTCACTCGGCTCCGTCGACTGAGTCTCTCAATGAACTTGCTTTCTGGCGAAATGCCCGTCTCTCTCGTGTCTCTAGCCCACCTCGAAGAGCTTTATCTTGATAGCAACAGTCTCCATGGACCCATACCGTCAAGCTTCAACTCTCTTGTAAGCTTAAAAAGGCTCGAAATCCAAGAAAACAATCTCTCTGGCGAGTTTCCTGATCTGGGTGCTCTCAAAGACTTGAATTATCTTGATGCTAGTGATAACCAAATATCTGGTGAAGTTCCTTCAACACTGCCAGTGTCTCTTGTTGAGCTATCTATGCGAAACAACAACTTACGAGGAAAGCTACCTGTTTATGTTGGCGATTTGGAGTTCTTACATGTCTTGGATCTCAGTCACAACAATTTATCAGGTCCTATTTTGTCAGTTCTTTTTGACCACCCTTCTCTTCAACAACTAACCCTTTCCCATAATAATTTCACGTTCCTGCAAGTTCCAGGTACAGTGGGTCTGACAAGCAAGTTAATAGCTTTTGATTCGAGCTATAATGATCTTAGAGGCATATTACCAAGTTTTTTGTGTTCTATGCCGAAGTTATCAGCTTTGTCTCTAGAGAATAACAAGTTTACTGGAATGATACCAACCCGGTATGCGTTGAAAGTGGCTGTTCCTGGGAGCAATTCGTCCTCGTTGGAGAGGCTATTATTAGGTGGGAACTACTTGTTTGGTCCCATTCCAACTGCTCTGATGGGTTTAAAACCGGGTTCTGCTAATGTGAGCTTGGTGGATAATTGTTTGTATAGGTGTCCTGATACCTTCTTCTTTTGTCAGGGTGGGGATCAGAAGTCATTAGTGGACTGTAAGAAGAGATTCCAACCTGTGATACCTTGGATTAGAACACCAAATTAACTAACCACATCTGTATGATAATACAATATTTTACTTTGAAGTTTTGTCTCCCTTTTTCGAAGTTTAGATAGCACTTTTAGAAAAAGATCGATTATTGCTTGCGCTAGCTGTTGATTGAATCAAAATTTGATAGACATGAAAAAAATATCCAGGTGTTAATGTGCTGTTTAGCAAAAATATAAATACATTGATTGACCTTATGTGACCTATCAATTTGGCAAGTCTAAAAATAATCTGGATGATTGATAAAAATAAAGTTTGACTGAAAAATCAAGATAGTATTTTTTGAAATATATATATATATATATAATATTAGATCAACTCAACTTAACTTATCAAATCCACTATCTAGGTCATGAGAACCTAATAACTCTATAGAAAAATCAAAAAATTATTAAACTCAATTTTCAAACAATTTAATATTGAAGGATGGAATTAAAAATAAAATTCAAATAAGAAAATGAAAAGAGTCAATTGAGTTTTACTTGTCAAATTTGGATAATAAGACAAAAATAACCCTATATTGAAGGATAAAATAAAATAAAAACAAAAAAAAACTACTCATGTCGCCCAAACAAACTCATGACCAGAGTCATAAGATTAAGATAACTTTATAGAATACAAACTAAGAAATTATTAAATTTAATTTATATTAAACTTAATGTTGAATAGTAAAATTGAAAAAATAATTAAAAAGGCAAAAAAAACTAATGTCAATTTGGCTAACCCACAATACTCATGATCATAATCATAAAACTATGATAATTCTATAGATAACAAATCAAAAAATAATTATATAATTCAATTTCCAATCAATCCAATGTTAAAAGATGAAGTTGAGAAAAAAAAATAATTAATATGGCTAACCAATAAAACTCACAACCTAAGTCATGATACCGAGATAATTCTATAGAAAACAAGTAAAAATAAATTATAAAAGTTCAATAATCAGAAAACTAATGATTAAAAAAAAAAAAAACAAAGCTTGAGATATCTTAAAAAACGAAAGAAAGAAGAAAGTTATTGAAATTTCGAGAACCGAAGTGAAAAAACCTAGACATTTCATTATTCATTATTCATTATCACACTGAAATACGAAGATTTGTTCCATACAAGTCTCACAATGTTATTGATTGTGATATCTCATTAACTATTGTACATAACTTAAGAACTAGATTTGGTGAGGTGGTTTTTATTCATTTGAGCACAATAGAGTTTAGAAAAATATAATAATGATAAAGTTATATACGAGGATAATTATCTTTGTTTATTATTTTTTTATTGGAATAGAGTATTTACGATGACAAAACACCATCACTAATTTTTAGAGGTTATTTGATATTGTGGTTGAAATTATGTTTTATGCATTTGTTTTGTCTTGAAAGGGTATTAAATTGATGTTTTTTAGTGTTTGTTGATAATTTTAATATGCTAATATAAAAAATTACAAAAAATCAAGAAAAGTTATTTTGATATATTTTTAAACGAGAAATAATTTTAAAAGCTATCATGCACCATAATATCAAACACACATCTAAACTTGCATAGGACAAGGGTTATAAGGGTGACAAGTCTCGGTCAATATATAAAAGCGATATGTGTCCATGACCAAATACATAGCACCATTCATGTCGTAACAAAAAAGTTTGAAATTTCAAATGAATCACTTGAAACACTTTAAAACATTCTACATCAAATTTCACCTGTAAAAATAAGACATGTATTTTCTTTAAAAAAAAAGAGAGAGAAAAGAAGGAAGAAGAAGAAGTGATCATCAATGGCAAACTATCAATCATTTGGAGAAAGAGAATATAGCGACACTTCTAAAAACACGATAAAAGATCATGTTTGATCATCGGGTGGTGTCACGCACGCCACCCATGCTCTAGTGAGGATGAACTCACGCTAGCAACTTTTCAGAATTAAATATTATAAAATAAAATTTTCAAAATGTTCTTCATAATCCTCCTCAAAATTACAAACAAACTCATGTGAAAAGATAAAAATACCCCTAAATCTATAGCATTTTTTTTTAATCTTTTCTAAAAGCAAAGATGTAGTTTAAATGTAGCATTTCAAAAAATATATTTTTACTGCTCTAAATCTTGTGAAAAGATGAAAAAACTATGGTAAAAAACTCTAAATTATTTTAAATTCCTGTGCAAAAAAGAATGAAAAAAAACTCATATATACTTGAGAATATCTTAATGATCAAATAACCACAGAAAAAACCAAAATAGTCCAACAATCAAGCCTTTTATTTTTTTCAATTTAAAAACAAAATAATCATTTTATCGTAGCAATTAATGATAATCCGTGTCTATTACAACAGCAAAATTAACAGGCATATAAAGTTTGTGTTGATATATTAAACTAAATAATAATAAAAATATTGTTTCTCGTATGAAAACGAGGATTTGGCATCCCATGTTTGTCTTCCTTTGCTCTGGAAAAACGACTAGCTAGTGAAAATGTTTTATCAACCCTCGCCCACGATATGTCTAATCAGTGTGCCTCAGTGCTGCACTGCACACTACTAATTTCAGCTGAGTGGGCTCGTGAGTGCAGGGCTCCATTGAAGACTTCTTTATTTTCTCTCTCATTAGGATTCGAGGAGGCTGTTATTCAGTGTAGGGCTAGTGAGTGGTTGGTATTTTCTGCTAGGGTTTCTGTGCATAACATTGTTTAAGGTGATCTAGATCCAAGACTAAAATAGTAAAACTTTGTGTTATCAGTTAATGGTACTACCAGTGCCCAACACATCCCATTTACCATTTTTTTAATATATATATAGCGATGTACTTCACGATACTGAGACTTTGTCTCTCAACTGGTAGCTCCTCCATGTGCACTTCTTTTATAACCTGCACGGTCATTTAAAAACTCGAACATGGCGGCCACTCGTTATGGGACTTTCGGCCATCAGATTTGATATCCATTCCATCAAGCCTTGTTGTTTCTAGACCACCCCCACCCCCAGGCAAGCCGACTATGACCATCTGGGTTGAAAACAAGAAGATGATAATTTTAACTGATCTAGTTGTAAAAATTTATAATTAAAATATTTGATTTTATTTGATTTCATATTCGAGCAATGTAGTTGTTAATACAATGGTTACCGGAGATTTACATGGTCATTAACTTTGAGATTCGAAAGATTAATCTAGATATACGCAAGCTGACTCGGACATTCACATTAATAAAACAAAGTTACTGATTTTTTAATAACCCCATCAATTCTCAAATTTACTCCAATATCCCTGATCAAGTCAAGGGCTAGAGGCCTGACAAAGATGCAAACTTGATTACATGGAACTATTCTCAACGAAAATGATCATATGTCTATCCTTTTATAGTTTGGGGTTGCACTTTGATGCCTGCGCGTCGATTTCTCGGGCCACCCAGTATGTTGACACTGATGTTTTCACGTATCAGTAGCCATTAATTTCGTGGAACAGCAACTTCTCCAGAAAAAAAAGTGATTCTTTCCCTTGCGGTTGTTTTTTTGTGCACTAATTGTAGCAAAAAAATGCTAACTCACCGTCGATCGATGCAGCCTGCCCAGGCCTGGGTTTTAATCACTCACACAGCGGACAATATTCAGACATCTACATGTGACCCACCTATGAGCTTTCTTTGATTTTTCTAATCGGGCACCAATGATATATATTTAAAAAAATTCAAGTAGCTTCAGCAAGATGGTTCGAGACTGGTGTTTGATGCCTAGTACTTGTAAGAGATTTTTTTTATGAATTAATGAATTATCCAATGATTAAGTCAATGGTCTATTTAGAGAAAACATAGAGAGATACTATGAAAACAAATGTATAGTAAAAAATAAAGATTCTAGATATCTTTGGTTGAAGTATTCGTGTCTATTTATAGCTCATCATGAATCTTTTTATGAAGAGGAGTGACTTAAATATAATATTGCTCTAATAATATTAAAGAAATAATTTTTTATTATATATTTTCATATCGATGAAAAAGATACATGGTGTGTGTGTGTGTGTAAAAATGGTAGATTTTTAATATTAATATCAGTGAAAATATAATGTGTCCTTGAAAATTTTTAATACACCTAATAATGTACAAGAGACAAATTTAAAATATAATTGTATTAAAAAAAAGAATTTATTTCCTTGCGGGTCCCAGAAAGGTGCATCATTTTCTTGTCTAAGCGCAAGAAAAATAGTAGCTTGGGCCTTGCAGTGAGAGAGGTAATCAAAGATATTCCCGCAGTTTCGAGCCCACAGTCATTAAAGTTTCTATCAATCACTGCATGCAGGCCACTGCGTTTCACAGGAGTTTGTATATGTAGTTAAATATTCTCCTCTTAGCAGAATTCCGACTACTCTGCGAGAATATTGGCCACTACTCCATCAAACACTCCGCCCACGTCTTCGTAGAAATCATTTGTCCCGATCAATGACCATTTGCAACTTGGCAACTCTATGAAGAACTACTCTACTGGAAAATTACCTTTATTGTTTCTTTAAATGTTTTTGGAAGAACATTTTCTGTGTTAGGAGAGCCAATTGTTTCCCACATGTGGCGTAGCTAGCCCTTCTCGCAGTGAGCTGTGTTTGACCGATATGCTCGAAGGTACCACAAATAGTTGTTGGTTTGATCTTAAAGCAGCTTTTAACATGGAATTCTTGGACATCTCTGTTAGTGGTTGGGTGGATCAAGGACCAGTACAGATTTTCTCCGCCCCAATCCAGCCTGATGGTGTAATAAAGCATGCGTACCAAACTTACAATAAGTGTTTATTATTCAATTATCGTTGTAATTACAGAACTGAACTTGTCTACTTGATAGAGTACTGTGATGGTGGTGTAAACCTATTTCTTTGGCATAGTACTGGTAAAAAACATCCCTGAAATGGTTTTTCCATAACTCAGAGAAGCTCTTGGGCATTTTTATGGCCCCTCATGATCTCCCATCTCTTCCATGAGACCCTTTGTTCAGAAACAAGAGCTTATGACGATTGACTTAATTGGATGTGTCGAGTTAACTCAAAGAGCACAAATACTTTGCAAGTCCCAATTTTAGATCTCGGTCAATGGCCCCGTGTTTGGGGGACTAGCTAGTCGATGATGCACCAATTTAATTGGAGGCAAATTGTGTGAACTTCAGCCAAAAGTGTCCTAGCGCAATTAGCAACACCTACAAAGTTTAAACATGTAGATTTCATGACATTGTTGCTTACATTTAATTAAGAGGGTGTTTCTGAAGAGATAAATAAATAAAAGACAAAAACATATGATCTATCGAAGAGATAGAAACAAAAACATTAGTAAGGGTGATGCAAGGAACTTGGAAAGTAAACTTATAGCTACACAACCAGTGAGGGAGGCAAAAAGACTTCCATTTCGAGGGTTAGCTGCAAATTACACAGAACCAAATACCATAATCCGTAGAAATCCCATGGTTTCTGTCCAGCAGTAAACATTAGGGGACGCATCCAATGTTCATTATTATTGAAGATAATGAGGAACCTTTTCTGGCAACCAAGAGTTTATTCCCCATACCTTGTCAGTTCTCGAATATTATTGCTACTAATTAATGAATATATTGTGCATCCCCACTCTCCCACTCCCACAAAAGCCCGCGCTTTACCAGCCGGCCAATCCTAGCTAGAGCTCTTTTGTACTCCAAACTTGGTTATACCTACAATATTTCCCAGCATGTTACCCTCCCTCTCTCCCCCTCCATCGATGCACAAACTTGATAGCTAACGCGCGCATGCATGTTAAGGGATTGAGTTTTCAATGACGGGGACACAAGTTTCTGAACTAATTACTTGATAGCCATTGGTGGGCAATTTCAATGCAGTGGAAAAAAAGATAAACAGGAGACATCATTAGTTGGTGAATGATGGGTGTGCTTTTCATATGAATCCCGCAATATCATACCATATATTATGCCAACTAACATTAAATAAATATTGTCAGTGACTTCAAGTTGTCTACTACGCTACATTATTGCTATTATTTTATATATATTTGTCAATGATTTCAAGCATAGAATAACTTTAAAATTGCTATTATGAAGGTGTGATATGACTCATTAAACATGCTTCTTGCTATAATTTATGTTATCAACTCTTGCTTGGCTACGACACATCCTCCGTCATAATTATTTTATGCTGTAGAAAGTGTGAAGAATACAAAGTTTGATATAAGTTAAAATATTTAAATATAAAAAAATTATCCCAATTAAGACTCGTGCTACTATGAGTTGAGACTATTATTTCGTGGTAAATTCTTTCAGAAGTGGTGGGTAATAAAACAAATCTCATGAAGTGCCACTACACTTTCAAGTATAAGGTAACATGTAAGCATACATTTATCTGTCCTTGTCCCAGGGCCTAGGGTACAGATTCGAGTCCGTAATATCGTCCAGATGAACGAATTAGGATCCAAACATGATTAAAATATTCGCGTCTTATCACTGCACAGTGATGCCGACAACTCTTTTTGCCAATCTTATATTGCATTTCAACATTCCTGCATCGTGTTTTAAAAATAATTTTTTTAAATTTTTTTTATTTTTTATTTTAAATTCTTTTGTTAGTATTTTTAGTTAATTTTAATATGTTGATATACAAATGATTTTTATAAAATAAAATATGTTATTTTAATATATTCTTGAATAAAAAATAATTTAAAAAACATGTATCTTTGTTACTACAATGAGATTGTGAATCTAGTAAATATCTTTGAATATACACACACACACACACTATAATTTTAGGAGAGAAATAATGACAAAAACCTTTCAAATATATATAATCTTCTTTATAGCTAAAAGACAATTATCTTAGACTTGAAAATTCTATTTTTTTCTTAACTTCCCTATAATTTTTGTCAAGTAATTATGGGATATAAATGATAGGTTGAGATATTCTTAATGTAACATATCAGGGTAAATAATAGGGAAAATAAATCTTAATTTTATTTATATCTAGTGCTACTTAGCTTAAGAGGTTTATTGACATTATAAGCGGGTTTGCTCCTTAGGTTATTCTTATTATTTAAAGGTTAAATTAAAGGGGTAATATAAAAGAAATTCACAAGGGAAAAAAACTTCCAATACAGCTGTACTTCTTGAAACAACTTGGGTCCATATATAAATGAAAGTTGATCAAAAGAGCTGATGCTCTTGGAAGTGTTGAAGGTTGGACTGGTTTCCCATCTAACCACTGATCATAAATCACTGCTTCCACCCAACTGCATATTGCTCTAAAGCCTTCCCGTTAAATGAGAGGTCGTTGATTGATCCTCCCACTTGTATATATGTGCCGTCTCAATTATACGAAGTGTGTTTGAGGCAAAATAGGCTAAAAATCAAGTGATTATCACTAACAACAACAATAATAATAATAATAATAATAATTTAAAAAAAAAAAAAGTTCGAACAGCACTGTTCAAAAAGGGAGCGGTTCGACAATGTTTTCGATGAGCTTTCATTTCACTGTATCTGTACGTCTTTAATCAGCGTTATGTGATGATAAATAGTTTGAGATCTATTTTATAAATATAGAGTTCAAATTAGGAATAATTGGATTTTTACTTGTTTAATTCAGGCCTGTAAAAAGTCCTTAAAGAAAATGTAGTTTTATGTTAGAGAATAATATAAATCATATTCTAATATTTTATTTAATAGATTATACTCTTAGATGAGATGATTTCTTAACATGGTATCAGAGCCTTGTTGACCACGTGATCACGAGTTCAAATCTCATCACCTCTATTCTATTTGATAAAAATTAAACACAAGATAGTGTGAGTCTGTACAAGTTTCAAACCCAACAGATTTTTACTTGGAGAAGTGTGTCATAAAATAATATAAATTATATTATGAGATATTAATTTAACTAATAGTTTAAATTTTTAAATGAGATAATTATTTAATATTTAATATAATCCAAAAAAAGAAATAAAAGATTTATTCAGAGTTACACAATATGTATATTTACTCTAAACCGCTCTAGCTGGGGGGGGGGGGCATCTACTCTCCATTTCGAGGCAAATATATGTATTACAGAGCACAGCTCTAGAGAAACAGTCGACCGAGACACTTATTTTAGGCATCCCATGCTCCCCAATTACAGCACAGGGAGAGGTCCCGTAGCCCTCGACTGGGGGAGGAGTGGACGATATTTAACCTAAAGAGATCAAGTTGACTTGATCGGAGATATTAACAATATTTGGACCTCAAGTTGACATCTTTTAGCCTTGCGCTAGTAGCGCTACATGTTGATCAACTGTGTTTTTTTATTTTATTTTATTATTATTATTATTATTTCAAAGTTGGAATTAGTGGTAACAATAGCAAACCTTTTTTTCCCCGTGATATATTTTGTTTTGAATTTCTAAAGTTGTGAAATGGAAAATAGTTGGCAATCATTTATTTTAATTGTATTCAAAGTTTATTAAAAAATTAGGTAAAGTTATCAGAAAATGTTATAGTCATCCAATAAATACCATAAAAGCTCTCAAAACTATCATGTCAAATAACATATTTTAAATTATGTTTGCTACTGATTTCTATGGTTTTATTTATTATTACATTATCAATAAATTTAATAATTGTAAAACAATAAAAGGTATATCTAGATCATGTCCTCTCGGCAAATGAGCATCCATCAACATTAGATTGATGGATTTAAGGAAATAAACTTTATAGTTTAAAAAACAAATGAGAAAACAAACCTTATTAATGCCTTTTAAACTAATGAGGGTTAATTAATAGTAAAGTAATATTTTTAAAATTAAAAAATTAAAAATTACTGTTACCACCGTACCATACATTCTCGTCAAAACTCTTATTTCCCTTAACATATACAGAAATTCTGACAAGGACAACATGGACAGTCACAGTCCCACCGAGGGAAAAGGGTTTGAGGATTTGATTCCGCAACTAAACAAAAAAAAAATAACCAGCTTGGCAGTGGTACCGTTCTTTTGTATTAACGCGCTTTTCTGGCCAACTTGTGCTTAATTTTATATATCTATAATTTAAAAATTATATAAATCTTTAATTATTATTATAATTCCAACCTCAAATAACCAAAAAAACAAAACTTTTGGTCCCAATTTTTATTACTGAATCAAGTATTAGATGGTTAGAGTTGTCCTTTTCTTAAACATGGGATCTCATGACCCACTTGCTACTGTGCACGTGCCTTGTCTTACAGTACTTTCTATAATTCAGATTGAAAGGACACGTACTAAAAGACAATCCTTCACTGCAGAGTTTCACACAGCCCAGAGGATTAAAAACGTAGAAAAACTTAACCCTAACAACTCACACAGCCACATGCCTCTCCATTCATGCGAGAGACATCTTTTCAGTTTTTTTTTTAAATAAATTAATATGTTTTTAGTTGTTTCCATATATTAATATAAAAAATTAAAAATATATCATTTTGATACCTGTGTTAAACATTTTAAAAAACAAATATTTATCATATTTGTTATTGTTGTAGAAATTACTTTTCATTTTAAAATACATTAAAATAATATATTTTTTATTTTATACAATTTATTTTTTAAATACAATGATATAAAAATACATGAAAAAAATAGTTCAAAGAGAATGATTAAAAAAAAATCAAGTTTTTTCAATAATATTTTTAGAACACAAACAAACGTTTTGGTGAAACGTTTTAAATTTGGTGAAACCAATTCCTTTGTCTTTATTCTAAACCCCCCCCTCTATTTTATTAAAATATTAAAAAAATATTTTATCAATTATTTTTTTGGGTTTTAGGTTAAAAAATCAGAAAAAACTAATAGTTTGAGAACAATGAATTCCCTTAATGAGTAATAAAAATAAAAAGAATTTTGATGAAGGGGCATTGATCGCTTTTTATAAAAAAAATATAAGGAAAGATTTAACCGAATATTTTAAAAAGTACAGAACCCGGGTATAATTTTTAGCCGAGAAAGCACAAATCTGTGGAACCTTCACTGTCTGTGCTTTGCGTTACTGATTACTGATTTGACTTCACCAGTTCAACCACTCATGTGGTGCTAATCGTATATTTATCATCTCTCTCCCTTCCCTTCCAAATTTTAGCCCACCCCACCGTCTCTCTTCTCTCCCCGTAGAAGTAGATTGGCTTGATCTGAACTTAGAGAGAGATAATACTCGATGAAGATCCAGTGCGACGTTTGTAGCAAAGAAGAGGCATCGGTGTTTTGCACCGCAGACGAGGCAGCCCTCTGTGACACCTGCGACCACCGTGTCCATCATGCCAACAAGCTTGCTTCGAAGCATCAACGTTTTTCCCTCCTCCATCCTTCCTCAAAAAACTTCCCCGTCTGTGATATCTGCCAGGTTTCCCCCCCTATTTGACTCTTCGATTATCATTTCTTGATAAATCTTTCTGGGTCTAATTGATTTATTGTTTCCTTTTTTCAGGACAAACGGGCTTTCTTGTTCTGTCAACAAGACAGGGCGATTTTATGCAGAGATTGTGACGGTCCAATACACACAGCAAACGAGCATACCCAGAAGCATAATAGGTTTCTTCTCACAGGAGCCAAGCTCTCTGCTACATCTTCTGTTTATATGTCTTCTTCTTCCTCCGTGACCAGCAGTGGTGATCTTGTTCCTGACTCCAAGTCTCAAAAACATCCGCCGCAACAATCAATCAAGAAACCTGTGTCTGTTGCTCCGGTGAACTCCAATCCACCTACAGTTCCCAGCACCTCGTCGACAAACACAGTAGTAAACAAGGGTGGGGATAATTTGGTAACAAGTGAAGGGTTTGGTTCGACGACAAGCAGTACTATTTCAGAGTACTTGATGGAGACTCTTCCTGGGTGGCACGTTGAAGAATTTCTTGATTCCTCTCCCACTACTCCCTTTGGTTTCTGTAAGGTGTGCATTCGATTCTCTCCTTCTTGGTCAATTGTCTGCTAATTATTACAGTTTTCAGCTTTTTTACCAGAAGGGAGAAAATTGATTACTTTGATATCTTGCTTGAAATTTGAGAAATTTATGTGATTTGTAGATTGATGATGGGCTCTTGCCGTATATGGGCACTCATGATCTGGAACGCAATATAAGTTCTTTCTCGTCAGAAAGTTTGGGGCTTTGGGTCCCCCAAGCACCACCTCCTCTATACACGTCTCAGCAGTATTATTATCCACAATCGGTGGGGCAGAGTGGATTCAAGGAGACAAAAGAGACCACGAACATGAAAGCTAGCAGAAGGTTTACAGATGATGCCTTCACTGTTCCACAGATAAGTCCTCCATCCATTACTGGCTCCAAGAGATCCAGGCCCTTGTGGTAGCGCCAAATTTTCATCAATCTCTTTTAAATTTTAATTATCAAGAACAAGGCCTTGTGCTTTGTAGTTTTGATCGCAAGGCTTCCAGTCAAGTTTCTTTTTAGTATTGGGTTTGAGGTAGTCTTCTTGTATATCACCAGCTTCTCCCTGCGTTGTCCAGTCCAAACTGTTCTATGGCTTTTGTTTGACTTTTGTACTTGCAAAGGTACAGCCATTTCTGCAAATATGGATGGAATTTTCAGAGCTTTTCTCTTCAGAATGAAAAATGACTTGTTTGACATCGCTTTTGTTTGTCTTTTGTACTTGCAAGGGTACAGCCATCTTCTGCAAATCTATGCTTCTTAATTTGTTTTCAAAAATATTTTTGATTTTAAAAATATTAAATTAATAACTTTTTTATAATTTAATATAAAAAATAAAAAAAGTATTTTTTCAAAAAAGAAATATTAAAAAATAACATCACGGTATCATATCCTGTAAACATCACGGTGATAGTTTAAGAAAGATTTTTTTTTTTTTCATTTAAGAAAACTAGCAACTTTGAAAAGAAAATTAAGTAGTGCACGTGAAATAAAAAACAAAAAAATATTATTGGGACCAGTTTTTTCTTTATCTAAAAACGCCCGTCTACAGCCATTTTTGAGAGAATTAAAATTGGATGGCATTAAAAAAATCTAAATGCAAGCAAATTAAATGGTTTTTACAAAGACCGGAAAACTTTTTATTAATTTATATATTCTTTTTAGATTTTTCTTTCTTGTATTAGTTTGTGAAAACTCCCAAAAGAGAAGTCTTCATTTCTTAGATTTGAAGGTGGGGAACTGTAGAAGGGAGAGCTTAAATAGAACAAGGAGAAGATAAATATGGTATGATGATGATGATAAACGAAGGTGACCTGTGATCGGATAAGGATGATGGCTTGATTTTGTCTTATAATGCACGCAATTTCCTTGGTGGGCTCTTGTTTCCACACATCAACTTGATCTACAAATAGCAATTTTGTTATTTGGCTTCCCTCCCTCCAAGGATATTCACTCATGGAACGTTTAATGCTGTTATTATATGGTTATTTTTTAAAGTATATTTTTGTTTAAAAATATATAAAAATAATATTTTTTTTATTTTTTTAAATGATTTATGATATCAACATATAAAAATAATGTAAAAAAATTAAAAATTAAAAATATTTTTTTTCAAAAATATTTCTAAAATACAGTGCTACATATCCCCTTAACCACCACAATTTTGGTAAAAACAATTTGACGAGGTGGTGGTGGTGTTGAAACAAGCATTCCCTTCTTCTCGAGTAATCTGATCCCATGGTTTGCTTCATGTTTTGAGATTTGAATCGAAGTCAAATTTTGTTAGGTGCTAGAAATTATCATCATCAATTCGATCCTTGGTGAATATATTCAGCACATTTCTTTTATTCTGAGCAGTGCTCTTTACTGTCATCATCACAAAAGAAGGGGGGTGCATGATATTCCTAAACCCTATCCCTATAACAGCTAGTGGTCTAATATACGACAAAAGTTAGGGTAGATTCGACTCCAGGGATCTTCCATGAAGACTTGTTTCTCTATCCTAATCTTGTTCCATGGCTAGCTACGTTGGGGGCGGCCAAGTTTTTGGTCAATACCAATGTCCGATGTGATTGTCGGTCGGTCAGACAGTCTACCACGGACTCGCATTCAAGCTCTTAAAATTGTCTTATCTGCAGTGTCACTGTCTGCATCTCTTTACGGCACGCAATGACTTCTTTAAAATTAGTCCAATTATCTTGATAACAAGCTACAGGCCTAGTTAAAATCCATAAACGAGCAGGTTCGGGCCAACTCTCAAACCACCCAGCAGAAGTGGATAGGATCCGACCCTATTGGGTCCATCAAAGTCATTTTTGGTAACGCATAAAGGATGCCCTCTAGAACGGCTCCGTGCCGGTCCAAGTAAAGAAATTAATCTGGAGAAGGAGATGAGAGTGGAAAAAGAAGAGAAAAAATCATGTCTATCAGAACTCAGCAGATCATCCTGCGTCTATTTTAGCAAAACGAAATCAAGTTTTGAAGCCATGTATGTTCGATGGATGGCAAGCCACATCCACAAGTTTCATCGTCCATATATATATATATATTTTTTGGATATCCATGTAGGAACTGGGGAACCACATGACTCGAAAAACGTACTTTGTGGACCCAGGACATGCGTAAAACCTCCGGTTGTCCCAGGCTCTTACGAGGAGGGGTTGTGTCCCGGACTCGAACCCAGATCTGCCGAAGCAGATCCCAAGCGCCAGCCGCTAGGCCACCACCCCGGGGACATCGTCCATATATATGCCAAGCATCATACATGCAAAATATGGTGAAACATAGTTGCTAATTTGATTTGACTGAAACAAAATGAAATTAACAATATTGATACTAAGCGAAACATAATTGTTAATTTCATTTCGGTCGAAACAAAACGAAATTAAAAACACTAATACTTGGTTGAAACAGAGTTCATCAAATTAATTTTCCATAACCGCATCGGAAAACAGAGTCAATATAAAGATGGCAAGTACAAACATCCAAATGCCAAAAATTCTAAGCACACACCACTTAGTTTACTTAAAGAGGGTACAAATCAACCTTCCTAATATGACAAACCCCAAAAAGAAAGGTCCGTACTCTTTCATCAATCATCAACGCCGACAATGAGCCTTGCACATGTGTTGGCAATCGTAGAAGCAAGGTCCTCCGCAATGAAGAGGGCAATCTAATCTCATGCCTTTACACCTTCCTTTTACCGTGCATTGTGCAAACTCTCCGAGCTTGTAGTCCTCGTTACTGAAAACTCTCTTCCTGTGCATCCGGTGGTTGTTGCCGCCTCCTCCTCCTTTCCCGCCACACCCCCATTTATACCAACCACCCCCTCCTCCTCCACCACCACCACCGCCACCACCACCACCACCCCATCCCCATCCCCATCCCCATCCACCTCCCCCTCCTCCCCCTCCCCCACCACCACCTCCACCTCCACCTCCTCCTCCTCCTCCTCCTCCTCCTCCTCCTCCTCCTTTATAGTTTCCACCGTGCCTGTTTTTATTGTAGTTGACAACAGCTTCAGTGTTGGAAGTACTTTTGTTTTGACTTCCTTGTGGCCTGGCATGATCTAAAAAAGTGACATTGACTTTGTTATGACCAGCATTGCTGTTCGTTCCCTCGTCACCTCTCAACTCAACAGCTACCATTGCTAGAAACAAGAGAGCCAATAAGCTTTTGCTTCTCGTCCGTATCTCCATCTTTGATTTTTGGAGTGCCTTCTCTCAAATTGAGTTGCAATTATTTTGCACTTTCATGCCATGGCTCCATAGGTGGTTTATATATCACTCCTTTGACAGTTTGACAGCTAGATTTTGGACCCCACTTGATCCAGATCTCTTACAAAGTGAACTCCAAACAATCAAAGCTAATTCTGGTCGTCCAAAGAAGAAAAAGACTATGCCTTAAGGCTCACTTTTGTCCCCACCTAGTATGCAAGGAATAAGATAAACTAACTAAAACCCTCCACTTTGCATGCAGGAAACGCACCCACCCCTGTCCACTATGATGGCGTGCGTTACTGTGGGCGTCAAGATACATAGCGTGCGTGCATGTTCTTGGTCTTTGATTGGGTCTAAACTCAAGAAAATAAAGAGTGAAAATGACTAAAAAGTTCTAATCATTTGATTTTTTTTATAAAAAAATGGACTGATTGACTGATTTCACTGAAGTAACAGTACTAATTTGACTCGCAATACCCCAGTAGCGCTTTAATTAGCATGCATCGACTTCTGTCTATTGCTTGACCATAACGTTTGGGAATTGAAGTGTGTGAATGAAGTTGCAGTCCATAGAGAGCTGGTGGTGGTGGTGGAGGAGGAGGAGGAGGAGGTGGTTTGATTGTACCTGTAAGGTTCCTTGCAAAGGTATAAAAATTGATTGTATGTTGGTACCATCATACGCTACTATTCTCGGTGGGAGAAATTTTTTAAAATGAATTGAATGTCAGGATTCAGGCTCAAGTTTTCTTGCAAGCACCGACTAATTATTTTTTTTCAAATTGGATTGTTAAGTTTAATATAATGGTGAAGAAGAGTTTCAAATTGATCGTACATGCTAGAATACTGAAAACAGATCGAGCTGCTGTTCTAATTAATGATGATGATGATAAGTGAAAAACGAGGCAATAAGTAGACATGAAAGTACTTCTCCGTTGTTATTGAAAGCTAGAACAGAAAAAGCCCATGCATCAATGCGGTTCAACACCTTTTACTTTTCGGAAGGAAAATAAACACTGGTTGGTTCCAACAAGATATGAATTAAGTAAACCACAAAGCAAATTCTGAGTCAGATTCATGATTATTTGCGTATCTTATAATCTGCTTTTTAAATTGATTTTTAGCTGAAAATATACTAAATTAATATTATCTAGAGCATAAATAAATAAAAAATATAAAAGTAATATTCTTTAACATATTTTTAAATAAAACACTCCGTATTACCAAACACACATCACCAACCACAATATCCGCAATTGATAGTCTCTGCCAGTGATGAACCACTCGCTGACCCACTCGAAGGTGATGCCTCTTTCTCAACTGTGGCCATGGAGAGTTTGCATTATCATGCCATTTTGTTACCGTGGACTTTTATCCTCCAGGTCAATGCAAGAGCAGAAAAATTAAGGAATGCATTGTGGAATATAGCATAACAATTCAGCTGTTTTCAAACTGTGAAAAGGAAGATTCAAATAGAAGAGAAACAATCCTCTCGTAATTGTTGCTACAAAATGAAAAAATCTTCCTGTTGTTCAAATTATGTAGATTGCAAGTGAGAAACCATACAACTCATCACCGTCAAATGTTTTAGCTCCTTGCCTCTCCAAATCAAACACAGATCAATTTATGCAGTATTATCAGTACCTTCGGAAGGCCATTCTGCCTGATGGGCACTCAATCGCCCTGTGGCCCCTCCCCCCGCAATTGTGGCAGATAATCATGGGACCTATACAATCCCTGCTCATGTGACCCACCTGATTGCATGTACGGCATATCACATCCCGATAACTGCTATTACGACCCCAGCCTCCTCTATCTGGTAAACTATTTCCTCTTGTGCATTGCCTCGCCACATGCCCAGAAATGTTGCACAGGTTGCAGACAGGCTCATTCTGGCAGTCACGTGCCATGTGGCCAGTTTTCCTGCAGTTCTTACATGCTTTATCATTTGTGCAGTCAGCAGCAAAATGCCCTGGTTTATAGCAATTGTTGCACAGCCTCACATCTCCAGGGGAAGGATCAGGATTTGGGCAATCTTTGGCACGATGTCCAGACTTGCCACATGCGTGGCAGATGCCCTCATTCGGACAGTTGGTTGCTACATGCCCAGGTTCACGACAATTCCAACACTGCAGCTGTGTGGTGCACTCAGAAGCAACATGCCTGAAAAAAAAATGAAACATGCATAGCTGAAATGCCTATCCAATGTATAAGAACATGGGGTCAGAAAGTGCAGAAAATTGCAAGCAGGAAGAATTATTACCCAGGAAGACCACAGTTGTTACAAACGGCAGCATTGGGGCATTCTCTTGCAAAATGACCAGCCCGCTTGCAATTATGGCACAAATTGGTTTGGCTGAAGACAACCAACAGAAATTAGAAAGATAAAATGGCCTAAACCTAAAGCACATGCATCTAGCTGACCTAAGAAGACAAAATCCTGTGATCACTGTCATTCACGTCCATTATTATTATTGTTTCACAAGATTTTATTTATACAAACAATGGTTCTTCTGTATCATACCATTGTAGAAAAATGCCCTCCAGGTATTAGACTCGGTGACCGGTGATTTTATCTGTTTTTTTAGTGTTCAAACCAAATGCCAATCAAATCCAATGAAACTCAACTCTTAAAACAGAATGCAGTATCCAATAGCAATAGATGAAAAAATGGAAAAGGAATATTTTTGTCGAAGTTGCATTAGTGTAAAAACTTCATCCAAAAATGATAAAACAGGAAACTGATTGTAACTGGCAGTTCCTTCTTGACTCTGTTTTTTTTTAGTAAAACGATAAAAGATCCTTAATAACCAAAAATTGACTCCAACATTGAGCAGAAGTAAACTTGGTTGTTTTGTGTACCAACCAATTGCATAAATGATAAAAGGTAAAAATAACAACAAAAAAAATTAAGCCAAAAACTCCCTTGACAGAAGTAAAAATCTTAGACAACTGTAATATGAGGATGTCATGGAGGAGTAAAAGAGTGTATTAGCAATTTTCAGAGCCTTAAGAAACTAGATGCTTCAGAGGCATTAAAAGGTATATTGCATAACAACCACAGCCAACAAGGACGGAAAAAGAAAGCAGTTTCCAGCCACTCTACCTTAGAGCACTATGAAAGCCTTCAAAAAGCTTACAGGACAAAATGTCACAAGTTGCTCCTTGAGTATATAGACACACTACTAAATCTGATGCTTGGATACAATAAGTTCAAAACCATCCTCCCAATGCATGTAAAAATGCAAACATTCTAAAGGGAGACAAAAGAAAGAAGTTATGAAAAAACAATAACCTGAAACCACGGTCACGGTCACGGTCACGGTGTGTGTCTCTACTGTAAGGACCATCACGATAGGTATTACGCTGAGATCGAAATCTGCGATCTCGGGGACTCCTACTCCTGCTACGGCTCCGACCCATACCCTGACTTCTGCTACTGCTCCTGCTACGTGAACTCATTTCTCAATCTTCTACTAACCACGTCAACCACCACAGTTTCACAAGCCCACCACCACAATTCCACAGCTACTGCAGCTTCCCTGTGAACATTGATCACACCCAAAATTATCTGCATTCATTCACCTCATGCTCCTATTTTAACCTTCAAACAGAAACACCAATTTCCCGACACTACAACAAAATCCTCGTCCAACAACAGCCACCCAAACTAAAAATTCAATACATCCAAAGCATACCATGTAAACTTAAAGAAACATTTCTTCAACCGAAACATACTCTGGACGAAGATTTATGTATGTACCTCTTCTGAGCAAAAAATGTTCGGTCAGTTCACACTTTCACTTTGTGAACACTATGAGCATTGTATTTAACTTACACCCAAAACCCCAACCATGGAACAAATCGGCCTCATGTGTAATTTACCTTCTATTTCATAAATATTCAAACCACGGTTTTTTTTTCACAAACCCTTTCTGCAGCAATTAATCTAGTATGACGAAAACAAAAAAAAAAGAATAAATAGATGAGAACGAGAGAAAGAATCTAAGAGCATGAAATAGATAATCTTTAGCTAAACCAAAGATTTTCTCATGACGAAGCAACAGCATAACCAGACTTCGAGATTTGAATCTGAGCAATTAATGCTTTTTTTTACGGAGAAATAAACATAAATTAGCAGGGAATTTAAGAAATCCAACCCTAGTTCTTTGAATCCATGACTCGATCATTAAAAACAAAGATAAAACCCTAAAATCCGTCAAAAAATAGCTAATACAAAAATGCAATCGAACTGGATCTGTATTTTGTGTATCAAAATAGAAAAAAAGAAGAAGAGAAAAAGCAGATACCAACCTTGTTGAGGTTGAAACAGAAGGATGGATATTTGTCACTCACAAAATATCGTTTGCTTGCTAGTGTAATGAAACGAATTTTGTAAGCAGTTGCTGGAGGAGGGGAGAGAATCTTGTAGGGCCGGTTACGGCGTGTTTAAAACTTTAACCATTAAAGGAAATGGACACGTCAACTTCAGTCGGCTTCTGCCGTTGTGCTCGGAGAATAGGTGATTTTTATTTTTATTTTTTTCAACCGCATATAAAAAACCGTTCAATTAGTTTATATAATTTTTGCTTTTGTAAGAGAAATTAGAACATGTTTCTATTTTCTTTATATTTGAAATTATAATAAATTACTTCAAAAAACCTGTCGATATGTTTATTTCATGTTCTCATTGTTTTTTAGCCTATTATTATCTTAGGAATTTAGATTTGCTCCTCCTAAATAATCAGATTTCTATATTAAAGATGAAGTCTGATGTTGCTAGGTTTTTCTTAAGAAAGAAATAAAGTCTAATTAATAATATGTAATTTAATAAACTAGAGATGAATATTATAGTCACTTTACAATGATTACAATTTTTTTAAATCAAATTTACATGGTTCTTATTAAAAAATTCCATTGAAGCAGATTAAGCTATCATTAACCAGGAAATGGTCTGTTTACTTTTATCCTGAAATGTTGTCTGTGATTAGCTATCGACACCGTAGTTATATAATCACTTGAAATGCCGGTTTAAAAGTATGCTTGATGTTGGTTTTTAAAGTGTTTTTCATTTTAAAATGTATTAAAATGATTTTTTTTTATTTTTTAAAAATATTTTAATATCAACATATCAAAATGATATAAAAATACTAAATTTTTTAATTTAAAATGAAAAACAATTATTTTTTTCAAGAACGTTATTGAAATACAATGTCAAACAACCTATTATTTCAAGCTTTTATAATATTTTATTATAGTATGAAATATGATATATCAAATAATCAGCTACAATTATTATTATTGTTATTTTAAAAAAGTGAACCTATTATACTATATACTAAAACAGATCATGGTTCAGTTCTGTAGATTGTGAAACAAATCATTGTGGATTACGATAGTATTGCTTAGTTTTCGAGTCGGGTCAGTCAGCTCGCTGATTTATTGATTTTTTTTGTCTTTGCACAGTAAAATAACCACTTTGTCCCTCGAAAATGACAAAAAATAGCTGCTGGCTGAAGGAATGCCACGGTAATTGCATATTTTCGGTTTAGTTCGGGTCACCGATTTTTTTATTTTATTAAATTTCTTTGCACAATAAAATAATCATTTGATTAATTGAAAACAACAAAAATCAGCTTTGGCCGGGAGGGGTGCCATGAGAATTTTACATTTTTTAGAAATGGCTAAATACATATATACCCCTTAGAAAAACAAAATTGAAGAAATGGATGCAGGGGTAGCCCGGTAATTGACCATATTATTTTATTATTTTTCTCGAATTACTGTCAGCGCGTGTGGCACACGCGACCGACAGTATTCGGCCTCACGCCCTCTTTGGTAGGCGCGTGCAGCCTATTACGGTAGAGAAAAATGGCCTTTCAGCGTCTCAGTCGATGCCCTGCCGTGTGATCTTTCGTATGGAGTGGTGCGTGTTCTAACACGATAGGGGGGACAAACTGGTGGGCGGTTGAACCTTTTTTTACTCTTTTCTCTCTCCTGCTATATACACTACACGTCAATCCCCCAGGTTCATGTCTTTTTTTATTTCGGTCCATTATCTTCTAATTGTGTTGTGTGATCCTTATTTTTATTATGTAAGTTTTGATGTGTTTCAATTGTGTCCTTCAATTGAAATTGATCATATATTGCATTTTTATTTCAGTTTTTATTCTTTTAATTTCCAGATTGCTTTTAAATCCCTTAATATTTTTTATACAAAAGATTTGATTTATTCAATTTTGTCCTTTGATTTAAATGGATAATATATTTGGTTTTCATTTCAGCCTTTATACTTTTATGTTTCTATTTTAAATCCTTTATTTTTTTTATATTTCTTAAATAGTCCCTATTTTTGTCCATGTTTATATATATGTGCTCTTAGTTTTTGTTTTTAATTTTTATTGTTTTCTCTTTTGTTGAGATAACATTTTTTTTCAAAAAATTTATCATTAAATTTTAGTTTATGTCTATGATCATTTGAAAAATGATATTTTTTTTCCTTTGTTCTTTCTTCTGTTTTTTTTGTTAGTTTTTTAAATTATTTTCACATCAAATGATTTTTTTAGCTAATATTTTTTTTATCATTTTTTTGTTTGCTATTTTATTAAACTTCTTGGGATTTTTTTTTTATTGAATTTATTTCCCATTATTCACGCAATAATAATAATAATAATAATAATTTTTGAGTTTTTTTTCTCGAGATAATTTAATATTTTTTATTGTTTCAGCAATAATAATAATAATATTTTTAGATGTTATGTTTTCGATGTTGTTGTTGTTACAATATAATGTATTGATGTATTTTATTATATCAAACATTGCATATATAGATGTTATATTTTATTTTTAAACTAGCAAAATCTATTAATTATTTCAATTTCAATAATTATAAATTATTTTCTCGGCTCGCAACAGTTATAAAAGCACCTCATGCATCACACAAATAGAAAAAAAAAGTTTTACTAAATTTCATTGATAATTTAATGTACATAATTATTCTATGCGCTCTTCATTTTTCTTCTCAATTCCATAAAAAAGAACTTCAAATTTCTCAATGACATCATTAATTCTTGCTATTGTTGACTTATTGATTTCTAAAAAAAAATTATTTTTGTTTTCAAAATTATACAACTTTGATTTTTTTTTAAAATTTAATTACCACAGGTCAGATTAAATATAACTCACATGACTTATAATTAGTTTCTTCAAGTTGTATTTGAATTTAAGCTTAATATTCATGCTGTATTCTTCACCTCGCTTTTCAAACGAGAATGTGATGGTTACTGTTTTTTAGAATAATTTTTAACTGTAAATATTTTGAAATATTTTTTTTTAAAAAAATATTTTAATATAACTATATTAAAATGATAAAAATATATATAAAAAATTGTTTTGTTTTAAAAAAACACGGTTTGGATGCCAAATGGAGCCATCATCTTCACAAAGTAATCAGTGCAACGTTTTCAATGAAACCACGTCGTTTCCTAAGATAGATATAGCAGTGCAATTGAAAGCAGATACACCCTATTACAGGGGATAAACCCCGGCATCATCTAGGGTTTAATGCACTTTACACAGATATTTTAGGGCTCTGCACAGATCCTTTAGTCTTGGCTCTCCGATCAAACTATTCTAAAAAATAATGGGGAAGAAGAAATTCATCGACAAGAAAAAAGCCGCAACTTTCCAATTATTCGCACGCGATTCCTCCGATCCCAATTTCGACGGCACTGACCGAGTTTTCGTGCGAGTCGATAACAGTCCCTACTCAGTAGACAGCTTCTTGCCCGACAACCAAAACTCCAGCAACAGCCACTTCAATGACAATCCCAGTTCAATTTTCGCCGACGCGCCGGATGATATGGAGGATGGAGACAATGGTAGCTTTGGTAACGCCGTGAACTTTGGAGGTGGGTTTTTTGGTGAATCATCCTCCGAGCCTTTGCCAGAGGATGTTAGGAGAGAGGTTTTGGAATTAGGGTTTCCCGATGATGGTTATAATTATTTACTTCACATGAGAGAGATTAAAAGCACCGTTAATGGCTCGGGTTTTTTTCAAAATCCTAAAGCCAAGCTTGATCAGCTTCCTCATGATGTTAAGGTTAGTCAAGGTTTTGTTTTAATTAACTAGTTAATTTTACTGTTTCCAAGATACTGTGGTGAAAATGATAATGATTCTGATTTTTGTGGTTTGTGTTAGGCTTATGATGCATCGAGAGTAAAAGTGTCGGAATTGAAAAGTGAGGATAGGAATGATAAGTCGATTTACAATGTAGCTTCAAGGAGTGTTGGTGTTAGAGTTAAGAAAGCTGCTGATCCTGAAATAGCGGCATTGCTGGATGACAGTGATTTGTCGCGGTTTGGTTCCGATGTTGAGGACTTGGAGGAGGATTTTGTTGTTCGTGCAAATCTTCCTGAAGGAGAGGATGATGTGGATGCTGATGATTTGGTTGAGGGATCGGAGGTGATTAATGAAGGGGTCAATGAATATGTTAACTATGGTCGAGAAAATGGATTGGGTCGGTGTGGGGTAGAGAAAGCAATCAGCGCTCCAGTGGTGGTAAGAGGTGATTTTGAAGATGAAAAGCAGCGAGTTCGTCGTCCTTTGGATGAACAATTTGATTTGGTGAGACTCTTCTGAGTAGTTTATTTCTAATTATTATTTTCATTTCATCTTGACTTGATCTTTTTTAAATATAATTTTCAAGCACTTAGCTGATAAAATAATGCTCTGTTTTATGCCATATGTGTGCAATGCCAGAGAGACAACAAATCGTAAATGTTTGACCTGTTAAATATCATTTGTGATATCTTTCTTTTGAGTTTGGCATGACCATATTAATCACATAGATTTGATTGGAGACATGGAATCTAGACATGGTGCTATTTTGGTTAAATTTTTGTGACCATTTCATTTACTCAGCTTTCTATGCCTTGAGCAAGTATTTAGCATCCCTGGTGTATGTGAAGCTTCTTGCATATTTATTTGTGGCCCATGACTAAATTGTAAGTTTGTCCGAATGGCATGCATGCACTTAGAGTACTGAATAATTATAACATTCCTTTGTCTCATAAGATATCTCTATTTTGCTTGTTTCAGCTTGAAAGTCAAGAATATGGCACTGATGATGAAGGTGATGAATATGATGGTTACATCGCTGGAGAAGATGAGTTTCTAGCAGACAAGCTTAAACATGCCCTTAATGATCATGCGGTTGATGACCTGGAACTTGATGACAAATATGAGGTTCCTGCAGATTTATTGAATCACAATGATAGACCAAAAGACAAAGAACTAATAGACACGGCAGCTGATGTCATTCGCCGCTGTAGAGAATATGGGAAGAAGTATGAAAATGAGGATGAAGATAAAGAGGTTATTATTGAAGAGGAAAGTAGTGACGAGTCAGAAAAGTGGGATTGTGAGACTATTGTCTCAACATATTCAAATCTTGATAATCACCCTGCTAAAATTGGAGCTCCAGAAACTGCAAGAAAGAAGATGTTATCCAAAGCTGTTATTGGGGCTTTAAATGCTTCCAGTCATGTTATAGCCCTTGGAGGAAAAGAAAAGATTCCTGTAGACTTTTTGCCTCGCAGAAAACCTGCTGCAGAAAAGCTCAAAGGTGCGCCTAGCTTACAAATGGAGCAGCAAAAGAGGAAGCAGAATGGCCAGGAGACAAAGGACGAGAAGAAAGAACGAAAGGTTTATATTTTCTGTTCCTTTCAGCATTTCCATTGTGTCTGTCTTCGACATACAATGCATAGACCCATGGGATAACACCTGAAGAAACAATTTCCTTATCCAAAAACTTGTTTGGCACTTTTAAAAATCATACTTTGGTCTATGTGCAACTGCCTTTGTTTTGAACTTTGATTATGACATTGAGATTTTGCATGCAGGCTGCTGTAAAGGAGGAAAAGCGTGAAGCTCGACGGATGAAAAAGGAGATGAAGGAGCTCTACCGGTGTGAAGCACAGCGTGCCCAGAAAGCTGCTGCTGTGGCAGGCCCATCTTCCTTTCATCTTGTGTAAGCATACTGATTATTGAATTTGCTGCTTCTATCAATTGAAATGCTTCCAGTACTTGCATATATGATGATAATGCCTACAGTGATCATATTTATTTGTGATGAGAGAATGAATATCAGTCCTAATCTTTCAATTTCTCTGATATAGAAATGTCGACTAACTTGATGCTAATGTTGTTTTTGTTCCCTCTGATCCAACAGGTAACTTGCCATTAGATCATTGCTCAAGACAAGAGGATCTTGTAGGAGGATATCTGCATTGTTTGAAAACCATCAAGGGGAACATTTTTAACTAGAGAAGGTGCTATATACTCTGTTCATCCTCGGTTCCCGTGGAGCATAAAGCTATTTCAGTTGCTTGTTCCATGTATCCGAGTAACAAATTTTGATATATTTTTGTTATGAAGTTTATTTTTAATGTCATACCCCGGATCAAATTGTTTAGGTTTTTGGAAGATACACTTTTAGATGGGCTTATGATGAATTACAAAGCCATGGCTACCGTTTTGTTGGGAAACTTGTATAAATTGATTGCCTGTTTTCTCTGTCGCTAATGTTATATATCATGCCATAATTTACTTGTGCCAGGTAGGTTTAGAACAAGGATGTCTGTATGGTAATCTGCCTTGAAAATCATCTCTGCAGAGCAGCAATGTGAATCCATGGATTTTATCTTAGATGGAAAGTACAACTGAGTGATGCAGCTGGGAACTAAAGGCAGCAAAACAAGAAAGAAGGGGGCTGCCAAGATAAACCTCAAATTCACAATTTTATTTTAGTAATAGAATCTCAATGATTAGGTTTGTCTTCTTAGAAGGTTTACAATGTCTTAAATAGGTTAGAAACTCTACTTAAACTAGAAAATAATATGAAAACCAAGATTACAAGGAATGAAGTATAAAATCCAAAAAAAAAAAATGGCATGAAATCTGAAACTAATAATAAAAAATCACAAAATTGTCAAAATCAGGGTCTTGGGGTAAAATTTTAAAAATATAAAAATCCGATGGTATTGTTTTATTGTTCCATAAATACATCTGCTATGTATTCATGTAGTTCGTTCGGAGCAGATTCTCATCTGATTGTAGCTAATTTATACTAAACTTCTCATAATCACATGTTATAACAAGCTAAATTACATCAACTACCTCAAGTGAGCGTGTTAAAAAAGAGATGTAGAGGCAAAGAGACCAGGTGGAGTGCCTCTACTTATTTAAATGATTTGAAGTATCATCAAAAGAAGTAATGCCAGAACACTTCAGGTTCCTGGAAGAGAAGCCGAATTTAAACAAGAAGCACAGCATTGCTACTCCGCGTGGGGAATGGGAGCATAATCGCCGCCACCTGATCTAGGTGCAGGATCCCAGATGCTGTAGTCTTCCACCATGTCCGGTGGATGAATCTCGGCGTGCTGTCCAACTCCTTCCCTGTGATGATCGTCGAATGGACGGGAGAAAAGAGAGGCTGACGATGAAACTTGAGCTGGAGCCCATGCTGATGGTGATGCTGTTGCTATCATGGCCATCAATGCCATCATAACCATCACCATCATGCATGAAATATGCACGCCTGACCTTCCATTTAAGGTCGTCATGTGCTTCGTAAATTACCTTTCTATCCTCTAGTCGCTACTAATATTCATATGGCACCTCAATTTGAGCGAATTTGGAGATTTGAGGTGGTGGTTTTGCACTGTCGTGAGAAACCCAAATGAAATTCCTCCTCCTCCCACTCCTAATGGATGATATAACAAACTCAGAGTTCGGTGTCGTAACCCTAGCAGAAAAATTGTTTTGGAATGCAGAGTACAGTAAACGTGGAAAGCCCAGTAGAATCTCGATGGTCTGTTAAGAAGTACAGTAGAGTTTATTTTTAAAATGTTTTTTATTTAAAAATAAATTAGATAATACACTTTTATTTTTTAAATTTTATTTTTGACAGTATATTAAAATAATTAAAAAATAATAATTTAAAAACTTTTTATTTTTTATTATCTTCAAATTAATTTTTCTTTAGTATTTTTATATTGTTTTAATGTGCTTGGTATAAAAATTTATATTATTTTAAAATATTTTCAAACAAAAAAATATTTTTAAAAACCATATTTACTAAAATACTCCAAGCAAGCCTGGGAATGAGTAAAATTCTGCTCCGACATTTGTTTTCGAACATATTATGTGGGTTTGTAAGGACGTACTCCTCACCTTGTATAAATTTTATCCAATCCAAGGCTAACTATATTTGGATGCATTTTCTCATAAATTAACTTTTTTTATTTATATATATATATATATATATATATATATATAAATAAAATTTTGTCTCTGTACGCGGTGACACGAGATAGCTCAAAATTACCCAAAAGGCACATCAATTTGCTAACAAAATTGAAGATACTGATGCATCCTGATAAAGATGGCAGGAGGTGTGTTGTGATGATGGCCACGTTGGTGGCACTGCAAAAAATTATCATGACTTGTGATTAGCTTAACTGTATCAATGATTGCATGCATAAACTCCAATCACTCTAATCAAAAACCCGAGTCTTCCTCTTTGACTTTATAATGACTTTTGTTTTTCACAATTGTTTTTCTCATAGTAAATTAATTTTTTAATGTATTAATATTAAAGATTCTGATTTATTTATTTTTATCATTTTACTATACATTTAAGAAGAAGAAAAAACAATATATCACCAAACACGCAGCAGAAACTCGAAGGAAATTGCTGGTTTATCATCAATTGCTAGAAACAGCTTCATGAATACAATCAATTTGGCCCTTCCCCGTCAACTTAAAAAGTCAATAATTTACCCTAAAATCTGGAATTAGCTGGGAAATGGGCCCCGAGCACGGCTACTTAGTGGAAACTGTAACTATCTTTTGTCTTTGCAAGACATGCCTTTCAGGGAGGCAAGAGTAGTAGACGGTTTGCATTTTAAATCATGGCTTAGAACAAGAACATCAAATTACCGCTGGATCAAAACCACGATTTGAAGTGTACCGAGTTTTCAAAAACATGGTATTAATCTTTTGTCTAGTACAGAATTTAGTTCTTGCAATTTGGTACTTATTTTTCAGATAAACAACCAGCAAGTCAGCTAACAAACGAAAAAGAATGAAGCAACCTTGTAAACACTTGTCACGAATATGCAAGAGCAAGAAACTCATTTCTACATTTAATGAATTTGTTCAAATCCAAACTCAAGGAAGAAACGTTCAAACTCAAAATCCGACAGAATCAGCTCCGAAAGAAAACTACAACGCATCCATAAAGACATCCACAGCACCCACTCACACACCACATAAAGAAAGGATGAGTCGGCTTCAAAAGAACTAATAAATGTATCAGAAATTAGGAAGGATAATATACATCATTTCAAACATATGAATAGAGGAACGAAAAGAGGAGAAGTTTTAGCACACCTAATGGGAAACGGGGATCAAAGATACAGGTGCCAGTTGAGTCCATTTATTATACATTATGATGCCCACAGAACACATTGATGAGAAAAATAATTCACACTGAACAATAACACGACGAGATTTCCACAAAAAAACTTTAAGAGTTACCGATCATTATGCGATTGCAAAGGGAGACACGTGCACTTATCTTTCATCGCTTCAGCCTCACTTCCATACTCTTTGAATTTGTACTCATCCTGCTTAAATGCAGAAGACACCTTCCCCTCGCTGTAACACTGGTTACATAGACTAAAATGAGATTTTATCTCCTTGAAGCGGGACCCAATAACTGGGTAGCGACAAACTGAGCAAACACAATTTCCATGGCGGTTCCTGTCCCCAGATTCAAGCTTCACCAGAGTTGACATAATACCAAAGCCCCAATCAGGATCATCAAACATCACAAGAAACTCCTTGAAAGACACCGTTGAAGAATCTTCTTCTCCATGAACCTCTAGCATTTCACTAACTCCATGTGAGGGGATATAAATAGCCCTGAGTAACTTGATGTAATGAACAGCATCAGCCCTTTTAATCTGCGAACCACCTTCATTCACAGGACGCCATAAAAGTGCATCAAAAGCAACCCTTTTTCGCTTATCAGGATTGCCACTGCAGATGGGAGCAAGAATCGCATAGATCATGCCTAAATCCACCCTGCCTGAGCCTGTCTCGTCCAAAATAGAGAGGATCCTCTCGTTTATTGCCTTGACAGCCCCCTGGAATGTTTCAGGCTTCAGAAAATTAAGCAACCGCCGCAGAATTTCCTCCAAGTTAGGTTTGCGTATTGATTTCTCAGGAACACCGCCACCAGAATAAGACAGTGGCACATCATGTTCACTCATTTCCTTCTTCAAAAGTTCCACATCACATCGACTTAACCTGGTAATCCTCTGAAACATCCTGATTTGAAGAGCATTAGCTAAGTCCTGCCTCAATGTAGTTTTCTCATTCACTGTCTTAAACTTTGAAGGTTCCACAATGACTAACACTCCCTCCCCATTGGCACCTCCATTACCCTTCACTTTCTTCTTCTGTATCTGCTTCAAATGTGATATGGCATCATGCAATTCAACCCTATTTGTCAATTTCAATGCTTCCTTCAAAGCTTTCTTAGCTTCCTCGGTCTCCCCAGCCCCCAACAATGAGACAGCCTTATTAAGTTGTGCCCTCCAGTGGTTTGGCCAGACAGCTAAAACCCTAGTGTACATCTCCGAAGCTCTTTGAAACCTTCCCAGGTCCATGTACAGCCCACCTAAATTATACAAAGCATCCACATGGCCAGGTTTCAAATCAATTGCCTTTTGAAACACCTCAATTGCCTTCTCATCCTCGGCCATGGCATGTAAAGCAGAAGCTAAATCACAATGAGCGTCAGCATAATCTGGTTTAATAAAGATAGCCTCTTCTAAGGCCTTAACAGCAGCCTTATATTCCCCTACCCCAAAAAGAGCACTACCTAAAAGTTTCAAAGCTCTAAAATGGGTTGGACAGAGAATAGCAGCTTCTCTATAATACTCACAAGCACTTAAAACCATACCTTCACCTTCCAGCGCAATACCGAGGTTCACATAAATCTGGGGAAGCAAATAACCCCATTGATTCCCACCTGCCTCTGCTGCCTCCAACGCCAACAAAAACTCCTCTTTAGCCTCTTTATACCTTCCAAGCACATAAAAACTATTCCCAGCCCTGAAGTGTGGCCTAACATCCACAGGCTGTAACTCACAAGCTCTCTTAAAACTAACCAACGCCTCCTTAAACAGCTGATGATCGTACAAAACCCTCCCAATTGCCATATGCCCATCGAATGCCTCTTCTCTCGATCTCGCCCCGTCAGCTCTGCTCCTCAAACCCCCCAATTCTCTCACTAAAGCCGCGTAATCATTCCCAGACTCTTCCCAAAACACCCTCTTTTCCGAGATCTCCGAAGATGGCCCCAATTCCCTTGACCACCCAGCATCAGAAAACGCATCGAAGTTATCAGCTTTAAATTTCCCATCTTTAGCTTGCTTCGCTTTCAATCTCTTAATCAAAATCTCCAAATCATCAACAATTTTCCACGTATCATCAAAAACAATCCCGTGATTAGGCGAAACCGCCCACGCAGCCGTCCTCTGCTTCTTCTGCGACTCTACAACCCTCTCATCCACAGCTGAGGACGACGACGCCTCCACCTCGATCGAGGTCCCTTTATTGTCATCATTCAATTCCAATTCAAGCGCATCAAAATCACGGTCCACGTCACCAGCTCCATCATCATAGGTGCGCAATAAACCATCATAGGTTAGCCCTTTCTCGCCATCAATAAACTCTCCGTAAGTTCGGAAAACCTCGTCTAGAATCGCATTGATTTGCTCGTCACTAAATTTAACTCTTGGGTTCACAGCCACCACCAAAGCTGCCATTTCATCTCTGTTGAGACCCCCATCACGGTTGGCATCAAATTGCTGGAAAATTCTCTTCACTTTCTCTGATCTAGTCCCTCTTGTCGTCATTTTAGGGTTTCAAAGAAGAAGCAGACTAACAGACCTGGTGGTAATGCTTGTGTAATTGGATAAATGTTAGGGTTTAGTGTCGGAGGATAATAATTTTGTTTCTAATTTTAGGGTTAGGGTTTGATTTGTTGCATTTTGTACAGAGGCAGGTGTGGGGGTGGTGTTTGTGCGGCGGCGGAGGCGGAGGCGGCTGCTATATCTGAATTTTGTTTTGTGTTTCTTCTTTTATTTCTGGCTTTTCCTGATGAGGAGTGGTGGTGGTGGGGCTATGGTGCCCCGTTCTGAAGAAGTCCTATTGCATCCTGTGTTTTAATTGATTTATGAGAGCTTTAGTTACTTGGGTGGCAGGTGGCTAATTGCCTGATTTAGGAAGTCTTTTTTGCCAGCTGGCATGTGAGACTGAGCCCGATTTCCGTGTTTTATTTTTATTTTCTTATTTTGATGAGCTCGCTCCTTGCTATGGGATGAATGGCAGTGATAATAGGTCAAGTACAACATCCTGCGGGTGGGATGATTGTTTTTTCGTTAGAGATTGTTTTTTTATCTATAAATATATTTTTAATAATAATATATTAAATAACTTATAAAATAAAATAAAAATTATTTTTTTCAAATACTTTTAAAACACAATCAATCAGTTTAAAAGTTCAAAACCTGATTAGGGTTATATTTTTAGTTGAATGGTATGAAACTTAATTGATTTGACAAGGTGCTTTTTTGAATAATTTATTTGACCAAGTGACTGAACAATTAATTTTTGAATGAAAAAATAAAAAAAAATATTTTAATAAAAACAAGTAGATTTGACAGCTCGTAAATTAATCTCCATGACGCAAACATTTTTCTAAATCAGTTTCTAGATGGAGTTTGTGTCTGACAACAAACGCATAAGGGCACTGTTTTTTTTCTCCCCCTCATCCACCGTCACAAGGGCCCAAATTAACAAGATTCGGTCAAGTGTTAGAGAGAATACAAGAAATTAAACACAAGACTTTAAAGAGATCGGTCAAGCATTTTCTCTCTCTTGATGCTAAAAAACAAAACGAAGTCGTGTTATTCTCTTGACTTTAAAGTGATTGCACACTTGCCATGTTGGCATACAGTGTTATCGATTATCTTATATTCTTATAAAAAAATATATTTGTTTTTCAATATTTGATTTACACTTGATTTTATAAACATCTATTTTATTGTTCTATTGATAATGCTCCAGAAAATCCAAAATATTTAAGAATAAAAATTATATGGTTAGATAAATTGGTTAACCACGTGTCCTTGCAATTTAATTCATTTTTCTTAGCAATGATGGATGGTAGTTTCACGTTACCTGTAAGGGACAAGAATCCCTCACATGTTTAAATAAGTATTTTTGCAATAAGATTGCCCAATGATAAATCTTATTATATCATTTAACTATTCACAGTGGAAATTAAAATCCAGCTGGTTCCTAGTCATATGTTCATACAAGAACCGAACCATCTCTCAACTGCTAGGTTTGTGGATGCTGTTGGAGGTGCCAAAATGAAGAAGAAAAAATCATTGCTGCGATCAAAGAAGTATTGTATTTCTTTTAACTTTTTAGATCTTAATCCTGTGAGCAATGTTTAAGAAAATATTTAATTTAAATATATGAAATTGATATTAAATATCTCTGGGGCAAGTTCGACTTTACCGCAGAACATGATCGATGCACTATTCACGGGCGCTGAAACGTCCGGTAAGGTCAATTACAGCATTTGCACTAACACTAATAATGCCTGTATAGGTAAAACTCACCCAACTGAGTTCTTGACATATTCAACTTTCTAACCATCATCATAGCATTAAGAAACTATTTAAACGAGAGAGAAACTGGAAGGACTGGTGTTTCTGATTGGGAATGCTTTAAAAATTATACCGTCATATCAAAAAGCAACATGCCTGATCGCTTCATTTTCCCCACAGCCTATACATCTGGCAAGCTAGAGATCTTCTTTTCTTAATTGCTTCAAAGTAGTGAAATACATTCAATAATCCATACACTGCGCGTTGGTCTCCAGCTAAAAATTGAGCAGAAGAAAAGAAGATCCATATGCTAACATTGACTTTTATGAATTTGTTACTGCACAATTTGATGGTTCAGCTACAAAAACACACTGGGACTAGCATTCCAAGGAGATTACCAAAATATAAACAAAGACCAGGAAAGGATTTACACTGGGGTCATTTGATGTTTTACATCATAATTGCTCCTTCAGTTATTTTCCATCCCGAATTGGAACGTGACAGCTCGTATCTTGTCGTGTAGGTTTTGACATTTGAGGCATTGTTCTCTGGATGAACCTCGTCAGTTAAGCGAGTTGACTCTTTGAGTGTTGCTTCTACTACAGCATTTAGTCCATCTACAGATACAGTCACACTGTCAATAGTCAGGTCCAACAGCATATACTCGTATACCCAACCAAGATGTGCAATTTCAGCCGCACGATCTGTCCATGTTTTCAACATTTGACTATCCAAAACCTGAAAAGTTCTCCAAGTGTCAGAAAAAAGTACCACACTAGTTTCCTCGTAATGGTGTTCAAGCAAAAGTTCTACTAAAAGCATAGAAGTGATGTATTTTGTTACCTCTGGCAATTTTGCCAGGCAGTGATCAGGTCCAAAAGCCTGAGATTTAATGTTTTGCCACTTTCGGACTATATCCTCTGCAAACCTTGCATCCATTCTGGGTAATTCCTCAGAAATTTGTTCATCTAATGCTGAATCTGCACAGTTGAAACTCCATTACAAGCAAAAACTTGAGTTTCTAGCTAGAAGTATGTACGAGGAATGGAGTATCTTTAAGTATTGTGGTCGTGTGCAACATCGACCTATAACTACATTAGTGCAGAAAAATGACCGGATTGAAAATTTTGATGGTAAAATTTTAAATAGTGAATCAAAAAATGACTGGCTAATGAGGTAAAAAATAAATAGCATCACTACAGAAAATGATTTAGTTTAACTTGAGATTTTGTCTGGTTTGAGGTATATGGTAAAAGTAAAATAAAATCATACTCAAATTGATGTTGTCAGATGCCAATGCCGAACCAATTTCTTTCTGTCGAATGGAGGCAGTCCTAGGAGGAAAATACTTCAGGCCAACTAAAGTCAGCAGTCCAATAGCCACACCAGCACACATGATTTTGATACTGGCATCTTTTATTTTTTCAGTGATTAATTCTTCTTCAGGGACCTCACCAGAATATATTTCTTCGGGATTCTCTAGACCAAGACTTTCAAAAGGCTTTTCCGTTTCAACAGCAGAAAGGACAGAATTGATCCCATCATTTTCATGGAATTCAGCACCCATGTCCTTGTGACCAGGAAACACTTTCTGCAATGCCTGAATTGCACTAGCCTTCACATGATCAATAACAGCAGTAGCCTCAGCCCCAATTCTCACTATAGCTGCTGCTGCAGCCAGTGGTGAACGACCACTTCCTTCCTGCCTTTCTAGGTATCTCAAGACAGTGGGGTCATCATAATAATCTCCAAGCTTGAATTCTATATCTTTGGTGTCCCTAAATCTAGGAAACACCACCTCCATCAACCATGTCTCCAACAATTGACAAAGCCCAGGAAGATTGCTGTCATCATCATCCTTTGAATTTTCCATGATAAAATCAAAAATAGGTGGATTTCTGTAAGGAGAGTTATCACTGTCTAAACCCAGCCATTTACAGCATTCATCAAGCTCACCTACAAGCAGTGAACAAAGACCCCTCTCTAAAGCAAAGTCAATCTCACGGTTTTCCACGGAACCAAAGACAGGAACAAGACTCCCTTGATTTGTTACCTTAATCTGCTGAAGCTGTCCGAATAGGTTATCAGCATCTGTGATGAGATGAGGCTTTTTACCAATGAAAGCTTGGGCAACAAGGGCAAGTGCCACTCCATAAACCTCAAAATTTTGAGCTGGGATATTACTTGGTGTAGTGACGAACAGATCAACCTTTCATGAGGGGGAAATTTCAATAAGAATTGGGCAAACACAAATAGGCAAAGGCACATTTCATAACAATCATAATTTGTCCTACCTGCTCAGCTGCTGTCATACGTAAGAAGACCTCATTCATGAAATCTTCCCGGGTAAATCCTCCAGCAACCGGTGCCGCTCCTCCTCCTCCAACAGCCCATAATGTGTTCCGCACTCCTTGGAGACCCTCCTCCCTTCTTGTTCGGTATTCTTCACGGAGGGGCAATGCAAGAAGTTCGAGGACAGATCTAGGGGTAATCTCTTCCAATGTCTCATCAATCTGTGCTTGTAAATCAGGTGCAAGGCTACTGGCACCTTCCTCCTACATGCACAGAATAATATCAAGAAGCCAATCAGGTGAGTGGGCGTCAACATCTGGTGATATAATAATAATAATAATAAAAAAACATTTATCCTTAATCATAATTGTAACAAAACACTAAGCAAGAGCAATGTAGTACCTGCAGAAGCTTCAAAGCCCGCTCTAACACTTCACGCCCTCTAATAAAATCTGGCGGATCCAACGCCATAGCATCCCTCGACATATCCACATAAGCAAGCACCATTGTCAACACCACATCCTGCTTAAACGACTTGGGCAATCTCTCCCTTAACAAACTCTCTCCAATTTGAAGCACCACCCCGGTCTCCCCTGCTTCTTGTAATACACACAATGCCCCCGGAACCTACAAATAAAAAAAATCACCTTACAAACAATTCAATTACAATTTCTCTTTCAGTTCCCACGCATTCTCTCAGTTACCTTGTCCCAGGGAACTTGAGTGATGATGGTATCAGTCTCGTCATCGATAAGGCCTTGATTGTAATCTCTTCTGGAGGCGGGGTCAGCTAGGGTTTCACAGGCAGCTTGGAGAATTTGCCTGCGGCTAACCAAAGCGTCTTGACTGAAACCGTATTGTGGTGGTTTAGAAACCCTAGCTTCATAAGCTCTCTTTATTCCATCTCCAAGGAAATGTGTTTCAGCTCCTAAAACCTACAAAAAACGTAGTATTTATTTTCAGTGGAGGCCAAAATGGAGGACATAGAGAGGGAAATGAATTGAATTAAATAATGTAATTACCTGGTAGAAGTGGAGAGGGATGGAGACATAGCGTTCGGGAGGTGAGAGGGGGGGAGGAGGAGCGAGAGTGGCGGTGGAGGAGGAAAGGGAGTGGTGGAGGAGGTCGGAGGAGGAGGTGTCGGTGGAAGTGAAGAATTGGAAATCACTGAGGAGGCGATCAGCCCATTTGCTGGCGGAGCAGGTGATTGTGGTGCCTACTTTTGAGGGTTTTTTTAAAGGAGGAAATAGTTTAGGAGAGCAAAGACCAATGCCGACATGTCCCAAGGCTTCCATTGCAAGTCCTTTCGTTTTGTGTGCTTGAAGCCTTAAACCATCCTCCTCTTGCTGAGGTTTCAGTCTCTTCTCTTTCTTCACTGGCTAGGTCTTCACTGGCTAGTAATAATGCCGAGGACAAAATACAATGGGCCTTTACTGGCTAGGTTTATTTGAATACAAAGCCCATTGACAAAAAGGCAGGAAAGTTGGAGTAGCCCAAACAACTAAAAGGAAAGCCTCAAACCTCAATTATCGTGTCATTTACATCCACAAAAAATAAAAGGAATGTCGGCTGGCCCAGGGCCCTTCAAAAGAACTTCTGCTCCGGGCTGTATCAGAACAAAATTATGGAGGGATTAGGCTATGACCTGGTAAAGTCGTCTTTTCCTTTTTCAATGAATATATTTTATTATATATTTAATTGAGACAGCTGCTAGTAGGGCTCCGTTGTAGTCTAGTTGGTCAGGATATTCGGCTCTCACCCGAAAGACCCGGGTTCAAGTCCCGGCAACGGAATATTTGTTTTAATCCACTCCCCCATTTGTGGGTGTAGGGCCCGATCTGTATGTCTCTTTTGGGCTTTTATAAAATTAAGTTTCGGTAGATGCCAAGGCCCATCAATGATTGGAGGTAACCTTCGTTTCGATTTTTATATGCATCAATGTAATGTACTGGTTCTTCAGATTCTTTGAACGTAGCTGTAAAATAGCCCGTAAACCACACTAGTTTTTATCATCACTCCTTCGCTTTTTTCTTGCATGGTTTCCTCATAGATCTCTGCACACGAGATTATTATCTCCTAAGAATTTTTGAAAGCTTGAAAATCTATAAAATCGGATAACATATTTTATTAGCTGCAATAATATTTGTTTTGGGGAACTATAGTGATTTGAATTATATAAGTAAATATATAGGTAAAATGTTTGGTCTCAACTCTCAAGTCATCGCACATTCACGAACCTTTACCAAAAATTCAGCTTCTACAGAAAATCATATTGGATTTTTATTTTATTTTTTCTTCTAACTTTACCATGAATAATAAAGTGGGACTGTGATTTCTTAAGAAAATATTTACAAAAATACTCCTTGCATTAAATTTTAATAAAAAAAATGAACTGTCTATTGATCAATAACAAAGATCCTACTAAGTACTAGATAATTATTTTTTTATAAAAAATATTATTATATATGTTTATGTGAAAAAACTATATAATAATTATTTTTTCATGTAAAAGTTAAGTGTGTACATAAATCTAGTGCGATATGTATTTTAAAAGTGTTTTTAAAATGAAAAACACATCAAAATAATGCTAATTTTTTATACCTATATATTAAAATAATTAATAAACACTTGAAAAACATTATATATTTTTTTAAAAAAAATAGATTGAACAATAAAACAAACACATCCTTTTAGCTGTGAAAAATCTCTCTAACAGCGCACAAACACAAGACTCCTAAAACAGTGAAAGCTAGAAAAGCGTAACACTGGACAGAAAAGCAAGTGGGGTACTTAACCTTGTCACCCAAGCAAAAGAATTTGTCAACATTCACACGACAAGTCAAGCAAACAACAGTCACACTTTGTTGAAATAAAGACCAGTCCAGTTATCTGCCTCCAACGACGTAGTTTTATCGATCCAATTTTAGCTCATGGTCGAATTGGTGTCTAGAATATCACTATCAGAGGTTAAATCATGTTTTCTCCAGTCAATTTATTATTATTTTTATGAGATGGGATGTAACAGATCCAAGTTCAACGCATCGCTGTTGACGACAAAATTATTATTATATTTTAAAGAGATGCTATAAATATACAAAAATAATTCTAAACTTGTTGTTTGAACTTTGAAGAGTTTGCGGGATATGTATAGCTAAAGCTTCTTGTCTTTTTACACGTCATCATTAATTAAAAATATATATCTTTTATATATTATTAATACGATAAACATGATTTAAATTGTATTAATATTAATGGTAATTTAATAAATATTTATAATACTTTTCTATGCCTCAAAGTGTTGAAAGATAAGTATTACCAACCCTCATATGCTGGAAAAAACAACACATAATACAAAACAATATTTCTGTTATTCTTTTTGCCTGTAATAAATCCATTCTCTTTTTGTCGAGAATAATTAACATTTATTTATGTAACCTAACACCTAATCTTCTAGAATCCATGTTCAGTGCATCATTCAATTGCAGCATAATAACATTTATTTATTATTACCATCATCATTATTTTGAGCTTATCATTTATTTATTTATTAATTAATGTAATCTAATTCTTAAACTTCTTCCAGCATGCCATTGGATTGAGCAACGTGGCCTGTCTATCTGGCCCATTTCCCCCATGTTCTGTTACAAAATAGGCAAACACCAACACCCCCAAGCTATCTGCATCGGCAAATGACACGATGCCATGTAATCGAATGACTCATTTACTCAAATAGGTCACCATTCCTATTGTCAGGGTGATGCTATCAAACCCCTCGTGAGAAGAGTCCACAAGCAAATGAATGATCAACCCCATGAGGAGGAGCCAAAGTGCAAAAAAGTATCATCAGTTAATAATCCTAATTCTTTAAAAAGGGCATGCACCTTTTTGGGAAGAGAGAATGTAGAAAAAGAAAAGGACTTATAAATGGCTTCGTCTCTGTCTTCCACTCTTTCCAGTCCTTCTCTCATTGCACACACGCTCCTCCTCCGCCTCCGCCTCCGCCTCCGCCTCCTTCACTAGCAACCCAACCACCACTTTCCATTTCCATTTTCAGCTTCAACCACCAAAACCCTTCTTGCATCTCTATCTAGTAATGTCAAAAACAACGGCTATTTCTCTCCTAGTCATTTTTGCAACCGTAATAACTTACTGTCAAAGCGACGTCGCTCCATTGTCCGAGGAGATCCAAGCTTTGAAGGCTTTCAAGCTAAATATCAGTGATCCATTAGGAGCATTAGACGGCTGGGATGCATCCACGCCATCAGCTCCCTGTGACTGGCGTGGCATTGTCTGTTACAATAACCGAGTTCATGAACTCCGGTTACCTCGTCTACACCTCAGTGGCCAGCTCAGTGACCAGCTCTCTAACTTACGCCAGTTGCGTAAGTTAAGTCTCCACTCTAACAACTTCAATGGCTCTATCCCTCCTTCACTCTCTCAATGCTCTCTCCTACGTGCTGTTTACTTACAGTACAACTCTCTCTCCGGTAACCTTCCGTCAACCATCGTTAACCTCACTAACCTTCAAGTCCTCAACGTTGCTCACAACTTCCTTAACGGAAAAATCTCTGGTGACATTTCATTTTTTCTCCGTTACCTCGATGTCTCATCAAACTCGTTCTCTGGTGAGATACCGAGAAACTTCTCATCAGAATCTCAGCTTCAACTAATAAATTTATCATACAATAAATTTTCCGGTGAAATCCCTGCGAGCATTGGGAAACTTCAAGAGCTTGAGTACTTATGGCTTGATTCTAATCAGTTGCACGGTACTTTACCATCAGCAGTAGCAAATTGTTCATCACTTGTTCATTTAAGCATTGAAGATAATTCGATTAAAGGATTGGTACCGGCAAGTATTGGCTCAATTCTTAAACTTGAAGTGCTTTCTTTATCGCGGAATGAACTCTCCGGTACAATTCCGCCAAGTGTTATTTGTGGAGTTTCACTGAGGATTGTGAACCTTGGATTTAATGCATTCACGGGAATTGATCCGCCGTCTAATGGAAGTTGTTTTAGTAATTTGGAGGTTTTAGATATTCACGAGAATCACATAACAGGTGTCTTTCCGTCTTGGTTGACTGGTTTGACTACGGTTAGAGTTGTGGATTTTTCGACAAATTTCTTTTCGGGGAGTTTGCCGGGTGGTATAGGTAATCTTCTGAGGTTAGAGGAGATTAGAGTGGCTAATAACTCATTAACAGGTGATCTTCCTAATCAGATTGTAAAATGTAGTTCCTTACAAACTCTTGATCTTGAAGGGAATCGGTTTGAAGGCCATATTCTGTTTATGAGTGAATTGAGGAGGTTGAAGCTGTTGTCTTTAGGAGGGAATTTGTTTTCGGGTTCGATTCCGGCGAGTCTTGGTGGTCTTTTCGAGCTTGAAACGTTGAAATTGGAGAGTAATAATTTGAGTGGAAATGTGCCTGAGGAGATAATGCAATTGAATAATTTGAGCACTTTGAGCTTGAGTTTTAATAGGCTGTCTGGAGAGATTCCTTACAGTATAGGGGAGTTGAAGGGTCTGATGGTTTTGAATCTGAGTGGTTGTGGGTTTTCGGGGAGGATTCCTGGTAGTATTGGGAGTTTGTTGAAGCTTACAACTTTGGATTTGAGCAAGCAGAATCTGTCTGGCGAGTTGCCGATTGAGATTTTTGGGTTGCCAAGTTTGCAAGTTGTTGCTTTGGAAGATAATAAGTTATCTGGGGTTGTCCCTGAAGGTTTTAGCAGCTTAGTTAGTCTACAGTACTTGAATCTCACTTCTAATTTTTTCACTGGTGAGATTCCAGCAAATTATGGATTTCTTACGTCATTGGTTGTTCTTTCGTTGTCTCGGAATTATATTTCGGGCATGATCCCATCTGAGCTCGGTAACTGTTCAAGTCTTGAAGTGCTCGAACTGCGTTCTAATCATTTGAGGGGCAGCATTCCAGGTGATATCTCTCGCTTGTCTCGTTTGAAGAAGCTGGATTTGGGTGAGGATGCTTTAACTGGTGAAATCCCAGAGGATATTCATAGATGTTCCTCATTGAATTCTCTGTTGTTGGATGTTAATCACCTTTCAGGCCGTATACCGGAGTCATTGTCAAAATTACCAAACCTCGCGGTTTTGAGTCTTTCCTCCAACAGCTTGAGTGGGACTATTCCTGCAAATCTTTCTCACATCCCTAGCTTGAGATACTTGAATTTATCAAGGAACAGTCTTGAAGGAGAGATTCCGAGGTTGCTAGGTTCTCGGTTCAATGATCCTTCTGTGTTTGCTATGAATGGGGAATTATGTGGGAAGCCACTGGATAGAGAATGTGCAAAGGTTAGGAACAGAAAGAGGAAGAAGTTGATTCTATTCATCGGCGTGCCTGTGGCCGCAACCGTTCTTTTAGCACTGTGTTGCTGTGCATACATTTACAGTCTTTTACGGTGGCGCAAGAGGCTCAGAGATGGGGTAACTGGTGAGAAGAAGCGAAGCCCTGCTAGTGCAAGCTCAGGGACCGACAGAAGTCGTGGCAGCGGAGAAAACGGAGGGCCAAAGCTTGTGATGTTCAATAACAAGATAACATATGCAGAGACATTGGTGGCAACCAGACAATTTGACGAGGAAAATGTGTTAAGCAGGGGGAGATGTGGAGTTGTATTCAAGGCTTCATATCAAGATGGAATGGTGCTCTCAGTCCGACGTCTCCCCGATGGATCAATCAGTGAAAGCACCTTTCGTAAAGAAGCAGAATCATTAGACAAGGTGAAGCATCGAAACCTGACAGTTTTACGTGGCTACTATGTCGGACCACCTGATGTAAGGCTACTTGTCTATGATTACATGCCAAATGGAAACCTGGCCACTCTCCTTCAAGAAGCCTCGCACCAGGACGGGCATGTTCTAAACTGGCCAATGCGTCATTTAATTGCTCTCGGCATTGCTCGTGGACTAGCTTTCTTGCATTCACTCTCATTGGTTCATGGTGATCTCAAGCCACAGAATGTCCTTTTTGATGCTGATTTTGAAGCACATTTATCTGAATTTGGGCTTGATAAGTTAACCACAGCAAAACCAGCAGAAGCCTCCTCATCTTCCACCCCAGCTGGCTCACTAGGCTATGTATCACCAGAAGTAGCATTAACAGGGCAGCCAACAAGAGAAGCTGATGTGTACAGTTTTGGGATTGTGTTGCTAGAAATTCTAACAGGAAGGAAACCAGTTATGTTCACACAAGATGAAGACATTGTCAAGTGGGTGAAAAAGCAATTGCAAAGAGGCCAAATATCAGAACTACTTGAACCCGGATTGCTTGAGTTAGACCCCGAATCATCAGAATGGGAAGAGTTCTTGTTAGGAGTCAAAGTTGGTCTTCTTTGCACAGCTCCTGATCCACTTGATAGACCATCAATGGCAGATATTGTTTTCATGCTTGAAGGTTGTAGGGCTGGACCAGATATTCCATCCTCAGCTGATCCCACCTCACTACCTTCTCCAACTTGAAAAAAAAATCATTTCCCTTTGTATTTTACTTCCAGAAAGTAGATGGGCTTTCTTCATCACCACTCAGCACCACTCCATTTTTTCATGTTAATCAATCAGTATGATCTAATTTAATTTATCACTCATTAATCCAGGAGGGGGTGTCCTTTTTTATTCATTGAACTATTAATTATCCCTCAATTTCCTCCGATTTGCCCCACGACGCCGTTGAAGAAAGTTTGTTAAGGTCCACTCATGTTCCATATCCATGGTCAAAAAAACTCGAAATAATTTTCCGTGATTCCATAGCGAAGGACCCATGGCCTAAATTCCCGCCAGAACCTAATGTGACACGTGGCAAGCTTCGGGGCTGATGGAAAGTAGCCGTTAATGGGATTGGTAACACCCAGGTGTCTTTATCTGAAACAAAAAATGGAAAGCGTCAGGATCCGTGAATCTCTGACAAAGTTTTTTAAAAGCCCGATTAGCTAGCCAGTCTGAAATTTAAGCCGTTGCCACGTTGGATTTTAAAGTTTTGACCACCACGTGGTCCCCTGATTGACTCCAGGTGGCTTAAGTTCACATACGGTCCTTCAACTTTGGACATGATGTCATAAAGATCCTCTACTTTAAATATAGTCGAATTAACCTTAACGTTCTATTACTCTAACCCAAAACAGTTGACCTTAAAAATACATATATTAATTCCATTTTACACAATGCATTTGGATAGAAATTTCAATTTTCTTTTGTAGCAGTGGAGAGTATGAAATTATAAAATCTATCATAAGGGATTTGATTCAATATAATAGGAAATGTAAGGGGACCTCACAAGAATTTTAGCCCCAGGTCATGCCATGCCACTTGCTGTAGGGCAATAACATGGTGGAACGAAAGTTGTATGGTTCTGGCAATTGGAGCCAACTACTCCCGATTCTGCTCGGCACTGTACTATTTATTGCCTTTTTAAAATATTATTAAAAAAAACATATTTAGTAACATTTTTATTAATTTAAATCGAATTTTTTTTTAAAAAAAAAAACACAGAAAATAATAATTGAGTTTGAAATTGTATTTTTTGTTTAAAAATGTATTAAAATAATATTTTTTATTTTTTAAAAATTATTTTTAACATTAACATATCAAATAATCTAAAAAATCATTTAAAATAAAAAATAAAAATAATTCAAAATCTTTTTTAATCGTTTTCAAACACCCCTAAATTTTAACAAAGAATGGGGGTAGAGAGACAGTAAAAAATTACATGAGGACAAAATAGAGAGGTAGGGTGTCTGTCTTGTGAAGAGTTTCAGAGCTCAGAGAGAGCCCGAGCCCCCACTATCAATCAATGGAGTCATGACAATGGACGACAAAAGTAGCAGAGCTTAACTGCAGGAAGAGTCATTGTCGAATTTCACTTCAAAATCTTTTCTCATCTCTAACTTTCATCCCTCGATTTAACTGCGCTCCAAGCTAAAATGCTTTGCTGTGTTGTCGTCAACGAAGGGAAACTTTTACTTTGCTTTCCAGTTAACGCAGTAAAAATGGTTCTGACACCATTATAATGCACCTATCAAGAAAATTCAATTTCTTCCGATGCTTCAGTCTTTCATGTGAAATCAGTGAGCTGGGGCTGGATTCTCTGTGAATGTGATATTGCTGTTGGAAGTTGTAGCATTATTATTTTTTTTTTTTTAGAGTTTTTAGATAATTTATTTTATACTGATATTAAAAATATTTAAAAAGAAAAATAAAAAAACATTTTAATATATTTTTAAATAAAAAATATTTTGAAAAAAACAATTTTAATAATACTCCCACAAAGAAGTAACAACAGCAGGACTCATTCTTTGGCTGCGAGCTGTTTTTTTATAAAAAAACTTTGAGGTAAAATTATGCTTAAAAATCTTGGGAAACAGAGGGCCAGGATAATTATCCGAAATTTTTTTACTGTTATGAAAAATCATTTTCCACTGTATTTAACTTAAAGTTTAAAACCATCTACCGTTGCTCAAAATTATTTTTGTATTTTTTTTTGTAATTCTTCTTTTATCATTCTCTTATTTATTTATATAGAAAAAGAAAAGGTCTATAAGACCTTTTCTTTTCTTGTCTTTACCTTTCAGATGCCAAAACAATACGCAAATCATTATGACCAGTCAATCAGTTCTTAACGATTGAGGTGACTGCTATTGTGACTTTAAATAATGGTCACTTCAATTCTTCTTTTTATTTATTTTTAAATAAGTTGTTTATATTTACATAATTAAATTACAATTAAATAAAACCGATGTAGCCATAAGTCCAATACTTCAAACAATGGGAGAACAAACAATTAATAAGATACATATTTTTTTATATATATTTTTAATATATTGATATAAAAAACAATTTAAAAAAAAATACTTTACATAACATTATAAAGAATACATCAAACCAGACTTTTCAATCTTTACCATTGCAAATGTACTTCAACCATAATTGAGATTTAAGATTTAAAATCTAATTCTAGTTAAATTAAATAAAATATTCAAAATCTAAACTAACCAAAATACTTATTTTCCAGATGAATCCTCGAATCAGATTTTATAATTAGATGATATCAACCAAGACCTTAATAAATTATCACACTATAAAATTGCCAAAATTTACCCTCTAGCGCATCCCTTTCATAGACAAACATTTTCCTAATTTCAGCATGATTAAGGTAGAAAGATTGGTTTTTCATGGGTTGAGGAAACCAGGAACTGTTTGATGAAAGTTTCAACTTCCGGAGATCATATTCAATACAGCTGCATACAGCACAGCTCTGACAAAGTACATTAGATGTACGTATACATGAAAAAAGAATGTTTTATTAATACATGCTAAAGTAAATTTATGATGGAGGTATAAATTAATGAATCGTACACAAATGATTAAAAATATATGGTAACATTTCCTACGCAAGCGTGAGACCTTCAGGGAGATGTTCAGTTTCCAGATTAGGTGAAATATACATCCGACAAGCATAAAACACAGCTGAATGGAACCCAGTTGGGTTGTCTATGAATACAAAGTGCCCGGCCTGTCATTTGGGAAAATAAAATAAAATAATATTCAATCAGCTGGATCCAATTTTGATTACCGTATATTTCAAAGTAACTGAGAAAAAGTGAGACCTTTGGAACTCGAATGATTTCACATGGAACCTTCATTAGCTGGCGAGCTTGTTGGGCACCTTCATAGTCCATCCAATCTTGAAAGCCATATATGAAAGTGGTTGGCACTTTCCATTCTGGTGCACTGCATGCAAAACGTGAGAGGATTTAGTAACTTCAATGGGATTTCATGATGCAGATATCAAGTGCATCATTTACGATCATACTGTCCAAGTTCATTTAAGATGACCATTCTAAATCAAAGGATGTTTAGAGCTGGAAAATAGATGTCAGCCGTAAAAGGATTTTCACAAGGACTGCTAGCTAACATTCACAGCTAAGTTTTAGATTTATCTGGGATGACATTTGATGTTTCATTTGCAAAGAGGAAGAGAGGGCATTTCTGAATCAAACCCATTGCCACCTCTAACTCATTGTTACAACATTCTTTTGGTAAACAAAAGCAGATGCATGTCATTGTAAAATAACTTTTTAGTCTCAGCATAATAGGCTTTTCTAAGAAGCTCCTTCAATCCACTCTACGCAGGCAAGCAATCTGATATTCCACGCAGAACTTTCTAGGCCATTATATAGATCCCCGACAATCAAACAATCTATTTAACACAACAAATTCTAGCAACAGCATAAAACCCAACTGTGCATCTAAGACAAGATCAACTTTTCAACCACAGACATCGATACAGCAAGAGGTTCTAGTATAACACATTTGGGCAAAGAGATGCTGTCAACTTTGATTCACTCAAGGAAGGTATTTTGACAGACTAGAGGAAAGACATAAGATAAAATAAGTTGGGTTATTCAAACCTCTGTACAAGGGGCTTCCGTGCAAATGCTCCAAAAGAAAATATATATTTCAAGCATAGCTCTCCACTAGCTTTAGCTGCAAAAGTATGATACAAGTAATCTGCAATTAAAAGAAGAGCGTCAGATACCTCCTGATGAATGCACACAAGCCCAGATGATATCCCACACTACCTGTTAGCAATTTGCACTCCTCCCCAGCCAATACTTCTCCAGTTGAATATGCTCCAAATCTAGCAGTTGTGTAGCGACGTACCAGATCATGTCCCAAAGGACCTAACCCTCTGGATGAAAGGTTTAATCAGGACTGTCAGAAACAGAATGGTAAAGGAAGCTTGACACGTCAACAATACTGGTACTATGTATAGAGTGCTCCAGTGGGGGAATCCAGATGCCACTAATGGAAATTATAATAAAAGGAGCTAGAGAAGGAAATGAGCCTTCTCTATACACGGTACACTTCGTAATAAAATCCTGTTATATCATTTATTGAGAATCTTTTTGGTTCTAACTAAGTGCTTACAGACCACGAACCAAAATTATTTGATTGAAAACAAAACAAAATTTTGATCTCACTTCCAGTTTTTGGAACATGGGCTTTGTTGATGCTGCCACAGACCAACTATGTGAAGAAGAATAACTTAATGATGTAGACTATGCATTGGCAAAGGAATGTCTATGATTATAACATATCTAAAATGATTGAAAGGAGAACTGAATTTTTATGTTTTAAAGAAATGTTGGAGCACACCCAGAATAGGGAAAGGAACATACCTAATAACCTTCTGAGGAGTAAAATTAGACTCCCACAAATGATTCAAAACTGCTCCTTTCCAAGTTGCCCTAAATCGGGTGAGCCGCTCAGACTTGGAATCTGATTCTGATGAAACTCCAGCAGGTCCCACTAAAATCAACTGCTGAACATGCTCGGGATGCTATAACACAAATGTGCAACAACAATCAGAAATGAAGAAAGTGCCATCATATAGTCCTCAAAATACTAACAACCATGGCAATACAATCACCTTGAGTGCATACTTAGCCGCAACATATCCTCCAAATGAATGCCCGAGTAATATAAAGTTACTGAGGTTCTTTGCTTTTCGCCATTCCTCAAAGGAGTCAATGAACCACGCCTCAGTTTCTACATTACCAAATTCAACATATATAATTTGTTTCATGGCAAACAAAGAACACAACGCATTTTCCAAAGCACTCAATGAATAAATCCTCTGGAGAAATGTAAAACTAACTAACCTTCAGTGCTTTTGCAGGTAAAGTCAGGTCTACTTGATCCACCCCAACTATAAACAAAATTAACCCCAAAAATAAAAAAATAAGTTTAGCAGAAGACAATTAAAATTTATTCAATGGTGACGCATAAATGATTTATATGACAATATATTGCTTAGCAGAGAGCCGGAGAAATCACTGACTGTAGAGAGGTAATTATTATTTACAATCAAATATCCAAATATAAACAAATTTGAGCCCTTAACAATATATGCCATTCAAATTAAGATTGAAAAAACCGAATGTGAAAGTAAAATTTTAAAAGCTAAGAGATAATAAAAGCTTAATTACCCAAGCTGATCAATAGCAATGATCTTAAAACGACTAGCTAGAGCATCAAAATTCCTGAAGAAGAAACCTTGAGAAGCACCATATCCATGGACCATTACAAGCGTAGGAGAATCCTCTTTGCTTTGAAACGTCACCGTATTAATGAACCTAGGCTCATCACTCTTAGATCGAAACCACCGAGTCTTCGACCCCGGCGGACCCGAACCAATATTCACCTGCTCTACCACATACGGAGTCCTAAAATTCCAAAAACACACAGCCAATTAGGTCTTTGCTTTGCTCAATTACGACGAAAGAGAGAAGAAGTAAGGAATCACTTGCTTGACTACAGAGAGAAGGCGTTTTTCGGCGGCAATGACGTGATCGGTGGAAGTGGGGATCCAGCGGAGAATAGAGGGCCAAAAAGAACTTGTTTTCGCCCGTGATGATGATGTTGCGGTGGAAGCGGAAGCGGAGGATCCTAGCTCTTCGGCCATGGTAGATACTATTGAGCTTGACACGCGTGAACGAAACAGGTTCATGAAATCATATAGAAATAATTTTACAAATTAGAGAACGGAAAATGTTTCAAATCTGATATGACAAACCTGGCTGGGGTTATTTATAGATAACGGTGACTGCCTGCTAGATTGTGCTCCACGCCATATAAACGGTCGTTAAAAGACGGCGATGGCTTGGTGGGTGGTCAAGAGGTACATGCAAATTAGAGATTTCTAGAAGCGAGGTTTCGTTGCTACTTCCACTATAAGGTAGTGTTTGTAATTAATTTTGTTTTATGGCCGCGGGTAATTTTTTTAAAATATATTTTTAATTAATTTTTAATATCAGTGTATTAAAGTAACTTAAGAAAACAAATTTTAAAAAATCAAAACTTTTGTGAGTTACGGCTGGATTATAAAAACAAACAGCTCCTTACTCCATAAATAGAAATAGAAGATGACTAATCAGGTTTACGTAGTTGAATCAATCGGTTTTCGTACAGTGGTTGACTAGATTTGTAAAGAAAGGTCGTAAAGAAACAGCCAACCATATGTTTCCGTGACACTTGGTGGATATTTGGACAATTGCGAATGGGGACTAAGGCTTGTACATGGTGGTCTTGATTGCATCTGATCACGCTCCCTTTCAAGTGATCTTTGGCGGTTAACGGAGGAATTTTTTATTAGTTGCGTTTGCAGTGACGTAATGTAATAATATACCGAGTCGACCTTACCCCCCCCCCCGACGATCAATGCTAGTGGCACTCCCTATATCATGGCGCCACGTGTATTTGAAAGATTATTTATGCCTTACTAGCTTCATGTTTCTCATTTTTACGCTTTTTATCTAAGAACACGTGTTACATTGTTTGCAATACGTGCAGTCTACATTTTTGTTTTATACTGTATTTTTTAAAAAAAGTTCTTTACTTAAAAATATATTAATATATAGATATTTTTCATTCTCAACTCAAAAGCAGGGGATTTTTTTAAAAAAACATAAAAAGAATTCAAGTCCAATTTGTTTTTACACTGTTAATAATTATTTTGATATTTTTATCAAAATACTTTTTTATTGATATATCTCTTGTTTATCTTAATAAACAATATTTTTAACTAGAATCATTATTTATGTTAAAAATAATATTTATGATCGTTATAGTAAATGTTTTTTTATCAAAATATTATATCTATATTTTACATGTGAGCTAAAAAAACAATAAATATTATAAAATCATGTTAGAATCTATTTCAAATTTTGAAGAATAAAAAAATAAAAAAAAAGATTTTCATGAATAATTTATTATTAATGTTATGATTTTAATATCACATGCAAGATAATTTTTAAAAAATAATTTAACTTTCAAATAAAAACTTATAATAATATTTAAAAACATGTTAAAACAACAAAATAAATAAATATAAACCTGATAAATATTTTTTGAGGGTGCCGAGAAAATGAAAAAATAGAATTGGGGTGCCAAAAAAATGGTGCCTGACAGTGCTCTTTTTCTTTATTCTATTAAAAAGACATGATATATATTCTTTTTTTCTTAAAAAAAAAACCACAAATCAGAAAATATATACATTTTTTTAATCTCAATTTCTTTGATTCCCTCTTCACTTCAATATTTGAAGTAATAATAACACAATTACAGAAAGAAAAAAAATGAAATAAAATTTAGAAAACAACTCACGAGCATGTTTTGGCTGTATAAAATACAGAGGCCAAATCGAACTAAGGTCTCATTAGTTTCTGGAAAACAATTTCCAATTTCAATCGGTGATGGATCCAGACTTGATGAAATGGAGGAGGCCTAAATATCAGCCTATTGATTACAGGCTATTAAGCCCAGCAAAAATAAAAACATATTTCAAGTCAGTTATAGAAGGATGGCAAGGTCAATCTAAGTGTGATTAATTAGGAAACTGTTTTCGAAAATATTTTTTATTTAGAAATATATTAAAATAATATTTTTTTTATTTTTAAAAAATTATTTTTAATATCAACACGTCAAAATGATCTAAAAACATCATTTTTTTTTTAATTTAAAAAAAAAATAAAAAAATTTAAAAAAAAAAACATTTTTTTTCCAATCACAATCCCAAACACCCCTAAATCTTTCACCAGAGTGGGAGTGCAGGATCAACAAAACAGGCAATATGGCATCCTTTCAGCAAGAACCTGAAGTGAACCATTACATACATTACGATTAATTAAGGGGAGAGCTAATAACCAATTCTACATTTTTATCATATAAGCAATGGCACTTCATCAATTCATTTGTTACAAAAACACAAGTCAAGACAAGAATTTTTTAGTACAAAATACTTTTAAGTTCAACTAACAAAGATGATTCACAACAGCCATACAGACACCAAGCAGAGGGACTCTTCACTCAGCTCTGGATTGACCAGCTCGGGAGGAAAGAATGATGCCGACAATGAGACCATAGAGGGCCAGTGCTTCAGCAAAGATGAGAATGAGAATCATACCAACAAAAAGCTTTGGTTGTTGGGCATTAGCTCTGCAAAGTACAAGCCGACATTAAAGTGAGACTTTCAATGAAAAACTGAAAACCAATAACTTATGCGGCAAACCCATCAAAGAAAACACTACCATCTGTGTAAGCATGTATCAACCTTAAAAATGGAAGGCTAATCAAGGCACCCCGTGTCAAAACAAGTATACAGTACATCACAAACTTCATTATTTTACCCAACAAAGAGGTGCAGGCACTAGCAGTTATCTACACCAAAAAGGTGGTGATGATATTATTATAGCAAAATATATGTTTCTCACCAATCATCCAAAAACAAAAACCCAACAGTAAACTTCAAACATCTAAAGCTTAAATTTCCAAATATCTTCACAAACACAAACAAGAAGGAATAACAACAGCGATAAACTAATTGTAAAACTCAACCTTAAATATTCTGAAGGAATAGAATTCTAAGCAATGTCTCGAAAACTTTTAGCTTTCGTTTATTTTAGTGACTGCAGTTATATCTAATTTTCTATTGCAAGGCTTTTCATATATGATGACATTTAGGGTCCCCCCATTCATTAATCTTCATGTTCTCTATTTGGTATGTTTACACATATTAGTTGATACTTCTGTTTATGGACACTTAATAGCTGATTAACATTTCCATTAAATTTTCTTTCTGAACATTTGATTAGTTTAAAGTGAAACTAAATTAAAAAATTTATTCAGTGCAAACTTAATTCAAATCCAGGTTGAGTCCAAGTTAAAGCTCCCCCAGCTCAATCAACTCATACGAGCATAGTGAGCTAGAGCCAATCTCAGACATTTAAAGGAGGAGCTTATGATCTCAGAGATCAAACAAGCTTCTAAAGCTCAATTCCAAATGGAAACAAGCTTGAGCAACTATTTCAATACACCAAATTGAGCTCAAACAACCTATTGTCAGCTTGCTTGCAGCCATATTTCAAAATACGTGAGCAAAAAAAGCCATTTCACAACTAGAACAGGCATTGCATATCACATAGAAGCTTCAAATACTGCTCCTAAGGTGGAACACAAGCAATTCAAGACAGCATGTTAATGCGCATAATTTCTTTAAGGCCTACATAGACAAGAAAACCCATACATGGACACATCAAAAACCACCAACGCCTACAGTTCATACCAAGACTATCACAAAAGAACATTTTGCTACAAAAACCACAATACCAAGTACCAGTCGTTAACCAAATTTCAAATTTCTCATTTTCAAAAGTCAAATAACAAGCGGGCAAAGTGCGTTTCAATTATTATAGTACAATAACAAAATAGTGAATGAAATATGAATCAAACACAACTTTTTATCCCCATAGAATTAATCATAAGAAACCTTTTTATAATTTTTTTTAAAAAAAACAAGAAATCCAAAAGCAAACAATTAGCAATTGGAATCAAATACCAAGTCAGACAAGAAATTTACCTAACACCAGCATCACCAACGATGCCAATAGCCATACCAGCAGAGAGACCAGCGAGGCCACAAGCAAGACCAGAGGAAAGATGAGCATACCCATCGAACAGATAATAGGATTTTGCCTTAGGGTTAATACCGGTACTGATAATCACTGCAATAATTAGACCGTATATACCCAAAACTCCAGCCATAACGACTGGAACTATGGATTTCATCACGAGCTCAGGTCGCATCACACCCATTGATGCAACGCCAACTCCACTCTTCGCGGTACCGTACGCAGCTCCCATGCCTGAACAACCACCCAATCAAAACACCAGATCCACGTCAGCATCAATTAAAACAACTAGAATCTTAAAATTTATAGATCAGAATTTGGTTCCATGAAAAAAAGAGATCAAAACTATTAGATTACAGGAGAAAACGAGGGCTGCGGCAGCGCCGAGGAATCCGAAGAACGGCGCAGTTTCATCGCCACTGAATGCCGAAGACATTTGGTTTTTAGATTTTGACGATTTTTGGAGAGGACGATTGAATCTGAGAGCTCTCTTTTGTGTTTGTTTATTTTTCCAATAATAAGAAAAATAAGAGAGCTCTTCTTGGCTATTAACAGATTTTTGGAGCCAAGAAAGTGCATGGGCTCTTAAACCAGCCAGCCTGGATAGAGATGCAGAAACTAGAACACTGGGCTATCGGCCCGACTTGTGTTGGTGTAAATTAAAATTAATAAGTAAATTTTTAACTTTGATTAAAGCGAAATATTCATTTTTTTCTATTCAAATCAAAATGTATTTCTAATAATTATATTAAAAAAACAGACTTGCTCTACATGACTTATGAATTGTTTTTTTATAACGTTGAGCTATAGCACATATGATAATTGAATTATGCAATACATGAGTGAATTTATACACTTTAAAAAATATTTGAAAAATAAAGATAAGTAAGAATCAGTAAGTTGTAATAGATAGCGCTTAAACGAAGATTTTGATTCAAATTTAGAAATATTTTTTTTTATTCAAGTCAAAGTATTTCTAACCAAATTAATTTGCAAAAATCAAGCCAAACATATTCATTTACAGGCCCCTTTCATTTTACCCCGAAAGGAATAGGCTTGGTAAAATCGGCTTGCTTTCTTGGAGGTCACCAGATGGAAATTGAATCAAACTCAACAAATCCCATGTCCTTGCTGCAAGACAAGAAACGAAAACAATACCCAGCCACTGAGAATGGAATCGTGTATGTTACCAGTCGAGCTTGAGCTCATATTTTTCTGCAGTTTGGACTTCAAGGGGCATGCAGCCACATAAGATTTAAATGGACCCTGAAGAGAAAAAAAAACCTATCACACAATCGAATAGTAATATTCATAGGAGATGATGCAAAATGATAGATTTACGATAATGAACTTGTTATGCTTCTGACCGTAGCCCAGTGTACACTAGTAGCCGGAACCCATAACTCCAACCATCCCAGGGCATTATATAAAAAAGCTAACCTCGCTTGAAACTCCTATGTCGAGTGTCATTCTCATATTCATGGTTTTTTGACAAACAAATCCAGACCATGTCGAGGACAGATATAAATAACATAGCAAAATGGCATTTGACACAGATGAGCACGTATGAATTTGAATATAAATAACATAGCAAAATGGCATTTGACACGGATGAGCACATATGGATTTTTTATCATATAAAAACGACCTGTCGATGCATTATGAAAGTATGATACAATACATCTACAGAAGGACAACACCCGATGATGTTAATGGTAGATAAATCACACCTGGGTCAGAAGTGGGGGGAAAATGACAACACAAGCAGTGTCCAGGCAACACTTAAGAGTAATTTATTTAAGCTGAAACTTGCCAGGTCGTTTCAGGTCCAAAAAAGGAACCACGAGATGTTCACCGTCAAATTATTATGCATCAGTAAGACATTGCTCCAGAGGAAAAAAAATCCTGGAGAATTGTCATGCAAAAAACACTCTTCTTTCCTAGTTTTCACTTTGTTTGTCATGGACCGTTTTGTTTTCTAAAGAGATCAAAATGAAAGAAAATAAATGTCAGCACATTGCAGAATTTATTTACTGAATCAACATTCCAATGTCATCAAAGAACTTCTGTTTTCTCCCAAATTCTAAAATAGATCAGTGACATGATGGGAGACAATAAAAGCTAAAAAGCAATGTTATGTTCCTTCGACTAACCAGGGTCAGGATTTTCTTCATTGCTGCTTACAGAACACAACTCGCTTTCTGGACATTAACCACAGCCTCAGTAGTTCCAGACCACTGATATTTAGCACACAAGACTGCCATGTTGCACCGAATCCAGTTACTAAAAGTTCGTTAAAAGATTGAATGAGTTGTATATGAAACAGGCATACCTCGCAATGGCAGGACATCCACAATATGTTTCCCAACCTGGCAGCAACAGAAAATGTAAGCAGTAAGATAGTAGCCAAAAGACAAGCAAGGCTTAAATAGAGTCACTGCTTTGAGGCACACACAACGCAACAAAGTCTACATGTTGATGCAATTGCTGCAATTAAAAAAAGATTAATTCCACAGATGCTAAGTCAGCCAATCATTACAGAGACCTCTTACCATTTTGATTTTCAAATGCCATGCATACAACATCGCCGAGCTAGGATTTAAGGTAATGGAAGTAAACTCCATGCACATTGATGCTACGTCGATGTACATTAACAAATGTAAACAAACACTCACAGAGAGAATAGGCAAAGCATAGCCCAGAAAGACTACCATAATGCAGAACATGTCTAGTATTAAAATTTCAGAGAACAGAAATGAGTAACATTTTACTTGAAAAATCAGCGAAGCACTTTAGCACTTCTTGGAGTAAGAAATATTCTGTATGTTTGTCAATTGTCAAGACTGAAACAATCCTAGACTGTACACATAGAAAACAAGAAAATGTCAGGACCAAGTAGTGTCCCCTCTATGTCAATCCCAAAATTAAAAAGAAGTTGGGCATCAATTCTCCATGCCTCAGAATCATTGTTGACGTGATGAACCGATTGCAAGGGAGCAATATGATTCAAAATATGCTGATGCTCATGATCCTGGTAATCAGAGCTACAGCAATTGCCAAGCTCCTTTGGCCCTCTGAGCTGCACTCTAGTAGAATCTGAAGACATTTGCTAGATATTGAACAATCGTCACTGGGGCCCTCCTGATTTCAACAGGAAATCTGTCCACTTTCTGCCGTGGAACTTTCTACATCATTAACAGCATATTGGCACTCCAAAATTAAGCATTTACACAGGTGCCGAGCCAATAACTCCATGGCTACCATCCTATACTGTGAACTCATGAAGGAACAGAAATGAATGGGCTTTCTGTAATGTCACACACAAGCATACTTGAAAACAGGCAGGTCAATTCTGGGGACCGTCAAGGTTCAACAGCTGGCTTCATTGCCATGTGGTTCTCAATCAATTTGTCCACAAAGGCACGGATCTGCACATTAATAGCATCCAAAGATTGTTAAGTTTCAGAGAGAATGAAAATGGAAAATAATATTGAGATCATAGAATGAAAAAACATACTCACGGCAAGATGTTACCCAAAAGAAAAGTTTTTTCTACGAGGTAGTAACATATAAGAGCAATCAAAAGAAGTTCTCTGCTTCATGCTAATGAAAAGATGGGTGGTGAATAATGGATATATGACTGATGCAAATTTCCAAGTAAATTGGGCAGTATATGATGTATAAATGATAATTAGGAACTTTTCAATTGCTGCCAAACCAAAAGGCAAGTTCCTGTGTATTAAAAGCTTGGCAAAGGAATGTTTCTTGAGCAAGCAAGAAATGATGTTAATACTATGCTATGGGGGTATGCACCTTGTTCTTGCGCTTGAAATCAAGAAACTCGGAAACAGCCATGGCTTTTTCTGCATCCGTTGCCTTCTCCATGACCTGATGACAATTATTATGCATGTAAGACAGTGACAGAACAGGCAGTTATAACATCCTGGATAACCAAATCGTACATATTTATAGCCCAAGAGCAATTAATTAGAAACAAAATATAGAGTGAAGGAGAAGATTAAGGGAAAAAGTACGAACCTTAGTTGAAATTTTCTTCATTATTGATTTGTATCCCTCCTTGTCAATTTTCCTTGCCTTGTAAACAGGCATGAGCAATGACGAAACAAAATCAACAACAGCCTGTTTAATACGATCAGCGCCTTGAGAATGATGTCTTGATGGCTCCTTGTTTACAGTGACCTGTGAGATGGAGCTCTCCTTTGCTCGTCCATCATGCTTCCAGGTAGGTGGTTTAGAACTTGTGTTTGAATCCTCTTCTTCTTTTATGTGCATGGCCTGATGGAAAAAATCTGAATCGGCCGCTGCTGCTTGACATTGCCATCTCTCAATGGCATGATAGCCCTTTATCCCTGCACTACCAGCAGTATCCACCCATGCTTTTGTAAAAAGGCTGCTGTCCACCGCTGCGCTTTCTCCTGACTGCTCTCTAAAACTCATATGTGAAGCTATCTCATTTGAATGGCTTCGCTGAGATAGGTTATCACCCGACATTCTTGAACTATCAAAGTTAGCACAGGCAGAAGAGAAATCAACAGACCAGTCCCTAACCCTGCAATTTCTCGAGTCAGTTTCTGATATACAGTCTTGTTTTCCCAGAACACCACCAGACCACTTTCTTCTGAGATCATATTCATCCATTTGTGCATATTGTTCCCGTCTAGCAAATTTGTGAAATGAGGGTATCTTAGGCAGCTGCACCAATGTGCTAAACTTGGATTCTGATGATGCATATGCCTGCAGCAAGCTACCACTATTTAATTTTTTTCATAAAGGTAATCACAATTGGATGTGAAAAGAAAGCTGCCTTAAAGTTAAAGGAAAGAGCTAGTCTATGTACAATTAAGATGAAAAATTAGTGGTATCCTTGCACACATGTACGCCATTTTTAGAGTGGATTGATTACACACTATTAACACACACCAAATTACCATTCATAAATCAGAGGAAGGGGTAAAAGAAAGCAAAAAAACAAAATGCAGTAGCATTTTCTTCCACCAACCCACAGGAATCATGCCAAAAGATTTTCAAAACTTCAATCTAAAATCCACGCAAGGTTTGTTTTGTTGAAAACAGTGACAAAATTGATTTACAAAGTTTAATGGGAATGAGGAAAATTTGGAGACGCACTTCATGCAATGAATATGGTACAAAAGAAAAAAACCTGGGCAGCTACACGGGCAGCAGCACGAGCTGCCTCCTCTGCAGCTAAGGCAGCCTGTTCTTCTTCAGAGATGCCAATTGTGTTAACCCCCTCTAACTCAATACCTGGTCCGCTTGAGCATTTCAGAGTTTCTGGCTTGCTGTTTGCTTTTTTCATGTTAGAGTTTGATGGCAAGGGACCTCTAGTCGATGTAGAAACTTGCAGATTGCCTCTATTCAACAATGCACCGTGATGAGTACGCAAAGGTGGCTTTCCTGAGGTTGAATTGTTCAAAGATTTCCTCTTTGAAGACTCCAATGCAGTAGCATGCCTTGATAACTTTACCCCACCATTTGAAGCTTTTTCCCTGCGGAAGACTCCAAGCCAAACACTAACCAGCTGACTTGCTATGGCGCGTATATCACGGCTTGTGTGCACACAAACTTTTTCTTTCACCGTTTTCCCTATGCCTGTTCAAACAAATTAAATTTCAACAGTTAAAAATGATTAAATACTTTGAATTCATGACTTCTGATGTTTGATCACTTCTATAAGCCCCATCAAACATTTGCTATAAGTAAACACTTCGTGTTCAATGAGCAGATGTGCTCAAGTTGCATGAAGATCAGAAAATATACCTGACAAACGCACAGCAAGTAAATCAGTTGAAACAAGCACAAGAAGACGAACACAGTGACGCAAGAGTTGAGTCCCATCCTTCCCCATTGAGTCCTGCAATAAATCGAACAGATCCATTAGGTTAAGAGTTCTTGGTGTGCATATGATCATCATTAAATGAAACTAGCAGCTTGAGAATTTTGATTAATTTGTAAAACCCAATGGTCTAGATTCCTAACAGGGTGGGATGCTGTGAAAATAAAAAAAATACCAGAATCCATGAGTTGAGCATAGTAAGCCCTTTCCTGGTCCCAGCAAAGGACTTCAAGGTTCCAACAGGAAGATTCAACAGCTTTTTGGCCAGATGTAAACGTCCTGCGATGGTTTTTGCACTGAAGAACATGTCTTGTAGTAAAGCTTCCCTGGTTAAAAGCCTGGCCCGATCTAGAGAATTCTTATACAATACATTGGACAATTCAACTGCCTCAAGTCTCTTTGTTATGTCTCTAACTTCATCGCGTTCAACCTCTGAGTGTCTCTGTGCCCCCTCCATTGCCTCTACTTCTGAGGTGAAATCAGTTCCCATATTCAATATGTCAATTATACGCACTGCCTCACGGAGTCCACTCATCATAGCACCACCAACCGTGTCTGGATGCTCCTTGCAAGTGGCTTCACCAGCAAAAAAAACACAGTTCTCAACAGGCTTGCCTAATATATCATAGTCTTCTCCAGATGATCCAATGGCAACATAGGAGTAAGCACCATAGCTGAAAGGATCCCTGCCCCAGTCAGTCACCACTGATGCAACTGGATCAGGTACCGAAGCCTCCCCAAAAAGTTTACGAAGAACTATTAGTGCATGACTTACATGATCAGATGAGCTCATTCTTTGGCCATCAATAGCTGCCTTACCAACCACTAGGGCTATAAGAACTGGAGCCCCAGCAGTTTTCTTGACATTCCAAAACATAAAACAATGACCCCTCCGATCAGTTTCCTCAGCAGTCGCACCAAAGTAATCCACGGAATCATCCCAGAAAACATCTGGAAATTCGAGGACTACTTTATTAAGAACTCCAAAACCAAGTCGCTGAATGGAAGAACATTTCCATTGCGGTAATGGAGGGGAGAACTTGATGGTTTCTGCTTTCAGGCACCCAAGAGGCACAGTAATCAGCACAGCATCTCCCAAAAACTCACTACCATTGGAGGTGTGGATTTTGACTTTGCTATGATGGCATTCGCTTGCTCCAGCATCTTTGATGCCATACGAAATATTTGTGACTACATGGTTCAAGTGAATGGGGAGTCCTTCCCCAAGAGACTCGACAACATTACTGTAACCCCCTTTAATCATACAATGAGCTCCTCCAAATCCTCCATAAACATCATCTTGATTCCAGTAGGGAAGAGAAACTTCTTTGAGAGAAGCAGCACAGCCATACTCCAAATGAGCAAAATGCCAATCCATAACCCTCCTCTCAAGAGGACTCAGAATCTCCTCTTTAGAATTCTCAGGAGCTCCAGCATCAACACTACAAGTTTTGGAATCATATAAAGCATCCACTGCATTTCCTGATTCAGTTTCATTGATATAGGCTCCAGGGTATGCCATGCGATGTATCTTGAGGGCATAGTTTAAACCATCCTCCAGAGACATTTTCATAGCATGTTGCCCTTTCTGAGCAATTACCAATATCATGTCATCAAGAAGGCTGTTGTACTCTGCTTCCAATTCTTCGTCCAGATCTGTAGGAACCTTTTCTCCAGTCACAATATCATAAAGAGGACAGTCACTATTTAGCACAGTCAGCTCAAGGCCCAACTGAGCACAAATCAATGAGGAAGGGTCTGGTCTTCTTTCAGTTGTCACATCAGCCTCAACTCCAGTTATAATACTAGCCCCAAGATCTACAGGGACTGAAAGAGATGAGCGATCTGTATAAACACGACCACCTATTCTACTCCGAGCCTCAAGTATAGTGACAGAAAAACCCTGACGTTGCAAGTGACGTGCAGCAGTTAAGCCAGCAGGACCAGCTCCAATGACAATTATTTTCTTTCTGTCTTTGGAATCACACAGCAATTTATGACTTCCTCCCATATCAACACAAGAGTTAGATTTAACACCCTGCAAGCCATTCCTTAACTCTGGATTTATTACAGGGACAGTCCTGCTGTCCAGAAATGTGCAAGATGGATCATTAGTCAGAGCATCCAAACTGGCCAGCCCATCAGATAACTTTGTATTGCTAGCACTATTTTGCATAATATCCTCAGCTGGCCATTCTTCACATTCCATGACGTTGGGTAAATCCAATGTCATTGGAGTAACAAGCTTCCCACTTTTCAAAGCTTTCAATGACATGTCTTGATTATCCATTGGAACTCTGTCCTTTAGCTCCAAGGAATTTTCAGAACTTTTCACATTACCAAGGATAAAGGAGACCCCATCTTCTAAATCTGCCACTGAAGCTCCAGAATTTCCCTCAAAAGTTTTTTCTTTGACAAGTTTATAATTGTGATTGGCACTAGGTTCTGCACTCTCTTTCTCAGAAGCAATTCCAGCATTTATATAGCCCTGTCAACATATTATGAGCATTTAGATGCCAGACATGATACAGCTGAAACCAAAATATTGGACAGTTTATTTATTTATTTTTATGAGGAGACATCAGATGTGAACGTGCATGAAAGAACAAAATCAAAAGTAACACAACTTACACTCTGATCAAGAAATACATAGATTTGCCTTATTAAAGAAGCATGGGGTGATTCATCCTGGGAAGGTGTCTCAGCGATGCCACAGTCTGCAAGAGCCAATATACGGCTTATGTCTTTGCTCCAAAGACCCAATATCCTATTCCTGCAATACACCCAGGCAATCAAGTAAGCAATGGGAAGAAATGCACAGTCCATAGTCGACTATGGTAACCATTAACCATCCCAAGAACATATTCTTTGGGGAAAACAAGAAACTAAGAGGATGACTATCTCCAGTCTCTGAATGAGAAGGCTATAAAGAGCCAAAATAGTAAGACACAATAACAACAGCATTGCTGCTCTTACGAGCTATGCTATAAAAACTGCAAACTGAAACGAGATCAACATGATATCTATGCTATAAAAACTGCAAACTGAAACGAGATCAACATGATATCTATTTTGTAAAAATAGAAGGCTAGCAATCAGACAGCCTATAATCACAATATGCTTTCTTAACAGAACCCATCTTCCATTGGATATACTCGCTATCCATAAATAGTATGGTCCTTCAAACATACTATTGTATAGAGCAAGAAATAGCAACAGGTGAAAGATGGACACAGTTAGCAACTTCGAAATCCCTGTGATCCTCAAATAAAAATGCACAAAAGACCAAGATTCCAAGATCTTTTGCTCAGGCTGGAATGATACTTGGCAGTTGATTCAGGAGGTGGAGGGTAGTAATAGATGTGGATACAAAAGAAACAGTATAAAGCATACATTGCAATATCCAATGCCACTATAACATAAAAAACTGTCGGTGTTCTGTCAACTTGATAACACAGACAACTAACAAAATAAAACAGCTCTTCTGAACTGTAACGGGAGGAGAAAAAAAGAGGAAAAAAGATAAAAGAAATTACAGGAACTGTACTGCTTGCAATGCACAGCCAGAAGTTAAAAAAAAAACCTAACCTGCACTCCAAATATTCTTGAAGCCCACCTTTGCGCTTTAAGACCTCCTTAAACTTGATCTTTTCAACTGGACCTGCTGCGCGTGCTTTCAATCCAGCTGAAACTGCTGTGATCCCGCCATTTTCAGCCTCAGCACTATTTGAAGAAGAATCAGACTTCTCCCTGGTTCTAAGAGATCGGTCACTTTCAACAACCTGGTCATTTTCCAGAAATTGTTGCTCATTTATCAAAATCTCCCAATCAGCGTCCCCTTCATAAGCCATGTCTCCAAATCTACGCCTTTTGGGCTTCCGTATAGCACGCTGTACAGCTGCTAAGTTACCATCTTTGATGTCAGAATCTGGAACCGATACAGCATCTTCTGGATAACTTTCATTTTCTTCTGGAGTTACAGATCGAGTAGATGGTTCATTGGCCTCTTCATTGATGGAAAGATAATCTGAGTTCCCATTGTGGTTCATGTGCAAAGCAAGTGTAGAATTGTGGATTTCTCTGGATGTTACAGTAATAGGTGAAAACCTAACATCAGACATTTTGACATTTTCCTTTTTGGGGACTGAAGCAAGATCCTGCAGATCATTTTGACTATTAGGGCTTGAGGAGGCAGAGACTTCTCTTCCGCCTGAAGATAATGAAATTTGAGGTTCTGCATTTGAAATGCACGCAGCTGAAACATCCTTAGATTGCTGTTCTAATGCGTCTCTGGTGCTTACTTTACCCACAGAACAAAGCTTTAACCCATTCTTTAAAGTTTGAGATTCCAAGCTAACATTATTGCCTAAAGTGGACTGACTTTCATTCCAAATTCTATATGAACTACAAGGTTTCCCCGTGGATTCCCCTTTGACATTTGAGATGCAAGGGTCCTGCTTTTCTTCATCTTCAATCACCCCATGTTGAGACCCCGAAGCTGGAGATACAGGTGCATCAACCACTGCAGTAACTTCTGAAGATTTATCATGTCTCTTGTCATTGGAATTCATACTTTCATCCTTGATCACAGGGAGCCCTTTGATTCTATCAGAGTGTTCTTCTATGCAATAGGAAGTTTCACCAAACCCATTATCAAGCCTCAGGTTTTTTGCAGTCAAAATTTGTCTGGAGGTGGAATCTAACAAACATGAATTCACAACTATATGGGAACTGTCTCCAGCTTCCAGATCATTGCAGAACACACTTGAGACAGGACCGGATCCAACTGTACTTAAAGCCACATCCTTGGAACCCCCAGAACCAACTCCAAATCCAGGGCTTAATCTGGCCTCCAAACACTGAACCGTATTAATTTGCTCTGAACTCAAATTTGCACTAGACTTCCACACTGAACCCAATTGATTCTTCTGATAAAAACCTGATATCGAATCTTCCAGCTTATCCAGAGGCTGACCTGAACTCTCACCAGGCAACAAACTTTCCTTTTCTTGATTCTCTAACAAATTAGCACCCTGAGATCCCGAACCCTCCGAATCATCATCAGCTGCAGTATCACCCCCAATTCTCACTCTCTTACAAACACTCCCCGCTTTCCTCGCTCTCTCCTTACTCTTGTTTTGTAATTTTTTCTCCACGTTCCCATCCAGTAACTCCTCACCTTCATTTTGACTGGCACTTACAGATCCCAGACCCTTCTTAGGAGTTTTCAACTTCTTTTTAAAACTTGCAAGTGTATCATCCATTCCTCCCAAATCTTCACCCTCAACCACCAATTTATCTTCCTTAACTTCAATATTCTCCAAAACCACCTTGACCTTTTTAGGGTTTCTCGGTCTCTTCAACTTGAACAAAGACCCAATAGGCTCATTATCATCCGAACCAATACCATCCTCAATTAGCTTCCCCAACAATTTCTTCTGCTCCTCCATTCCTTTGTTAACCCTAAGTTTCAACAAATTCTTTGGCAAAACCTTCTGTGGCCGTAACTTAATTTCCAAATCCTTACAGTTCGACAAATCATCTCTTTCCATTTCTCTATTATCAAAAAATCAATGCTCATATTTACCTCAATTAACAAACTAATCCCATCATTCACCAACCAAAACAACACAAAATAACAATCCAACCACAACCTATCAAAACCTAAATATATATATATAAAAAATATATTAGAAACAGTGTCATCTCTTTATAATGCAAGTAATTATCCATAGCTTTTCTTTGTATTAAGCAAATAATCTAATGATATTAACAGGAAAAAAAAGTGAAGGATTCTGAAACGAGTGTATAAACAGTGCTGCGTGTAGAGAGTGGGGAAAAAATAGAGAGAGCTGCGGAGGGGAGAGGGGAATCATACCTGAGAGAGTAATGGAGCTTTGACAAGGAAAGGGAGGTAGCGGTCATGGTTTTGTCGAGGGAGAGTGAGAGGCCTCCGTTAGCGTTAATTTTTTTTTTTTTTTTTCCTGGAATCAGAAGGCTCGAAGCTTAAATATACTGTGCCGCTATATTAAGGTAGAGGGAAATAATATAATGGAGCCAAGAAGATGGTTTGTTTATTTATTGTTTGTTCGTTTACTTTCTCTTTTTAGGGAGAACATGATTGGTGTGGGGAGGAGACTTGACCTTGGAAATCAGTATATGACTAGTTATTGGCCGTGCTTACCATGTTCAAATCATTTTAAAACAAAATATTAAAAATATGAAGATTTTTTTAAAAATGTTATCCAGACTAATTAGTTAAATAGATTAGTTTTTAAAAAAAGTTATTTAAGACTTAAGTTTTCAATTAAATTATGTGGTGGCTAACTCGATCTGGATCGATTGATTTCATGGGTCTCAATGTGATTTTGATTATCAATACAAATATGGTTTTTAATTTTTTAATAAACTTTAAGATGACAAAAAATCATAACAAAAAAGAAAGAAAAAAACATGTGTTGAGACCATAACTTTAAAAACCAACTTAACCTGGCAAGTCAACCTAGGGTTGAAACCAAACCAGACTAACGGAAAATATACGAGAATGTAAGAACTCGAGTTAATTAATGAGTAGAAATATACGTATATTTTTATTCCTTTTACATTGCATATATAAGAGACTTAGTGAATTGATTGCTAAAAAATAATATTTTTTTTTTGTATTTTATGTTTTGAACCTTGCTTCTATGACGGGTTTTTCACCAAGTTGTGATTTCATAATGTGATTTTGGAGTGAATTAAAGTTGAAGTTCACATGTCAAACTTACGCAAAAGATATTATGAGAATAAATTCAAGATCATTTGGATCTATAAATAGACTTGTAAAATCAGGTCGAGATCTTATATGCATCGAGATTTCCAACTTTTCAAGTTATATGTCCAGACAAGTATATTTTAAGCCTTACATATCAGAATCAGATGATTCAAAAACCCAAATTCTATACATCTAGGAGTACAATTATTATGAAGGATTATTAGTAAGATAAAATTGTTTTGAATGTTGAAAATATAATTCAATATAAAAGGATAGATTGATCTCATGATCCAATAACAAAAACTAGTAATTTTGAGTGCCTCACTAGAGACGAGAACTTCGATGAATTTTACGATCTAATAAAGATGCAAACCAATAGAATAACATTCCATGAATGAAAAAATATAGTTAGAATGATCAAATATTACAAAAAATCAAATCAGAAACAACATCTAAGTTGCAAAAAGGTTTGCTTTATAATATAATAGCGACAACAATAAAGTTAATTTTCAACATGAATTATAAATGATTTAATCAGCCTTAAATGACCAAAAAAACAAGAGCGAGTTGAGTAACATTAATAACTCTCGGGAGAAAAATCCTATGAAAGATAGCACCCAATACGGAAATAAAATGAGCAATTTATGATAGAAACAACATCTCATTTCTCTATGCAATATTATATTTATTTTTGGATTAATGTTTTACGACAAATAATATTTTTTTTATCATTTTTTTAATAAATAAATATCGTTACTCTTGTCGTGATGTAGTGGATTTTATTTCTCTTCACTTTAACATAATAAAAAAAAATGAGCTGGCTATATAATTGTATACTGAATTGTCGAGATTAGTGCGTGTATTGAGCTTTATTTGCTATTTAAATGTGTCCTAGTACTGTGATTTATAATATTTTTTGTTTTAATATATATATATATATATGATAAAATTATTAAAGAATAATATTTTAACATAAAAACATAGTCATCGCTTACCGATCACCATATCTAATAAAGAAGACAACAGGATCTCGTTGAGAGCATTGAATACATGGGCCCTAGGCCCAGACATGAAGGACACTGCTTGGGTCTGGATTTGATATACCAACTCTTATAATCCGATTCAGCTTATCTTTAACCCATATGCATTTTGTTTAATATCATGGTATATAATTTTTTTTTTAATGAAATGTATCAAAACACTAAAGAAATATTAAAAAATCAAATACAATTTTAAAACACATTAAAATTCTGTAGATACAGCTGAAACTGAAAAACAATCTCTTGTCAAAATGGCCACGATGAGGACCAACTGGCCCAACACGTCCAAGCGATTGTCCAGGCGACGAGTCGTTTCTTACACAAACGGCATGTTGTTTGTATGCTTAATAATCTGAAAACTAGTTCAGATGAATGGCACTACGCCTCGATGCCAGGGACAATTCTGGGTTCTTGTCTTGAGAAACAGACAACCTAATTGTTGGGACTGTTGTTTTTGGTGGTTTTGGGGTAGGACTGTTTGAAAGTATGATTGACATTGTTTTTGAAAGTATTTTTTGTTTAGAATATATTAAAAAATATTTTTTTAAAAAAAAATTGATATCATCACATCAAAATAATCTAAAAATATCATTTTTTTAATTTAAAATAAAAAATAAAAATATTTTTTTATTTTTTTTAAAATACTTTCCAATCACAATTCCAAACACCTACTAAGAATTCCTCGGAGTAGTGACAGATCATACGATCTCTTTCAGAGCTTGGACTTTGGATCAAAGCATCAAACTTCAAAGCTTAATCCTTTGTCGGCAGCTCAGCTTAATTGGCATGGGAATTCAGTGGAATACACGCGGAACAAGAAAAGAAGAAGAAGGAAGATGCGTGAGAATATAGAGCATATTATATATACATGTTTTACGATTGTTTTGTTTTTCATTTTACTTAACCATTTTGAATGATTTCAATCAATAAACAGCAAATAAATATTAATTGATGATATAAATATAAATAGTTATACCAATTAACACAATGTCTTGACTATATAATCTCCACAAATATCATTACAGCAAACAATATGTTTGTTTTATTTTTAAATAAACAAACTATTAAAATTAGATCATCCTATGCTTCGCTAAATTACAGTACAGCAAACTATGAAATTTAGAGGGGGGAAAGGGTACAATTATGCAATTATATACTTCAAATTGAATTTAGATAGAGTTTGACTATGAGATTAACACTAGATGAAAAATTTATTAAACATTCAAATATGTAGAAATATTATTGTTTTTGCATTACAATCTTCTTTTCAAACTATTTTCTATCTAAAAAAACATCAATTAAATATTTCTTTATATGTTCTTGAATAGTTTTAACATGCTAATACATAATAAAAAAATCTAAAAATAAAAAATATTTTAATGTGTTTGTTCATTAAAAAAAACAATCTGTACATTATTTGTATTTTTAATAACCCACGCCAGACTTGGATGATTGCTTGGATATGTTGAGACTGAACTTCAGGAAATAGTATCCTGTTTTCCTTTCAGTTGGCTAAAAGATTTGGAATATGGAAAAAAAAACACAAACTTTATTATTAACAATGTCGAGGCGATATTTTTATTAATATGATGCCTGAGGCGACTCCCAGCAATCGAATACATGCGAGGAGATCAGACTGTCCGTTTTTTGTACTCCAGGACAAGCAAGAAATGTACCAAACCAGTACTGAAATTGTAGCAGACTCTTAAGGTTTTTCTTAAATTAAATTGTCACAGGGATGACAAGATGATCGGACATAAGACGTAGTTTCTATTTGAGTTTGGTTGAGATTGTATTTCAAAAATATATTAAAATAATATTTTTTTTTAAAAAAAATTATTTTTAATATAGGACATCAGAATATCTAAAAACACTAATTTTTTTAATAAAAAATAAATTATAATTTTTTTTTTTTCAAAAACACTTTCCAATCACATTCTCAAACATGTCTAAGATTCCCAAACACCTACTTAGACGGAGTTAGGAAGGTTGTCAAAGAGAAAATTCTGGTGATGTGCAGGAATGCATCGCTTTTTACTCTTTTAATCGTTCATATTGTTCTCCAAGGCATAAATGAACAGTTCTCCTATCATTAGAGACCTAACAAAATCAAACCCCAAAAGGCCTAAACAAGTAATTATCAACAGAAAAGAACAACATCAATCTGCTAAACATGCCCAGAGCAGCCAAAACTATACGTTGATTTGATGCTTTATGATATTTTCAGCAAGCATTGTTCCCGTAAACAGCTGCATTTATGTTCATAGCTGGCACCAAGTAGCCCTTCCATGTGATATAGAAATGGCTAGCTAGCTTAATTCTGTCTAGCTCTGGCCAGTGGGTGGATCGAGAAACTTAATTTTCTGGCTAATTTCGTTTTTCGATCACTTTCGCTTTGATTAAGCCGTGCACTATCTTGTTTCTTTTTTACTGGTTTGAGAGATCTATATATTAGATGTGGCCCTGCCTATTGTTTTAGTCAAGAAGCAATATTTAGGAACTTATCTTTGTCGTGCATGCAAGGGAATCTAATCAGGAGGATTAAAAGGGTTTAAAAGTACTGCTGCATTATATTTTCCGATGGCTTTCTATTTTTTACTCGGCCTTGATTGACCGTTGTTAATCGAGCGCCATTTGTTTCTTTTCACGTCTTGGTGTTTGAGAGCTACAGCATACCTTACAAAATTACCTTCAAGTGGTTTGGTTGGTGCTTTGGGTTAGGAGGTTTCACTTAGAGAATAATATAAATATTATTATGGAGTCTCACTTATAAGCTTAAATTTTTAGGTGAGATGGTTCCTTAATATGGTATCAGAGCCTTGTTGACCCAGCAGTCACGAGTTCAAATCTCACCACCTCCATTCTATTTGATAAAAACTAAGTACAAGGTGATGTGGGCTTGTGCAAGTTTCAAGCTCAAAGGGCTTTCACTTGAGGGAGTGTGTTAGAGAATAATATAAATCATATTATGGAGCCTCACTTATTAATTTAAGCTTTTAAGTGAGATGGTTCCTTAACATTCACCTTTCTAGATTTTTAAATTAAAATATTAGAGTTAACATCCAGAGCAAAATTATATTAAGTTTTTCTAAGAACAGCAACTATAAATAAATAAATAACAGTCGTGGTTATTACTTGAATAAGTTTCGATTTTGATTTCTCATGGCCATTCGCAAAACGATGCTCTTAAATTCAAAGAAGAAACCCCCCACGGCAAAAGATTATGAAGAGCGACATGGATTTGGTAGGTATATTAGTCTTAGATCAACAATTATATATAGCAATGCTGATCTTTAGATGTAAATGTTTTCAACAACGCTGTTATTTTCTAGCAACAGGTTGAAAGTTATGGCCTCTCCGGGTTAAGAAGCTAAGTCTTTAGACACCAATTTTGAAAGGAAAGGCGAAGGATGATTTAATTAATATAAATGATTTAATTAATATATATATGTCGACATGTCTTGATAAAATAATATATTGGAGAATCTGATAATATACAAAAACAGAATAAGCACAATTAAAAATAGAAAACACGTTTAAAACCTCTTCAATCGTACAAGATCGAATAAAGTAGCTATCTATCCTTAATCTTATATTAAAAAAATTATCATTTGGCTAATGTATTTGTCAATGCATGCTTTAAGAGGATCAAACGTCCACACCTTCAAAGAATTAGGTGATCATGCGGGGCAGACTCATTTGGTGAGGAGATAATTTAATTAGAATTGAAATGATGGAGCTAGAAATTAATGAAGCTATGCTAGCACGTAGTGGTTAGGTGGGGTGCGTCAGAATACAGAAGTTAGCGAAGTATTTCAGGAATTTAATTGCGTTGATAGATAATATTCAGATATTGGACCGCATAGAGTCAATTGCGTTTGCAGGAAGAGAAGCTGGTGGCCATCGAAGAGGAAATTAACGTGGGGATAATAATATCAATGGGGGCCTGATTAAATCCAAATCATTCAATGCATGCCACGATTTTCTTTTATTTTTTTAATTTCTTGATAAAATCAAGATCATGCAAACCTATGAATTAAGGCTCCCTTGTATTGGCAGAGCTCGAAGAATTCTCGAGCAGTCGTGTTAAGAAAAACTAGGTTAATTTGTCAAGACACATGGATCAGAAGAAAGAGATGCCGTGGTTACGAGCATGAGTAAATATATGTGGAGACGCTGGTGTTCTTTACAGTTTTTCAACGCGAGCTAGGAAGGAACCGAAAGAGATTGGTCCCGGATACAAATAATTACTCAATTTATCTGAGAAATAATTATAAAAATGAAAGTTGAAAAATTGGAATAATTGTTGAAAAATGTTTCTGAAAATAAAAAGTGAGAGATGACACAATAATCAAGTCAAAAAGGGCTAAAAATATATAAAAACTATAGTCCATTTCTTAATGTGGACCGTGACTTGATAGACAAGTGCCTTCTAAAATCAAAACTTTCCAATGTTAGTCTTCATTGAGACCAGCTCCATGCTTGGTGTTGGTTAAGCTCCAAAAGGTTCATATTCATAGATGGACATGAATGCTCGTGTTTGGTTCTTGTTTGTTTAGATAGTGTTACTGTTTTTTTTAGTTTTTTTTCTTTCTTCTAATACGCTAATATTAAAAATTAATTTTTTAAAAAATAAGAAATATTTTAATATATTATTTTAAAAAAATTAAAAAATAAACAGTATCACAATAATTAAAATTGAAAAAGGAAACCACTACCTTTCTTTAGCTCTTGCATTGCATAAATGGGAAAAGAAAATAAGCAGAGACTACCCATCACTCGAAATAATAAAACAGCAATGTATTTGTGGGGGTAATCTACGTGCACGCAGAGAAAAAAGGTTTTTTTTTTTATATATTCCGACCAAATTTAGAAAAATTCATTTTTTTTTTTAACAAATTAGAAAAATTCACTGAGCCTTCAACAGCTGCATAAATTTGGAGAGAGATATAACAATGTACTTATGGGGTAATCTACGTGCACGCAGATAAAAAGGCTGGCTTATATATATATATATATATATAAAGGTAACCTTAAATTTTTGTAACTCTAAATTAAGATTCAATTGCATTTTATTTTTTGAAAAAGACTATTTAAATCCCCTATTTTTTTAACTACGAGGTGATCGATCTTTCTAATTTAGAAAATTAATTTCAGTACTAAATTTTATTAATTTCAGTAATAAAAAAATTAGATATAAATTTAACATCATTTACTTGATTTTTAAACATAAGGAAAACTTAGAATGCTTTACGCGCACACACAGCAACCACTACAAAATTTATGAATTAGCATATTTTACTAATGATATAATCTATATTTTTAAATCACATCTACTATTAGTATATGATTTAGAGAAATAAGATTATTATTTTTTGCATAAATGTTTTAGAATATGATTTTGTGAGATACTACAGAATAAAATAAAATAAAATTAAAAGAGCTGATTTTTTTTTAAATATAAAAAAGCCAAAGCTGAGTTGATTACATGCTGGGCTCCTCATTAATAGATGGAATAGACCGATCATTGAACATGACCCAATTAATCACGGGTCAGGACTCAGGGGTGGCGCACAGAAAATCCACCTCTACGTGATTCGACGGATCGTTGCGTTTAAGCAAAAGCGAAGGTAGCGCCCTTAGAGCAAGTCCAATGGTAATAGCTATTTTTAAGAGTTAAATCTATATAATGGCTCTTTAAATAGTGTTTATATAACTTTTTTGTTGATGTGTGCTCCAATGATAAGAGCCATTTTGGAGAGCCATTTTTTTTATATTATTTTAAATATAGTGCAATTATTTTATATGTAGTTTAATTATGCAATTAATTATACAATTAATAGGAGTAAGTTATATAATTAAATAATTATTTTTGAAAAACCGTCCAACAATAAAATTATTTTTTTAATTATATTTTTAAATTTAAATATAATTAAAAGACCCATAATATTTGAAATTTTAAGCTACTTAATGTATGTTTTTCAAGTAATTTAATTAATGTTACTTTATTGTCTTTATGTTACTTTAATATAATTAAATAATTATTTCTAAAAAATCCTCCAACAATATAATTATTAATTTTGTATATAAATTTTTACTTTCTTGTTAAGATATTTTTAAATAAAAATAAATATTTTTGATATATATATATATCACATGCACGTAGGACAGACGAAGAAGCCCCAAAATTTTGGCTTCTACACATGAGCTGCTACAAATAGCAGCTCATGCATCAAAATGGCTTTACTGTTGAAGTGTATTAACAAGCTAAAATATTAATTTTTTATTTTTGGCTCCTCAAATGGCTTTGCCGTTGGACTTGCCCTTACCCTTTGTTCTTCCTTAACGAGCCCTTCTGTTACTTAACACCGTTCAGCGGAAGCAAATTATATATGCCCAGAAGGCCGATTACCTATCAAGAAAACAAACATTACTTAATGGGCGTGAAGCATCTGTTATTACTTCAGATTGCAGAGCCCGAGTTTCTGCCATTAATTTACCAGCAGATTTTATTCCAGGCGATGAAGAACAAGACCAACAAATAACGTTGTATTTATGTTCCAAATGCAACGGGCAACCCTAGCAAGCTAACAGATTGTTTAAGTAATTAAGACAGAAGTGCATATAATTAAGTTTTTATTTGTTTCACCGACTGCACAGGAAAGATTGAGAGAGATGGAATACAGACGCTGTCCGAGAATGGCTGTTTATGCTCAAAGCACCTTTCTTGCATGTGTTTCCTGAACTTAAAAAACAAGAGAGAACAGCGCCCCTGGACCTAGTTCCATTGTATTGAGAAAGATGAATGAGAAATCATTTATTGGGTGGCATTTTTTCACTATCTTTTTAGCATTTTCCCTTATAAATTATTGAAAAAATTGTCTCCTAAAATTCTAAAAACTGTTTTGAAAGACATTTAAAAGCTAAAAATTAAAAAAAAAAAACTTTTGAATCTTGTAAAACATAAAATCATTTTAACATCACATGCCATAATTGTTTATATATATATATAACCTTCATAGCCAACCATAAATTTTCTATCGTGTGGCTATTCCAGCCACAGTTTGTGTCATTTAATTTATCTTATCAAAATCTTTTGGATAATACTAAGAAAGTTTAAATAGGTGGTCTCATTCCCTTCTTTCTTTCATTTTCTTTTCTCTCTCCTTTTAAAACATTTTAAATTGTTTTGTTTTCTAAAATAGTTTTTTATATATGCTAGTTTTTCAAGAAATAATAATAATAATTAATGTGCTATTTAAAAAAAAACAATAAAAAGGCGGAACGCTTATTTTGAGATAAATAAATAACTAGACTACGAATTAAACATCCACCTTATATTATATTGTTAGCATTTAGAGTATATTTGACACAATTGTTGCTGTTATAGTTAAAGTTGAAAAAAAACAATTTTATAAAAAAACGTTTTTAGCTGCAGTTTGTAACTGAAATTTAAGTGTTTGGTTAAAACTGTGGTTGAAATTGAGTTTAATAAAAATTAATTTTATGTGTTTGATTACCATGTTTTTCATATTGCTGTCAACTTATGAAATTACTTTAAAATATACATATACACACACATATATATAAATATTTTGTTGGAATAATTTCGTAGATTTATTAATAATTATAATAACAAAATATTTGAAATAATTCAAGTAAATTTTACATATTTTTCTAAAATTACCGATAAAAATTATTAATAATTCAAGCTGTTGATTATTGTTTCTTCTTTTATTGTTTTAAAGATAACTAAGAAAAATGAGCCCTCTTGGTTCACAACAACCCTTTTTTCTTTTTCTTTTTGATAACTAGGACCAGTCTGGACCTCAATCACTTTTTGTGGGCACTTCCTGAATCCTCAACCGTTTTGTCCACAGCTGCCAATCTAAATGGAAAAACATGTGCTACATTGAAGAACCTTGTTCATCTGTTGGTTTTATGAAATGTGATTTTCAATTCAGGTCGAAACACTCTCAAAAGATGAATTAGCCTCAAGGCTGACTTTGAATGTTGATGCTGCTTCTGTCGGATCTCTTTTACTTTCAGATTCATTCATCACTATAATGGATGTAAGTTTATCAGAAAATTGTTTCTATATGTTTTCTTTTTTATTCCTTTCAGTACCCATCAGCCATAACATGAAGTTTTCTATTACTACCTCATCAACCCACCGCGGGCGCACTCCTCTTTATGCCTAAGCTTCTAGTCAAGTGCTTGACAAGCGCGTGAACAATAATTAACAGCTCTGCAAACAGAACACCGTCTAAATTCGTGCTTTCTCGTCTCGGAACGCCCACAACCATTATGAGAGCACAAACAGAGACCACACCCCGCAGACCCACCTGTGTGTGGGTGGGTGTTTGCGTGTGGAGACTGTGAAGGAGAAGAGAAGAAGAGATGAGGGAGAAGAGGATGATGAGTGTGTGGGTGTTTGCGTGTGGAGACTGTGTGAAGGAGAAGAGATGCAGAGATGAGGGAGATGCAGGGGATGATTGATAAGTGTGGAGACTGTGAAGGAGAGGAGAAGAAGAGATGTAGAGATGAGGGAGAAGAGGATGATGTGCGAGGATGAGTGTGGGTGTGTGAAATCATGTGGGTGCCAGCGTGTAGTGAATTAAGAACCAGCTGCAAAAGCAGCTCTCTGCTGCCTTTGCAGTCATGGCTCATCTTTTATTTTTTTAATGGGACCCATATTTAAAAATTGGGTCCCGTTTGGTTACTTGTGCATTTGACTTTGAATTCAGTGTCTTTTCCCTTTGAATTCATTGTTTACTCTTCGATTCTGCTTGGGTCGTAAAGCCATCAAGGAATATAAGATGCTTAATCCTCTCACCTCCAGAAGTTGACATCAAACTCATCACTTTCACTGGCCCAGATTTTCACAATCCTATCTCACGCGGTTCAAACGAGTGTGATCAACGCAGTTCTCCTAGCAGACAACTTATAATTTGTGCTATAAAAACACCCGCAGCCCCGACCACTTCATAGCAAATCATCGTCAAAAAATAATAAGAATAAATTAGAAAAAACCATGCAAATGAATCGCTATAGTTCGATACTTTTCTTTCTCTTCTTGCAACTGTTCTTTGCTATCCAACCATGTCACAGGGTAGTGACCACTGCTGCTGCTGGTGGCACGTGGCAACTCTTGCAGAAAAGCATCGGCATAGTAGCTATGCATATGCAACTCCTCAATAATGATCGTGTAGTAATCTATGATAGAACTGACTTTGGCTTGTCGAATCTTTCATTACCAGATGGAAAATGTCGGGTTGATTCAAGTGACTTAGTTGTCAAGAATGACTGCACTGCTCATTCTGTTGAGTATGATGTTTTGGCCAATAAATTCAGGCCACTTATGGTCCAAACCGACGTTTGGTGTTCTTCAGGATCTGTCGTTCCTGATGGAAGTCTGGTTCAAACCGGTGGTTTCAGTGACGGTGAACTTAAGGTCAGGACTTTCTATCCATGCAATGGTGATTGTGACTGGGTGGAAACCGGTGATGGTCTTCAGGCAAGTAGGTGGTATGCCACTAATCATCTACTGCCAGATGGTAGGCAAATCATTATTGGTGGTAGAGATCAATTCAATTATGAATTTTATCCGAAAACTTCTTCCCCAGGTGTCTACGGTTTTCCATTTCTATCGCAAACTAATGATCGTAGCATTGAAAACAACTTGTATCCATTTGTTTATCTCAATACTGATGGGAATTTATTCATTTTCGCCAATAATCGAGCCGTATTGCTTGATTACAAGATTAGTAAGGTGGTGAAGACTTATCCAACAATACCTGGAGGTGATCCAAGAAGCTATCCCAGCACAGGTTCTGCAGTGCTGCTTCCATTGAAGAATTTAGATGCTGCAACTATTGAAGCTGAAGTTTTGGTATGTGGGGGTGCACCAATAGGGTCTTTAGCAAAGGCGCAAAAACTTAATTTTGTCAAGGCTTTGGATATTTGTGGCCGGATCAAGATAAACGACCCAAATCCACAATGGGCAATGGAAACCATGCCTTATGCTAGAGTAATGGGCGATATGACATTGCTTCCGAACGGTGCTGTTTTGATCATTAACGGTGCCGGAACAGGCACTGCCGGGTGGGAGAATGGGCGAAATCCAGTCTTGAACCCGGTCCTCTATTGGCCCAACGGTGCAGCAGGGTCGAGGTTTGAGTCTCTAAATCCAAGCACGATACCAAGAATGTACCATTCCACAGCAATTTTGCTTCGTGATGGCAGGGTTCTCGTTGCTGGCAGCAATACCCATGTTGGATATGAATTCAGCGGGGTCCTATTTCCTACTGAACTGCGTTTAGAAGCATTCTCTCCACCCTATTTGGACGCGCAACAGAAAAATTTGAGACCAGCAATTCTCTCATCAACTGCTTCCAAAGGTAAATATATTGGTTACGGACAAAAATTGGTGGTAAGGTTTAAGGTCACAGGAAAATTAATACCAAACATGATTTCGGTGACGATGGTTGCTCCAGCATTCAACACACATTCCTATTCTATGAATCATAGGTTGCTGGTACTTGGGAACATTAAAGTGACTTATGTGGGCACATCAACCTATGACGTTCAGGTTACGACCCCTCGCTCCGGAAATCTTGCACCCTCGGGTTATTACATCTTATACGTGGTTCATCAAAGTATTCCTAGTACAGGCATTTGGATCAAAATTCTGTGATCGTTTATTTAAAGGTATAGATTAATAAGTTGGTTCGGCATATGGGTACGTGTCTTGGTTTTGCATTTTTGTTGGCAATTACAGGTAAGAATCGTAGTTGCTGTTCTAATCTGTAGACAATCACGAGTAAGAATCATAGTGTTGTTGTTCTAAATCTATAGGCAAAATTTAACAACCTAGGAAGGTTGAAAAAATAATAATTAGAAAAACATAACATTTGATAGGTTGCGTTGTTATTAAGATCGCGCAGACTCCGTGTTTAAAATAACATAATTCGATAGGTTATGCCACTAAAACAACGTAACTTAGGCTGTGTTTGTTTCCCGGAATTCACTTTCCGGGAAACTACTTTCCAAACTTTTATGTGTTTGTTTGTCTTCCGGAAAGTTGATCAACGGAAAACACTTTCCAGTCAAAGAAAAATTTGGCTTGGTTTTCAAGAAAGTGTTTTCTGGAAAATTTGGGCGGAAAACACTTTCCGGAAGTTGTTAAAAATTTAGAAATGTCATTATTTGCTGATTATATCAAATTTGATCCTCAAACTTTTGATTGCTATATATAATTTGTTTTGAATATTTATTTTTCAATTCCATCTCTTAAAATTTAATTTTTATATTCATTTTGGTCCTTATTTTTATAATTGCTATTTGCTTTTTTCTTATCATTTTTTTATTGAAAATTTTTATCTATCAAATTTGGTCCTCATTTTTTTTATTGTTATTTATTTTATTTGAAATAATTTATGAAATGTTAATTATTATTATTTTAATTTATTCACCTTTCATTTTTTTTAAATTTTTAGATTTGATCTCTATTATTTTGATTATTATTTATTTTATTTGAGATAATTTAAGAAATTATATTTTTTTTCAATTTCATTCTCATTCAACTTTTTAATTTGTAAGATTTGTTCCTCATTATTTTAATAAACTTGAAAAAAAAATTAATTTATTAATAAATTATTTTCCAGTTCATTTTCCATAACACAAATAAACACTGAAAAGTGTTTTCCAGTTCATTTTTCATAACACTGCCAAACATCAGAATTCACTTTTCAGGAATTCACTTTCCCCGGAATTCACTTTCCAAAAAGAAACCACTTTCCAGCAAACAAACGGGGCCTTATTGAAACATGTTTTTGTAGTTTAAATTATATTCTTAAATAATTCGTCTTCTTTATTATTCGCAATAAATATGGTAATTATTGATTAAAATGATTAAATTCAATAAGATTTCTCAGTAGGCTAAACAGATAAAATAATTTCTATATTTCATTATGTTATATTTCCCATAGCGTAACCTGTTAAATTGGGCTGTTAATAAAAAAGCAATCCATGTTGTTGCGGTATTCCCAGTAGCAGAACCTATCCATATCCTATTTTTCTAATTATTATTTTCAAATGCGATCCTTTGCCATTACACACACACACACACACACAATATATATATATATATATATATATATATATATATATATATATATATATATATATACTAGCAAATTGCCCGCGCGTTGCCGCGGGTATTTTTTTGTATATAATTTAACATAATTAAATCTACAATGATAAATTTATATGATATAAGAAAAAAAAAGTTATAAATTATGAGATAAAATGTTTAAAATTTTGAGTTGAGTTTGTCACGTAAGCATAGATTACATCTTTTAGAATATAGGTATTGCATCATAAACGATCACAAAAGAGCGCGCATTAACATTAGAAAAAATAGCAAAATATTTGAATAAGCAAAAAACAAAATACTAAAATCATTATTGTGCAGATTATAAAATTATAAAAATCAATTAATAGAAAGAGCAAATAAAAAAAAACAAAGGGAAAATGAAGCAATATTAATTTAAAATATTATAACCATAGCAACATCGGAGTCTTAACATCTATAATTATTATTGCCGCCAGAATAAAAACAAAATTTTTTATTAAATTATACCGAGGGGAAAAAATAAAAAGCATGAACAAAACAGCAAGCAAGAAAAACCAATTAAAAAATTATTATTATTATTATTATTATTATTATTATGAAAGAATAAATAATCATTATTATTATAATAATAGAATACATAATCACTATTATTATAATATTAATAATAATCACTATTATTATTATTATTCTTATTATTATTATAATAATTATTATTATTATGTTAATAATGAAAGAAACAAAAATAAATGAAAGACTAAAAATATCCCAGAAACTTTAACAAAAGATAAAAAAAAAATTTATCATTGCTATTACTGGAAAAACAAAAAAAAAATTATCAAATTATCGGGAGGGAAAAAAAATAACAAAAGAGTAAGAATGAAAAATAATTAAATCATGATTATTATTATTATTATTATTATTATTATTATTATTATTATTATTATTATTATTATTATTATTATTGTGTTAAATACACTTATATATACATGGACAAAAGTAGGGATTAAAAAAATAAAAGTGTAAGGGCTGAAATGAAAATCAAATATAAAGGGATTAAATTAAAAAATTAAAAGTACAAGGGCTGAAATGCAAATTACATTTATTGTCAATTGAAATCAGAGGACAAAATTGCAAAAATCAAAACTTTTGTACCGAATTTATTGAGTTATATACAGCTAACCCGGAAATTGAAAGTAGAAGGACCGAAGTGAAACTTTCACATTCAATCAATTAAAATCAGAGGACCCAATCGAACAAAATTAAAACTTACATCAAAGAACTGAGGACCAAAAACGAAATTAAAAGTAAAGGGATCGAAGTGAAAAGTAATGCAATATGGGGGACTCTCCTGCACATTGACGTGCAGGAGAGAGAGAAACATGGCCGGCGGCTTTAACCGTCCTCCGCCGCGTCCACGGACATTTGGTGGTTACACGCACCACCGCGGGAGGAAGAGCACGCGGCGGCTCATCGTTCTGGCCTCCGGTAGACAATTTTAGGCCACCGGAGGAGGCCGCACGCGCACCTGAACAGGGCGTGAGGCGGAAAACCGCCTGGCGCGTGCGCCTCACGCCCTGACAGACACGGAATAAAAAATTCGAAAAATAGGGCCAATTACCGTTCTAACCCTGCTTCCAATTCTGTGTTTTTGTCTTATTAGGGGCTATAACCGTATTTAGCCATTTTAGAAAATAAAAAAAAAATAAAAGTTACGGCGGACCGGACCGGTCCGACCGCGCACAATTACGCTGGTGCCCCTCAGCCGGATGCCTTATTTTGTCTTATTACCGGAGGTTAAAGCGTGATTACACTGTTCATAACTGAATATTTAAAAAACAAAAAGGAAAACCTGAAATTAGCCCCGTTTTACACTGTGATTTTGCCGCGCGGCCGAGGGCCATTTTCGCCTGCACACTGCTCGAATCCACAGTGATCTGTGAGACAATCTACAGTGGAAAGGCCACGCCAATTAGGTGTTTTGTAATACATATATATATATATATATAATCCTTGCATTTTTTCTAACAGATAAAAAAAATGTTTTTTATTGTTTTTCTCTTAGCTTTTATGTTTTTTTCTTGTAGAGAACAAAACGGATTCTTGCAAATTGTTGTCTGGTTCAAAGGGGCTTCAAGAAACAATTCATTTCTGTCTTCAAGGATTTGCTTTGACTTATGGTAACCTGTGAAGAACTAAGGAAGGGATCAAGCTGACTGTTAGGATTGAGAGAGTTTGCAGAATTGAAAGAAGAATTAGTTTAGAGAAGGGAAGAGGGAGAAGAGAGAAAAGAGAGGGAAACTGAAATTTAAAATTGTATTGTATTGAATTCTGTTTTGCATACATTTGTTGTGTGTGCACTTCTCTATTTATACACATTACACTATTCTAGAATATTCTTCTATACTCTAACACTGGCAACAATACTGGACAGATAGGTATTTAACTATTCTTGAAACTGTAGTTGGTGTCTAAGGGGCGTGATGTCATATAATGGTAGAGTGTTTGTGATTTGTATAGTAAGATCTCGAATTCGAGTTTAAATTAGGATGTGCATCTTTTATAAGTGTCTAGTATAGCCAAAATTTTACTCGCTCAACTAGACCTACAAATTATGATTTCCGGGGACTGAGATTTACTCACATTAAAAAAAAATGCAATTGGCATTGAAACTCCTTGATAAGCAGTCATTCATCTTGGTGACCGTTACATGCTGGATTTGTTTTATTGAGGTGGCCTTTTATTGGTTGAATTTTACTTTTCTTCTCTCTCCACCTACAACAGCTGCAATGCAAGCTTATAATGGGATTGGTTATGGAGGTTAATTCTTAGTGAGTCTAAGGATTAACATTAATAAAACAATCTAATCGCGTGATAATGCACGATCAATGTCAAGGTCACGAGTTCAATTCTTTTGCCGACACATCTTCTCTTGCTCCTTTCCAGGAGGAAATCCTCCGTTTTTCCGAGAAATTACTGGCCACGTTAAGATAAGAATTTGAGAGCACAAGTTGTCTGTTTATTTTATTTTTACTTTAAAAGGGTGGATAACATTATAAAAAAAATATTGCTACTGGGCAGGTAGATTGTCCTTGGAAGATCCAAAATATAAAGAAAAGAAAGTCGGTTCATAGTGACCATAGGCCTACACCACTAAAACGCCATCTAATAGACAAAGGCCTAACATCAAACCCCATCCTAAAAACGAGTTTTCAATCACTGGGCTGTGGATTTAACTGACCTGGTTTATGGTTACTTCTATTTTCCTAATACAGGCCTCCGAAAACTAAATTGGTGCGCACAAGAGATGGTAGGCAAGCTTGAACTGTATTCTTAGGTTACGTAAAGCAAAGCGCACTTCCATAAGTTGGAAAAGGTCGCTTCTTTAAACCTGGATCGGGACATAATCAACCTCTACGAAAAAGTCCGCATCCCATTTCAGACCAGGAGTATTCCTAATCGAAACCTGGTATTGAATATAATTTCCCAGCCCAATCTAATTCAGATTGCAGAGCCCGAGTTTCTGCCATTAATTTACCAGCAGATTTTATTCCAGGCGATGAAGAACAAGACCAACAAATAAAGTTGTATTTATGTTCCAAATGCAAAGGGCAACCCTAGCTAGCTAACAGATTGTTAAAGTAATTAAGACAGAAGTGCATATAATTAAGTTTTTATTTGTTTCACCGACTGGCGTAGGAAAGATTGAGAGAGATGGAAAGGTGAAGACGGAGTAGAGACGCTGTCCGAGAATGGCTGTTTCTGCTCAAAGCACCTTTCTTGCACGTGTTTCCTGAGCTTAAAAACAAGAGAGTGGGACAGATGGAAAGCTGAAGATGGAGTAGAGACGCTGTCCGAGAATGGCTATTTCTGCTCAAAGCACCTTTCTTGCATGTGTTTCCTGGGCGCTCAATCTTAACGCCCGCCTTTTTTATTTTGTTTGTAATTTTCAACAAAACCCCAAGCGCAGCTTGAATCAGTGTCCGTTTGACAACTGTGATTTTTGGCATTTTTTCCCTATCTTTTTAGCATTTTCCCTTATAAATTATTGAAAAAATTGTCTCCCAAAATTCTAAAAACTGTTCTGAAAGACATTCAAAAGCTAAAAATCAGAAAAAATAAGTTTTAAAACTTTTGAATCTTGTAAAACATAAAAATCATTTTATCATCCCATGCCATAATTGTTTATATACATATATATATATATACATAACCTTCATAGCCAACCATAAATTTTCTATCGTGTGGCTATTCCAGCCACAGTTTGTGTCATTTAATTTATCTTATCAAAATCTTTTGGATAATACTAAGAAAGTTTAAATATGTGGTCTCATTCCCTTCTTTCTTTCATTTTCTATTCTCTCTCCTCTTAAAACATTTTAAATTGATTTGTTTTCTAAAATCTTTTTTTCTATATGCTAGTTTTCAAGAAATAATAATAATAATTAATGTGCTATTTTTTTAATAAAAAAAATCAATAGAAAGGTGGAACGCTTATTTTGAGATAAATAAATAACTAGACTACGAATTAAACATCCAGCTTATATTATATTATTAGCATTTAATATTCTTGAAATTGTCCTTTGAATTCATTGTTTACTCTTCGATTCTGCTTGGATCGTAAAACCAACAAGGAAGTTAAGATGCTTAATCGGCTCACCTCCAGAAGTAGACATCAAACTCATCACTTTCACTGGACCAGATTTCCACAGTCCTATCTCACGCGGTTCAAACGCGTGTGATCAACGCAGTTCTCCTAGCAGACAACTTATAATTTGTGCTATAAAAACACCCGCAGCCCCGACCACTTCATAGCAAATCATCGTCAAAAAATAATAAGAATAAATTAGAAAAAACCATACAAATGAATCGTTATAGTTCGATACTTTTCCTTCTCTCCTTGCAACTGTTCTTTGCTATCCAACCATGTCACAGGGTAGTGACCACTGCTGGTGGTGGTGGCAGTTCTTGCATAAAAGCGCAAGAGCACGGCAACCAGCTCTCCGGAGACGGCGTCGAGGTGACCCTTCCCGTGAGCGGGGGACTCATATTAGAGTTTTATCTTTATTTTCGTGAAAAAAATGATTCATCACTTAGTATTATGGTCACTAGAAAATCTAAAACTGGTCTTTCAAATGTTCTAAGGCAAGAGACTGGTTGCGTAAAGGGAAGATTTTAGTACCCCTGGTACGCCCTACCTAAGGTAAGATGCTTGGTGTTTTGGTTTGCCTTATGATTGCTATGATATTGATCTTTCAAAAATATATTGGGTAAATGATGATGAAGTATTATTCACGTAAGAATATTTTTGATATTTATCACTTTAAGGTTTCTTTATTTAAATATTTACGGTGAATAACAACGAATTATCCACGCTAATATTTTGGATAACAACCCCTTTAGGATTTCTTTACCCAAATATCAACACTGAATAATAACGAATTATTTCCACCAATATTTTGGATATCAACCCCTTTAGAACTTATTTATCCAAATATCAACAGTGAATAATAACGAATTATCCCCGCCAATATTTTGGATATTAACCCATTTAGGATTTATTTATCCATATATCAACAGTGAATAATATGAATCCCCAAAAATAAAATTTTGATATTTTTGGAATATTGGGCAATACCCTTTGGATTTTACAAACATGTTGTAAAATCCAAAAATGCGAGAAAATAATTTTTCTTTGTTTACAAAATCCATGCTAAAAATCATTTTTCTTTAAGCTCGGAATATATTTTTTGGAAAGAAATGTTCAAAATATGTTAGTGTATTGGCCGTATGTAAGAAAACAACACTTTTTTTTTGTCTTTTTTAATAAAAATATTGTTTATGCAAATTTTGTATTTTTGTATTATATATTTTTTGTGGGTTGGCTGCCCAGCCCTGATGGGCCGAGAGGCCCATTATTTGGGGTGGACTTCCAGCCCTTGATGGGCCTAGCGCGCCCACCCATTTTTGGTATGGCTGGGCCTCGTCCTCAGCCCACTGTTCTGCATAATGCAGAACAGTGGCACGGGTGGTTCACTCCCCCGTGCATGAAGATGCTAATCAACAGTAAATGAGTGGATTTTTGAGTGTGACGAACGACGTACCTGTTAATACCGTTTGGTAGAGAAGGTTGAGGTGGTTCTTCTGGTCATGATGGCGTCGAAAATGGTGGCCTGTGGTGGCCGGAGTGGGCATCAAAAAGGGCTGCCTAGGCTGTTGCTGTCGATGGGGTTGTTGTTATTGCCTCGCCGGAGGACCACGACTAGGCTGCTGGAATAGAGGGGGAGTTGCTGGCGATCACAAGGTGGTTCTAGGTGGTCGGAGATGGTGGCCTAAGTTGCTGACCGAGAGGGAGAGGGAGAGAGAGAGAGTCTTATAGTTTTAGAGAGAGACAAGGTCGACTGACCGAGAGGAAAGAAAAAAGAAAAGGAAGGGAGCTGGCGACGCCGGGGCTGGTGAAGAGGATTACTTGAGTTTTTTTACGTGAATTTTCCCTCTTGATTCTCTGCTTTTTCTCTGTTATTCGTGATTTTGCTATTCTCCTCGTTTTTCCTTTTTTGTCTCTGCATGCAGTTATTTATAGCAGGGAAGACAATCCTTCCGTTACCCATGGCGTGCAACGAAGGGTTGCTGCCTCTACATTGCCCAGTAGCAAGTTTTGTTCAAGATGGCGTGCATGCATGACAGGATATTGAACAGTGCACACTTGCAAGTTGGGAGAAGGCAAAAATGCGATTTGGTCCCTTATTTTATAATTGTTTTAATCGCACTCTCAATTGGCTTTAAACTTTTAATTTTGTGCAATCGCATTCCCATTACAATTTCGAGAGCAACCTTAGCTTTGCGTGCCTTTTTTATTCTGATCCTTGGTTTCTTATTTGCGCGATTTAACCCTCCATCGACCATTAAACTCTCAATTTGGCCCCCGAGTTCGCATAATTAGCTTGGAAAAATTCAAATCGATCTCCGAAAATTCCAATCTCATCAATTGAACCCGAATTAAATTCAAGAACTTGATTTCTCATTGACTAAGCCCTTAATAAAATTAATTTGACCAATTTAAAGTATAATTAAGTCCTTGTACTTAATTAAATCCTTCAATTGGACCCTAAATTAATTCTCAAACATAATTACACTTTTAAATTGGCCAACGATTAAATCAAATTGGCCCATAAAAATATAATTATATCTTTCGACTTAATCTTTACGCAGATTTATCCGATAGTAAATTACTTTAGTCTCGAATATGCGCTTTCCTTCATTTCTGGGCACAAAAGAGGTACGATCGAGCTCTCAAAAATATCTAAAATTTCCGCCTTGATTTTTTTGTCGACACCAACCCCTTTTATTTTATTTTTCTTATTTTTGGGTAGATTTGGGGAATAACCCAAAATTGGGTTATGGCAAGTGGAAAAAAAAATATAACTGGCAAAAAAAATGTTTCAGGAAAAAAAAAAACATAATCAGAAAAAAAACAAAAAAAATCAGGGAAGAAAAGAAAAAAGCAAAAAGAATTGAAAAAAAAAGCAAAAAAAAAAAAAGCACTGTAGGGGAAAGCACCGTTGCAATCCGTAGTGCAATGTGTGGGGAGCTACTGTGCTTTCCCCACACCGCTTGTATGTATAATTGGGAGAGTGTTAGAGTTTATGTTTTAAAATATACTAGAATCATGCCTTTTTAATTTGCAAAATTTATTTTTGATAACCGTATATTAGAATAATTTAAAAAACATAAAAACTTTTAATTTAAAACTAAAAATAACTTTTCAAAAAATAAAAAAAAATAAACTGCTAAACTAGATACCACCCTAGGCAAAATGTATCATGTAATATAATGATGGTGAGCGTATCCATACAATGGTGACTGCGATTGGGTAGAAACCTGTGATGGTCTATAGCTCAATACACACACTTAAGACCTTTGTGTAGATCATAAGCCATTAAAAAAAATGGTATCCTCTAGGAGTGTGACGTGATGACAAAGAGATTGTGATCTGCACAACAGGTTTTCGAGTTCGAGTCAAAATGTATATCTCTTATAAGAGTCTGGGACAACCGAGATTTTACTTACTTACATGAATCCATAAAATACACTTTTCAAAAAGTAGAGTTTCCTTACATCAAAAAAAAAATGGTGTGCCAAACTTCCGGTAATAAGGTGTTAACAAGCACCGATTATGAAAGTTAAGCGGAAATGGATTTTCCGACATGGGAAGGAATAAAGGCTTCGAATTATGAGTGGTGGATTGTGGAAGATTCGATTACAAAGTTACGATGGACTATGAATCTCACATGAGTACTCCATATTAACGATAAATCATTTGTATACTTTGATTTCTCTGAAATTCTTTAATGAAGACAGGGTTTGGTTTCTATAGATTTCAGATGAATTGTTTGGTTTTGCTTGATTTCTTATTTTTTACTCTTGATGAAATATATATGGTGGTGATACATTGAGGAAATCAAAGTTTAAAGGCAAACTAATCCACGCATCCTTTTTGTTTGATTTTGGAGCTCCTGAGGCTCTGGTTAACCCTTGCATTTTTTCTAACATCTTGAGCCAAAAAAAATAAATGTTTTTTTATTGTTTTTCTCTTAGCTTTTCTGTTTTTTCTTGTAAAGAACAAAACGGATTCTTGCAACTTATTGCCTGGTTCGAGGAGTTTCAAGAAACAATTCATTTCTGTCTTCAAGGATTCGCTTTGACTTATGGTAACCTGCGAAGAACTAAGGAAGGGACCAAACTGGCAACAACACTGGATAAATAGGTATTTAACTATCATTGAAACTGTAATTGGTGTCTAAGGGGCGTGACATCATATGATGGTAGAGTGTTTGTGATTTTTATAGCAAGGTCTCGAGTTCGAGTTCAAATTAAAATGTTCATCCTTTATAAGTGTCTAAGAATAAGATAGTCAAAGTTTTACTCGCTCAACTAGACCTATAAAATATGATTTTCAGGACTGAGATTTACTCACATAAAAAAATATGCCATTGGCATTGAAACTCCTTGATAAGCAGCCATTCATCTTGGTGACCGTTACATGCTGGATTTGTTTTAATGAGGTGGCCTTTTATTGGTTGAATTTTACTTTTCTTCTGTTTCCACCTACAACAGCCGCAATGCAAGCTTATAGGGGGTTGTTACTTGAATGAGTTTCGATTTTGATTTCTCATGGCCATTCGCAACACGATACTCTTAAATTCAAAGAAGAAACCCCCCACGGCAAAAGATTATGAAGAGCGACATGAATTAGCTAGGAATTAGTCTTAGATCAACAATTGTATATATATAGCATTGCTGATCCTTAGATGGAAATGTTTTCAACAACGCATTTATTTTCTAGCAACAGGTTGAAAGTTATGGCCTCTCCGGGTTAAGAAGCTAAGTCTTTAGACACCAATTTTGAAAGGAAAGACGAAGGATGTGTTTGTTTTGGTTTCTTAATCTCAAGTTAAATGATTTAATTAATATATATATATATGTCGACACGTCTTCATAAAATAACATATTGGAGAATTTGATACTATACAAAAACAGAATAAGCACAATTAAAAATAGAAAACAAGTTAAAAACCTCTTCAATCGTACAAGATCGAATAAAGTAGCTATCTATCCTTAAATCTTATATTAAAAAAATTATCATTTGGCTAATGTATTTGTCAATGCATGCTTTAAGAGGATCAAACGTCCACACCTTCAAAGAATTAGGTGATCATGCGGGGCAGACTCATTTGGTGAGGAGATAATTCAAATATCAAATATATATATATATAATATGGTTGCTTATTATGCAACCCCGTCCAAGCCAAGGACGGCATTGAATTTGATTCACGTGCCTACTAGACAGCTGAGAGCGACGTGAGAAAAACAAACGATGGCTTGGATAATCGAGAATGACGTGCGAAGAACAGGTAATGATTTTTTTTGTTAATTAAACTAGACATGATTGAGCTAGAAATTAGTGAAGCTATGCTAGTACGAAGTGGTTAAGTGGGGTACGTCAGAGAGCAGAAGTTAGCGAAGTATTTCAGGAATTTAATTGCGTTGATAAATAATATTCAGATGTTGGACCGCGTAGAGTCAATAGCGTTTGCAGGAAGAGAAGCTGGTGGTCATCGAAGAGGAAATTAACGTGGGGATAATAATATCAATGGGGGCCTGATTAAATCCAAATCATTCCATGCATGCCACGATTTTCTTTTCTTTTTTTAATTTCTTGATAAAATCAAGATCATGTAAACCTATGAATTAAGGCTCTCTTGTATTGGCAGAGCTCGAAGAATTCTCGAGCAGTCGTGTTAAGAAAAACTAGGTTAATTTGTCAAGACACATGGATCAGAAGAAAGAGATGCCGTGGTTATAAGCATGAGTAAATAAATATATGTGGAGACGCTGGTGTTCTTTACAGTTTTTCAACGCGAGCTAGGAAGGAACCGAAAGAGATTGGTGCCGCATACAAATAATTACTCAATTTATCTGAGAAATAATTATAAAAATGAAAGTTGAAAATTGGAATAATTGTTGAAAAATGTTTCTGAAAATAAATAATGAGAGATGACACAATAATCAAGTCAAAAGGGGCTAAAAATATATAAAAACTATAGTCCATTTCTTAATGTGGACCGTGACTTGATAGACAAGTGCCTTCTAAAATCAAAACTTTCCAATGTTGGTCTTCATTGAGACCAGCTCCATGCTTGATGTTGGTTAAGCTCCAAAAGGTTCATAGATGGCCATGAATGCTCGTGTTTGGTACTTGTTTGTTTATATAGTGTTACTGTTTTTTTTTTAAATATTTTGTGAATTAGTATATTTCACTAATGATATAATCTATATTTTAAAATCACGTCTACTATTAATATATGATTTAGAAAAATAAGATTATTTTTTTTCCATAAATGTTTTAGAATATGATTTTGTGAGATACTACAGAATAAAATAAAATTAAAAGAGCTGATTTTTTTAAAAAAATATAAAAAAGGCCAAAGCCGAGTTGATTACGTACATGCTGGGCACCTCATTAATAGATGGAATAGACCGATCATCGAACATGACCCAATTAATCACTGGTCAGGACTCAGGGGTGGCGCACAGAAAATCCACCTCTACGTGATTCGACGGATCGTTGCGTTTAAGCAAAAGCAAAAGTAGCGCCGTTACCCTTTGTTCTTCCTTAACGAGCCCTTCTGTTACTTAACACCGTTCAGCGGAAGCAAATTATATATGCCCAGAAGGCCGATTACCTATCAAGAAAACAAATATTACTTAATGGGCGTGAAGCATCTGTTATTACTTCAGATTGCAGAGCCCGAGTTTCTGCCATTAATTTACCAGCAGATTTTATTCCAGGCGATGAAGAACAGGACCAACAAATAATTAACGTTGTATTCATGTTCCAAATGCAAAGGGCAACCCTAGCTAGCTTACAGATTGTTGAAGTAATTATTACAGAAGTGCATATAATTACGTTTTTATTTGTTTGACCGACTGCATAGCATAGGAAAGATTGAGAGAGATGGAAAGGTGAAGACGGAGTAGAGACGCTGTCCGCTAATGGCTGTTTCTGCTCAAAGCACCTTTCTTGCACGTGTTTCCTGAGCTTAAAAAACAAGAGAGTGGGAGAGATGAATGAGAAATCATTTATTGTGTGGTAGATTCCTAGAACTCTATCTTAATGTTATTCATAGTCTCAAAAATCCCTTTCAAATCTCAATCCGAGCAACTTTCATCCTTCTGTGCCATTTGAAGTTCTTAGAAATGTCAAACCTGTCTGCGTTGTTGAATATGAAATCACATTTGTTCGTTTACGCTGAATCTTAACGCACGCTTGTTTTTATTTTGTTTGTAATTTTCAACAAAACCCCAAGTGCACGTAGAATATGTTAAGTAGCTATCTCACCTAAAAGTTTAAGTTTTTAAGTGAGACTCTATAATATAATTTATATTATTCTCTAACACACACCCTCAAGTGAAAGTCCTCTATGCTTGAAACTTGCACAGGTCCACATCACCTTGTGCTTGATTTTTATCAAATAGAATATGGGTGGTGTGATTCGAACTCATGATCGCTGGGTCAACAAGGTTCTGATACCATGTTAAGGAACCATCTCACCTAAAAGCTCAAGCTTTTAAATGAGACCTCATAGTATGATTTATATTATTCTCTAATAGAATCAGTGTTCCCGTTTGATAACTGTGATTTTTGGCATTTTTTCCCTATCTTTTTAGCATTTCCCCATGAAAATTATTGAAAAAATTGTCACCTAAAATTCTAAAAACTGTTTTGACAGACATTTAAAAGCTAAAAATCAGAAAAAAATAAGTTTTAAAACTTTTGAATCTTGTATAACATAAAATCATTTTAACATCCCATCCCATAATTGTTTTTTTATATAAATGTGTGTGTGTGTGTATAACCTTCATAACCAACCATAAATTTCCTATCGTCTGCCTATTCCAACCACAGTTTGTTTCATTTAATTTATCTTATCAGAATCTTTTGGATAATACTAAGAAAGTTTAGATATGCGGTCTCATTCCCTTCTTTCTTTCATTTTCTATTCTCTCTTCTTTTAAAACATTTTAAAATGATTTGTTTTCTAAAATCGTTTTTTATATATGCTAGTTTTTCAAGAAATAATAATAATAATAATAATAATAATTAATGTGCTATTTTTTTAATAAAAAAAAAATCAATAGAAAGGTGGAACGCTTATTTTGAGATAAATAAATAACTAGACTACGTACGAATTAAACATCCAGCTTATATTATATTATTAGCATTTAATATTCTTGAAATTGTCCTTTGAATTCATTGTTTACTCTTCGATTCTGCTTGGATCGCAAAACCAACAAGGAAGTTAAGATGCTTAATCCGCTCACCTCCAGAAGTAGACATCAAACTCATCACTTTCACTGGACCAGATCTCCACAGTCCTATCTCACGCGGTTCAAACGCGTGTGATCAACGCAGTTCTCCTAGCAGACAACTTATAATTTGTGCTATAAAAACACCCGCAGCCCCGACCACTTCATAGCAAATCATCGTCAAAAAACAATAAGAATAAATTAGAAAAAAAACCATACAAATGAATCGTTATAGTTCGATACTTTTCTTTCTCTTCTTGCAACTGTTCTTTGCTATCCAACCATGTCACAGGGTAGTGACCACTGCTGCTGGCGGTGGCAGCTGGCAACTCTTGCAGAAAAGCATCGGCATAGTAGCTATGCATATGCAACTCCTCAATAATGACCGTGTAGTAATCTATGATAGAACTGACTTTGGCAGGTCGAATCTTTTATTACCAGATGGAAAATGTCGGGTTGATTCAAGTGACTTAGTTGTCAAGAATGACTGCACTGCTCATTCTGTTGAGTATGATGTTTTGGCCAATAAATTCAGGCCACTTATGGTCCAAACCGACGTTTGGTGCTCTTCAGGAGCTGTCGTTCCTGATGGAAGTCTGGTTCAAACCGGTGGTTTCAGTGACGGTGAACGCAAGGTCAGGACTTTCTATCCATGCAATGGTGATTGTGACTGGGTGGAAACCGGTGATGGTCTTAAGGCAAGAAGGTGGTATGCCACTAATCATATACTGCCGGATGGTAAGCAAATCGTTATTGGTGGTAGAGATCAATTCAATTATGAATTTTATCCGAAAACTTCTTCCCCAGGTGTCTACAGTTTTCCATTTCTATCGCAAACTAATGACCGTGGCAGTGAAAACAACTTGTATCCATTTGTTTTTCTCAATAGTGATGGGAATTTATTCGTTTTCGCCAATAATCGAGCCGTATTGTACGACTACAAGACTGGTAAGGTGGTGAAGACTTTTCCAGCAATACCTGGAGGTGATCCAAGAAGCTATCCCAGCACAGGTTCTGCAGTGCTGCTTCCATTGAAGAATTTAGATGCTGCAACTATTGAAGCTGAAGTTTTGGTATGCGGAGGTGCACCAAGAGGGTCTTTTGAAAAGGTGGCAAAACGTAATTTTGTCAAAGCTTTGGATACTTGTGGCCGGATCAAGATAAACGACCCAAATCCACAATGGGCAATGGAAACCATGCCTTATGCTAGAGTAATGGGCGATATGACATTGCTTCCGAACGGTGCTGTTTTGATCATTAACGGTGCCGGAACAGGCACTGCCGGGTGGGAAAATGGGCGAAATCCAGTCTTGAACCCGGTCCTCTATTGGCCCAACGGTGCAGCAGGGTCGAGGTTTGAGTCTCTAAATCCAAGCACGATACCAAGAATGTACCATTCCACAGCAATTTTGCTTCGTGATGGCAGGGTTCTCGTTGCTGGCAGCAATCCCCATGTTGGATATGCATTCAGGGGGGTCCTATTTCCTACTGAACTGCGTTTAGAAGCATTCTCTCCACCCTATTTGGACGCGCAACATAATAATTTGAGACCAGCAATTCTCTCATCAACTGCTTCCAAAGGCAAATATATTGGCTACGGACAAAAATTGCTGGTAAGGTTTAAGGTCACGGGCAAATTAATACCAAACATGATTTCGGTGACGATGGTTGCTCCAGCATTCAACACACATTCCTATTCTATGAATCATAGGCTGCTGGTACTTGGGAACATTAAAGTGACTTATGTGGGCACATCAACCTATGACGTTCAGGTTACGACACCTCGCTCCGGAAATCTTGCACCCTCGGGTCATTACATCTTATACGTGGTTCATCAAAGTATTCCTAGTACAGGCATCTGGATCAAAATTCTGTGATCGTTTATTTAAAGGTATAGATTTATAATTTGGTTCGGCATATGGCCATGGGTACGTATCTTGGTTTAGCATTTTTTTGCTCAAATTTGTTGGCAATTACAGGTAAGAATCGTAGTTGCTGTTCTAAATTTGTAGACAATTACGGGCAAGAATTGTAGTTGGTGCTTTAAATCTGTAGGCAATTACGAGTAAAAATCATAGTTGGTGTTTCTGTAGGCAATTACGGGTAAGAATCGTAGTTGCTATTCTACACACATGATTAATTTAATGCAAGTACTATTTTATTATTTTGGGGCTATCCCATTTTCTTATCTTGTGATTAACTATGTAATATTTAATGTCTTCATTAGACATGAAATTATCATCCTTGAGGAACGATTGAAGCGTGAAAGAAAAATATTCTTTTATGGTATTTACATGGGAAGATGGTAACAAGCACCGATCATGGAAATTAGTGGAAAAAGGATTTCCGACCCGTGAAGGGATCGGAGTTCATTTAAAGATAACAAAAGGCCAAAATTTAACAACCTAGGAAGGTTAAAAAAATAATAAATAGAAAAACATAACATTTGATAGGTTGTGTTGTTATTAAGATCGCGCAGATTCGGTGTTTAAAATAACATAATTCGATAAGTTATGCCCCACTAAAACAACGTAACTTATTGAAACATGTTTTTGTAGTTTAAATTATATTCTTAAATAATTTGTCTTCTTTATTATTCTTAATAAATATGGTAATTATTGATGAAAATGATTAGTCATAGCCAATTTTAAATTCAATAAGATTTCTCAGCAGGCTGGTTTCGGTGTTTTTAATTTATAATAAGTTTGCTTAACTTGACAAGTTAAATAATAATTATGAAAAAGAAATTGCGAATCAAATGATGTGTCAGTTGTTTCGAGAGCTGGATTTCGAGACACAATTTCTTGAAATGAAGTGATTAAAAAAACAGATAAAATAATTTCTATATTTCATTATGTTATATTTCCCATAGCGTAACCTGTTAAATTGGGCTGTTAATAAAAAAACAATCCCTGTTGTTGCGGTATTCCCAGCAGCAGAACCTATCAATATCCTATTTTTCTAATTATTATTTTCGAATGTGATCCTTTGCCACTATATATATATATATATATATATATATATATATATATATATATATATATATATATATATATATATATATATATATATATATTTGATGAATAGAGAAGTTTAGAATTGAAGTTAAATTTATTTTTTAAGTATTTTTTAATGGTTTTAATATATATATTTTAAAAATATACATCATTTCAATTCATATTTAAAAAAAAAATACTTTGAAATAACAGACCACCAGAACAAAACTATTAGAGTAAAGCATGCAGTGGGCCCATGATTTATGATCTATAATCAAAATTAGGCTCGTGACAGATACATGCAAAGAGTGTATAGAGTGGGGCGAAAGCTCATAGGGATATTCAATGTAGAAATAGAGTCCATATTAATTTAGTGATTTATTGGGAGAGTGTTAGAGAAATCGAAGTATACAAATGATTTATTGTTAAATTACTCTATAGATTTCAGATGAATTGTTTGGTTTTGCTTGATTTCTTATTTTTTTACTCTTGATGAAATATATATGGTGGTGATACATTGAGGAAATCAAAGTTTAAAGGCAAACTAATCCATGCATCCTTTTTGTTTGATTTTGGAGCTCCTGAGGCTGGTTAATAATCCTTGCATTTTTTCTAACAGCTTGAGCAAAAAATAAAATAAAAATGTTTTTTATTGTAGAGAACAAAATGGGTTCTTGCAAATTTTTGCCTGGTTCGAGGGGCTTCAAGAAACAATTCATTTCTGTCTTCAAGGATTCGCTTTGACTTATGGTAACCTGCGAAGAACTAAGGAAGGGACCAAACTGACATATAGTTATTTAATTATTCATGATTATAGAAGACTTGTGATCTATATAGTAAAGTCTCAAGTTTGAATTAAGACATTTATTTTTTATAAGTGTCTGATATGACATAACCAAGATTGTACTCACTCAACTGTACCATAAAATACAATTTTTTAAAATGAGATTTAATCCCATAAAAAAATGTAATTGGCATTGAAACTCCTTGATAAGCAATCATTCATCTTGGCGACCGTTACATGCTGGATTTGTTTTATTGCGGCGGCCTTTTATTTGTTGAAATTTACTTTTCTTCTATTTCCACCTACAACAGCTGCAATGCAAGCTTCTGGTAGGATTGGTTATGGAGGTTAATTCGTAGTGAGTCTAGGGATTAACATTAATAAAACAATCTAATCGTGTGATAATGCACGATCAATGTCAAGGTCACGAGTTCAATTCCTAAAAATAATAATTAGGAAAATAGATGTATTCTTTTGCCGACACATCTTCTCTTACTCCTTTCCAGGAGGAAATCCTCCGTTTTTCCGAGAAATTACTGGCCACGTTAAGATAAGAATTTGAGAGCACAAGTTGTCTGTTTATTTTATTTTTACTTTAAAAGGGTGGATAACATTATAAAAAAAATATTGCTACTGGGCAGGTAGATTGTCCTTGGAAGATCCAAAATATAAAGAAAAGAAAGTCGGTTCATAGTGACCATAGGCCTACACGGCTACACCACTAAAACGCCATCTAATAGACAAAGGCCTAACATCAAACCTCATTCTAAAAACGAGTTTTCAATCATTGGCCGGCAAAGCTTGAACTGTATTCTCAGGTTACGTAAAGCAAAGCACTTCCATAAGTTGGAAAAGGTCGCTTCTTTAAATCTATCCTTAAGTGTTTTACCAGATGCTTGCCCTGGTTTAAGATTAATTCCGCAGGCTCGGCAGTTTGGATCGTGATGGGGACAAAATCAACCTCTACGAAAAAGTCCGCATCCCATTTCAGACCAGGAGTATTCCTAATCGAAACCTGGTGTTGAATATAATTTCCCAGCCCAATCTAATTCTGACACATGGTAGTCTGATAAGCGATACTAACATGGAAGATGACATGATTCGTCACAAGCAAATTGAAAGATTTGGAAAAGGGAATTTGCTTTTACTGACTCTCGGAAATTGTTGCTTTACGGGTTTAAAGGATATGGCCGAACATTAGCTTCATTCCTATCATTAAGAGTTTTGATAGGATCTCAATGACACAGTAGCAAGGCTAACTATTATGAACAGCACCCCCACATAAATATATAAATCCGGATCGAGAACGAAACCACATGAAAATCCATCAACTATACTTGAACTAAGCTTACAATTGTTCGATATTAAAAGCAAACAGTGAATTGAAACTATAAAACCTAAACTACTTGTATCAAATCCAATGAGCTAAAATTAGTGTACTAAGAACAGAGCTTAAGCACGTTCCCCACGGATGCGCCTAGCAAGCTGGATGTCCTTAGGCATGATGGTGACTCTCTTGGCATGAATAGCACATAAGTTGGTGTCCTCGAACAGACCAACGAGATAAGCCTCGGCAGCCTCCTGGAGTGCAAGGACAGCATGGCTCTGGAACCTCAAATCAGTCTGTCAAAAAAAACAAATTCATAAGAGTCAACCGCCATGTACAAATATTCATACAATAAAAACTATAAAAGAAGAAATTATAATACCTTGAAATCTTGAGCAATTTCACGAACAAGTCGCTGGAAAGGTAACTTCCGGATCAAAAGCTCAGTGCTCTTTTGGTACTTTCGGATTTCACTGTTGATTCAATGAAAAAAAAAGTTGCAATGAGGGTTTGAAAAACAAGGTTGCAATTAGGGTTTGAAAAACACGATCAATCAAAAACAACACTGAAATTAGGGAAATCGTTACCGGAGAGCAACAGTTCCAGGGCGATAACGGTGAGGCTTCTTGACTCCACCGGTCGTTGGAGCGGATTTTCTTGCAGCCTGTAACACACCAATTAATTAAAATTAATCTAATGAAATAGTGTGCCAAGGATTAGAATTGAACCTTGAAACCCTAAGTTTACAAAGAAAATTAGTACAGAAAATAATTAATAAGCCGAAACCCTAGAGATACGCACCTTGGTGGCGAGCTGCTTCCTTGGAGCCTTACCACCGGTTGATTTACGGGCAGTTTGCTTGGTACGAGCCATCTCGTTTATTCAGGTTAATCAAGAGAGATTCTATTTTTTTTTACTTGTGAAATAAAAAATAAAGAAGAAGAAAGGACAGGCATTATATAGTGGCAAAATGGGGATTATGTCGGTTTCTTGGACCTCACGTGATAGTTGAAGATTTAAAAATCTAACGACGGCTGAGATTGCTTGATCTTCATTCGTAAGGATCGCCAACGTCCAAGCAGCAACTTTGATTGGATAGATTTTATAAACGAGGATTCCCAGCGTGGACGAGTTGTGTTTCTTTTGTGAGGTAAAACCCTCCGAGTCGTAACTGCGTCAACTCACTCGAGTCAGCATAAAAGATGTGCTAAATGGAAGAAATTCAAACGACATCGTTGCTTGCCCTTTCTTCAAACGACATCGTTGCTTGCTTAGCCCGCCACCCTTTGCTAAATTTGGCAGCCTCTCTGCTGTGTTGAATTTTTGCAGATTGGCAGTTGCAATGGATGGCACCAAAAGAAGAGGGTACGTGTGGGCAATATCTGCTGGATTAAATGCTGCTTTTGCTGCCATTGCTGCAAAATTCTTTTCATATCAGGTAATTGATTCATAATTACTGTAAATCCCAGATGGGTTTTGGATTTTATTCTCACCCAAAATCATAATCTGTTTATAACCCATTTCAGCAAAAAGTAGATAGAGTTCTGCAGTCTTTATGAATTTACCAATTGTTTTTCTTGTCTATAAATTGAGTGATGGGTTTTTTTTTCCTGATCTTGACAGGTTCTTAAATATGGTTTGGTTGTGTTATTTAACGTGACAATGTGGGGATGTTACGTTAACAGCCTTAAAGCTCTGTCATCCCTGCAAGCCACGGTGACAAACTTTGCTGCGAATTTCCTGTCTTCTGGTCTTGCTGGATTCTTTTTGTTCAAGGAGACGCTATCAGTTCAGGTAAATAACTGGATGCTATTCGAGCCAACGTTTGAAATGCTATTTTATGCGTCTACTTTGCATCCATAAGTTCTGCTGTTGACATCACTCATCGTGAGCTAACTATGTTAGAAATATTGTTAACTGAAGAACAATGTAAGCATTCCCAAATATAGGAGGCATATTTTGTTGTCCTGGTCGTGTTTTCTGTTGGATGCTATAAGCTTTGCTTCGTTATAGTTTATTCTGGTTGGCATCACTGCTTAAAATTGATGAACCCTTTGAAAAGACACCAGCTAACCTTAAAATTGATGACCTCTAAAGTAAAAAATAAAAATAAAAAAAATTCAAATTTTTTTGAAAAATGTTTTTCAAACGTGATCCCACCACTCAAAATTGCTCATTGCTCATGTTTTCCTTCTACCTTTAGTGAATGGTTCACCCCTTAGAATGATGTCAAGATGATCGTGGAGACATGATGTTTGTGAACAAAACAAAGCACCCTAGATTAGTTATTGAACTCATTAACTTATCTGTCTCTGATAATCAAACCTGTTATACAGTGGTTTGCAGGTGCCTTGCTCATTGTAATTGGTGTGGTCATACTCAGCAAGTCAAGTATAGAACGCAAGGAAAGCATTGATCAGAAGCTTGACTAGGGATTATGCATGTCTGGATTCTTTTGATTCACAGCCAGATGAAAGTGTTTTGATCGGTATTTAGGTGGTTGTGTAGAATGATTTTGTTCGCATTTATGTAAATTATGGGTTAATCTCTGCGAATTTGAAGGACATTGTAGTTGCTGTGTATAAATCCAATGCAGTCTGCTAGATCACGGACTGCATAAACTATAACAAGATTCAATGGCAGTCTTTCATGAGCTGAATTCTCTACCTCACATGCAATTGTCATGGAAGTAATTTTTAGTTAATTAGCACTTTGTTTTGCTCCTAGTTTTCATGGTTCTTAGTAGGGGTGTTCAAATAAATGATTGAAACGAAAAACATTTACCAAATAATCCAAACTGATAAAAAAAGAAAACAAATTTAGAACTAGAAAAAATATTTGGTGGTTTGGTTTTAGAAAATTGAAATAAATTGAACCTGATAAAAATGGTCCAGCCTTATTTAATAGAGGGGAAAAAGAGTACAGATACAAACTTATGTTAACCTAGTAACTCTAGATTATATTTTTCCTTCTGTCGTCCCTCCCCCTTGCCCTCTCTTTGATGCCAGAAGACGGCAAGCATTTACAGAGGTGAACAGGATATTGATTTGAAGATAATGGCTGCATATTCAAAGCATAATGGGATAAACAGGACAGGCGTGGATGCAAATTTTATCACTGCAGCCGCAGCCGCTGCCTCCCCCAAGCCTTCTTTTTGGCAATGCCATTGCAAATCCAATTGGGCATGCCGCTCATGAAAAGAGTTATTCAACCTTTTGATTCTAAGAGCACTCCGATAGTCGTATATTTAAAATGATTTTTTGAATAGTATATATATAATTTTTTTGTTGATATAAAAATCATTTTGGAGAGTTATTTTTTTATATTATTTTATATATAGTTTAATTATGCAATTAATTTGAGGAAATTATATAATTAAATAATTACTTTTAAAAAACTCTTCAACAATATAATTATTAATTTTTTAATTATATATAAATTAAAAAAATGAATTCAAAATTAAAAACCCGGCAACAATTTAAATTTGAAATTTTAAAATATTAAAAAATTCTGTCAAAATTTCAGTTGCCGGCATACAAAATTCCAGCAAAACAAAAAAAAATAGCTTTTTAGTTTCAAGTTGCTATTTAGCAACTTGTATAGGAGAAGTTATGTTTTGCTATCCAAATAGCTTTCCAATTAGAGAGAAAAAAGTTGTTACAAAGAGCTAAAAATATTTATTTTTTTATTCTTACCTCCTCTTGTAACACTACCATTAGAGATGCTCTAATATCCCCACCATTTATGCTGAAAGTTGAACTAGTGAAGTTTTTGGCACCATCTATGCAGACAACGGGTTTCCTTGTTTTTAAAGATGAAATCAAAACTGAGCCAACTTAAACTAATTTGGTTTGAACCTATTTTTTATTTGACCAGGTCAAAATTTTATAAAATTAAAGGTTCTAGTTTGGTTATATTTTTTGGACCAACTAAACCAAACTGAATAGTAAACACTCATGTAATTAATGTTTGTTTAAGAGTATGATTGAAGTTGTTTTTGAAAATTATTTTTATACAGAAATAAATCAAAATAATATTTTTTTATATTTTAAAAATTAATTTTGATTTCAGTACACAATAATATCTAAAAATATTTAATTTAAAATAAAAAATAAATTTGTTTATTTTTTTTTCAAAAATAATTTTGAAATATAATAACCTACATGTACTTATTAATGCTGTTGATGCGCGGAGCTTCGGAATCTGGGCCCTAACCCAAGTAGTGTCTGGTGGACAGTTAAGTAGCTGATTTCTTAGCAAAGTCAGTTAAGGGTGGAGTGGTGATTGATAGCTGGTTTGTGGCCCCACTCCCACCTCTCTTTTCTCTGCTTCGGGCAGGTTCTAGGTACGTTTCTCGAGTTTAATGACAATAACTTGTGCCGCAGAGGTAGGATATGTTAGAGGCATGGCTGTTTTATTTAATGTTATTGTGAAGGGTGAAGTAAAGATATTTCGGCAGTATCTGGAGTAGCGGTGCAATTTATTTATTTATTTATTTTATCAAACTTTAGTTTTTTTTTTTAAATATATATTCCTCTAATAAATGTTTAAATAAAAACATTAAAAAAAGGTATTCGCATATGAAACGAAGAGAAATAACAAATCAGTGCACATCAACGTCCAACTCATTGACCATGCTCGGAAGACGCATATTTAACAACAGTAAAAGATTTTGATTCTAACCATGATTTTATCGGGAAAGAAATCTAACAATAATTTCACATTTGACTAGTCCAACCCCTTCAAAAAAAAAATAGAAATCTATCCTTAAGCTGCACTCCGGGTCCTAATGAGTGAGGGTCAAACTCTGCTCAATAATTTCACAGTTATTAAAACAATTAATCTTGATTAAAACAATTAATCTAATTTCACAGTTATTAAAACAATTAATCTAATTTCACAGTTCTATTTATCCCGGCTCTTGTAAATAAATCTCCATAATTAAATTGTATATAAAACAGGGGGAAAAATCGTAAGCAAAAATCACAAACAAAAATCAAATGGCCCAAAACAGTGCACTGGGCTTCATCATACATGAACCAGCGGTAATCCCGCCTCGGTAACTAGTTTAATTTTTTGCCAGAAAATACCGCTATAATTTACAGGGAAAATAATAATTAAAAAAACCGTATTAAGACAAGACAGAGGTAAAAACTACCCTCTTTCTCAACACATAAAAAAGTAAGCAAAAAATTCTTCCCCTCTTCTCTTACTGTTCCTTCCACAGATTTGACATCTTCTTGCCCACTTAGGGTTTCAGATTCTCCTCCTGTCTCGCTTCTTTGAGTAAGCTAAGATTCTCTTACATGTTCAATCTCCTCTCTCTCTGTTGTTTGCTTTCTGTTCTATCCGATCAGTCTTTGCCGCCTTTGCCTACTTTTTTTGTCACTGACATTTGTGGTTCTCGGTGCTTCAAGTGGATTGGTTTCGCGTTTGTGTTGCTATCGCAACTTTGTTTTTGTGTTCATTTTGTTTGATTTTGGGTTTTGATTGTGTTGAAGTGTTGAACTATGCGTTTTTAAAGGGCTTGGGGGGGTTTTAATTCCTGGGATTTTTTTGTGGTTAGTGTAGAAGTGGTGGTTAGTGGAGAGATGGATTTAGTGTCATTTGATTTTAGATTTGTTGCTAAGGATTTATTCAATGTGTTGACTTGTTAGATGCATATCAGCATTTTGTATTTAGAATTATGTGTAGTGTTTGACCAGAGGCAAGATTGAATCTTTGGTTAGTTTCTGGAGATAATCAGGAGTCCAATTGCTAATTTGTGCTTGAAAACTTGGTCTTTAGTAATGAACTTTAGTTACAATGTTCTCTGTGAATAGGTGCCTGTGATGATTTAGAATCATCTGGTAGTGTATTGGACATTTCTTCTGAATGCTCGTAACCTGGTCTTGTCTGTTTTCTAGGATAAGGATTTGAATATGAGATTAGGACCACATCCTCAGTTCTTGCAATGCAGAAGTAAAAAGAAACTATATTTTGGAATGCAAAGACCAGTGCCTTGTGCTGGGTGGGGGTTGGATTTTAGTTTGGCCAATCAAGGTCGTGTTTATTGTCTTCAGCAGTCTTCAGCTAGCGAATCCTTGCTTGTTGACACTTTATCACCTACTGTGGTGTATACCGAAAGAACCTGGAACTATTAAGCATTATGCAACAATTCACATTGCACATATTAAACATAGTGGCAAGCTTTTCTCCCTACAGTTTTTGACAATATATGCACTCTTACTTTGCACAGGAACTCGTTTCTTCTTTCTGTTTTAATGTTCTGTGCTGTTGTACATATGTGCAAAATGCTTAAGTTGTTCTTGAATGTCACTGTTATGAACCACTATTTTACTCCACTTCCATCCATGTTGATAAGAACCACTTTGAAAAGTGCTCTTCCCTCTCACATTCTCTGACACTCTAACAACATGTTAAGGAACCATCCCACCTAAAAATTTAAGCTATTAGGTGAGACCTGAGAATATAATTTATATTATTCTCTAACACCCTCTCTCAAGTGAAAGTTTTTTGGGCTTGAAACTTGCACACATGCCCACACTACCTTGTGCTTGATTTTTATCAAATAGAATGGGAGTGGTGAGATTTGAACTCGTGACCGCTGGGTCAATAAAGCTCTGATACCATGCTAAGTAACCATCTCACTTAAAAGTTTAAGCTATTAGGTGAGATCCCAAAATATGATTTATATTATTCTCTAACACGTGATCCAACAAGGTGAAAATAATAATAACAAAAAAGAGTCATGTAAGCTTGTAGCTGGAATGTATGTCTTTCCAATTCCTTGTTTGGCGTTGTTTTACAATCACACATGTATCTGAATAAACTTTGCTGGTCTCACCTATTCCTTTTATTTTTGGTATGCAATTGAGATTAAAGAATGTTGTTCTGTTGATCTAGATCTATAATTTATTTCGCGCAGGAAACTTTTGCAAGGGAATGAGTTTTTACTTGTGATTTGAATGGTAGATGGTGGTTGTGGAACTTTCCTTCTTGTTCTCAATATTAGCATAAGAATTATCCTTAGAAACAGTCTCTTAATTATTTTTCCTCCTTTGAAATACAGGATTTGTAGCCTGGATAAGTATTCGATGCTCAATTGACTGAGCATTGCATGTACACTTGGGTTTTTCTCTGTTATCTGCAATTATTGCCAGCTGTGGAACTGACATGGATGATGGTGTTCATCGTGAAAATGGCAGGCACAAAGCAGAACAATATAAAGCAGCTCAGGGCCAGGTATCTCAACTTTCCGCTGACAATAACAATTAAAATTATATGATACCATTGGTTGAATTCAATGTTAGAGTACGTAGTTTCTGATATTTCCTTATAATTACCAATTCTTACTGTTGTTATTCTTTCTGCTGTTATTGCAGTGGCTGATGCAACCACAGCCATCCATGAAACAGATCATGGGCATCATGGCTGAAAGAGATGCTGCCATTCATGAAAGAAATATAGCCCTTTCAGAAAAGAAGGCAGCTGTTGCAGAGAGAGACATGGCATTCCTGCAGCGAGATTCGGCAATTGCTGAGCGAAATAATGCCCTACTGGAGCGAGACAATGCTATTGCAACTCTGCAATATCGAGAGAACTCCTTTACAAGTGCTAACACGTCCTCTAGTGCACCAGGATACCATAACTCGCGTGGGGTGAAGCACATGCATCACCAGCAGCAGCATATTCATCATCTGCCCCACATGAATGAAGATGCATATGGTACTAGGGAAATGCAGGCAGATGATGCTGTGCCAATATCACCGGTTGCTTCTGAGGCTGCAAAGCCACGGCGGGGTAGACAGCCAAAGGGTGCTAAGGCAACACCATCTAATAAAAAGATCTCAAAATCACCAAGGAAGGTTAAGAGGGAGAGTGAGGATTTGAACATGTTCGGAAAGTCAAATGAGTGGAAGGATGGTGGGGAAGGTATGAATGGTGGAGGTGATGATCTAAATAAACAGCTGGAAGCATCTAAGTCTGACTGGAAGGGTCAAGACCTGGGATTGAACCAGGTTGCTTTTGATGAAACAACCATGCCAGCACCAGTGTGCTCCTGCACTGGATTCTTTAGGCAGTGCTACAAATGGGGAAATGGTGGGTGGCAGTCTTCATGCTGCACAACTGCCCTGTCAATGTATCCTCTACCTGCAGTGCCCAACAAGCGGCATGCTCGTGTTGGTGGTCGAAAAATGAGTGGGGGTGCTTTTAGCAAACTGCTTAGCCGACTGGCAGCTGAAGGCCAGGACCTGTCAAATCCAGTTGATCTCAAGGACCATTGGGCCAAGCATGGAACTAATCGCTACATAACAATTAAATAGATGAAGAAATCTGCGAATCAATGGATAAACATGGAAACGTCATGTAGTCTTCCTTAACTGTATGTATCCTCAAATTTTCTTATCTGCCGTGGGAAAATAATGATTAGATAACATCCATAAAGTAGGTCATCTTGCAAGTGACACCCACCGCTTTTCCTTTTCCTTCAACAATCATATCGTGAAGAGGGGATGTATTTGTTATCATCGTAACTCTGGATAAATATTGGTTAAATTTCAAGGGTCTTTTGCAAAGTGTTGTTTAACTCTTATGAAGTTATTAAGTTATAATAGAATCTATTATTCTAGGCATTCCAGTATTTTTGATCTATTTCACGGTTGATTAACTGATGTTTGATGATTCAATAGACCGGAGACAGTTCTAGGAGACATGACATTCGTTCGTTTTCTGCCCCGTTATCAGCTGATGTAATATTATCTACTACTGTTTGTTTATAGATTTCACATGTTATTCCCACATCATGAGGTTGCTGCTTTACATTAATCAGCTGCGAATCTTTGCCAAGTAAAATTCTTCATAGAGCACTGCCTCAAGAATTCAGCTAAGGAACAACCTTGAGATGTAATATTGTAAATTCAATTGTCAGATTATTTATGGAGATTTAGCAAGGAGGATAGAAGGCTTGTCATCATAGAGAATTTAGACTACAGTCATCCATCAAAAAGGTCGAAGCTTGAAACTCTAAGATGCAAACTTTTCTAAGGAAATTTTCCGGTGATGTCGCCGTGTTCCATGGGGGGGCATATTAAGGACTGGGATTGTTTTAAGTGGTTATTGGGCCATCTTTGTTTCAAAAATTAACCGTGTTCTTCACAAATTCAGGAATGGAGGGGCAAGATTTATGTAAAAGAAAGAAACACAATAAGTAACCCAGATTAACCTGTTAATTAGTGAAAAAATAAAGCAATCATAAAATCAATCTTGCCTCAGCTAGCACATGATTAGTGTTCATCAAGTACGCTTTTGGATCAAAACAACTTTATATATATATAAGGGCTTAAAAAGAACTCTACAGTTTGTGTCAGAGTCAACAATTCTCAGCACTGGATCAGCCAGGGATAACTGTAATTTTTGAATGTTTCTCATCACACACGAAACCTGTAGTGTCCAGAGCCCAGTTTTTAGTTTTCAAACAAAATAGTGAAAATAGAGGGGGGAAAACAGTGAAAATATTCAAGCCTCAGACCGTCCTAGTTCATGAATTTCAACATTTGTGCAAATCCATTGACTCGCTTTCAGTGAAACTGAAGTTTGTCATCATAGGCTGACAGCACAGCGAACCCAAGATATATAAATAAAACATAAAAAGTTGAGGTTTGGAGATAAAAGCAGATCTTCCTATTCAAGAATTTAAAACATGAAAAAACAAATAAGAGACTGGGCATTCAGAAATTCAAATTGATTCTCTGTTTGCCTCTTCGGGTACGAGAAATTAAGGCATCTGCTCATGACAAAACACCAAGAAAAAAAAAGGGGGAAGAGGGCGGCGTTCTTGTGCTAGGATTATGGGATATCATCAGTATCATTTTATAGAGGGTTTTGTCGAGGGTTTTCCTCGGGAAGGAATCAGGGACGTCATTCAAATTTTCTATCGTCGCTTCTGATTGGATCCGAAGTTTTGTTCGGTAACTGGAAGCCCGTATGTTTAATTTCATGGCCTGTTTAGTTCCTGGATTGGGCCCGGTAAATGAGCTACTTGTGGTCACTCTATCACGATGTTTGGTTTGTGTGGGAGGGGAAATTTTATTCAGCATGATCGGGAATTAAAAAAAAATGAAAATCATATTTGTTTTATATAAAAATATAAGAGTTTTCTCTTATTGAATTTTTTTTTGTATTATATAAATATGAGAAATGAATCATTTCCTTGAATATATAGGAAACTTTTTCCTGTTATTTTATAAGTTAGAGAGTAATTTTAATTGTAATTACTTTAAATAAAGCACTGTATAAAATGAGATTTAAGTGATTAAGTTGATTAGTGTTTGAATTTGACTTTATTAACAATTAAAGTTGAAAAACAAATTTATTATGCATTGTGAACAGTTTTTTTTTAAATATTTTTTTATTTAAAAATACATCAAAATAATTATTTTTTAATTTATCATCAAACTTATTTTTTACCGATTAAATTGTTTATTGACTTACTAAATCAACTTTGTTATGCTGGGATATTTTCAACACAATCTAATTTTAAATTATGATACTTAAAACTATTTTTTTAATTTTTCACACCAATATAATAAAAATATTAAAAAATATTAAAAAAATATCAACTTATCATCCTTTACCGGCTACAACTCATCAGATTTAAGGTTAAAAATTAACCTGATCCGCTGAAACACGATACCAGTCAAGTTTCAAGTCATGGATTTACTGTTCAGCTTATAAAATTGAACCGATTATGATAACTATGGACGAAGGGAGCTTATCCTTTTAATTGCTCTTATAAAAATGATAGTAGGAAATTTTAAAATAGCGGGAATAAGAGAGAGAGAGAGAGGGGCAAAATCCAACTGTCTCCCTCCTCCACACTATATACTTTACTCTCTTTAATAATAAATAAAAAGTAGCTCTTCTTGGAAGAGCCAATCGATCCCTTTTTATTCCTCTATTCTCTCATTTTTTCAGGCTTCCATTTTGAAAATTAGGGTTCTCTCACCCGGCTCCCCTCTCGTTGCGAAAGCTCTAAACCCCAGCGCCCCGATCTCTCCTACTAGCCGTTACTCCCTCTTTCCCGCCAATTTTGCTTCATCTCAGCCGCTCGCCGCTCTCCATCTAAAACACTAACCGTTAGATCGCGCCTTTTTTTCTAGCAACTTCCTTTCAATCCCGCCGGAGATGTCGGCTGTTGAAGCGGAGAAGAAGGCTGCAGAGGAGACGAAGGTAGAAGAGAAAGGAGGGGAGCTGCTGTTCTGTGGCGCCACCTGTTGGGATATTATTGGTCGCAAGAAAGGTGCACAGGAAGGCAACTTGATCTCCCCTACTCGGCTACGCCCTCTTGTTGGTGTCGATATCCGCGTCGTTGCCTCAGGCTCCTGTGAGTTTCATTTCCCCGACTGCCTAGTTGCACGTGTATAACACATATAAATTGGCACTTCTGATTGGTCATTTTACTATGTTTCCTTTTGGTGTAGCGTCGTGTCACTGTGTTGCATTGGATGTTGAGGGACGTTGCTACACATGGGGACGCAATGAGGCACGGGCTCAACTCATCTCTAAAGTTGTTCAGTAAGTTTAGTTAGTCTATGTTAATATCGGTCAATTAATGGAGGTTAGCTTGTGTTCACAGAGGGGACAACTGGGTCAGGGTGACACGATCCAGCGCGATAGACCAACAGTCGTTTCTGATCTTTCCAAGTAAGTTGTCGGATCCAATGCTATTATATTTGACTGGCTTATTGTAATGCACTTGTAGAAAAAGAGAGTTGTTGTTTTCATCTCTAGGTTGACTTATAACCGGTATTTGTTTTTGTGCATCTAAAGTAATTGTGGGAAGGATGAGCTGTGAAATTGATAAAGGTTGTATGAATTTCTTAGGTTTCTGTGTGATCAGGTGTTTGACTAGCACCAATGGAAGTGTATATTTAGGAGTTTTAGGGTCCTTGGCAGAGTTTTTAGGCATTGCAGAAGCAGAGATGAGTTTTTGTTGGGAGTGAGATTGGAAAGTTTCTGAGTTTTAACTAAAAGTTTAGGCTGAGTCCTCCTTTCTTTGGTGTTGGGCACTATGTGGTCTGAAAACGTGACATCACCAAGCAGGAAGTGCTCCCAGACTTTGATCTGTAGCCTTTCTTTGTCAAAATGTTGACTTGAAATGACCAGGGGAGCTTGCAAATTGTTATGAGTGTATAGACTGATCATATGGTTGTTTGTCATTTCTGCGATGTGCCTGTACCTGGCTCACAATAAGAAGTCTCTTTAGAATGTTTGTCAATGCAAAATAATTTTTACATACTTAGGAGATATCAGGATTCACCTCTTTATGCAAAATTTACAGTTTAGAAGAAAGGCTTGAAGATTTGTGTGGGCCTGTTAGAGCATGAGGGAATGGTTAAGTGCTATTTTGGAGGAGTTTTGTTAACGCTTATTTTTAACTCTATAGCAAGTTATCAAGATATTGACCAGTGGAAGATGTCAATGGAAATTTTTCTCTGTCCCACTCATTTTCAAATTTCATTTTTGTGACTTCTGAATGAAGTTGTGTAATTGGGAATGGGTAATTATTGTGAAGAGAGTTGTTCTTTAAAGAAATTTGTCGTTCTACCTTAAACCAATTCAGAACTTGTCTGAATTGAGTATCGTGCTCTAGTGACCTGGTTGGCAGTTTTGTGTCTTCCTGGATTTCCTTCTTTCTCATGTTTCTAATATATATTTTTTCTCTTTTATAAAAAATGAATCAGGTTTGATGACTTGAAACTTGGTGATTATTGTGAGAAGAGTTAATCTAGAAAGAATTATAGAAATTTCCATTTTGCTAACTGAAGAAATGCTGATATTGATTTTCTTTGAAGGTATAAACTTATTAGAGCCGGAGCTGGCAGGAGCCATTCAGTAGTGGTTACTGAAGATGGTTTATCACTTGCATTTGGCTGGAACAAACACGGGCAGCTGGGCTCTGGCTCAACAAGAAATGGTAAATCCAACTTTTAGGTCATGTTGAATGAAATTTCAAGGGTTTGATACTTTGGATAGGGTGTTTGCATTTAAAACTCATTTCGATATTCTCATTGAAGGGTGTGAATATTTGTTACTTTTCTTGACTTGCTTTGTATTGTTGCATTTTCAAAGCGAGCTTTAAAAAGGAATGTTGTTAATACAAGTTGCATATTTTTATTATAAGATGTTAATTGGATGTAGAGTGTTTGTTGTATGTCTCCGGACATGTACAATTTCAGATATCAACCCTCTAGTTCATTCTTTTGCTCTACTTCTTTGTAGAAATTGAGTCATCTCCTGTTCGCTGTCTTGTGTCTGATGTCAAAACTACTGCTTGTGGCGCTGACTTCACAGTGTGGTTATCCTCTGTTGAAGGAGCTTCTATATTGTATGGTTTGTGGATATGTCTGAGTTCTGTTTTTTCTTGGTTGTACAGCTGAACAACTACATGCTAATTGTTCTCATTTACTCGGATTACTAACTGATCTGCACAATGTTCTTTTGGTTTCTAGATCTGCAGGCCTTCCACAGTATGGTCAACTTGGACATGGAACAGACAAAGAGGTATGTTTGAAGCAGATCTTTCTTGCATTTTCTCAGCATTTCATTAAAGGTGAATTATCCTAGATACCTTGTTGTGGCTACATTATGTGGCTTTGTGATGTGGAACAATGAACGAAAAGAATTAAAGCAGGAAAGAAAGAAGCTAAGAATTAAAAGCAAAGAAAGTGAAGGAAAAGCCATAAAAAAGAAGAATGGGGTTGGAAAAGTCTGCAATTTTGTTTTCCACTATTGATGAAAACTTTCCACGAGATCTATGAGTTTATGAACTAGATTGAATGTTAGGAACTTGAACAAGCCCATAGATTGTTTAATTGTAATAATAATTAAAAAAAAGAAGCTTTGATATCATATTTGATGCGGAACAACCAACAAAAATAAGTAAAATAAAAGCAGGTATGAAAGAAAGAAGCCAATAATTCAAAGCAGGGAAAGAAAAAAGCTAGAAAGAAGAGGAATTTAGAGGAATAGACTAGTTTTATTCAATCATCAAAACTGTGTAACATTTAGAAAAGTAGGAATATAAATACTAAAACCCTAACAAGAACAAGCAATTGGGCTTATAGCATAAAATACCCAACAATAATTAAATCAAATCCAACAAATAAAACCTTATTAATAAACTTCATCTAAAAGTTAAAATAAATTAAACCAAAACCAATTTCTCAATGGATTAGGCTACCCTCTATCGTCTATGATCATATGAGTGCGTAAACAATGTCTTGGGCCCGGTATACCCACCACTTTGTTTGCTAAACTCAACAGCAACAATAAACTATAGAACAGATTTTTATGACTCCTTTTGTGTATGTATGTTATTTGTACTGGCATTAGGCTTGAAACCATCTGATAGTGAATTAAGATGTCAAATCTACAGACTCGTTTGCATGGCCAATCACTTTCTACAATTAAATATCCTAAGCCTTTTCAAATCACTTGGCTGCGTCCAGTTTCTCATATTTTAAGATGGCACCACAGCAGTCCAAGCATTTGCAAAGAAATTTATTTTAATCCTTTTACATTAAGAGGCACATTTGATTGATGTAGTTCATTATTGAAGCTTTTAGATGCTTTAGAGTGTACAAAATATCTGGAATCTAGTTCATCGATCTCTTTGTAAATTAAGTAACCTGTGCTTGTCAGGCAGCTACACTTGGTCATGTCATGACTTGATCCCAGTTGCAGATTTTAATGTCACTTTGGGTGCTTGCAGTACAATACAAAAGACAGCTCAGTCAGGTTGGCATATGAACCCCAACCTCGCCCTAGAGCAATAGCTTCTCTTGCTGGGGAAACCATTGTGAAAGTTGCATGTGGAACAAATCATACAGGTTATTGCCTAACACATTCCCTCTCCTATCTCTCAATTGTCATCATGCCCTCGTTGACATGCTTCCTGCTGTTGTTTTTTGTTTGACCAATTCATTATGGGAATTCAGTGGCTGTGGACTCAAACGGTCATGTTTACACGTAAGTACATTCCTGCTTGATCCACTATATACACTTTGTTTTGTTCCCAAGTATCTAAAATTCACTTATATTTGCAAATTGTTTCTGTTGGTATTTTTAGGTGGGGCTTTGGTGGTTATGGAAGGTTTGTACTCTTTGTTTGACATTGCTCTGTGAGTTGCAATGTTGTGGACAACTGAAGCATCTTGGACTTTGATAAATTAAAGATATTGAAATCTTGTACATGGTGACATGGTATTTTGCTTCTTTGCTATTTCAAAATTCATGTGATTCCATGATTTTGCTTTGTAGGCTTGGACATAGAGAGCAGAAGGATGAGTGGGTCCCTCGGCGCGTGGACATCTTCTCAAAGCACAATGTTTTGCCTCCTGGTGCAGTTATTTCAGCTGGTTCTGTGAATTCTGCATGTACTGCAGGTATAATATGTTAGTGACTGGTGTGTTATACTGGTTGCTTTTTTTAGGGATGCTAGAAACCATAGGCTGGATCAACTAGAGGACCAAAAAAAAACTATCACATGGTGCATTATTTATATTATTCATCAATTAGACGGGAAGTTTTAGAATGGCTGCCAGATAATATCTAGGTTTATGTATTATTCAGAGGACATGATTTATGATATAATTTTATACCTTTTTAAGCTTTTCAAACTAGCCATTGGCTGGCACTGGTCCAGCCTTGTTGTATTAGTAAATTTTCTTTCCAATTATATGGTCCTGTTCCCATTTCCAGGAGGTGGACAGTTGTATATGTGGGGCAAAATAAAAAATACTGGTGATGACTGGATGTATCCCAAACCTCTTATGGATTTAAGGTTCTTCTCTATGCCATTTTTATATTACTATAATCTTTTTCACTTTCAATTTAGCAGCATTAATTGTATTGTTTTGTCATTGAAGCCCTACTTTCTTTTATGAATCATTTCTGCTATTTTGTAAAGACATTAATGTTCTGTGCTCTAATTATATTTGATTTAGCAATGCCTGCACAATAATATCATTATCAGTATTATTGTCGGTTAGCTTGTGTGGATCGCTTCTGTGTATTGGAATACTTGAGATTAATGGCTTATTCAAAGTTTGAGATTCCTTCATTTCTTCAATTAAATGGTTTTGATGTACAAGTAACAATCAAGTATCCAATTTTTGTGGTCGTTTTGCATACAGTGGTTGGAATTTACGTTGCATGGATTCAGGAAACATGCACCATTTTGTTGGTGCTGATAACTCCTGCATAAGTTGGGGGCATGCTCAGAATGGAGAACTGGGATATGGCCCTAATGGTCAAAAGTATGTATTTTTTAACACTTGGCATTTCTGTGGTCCTTTATTTTATCATTACTTTTCCCTTTTTGTTTATTTCTGCACTTCAGGTCTTCTTTACCCTTACTTTTCCCTTTTTGTTTATTTCTGCATTTCAGGTCTTCGGCAGTGCCCAAGAAGGTAGATATTCTGGAGGGCATGCATGTTATTGGGTGAGAAGCTGCTACTACTAGTATTATTGTTATTATATTTATTTAATTAAAATTTATGCCACGATAATGATACATGCTTCAATTGTTCCTTTGGACTTAACAATGAGAGCTTTTCCCTTTCTAGTGTTGCATGTGGCGTGGGCCATTCCATGGTCATAGTTGACAGGACACATGCTGGTGATGGACTTGATCAGGTAATAAGTTTAGAATTAGTCTTACTGGGATTGCAAGCCAAGTGCTCTTTCCGTGCCATTAGGTTCAGTCTGTTTTCTTATTTATGGTTTGGCGGTGTTGTTTGCTCATGCTCATGTCATCAATAAAATACAGCAACTATATGGTTGCAACAAAAGACTACTTATTGTTAACTTTTGGTGTTTTCTCAAAAAAAAAAAGAGATAATGTGGTGGAAATTGGAAACAAGATATATGTTTTGGAATTACACTGCACATGCTGGTCGGCAATCGTCCTTTTAAGAAGATAACTCAGTTCCTGTGATTGTCACTGCAGGGCTATTTTATGTTCAAAATACTGAGGATCCATATGAGATATCTTTCAAAATATGGATCCTCAGAATTGTCCATGGAATTCCCATTCATGAAACCTTGGCAGTGACAAATGACTTGTTTTAAAGTCCCTCTGTATTTTGTTGGATATTACGCTGTTGTTTAGATAATATGGCATTATCAAAGTAGGTGTGTGGGTGTATATCTGTGTACACATGTACACGCATGCTGTTTTATTTCTGCTAATTACATGAATACTCATGTGTAACACTGTGGTCTTAACAGCTTGATGTCTATGATGGAAAAGCTTCTAGTGAAGGTATGCTAAATTTAAGTGTACAATTCATTGATTTATTTTCTCTTTGGCAAATTCCTCTAACATGCACAAGTAGTTTTGGCAACCAGATTTCTGTCTAGTTTACCATGGGCAATTTCTACAGGGCTTCATTATTGAAACATCTTTGATCTCTTTGTTCTGATAAGCTATAGTCATACCAAAACACCAATGAGGGGGTGACTCATCAGTGATTACAAGTTGAATTTGATATGTTTATTTATTATTGTTCTGCAGGTAGTGGGGAGCCTGGGAGTAAAAATCATGTTAAGCAAAGTGGGAAAAAGGGTGCTGCCAAAGATTCTGCTAACTCTGGAAAGAGGAAGTCAAAAGATTCATCAGAATCTGAAGAAGAGAATAGAAATGATGAAAGTGATGCTAGTGATGATCAAGTCAATGGCCAGACAGAAAAGAAGAGCAAACGTGGTGGAAAGGTTGCTGGCAGGGGTCAAAGTAGAAGTGGAAAAAAATCTTCACCCGCTGGAAAGAGTACTGGACGTGGGCAGGGCCGCCCTCCATCGGCAAATAAAATCACAAATTCTTCTCTGGAAAAAACTGGTAAGAGAGGAAGGCCACGCCGGTCATAACTCACAATTTCCAGGTCCCAATAGGAAATTTTGTTCTCTCAAAGAGAATTGTGCCATCGCATACATCAACTGCAGTAATTTGCGTTTCTTTTTGACTGCCTTATATTTTCATTCTTCAATTGCCTCCACATCTTGTGTTTTCTTCACGGAAACAATTTTTATGGGTTGGCTCTTGATGGCTTGGAGGACTAGGAGAATTGTATGATTTGAGTGGCAGCTCGTATCAAAAATTTTATATATAATGAAATTCCATTTCTTCATATTGCTAAAGTTATCGATGTAGCACTGATTTCTTTCAATTTTTCTCATTTGCATTTCTGGAAAGGCTATTCAATGCAGTAATACTACAACTGCTAACCTTTTGGGTTTGTGAATTACTCTGTTTATCGATGATTCCTTGAGGGCAATGCCTGATTGTTAGTGTCGTTTTTTAAAGTATTTTTTTAATATTTTTTTATTTTTTAAAAATTATTTTTGATATAAACATCAAAAAAATCATTTTTTTTTAAATAGTGTGGAATGAAGTTTTAATTTTACAATAAAAATATTTTATTATTTATTTTAAATTATTTTTTTTATGGTTTTAAATTATTTTGATGTGATTTTTTTTAAAATAAAAAAATATTATTTCAATCCATTTCGAAGTAAAATAACATTTTAAAAGACAATTTTAACCCTACTTTCAAACATGACCTTAATTGTTTTACCAGGAATCATGCATTAAAATCTGGGTCAATATTTCATTGATCACCCACTAGTTCCTTTATGGCCATAGACACAAGGCAGAAGAGCAGATGGTGCTAGCTAACCTGCGTGTCATTTCAAGTCAGCAGAACTGTCCAGGAATCTCTCTTATGGGCTCTTTCAGGCTTCATGGCCCCTCCCAATAAGCCCGTGGACTAACATAAGATTCATAGACTATGGTCTTGGGCTTCTTTGCTTGTATTATTTTAACTCTTTAATATAATATTTTAAAAAAAAAAGATAAAAGCTAAATTAGACTGATATTTCGTACCCATCTAGGAACGGTGTTGGTGGTTGCCATCTCAGCCTCTCCCTAACCACAGCTTTAAGGTAAGGCCATTGCTGGACACCATAAAAAAAAACCTTCTTCTTAGCTTTTTTTTCATTGCCTCGGGATTCCTTACAGAAAGGTCACGATCCATTCACAGTAACAACAGGTGTTTCTGTTCCACTGAGAAATATGTCCTGTAAGGATGCCAAACAAAGTCTAAGCAATAAGATAATGGAACAGCTGTAAATTTCTATCAGGACTAAAAAGTTCTAAATTTATCGTAGACGTATCAAAGTTATGTTTGGCCCTGCAAGGATAAAGTTAAATGATGGCACTAATCCTGAGCATCTATATGTTAATATTGTTATGCCAAAACATTTATATACAGGAAACCGGGTGCTAGCTCACAGGTAAGTGACTGTTTGAAAATATAATTAAAATTGTTTTTAAAATATTTTTTGTTCAAAAATGCATCAAAATGATATTTTTTTTATTATTTAAAAATTATTTTTTACATCAGCATATCAAAATGATCTAAAAACACCAATATTTTTTATTTTAAATAAAAGATAAAATAAAAAAAAATCATTTTTCAAACGCACTCCCAAACACCCCCATACTCAAATTTTAATTTAGAATGGCTAGGTGTAAATAAAAACATAAAGGCTTATGCTAAGAAGCGAGTTTTAGACCAAACCATGTATAAGTTAAATTTAGTGGGCATATTGCATGCTTATTAAACCGGTATCACTCAGCAGGTCAACTCTTAGTAACCCAGAGCCTTGATGTGGTCAAATTCGAGTTAGACCAGCTCCAAGGATTTTCTCTAAAACAAAAAAAACTGAAACGGTGACATTTTAGTAAAAATATCAACCCGAGTTGATCCGATGACCGGCAAGTCAATGACTCAATGACTCGACAACCCGAGTTTTAAATTGCATCAAACTAGAGTCAATGGAGAATCTGTGACTTGTTCCATTGTTGAGCTAAAATAATTTTATGTTTGACCACATTCCGGATTTCGGCCAGCTGGTTTACTGACCCTTGAATGAACTACCGAGATCATTCTCGTATACGAGTCAGAATTTATCAACCTGTGAGAGTTTCTTGTATCGACAACTAAGAATCGTATGGCCTGTAAATTTTTAGCTTGAACAATCTCTTGATGGCATCTCATAAAACTTGCAACCTTATTACGTCCAGTCCATCTATTATTAATTATAATTTATAGCTAGTAAGAATATAATAGATGGGGGAAAACAAAGAACAAGATACGAAGAAATGGTGATCCTGATCACATACTTTCAGCTGGGAGAAATTGGTGAAACTAGGGTTTTCAACACAGTTGACCTGGGATTTAAGTTCTGGATATATAGCTAATAACGGCGGCGAGGGAAACTTCCCATGAGACAGATTGATATGGCTCGGTGGCACATTAAAACATCAAACACTTGACATGTGACAGTAGTTCCTAGGCATAAGGCATAAAGCATTCTTCTTGTGCATGGTGATACCCGGCAGAACGTCGATGTCTATGTCTTCAGCTTTCAATCCTGGTGGCATTTCCCAGTCAAAGCTGCAAAGAAGATTAGCAAGTGCAAGCTCCACAGTCACAGCTCCCATATGTATCCCTGGACAGCCTCTTCGACCAGCACCAAATGGTATCAGTTCATAATCTTGTCCTTTAAAGTCTACAGACTTGCTGAAGAATCTTTCAGGATAGAACTCTTCTGGGATCTCCCACGCTTCAGGATCCCTTCCAATCGCCCACGCATTCACAAAAACTAGAGTTCTAGCTGGTATATCATACCCATCTATGCTGCAGTTTTGTGTTGTTTCTCGTGGAACGAGTAATGGAGCCACTGGATACAATCTCCATGTCTCTTTCACCACTGCCTTCAGATATGGTAATCTTACGAGATCATCTTCTTTCACGAGTCTTCTGTCACCAAGTAAGCTTCTAACTTCTCGTTGAACTTTGTTCATCACTCTAGGGGCCTTCATTAGAGCTGTCATGGCCCACTCCAAGGTGCCTGCACTTGTGTTTGTACCGCCAATAAATATGTTCTGCCAACCAAAAAGAAAATCTAAATATATAAGATGCGATGCATGTCTTTTTCTGGGAAGAAAAGAATTTCTGAAGAAAGCAACAGGGGATAAAAACAAAATGAATTGAGAAATTTATTGATGACCATTAGCATTGCTTTGATGTGGTCCCAGGTGAGATAAATTGCAAATGAGCGTTCCTTTTTAAGGCGAAGTAATACGTCAATGATGTCCTCTTGCTCAGGTTTGGTTCTGTCTGGATCCAGGTGCTCGTCAATTATTTCTTGGTAGAAAGCATCAAATTCGCTGAAATTCTTCTCCAGGCGAGCCACCAATCCAGTGAGTTTATCGATCCATCCCATGAAAGGTATATAATCCGAAACAGAAAAGCTAGCCATGATGGCCTGTGCTTCATGAAGAAGGATATGAAATTTACTTCTTTCACCCCCTTGAACCTCATAAGTCTTCCCAAAGGCAACTCTACAAATTATGGAGCTTGTAAGGGCCATCGCTGCCTTTCTCAAGTTGGTAGACTTGGAAGCATCGGCATCTTTCGATATTCTCTGAATCATACAAGAAACCTCATTTTCACGAATGGAATGAAAAGATTGCACTCGTTTCAAGTTGAAGAGTTGAAGAGCACTAATCTTCCTCATCTCCCTCCAATAATCACCATGTGGTGTGAAAATCAAGTCCAGGCCGTTATAGGACAATTTTTGCTGGCCAAGTAAGGAAGGCCTGCCAGAGAACTCCAGATCATGCGTTCTCATAACCTCTTCGGCCATTTTAGCTGAAGACACCACCAGGGCTGGCACAAAACCTAGTCTCAAGGACATGAGCGGCCCATATTTGTGCGAGAGTTGCCAGAAGTAATGGTGAGGGGGTGATTTGCACAGTACAAATTGATGCAAGTTGCCGATCAATGGAAGTCCATAGGGACCAGGAGGAAGAAGAAGTTTTCTTTTGGTTTTGTACGTCTGGAGAAGAAACAAGAGGAAGATAAAGAAAGCTCCAACGAAGAAAAGCATCGCCATTGTGGCCTATAGCTTTGTGGTGTGTGATAGTTTATGGTGTTGGAAGAGAAATACTGACAGCCTATTTATAGAAATAAACATGAGAATGAAGCTGGAGAATGAAAAGAATGATTTTATTTTATTAGGTATTTTTAAAAATATATTTTATATATTATAATTTTAATTACAAGTTTTTTTATAAATCTCAAGACCTAAATAACTAAGAAAGTAAACGAAAAAAAACCCAATTTATCTAGAAATAATCCATTTTTCTTATTTCCTCCCCTGCCATCTACCACCCGTTGAAGTAATTAATTGGGAGAGCGGTTGCGGTAACTTTTTAAAGTATTTTTTGTGGTAAAATATATTAAAATGATATTTTTTAAAAAAAAAAAATTATTATTGACATCAGCACTTCAAAATGATCTAAAAACACTAAAATATATTCATTTAAAATAAAATAAAAATTAAATTTCAGCAAAATGACAGTTTGACTGCAGTGCCAAACGGGCTCTGATTGTCTTAATCCTATACTCGATCAGCTTTTGAGGAAAAAAAAGGTTGCTTGGACTTTCCTTAATTATGTGTGTTGCATCAAGACGTCGGAGCACAGTAATTCTCTTCTTTTCTTCTAACCATTCCGCAATCATTTCACTCGATCAACCAGGTGTCCAGAAATTGTATAATTGAAGTTAGATCGTCAGCACTCCATTGCATTACACATTTTTTTTATTTTGTAAATGAAAAAACATATTTGCCTGGTTACAATGCATCCCGTGCGTATCTAGCTGCAATGCATCCGAGGGTGGTCCCTGGTGTTCATATGAAACAAGGATGTGTCTGCGATCCACCTGTTAGAAATACCGAATTGTATCTCTAATGTTTTAAATGTGCTTTGAAATCATTTTAAAAAAAAATTGAATTTTTATTTTATTTTAAATTTAAAATTTTGGTTTTTTTAAATCATTTTATAGCTGATATCAGAAATAATTTTTGAAAAATAAAAAAATATTATTTTAATATATTTTTAAAATAATTTCAATGAGTACACATACAAACCATAGGGTGCTTTTTTTAAAAGTTGTTTTGGGATTGATATATAGGTCCACGTTCCGAATCGCTAGCTTGTTAATTTGAGTTTCTACTCTAGAGTACCACGTTTTTGTTGATAGCAGCTCTTGTGGACACGTGCTGCCGACAGATGCTTTGACCATTCTAGGATGATGGCCTCCATTTTTATCCATTCGATTTGCATGGCAAAATGGATAGAGAAGAAGCTCAATTTCAATGTTTCCACAAACAAGCTCGGCCAACTTACATTGCTCGTGTGTACGCAGGGATGGGTGTAATTTAAGCCCAGCCCATATAAGCCTGTGGGTCAGAAAATGTTTTGAGTTAAAGATCATTGGGTCATAATGCAGATGTATTGGTCAAATTAATTTTATTTTTCTAGTCACATATCCTATCTTCAACATAATTCTCCTTGAATAATCCCAATTGATCATTTTATCATAAACCTTGTTGATATTATTCTTTAGAGTTACTGATAATTTATTCCTCTTCTTATATCTTTCTATACAGCGAATGATTTTAAAATGTGATATTATATGATATGAAATTACTCTTCCAATATATTATGAGTAACAATATAAACTTAAACCCTTTTTTTTTTAAACATGGATGTCCGGATCAACTTGAGCGTAGCTTGACTAATCAAACAGGTTCTAAAATTAATGACCAGTTAAAATCTTCAGTAACCCTCAAATAATTTTGTACAATATATTGCACATTCTTTTTACTGTTAGTCAAATCAAAAGGCAGCCTTCAAAATTAGATATTGCACATTCTTTTTACTATTAGTCAAATCAAAAAGCAACCTTTAAAATTTATTTTTTTCTTGACACGTTTAATTCTATTACTAGTAACTCGACTTTTGATAGATTAAAAATAACTCCTAGCTTGTTATTAAAAATGAGATCATATAATGCTTGAACTAGTTGAGGGTTGCTAGACCTTAACAATTCCAGATGATGCAATTTATGGCTCATAACAAGCTGATTTTCAAGTATTGTTATTACTAAATAATTGATGATTGAGTAATCAATCTATCATGCAGAGTAAGAAAGCACATCATTGAAGCAATTCTCATCCATGCCCAAACTCTCTAAATTGAAGGATTACAATTCATTCACCTTTTTTTATGTCATCCATTAACCATAGGCTTGGTCATTCTAGATCAATCTTTAGATTTTGCACATCTTTATTAAGCCTCTTGTTCATATTTTTTCTATCCACTTACCATAACCTTTGAAGATTCACCCATTAATTTGTCACTTCATTCATGAGAAAATTATTATTATCGATTTGACATTGATATGAATTTGAAGTGTCCTATTTTTTTAGATTTAATATAAGGACATATTATTTAGAAGCCTAACATCCTTAAAATATTTATCGTTATCATCCCATGTGACCCTTTTCAACACTACCCTTATCCATACACTTCAACCCTTCATTAAGTCTATTTTTTTATAATTGAAACAACATATCATAAAATTTATATGGATGTCTTAACTTGCTATGTATAAAACAGAAAGCATATAACTTTTTTCATAACAAATATGTATTAGTGACCAATCTCTTTCTCCTCAACGTATCTTTTTCCATCTCTTCACTGACAGTCATGGTTTACCATGACTCTTACACACATATGACTTGTCCACGCATCGTTTTTGTTATTTTTACACTTCATATATTGTCTAACAAAATTCTCATTTTGTTAGTAGCAATATTTTACTTATAATTGGCCGACAGGTCATGAACTTTAACATAAAATTCCATACAAATAAACAAGACTTGTGTTGGAAAATTTTATTCTCACATTTGGTGCATAATCAACACATGGTTATCAAACATCTAGAATGCACCCTTCTTAACACGATTCAAATCAAATTAATGAAGTAAATGGAATGGATAAAGTCTTGCATTTGATTCCTTTATACACATACCTTTCTCTAGCTTCCATGATTTTACTATTTTACTCATTACTACATTGAGATTAATTACTCAATCTATGAAAAATCTTCTAACTAGACACAAGATATATGATTGAGTTTCTTTCTCAATCCTAGCTCTTTTAAGCATCGATTATCCCCCTTCATCTTTCATGAGAAGAAGATTTTCAAAACTAGCTCCATTAAATCAAAACAACCATACAAGACTTGAGTCTTTTGTCCCACAACAACAAGTAAATACATCCCCTTTTTGCAATAACAGGCCTTGCCCTCTCGACCATGAAGAGACTTCATCAATGATGTACCATCAACTACAAATTATTTTATCCATTGTTTCTCAATTAATTAGTTTTACAAAATAAGTTTTAAATCACCTTATTTCATCTTTGTTATAATTGTGCAATTAATTCTTATATATTTACTATTTGTTGATTATTTGATCATGGCTTAAGAAACTAGAGATTTTTATTCATCCTTCATTAAAAAAATAGTATTTAAAATATATTTTTTTACATTGGAAGATGCTTCAAGGTTCCCACATTAGTCATTTGTCACATGGTATCCAACTTGCAATTGCTAGACATCGCATGCCCATCGCAGATCATCATGGCGGGTGGGTTACCATGTGGTCATACATGTCATTCGGGTAGTCTTCTTCCACGTGGCGGTTGAAGATAAATTAGTAGCTAACATAGTTTGGTTGCCTGTTTAGAATCTTTAATGACATTGTGACTCAAAATTATTTGTCCTCTTAATTAATTGTTGGATATGGTAGCCCTATGGGACAAGGAAAAAAATCCTTGTAATTTATTTATTTAATTTAATTTAAATGAAAACTAAAATTGCAAATAAACATAACCGGTGCATATCATTATGTTTGATCTAGATCTTACTAATAATTGGGAAAATAACTAAATCTAGAAATTTAGATATTTAAATAATTGATGATTTTAATATTTTAAATTTGAAATTCGATGGATGAATTGAATAATTTAAACATCCTTAATTTAAATTAAAAGCAACTTCCTTTAATTGTGAAAGCTATTCTTAAGATTTCATAATTAATTGCATTTTTTTCATCTTATAATTCGCTATTTTTCTTCTTCTTATTCAACATAAAAATAAAAAGGTTAATCTTCCCTTTATTTTCTTCTACTTTACCTCTCTATCCTTTCTTCTCCAGTCCCATCTAGTTTTTCTCCCCTTTTCTTCTAGTGCTTTTTCTTTGATTTCTCTTTTCAAACTAGCATTGAATATTTTTTTAAAATATTTATTTAAAACACCGCATTTTTCAATTATATTTTTTTAAAAATTATAATTGAAAAATGCGGTATTTTAAATAAATAATCAAAATGGATGGCTCCCTTATTTTTAAACAGCACATTTTTTTTTATTAAATTTATCTTACTGAAATTGTAGTGAAGATAATCAAAACTTCAATTGAATTCTTAGATCTCATACTTTATTTTATTTATTTTCTTAGAATTTATGCGAATCTATTTTTTTTAAATAATTTAAAATATTGCATTTGTTAACTGTGATTTTTACTAAACTATATTATTATTGAAAATATTTTTTATTTGTACTTAATTGTTAATTTTTATTTTAAAATATGCAATTTCTTAAAAAAATATCTCTTCAGTTCTCTAACTCTCTACATATAAATCCCATCTAAGCGCACTGAAAATGGTGTCAGTTGGCTGTAATGAGACAGCTCGCACTCAGTCAGACAACTCCGTTTCCTATTTTCAAGACACCGTGTTTGGATTCTATTCCTTTCCCACCAAACAGCCCTTTGCCCCGCAGCTTCTAGAAATCTTACAACTTTCCGTTGTTCTTATAGCATAAGTGTCAATTTCTCAACAACGTTATTCATCTCACGAGTCACGACAACTTGCATTATTGACTAAGGAGTGGGTTCCCTGCCCAGTCAGCACATGCTCCTCTCTCCATGATGGTAAACTTGACATCGGATTAGCCTGCAATAAAACTGGATAACGAGTAAAGTTTGTTTTTTTAATGTTTTTTTTTTAAATATATTATTTTTTAATTATTAAATATTTTTCTAGATATTTGTATATTATTTTGATAAGTTGATGTCAAATATAAACTCTAAAACATTAAAAAATATTATTTTAATATATTTTCAAATTAAAATATATTTTTTAAAATCACTAACACAATATTAAATATGTTATAAGAACATCAACTCTTTTTTTTTTTTAAATATAAAAGTTATTTTGATAAAAAAAAAATTAAAAAATAAATCGAGGATTGAATTTTAATAATTTTAACCTGACTTCTTAAAAGTATCCACCAAATGTTTTCTTGCAAATCCTAAATCTACCAAATTTAAGAATAACCTTGAAATTAAGCAGAATCTTACAACTATATTACTGTTGTTGCACGTCGTGGATCTTAAAGCCTGTTTTTAAAGTGTAACTAAAGTTATTTTTTAAAGTGTATTTTTGTTTACAACTATATCAAAATAACATATATTTTGTTATTTTTTTAAAAATAATTTTATATCAACACATCAAAATTATTTAAAAACATCAATAAAATTATTTAAAATAAAATAAAAAATCATTTTTTTTTCAAAAATATTTTAAAAAACCAATGTCAAAACAGTCACTTCGGTACAATTGGAATTTGGAAATTGATCTATAAAGGTTATTTCTTGCTTTTACTAGTAATTGTTTTGGCAATTGCCCATGCTCGTAGGCCGTAGTGTCCGTCGGGGAGGTGATATGCGCATTGCGCACTCCTCATCTTGATAATCACACTCTTACTGACTTCTCTTTCTTTATATAACCTTGGATAACTACAACCTTACTTAAAACTATCCTCTCCATGTTTTTTCTAGCCGATGTTATATTTTTGCTGATTTTCATCGCAGGTACAAGGATCAAGTTTGTACATAAATTCATGCAAATAAAGATTTAAATGTCTGTTTATGAGTGTGTATAGTTTTTTTTAAATATCTTTTATTTTAAAAATATATTAAAATTGTGTTTTGGAATTTAAACATTAAAATAACTTAAACATAATATTTTTATTTTAAAAAAAAATATATGATTAAAGAAACCGGCTTAAACTGAGTGATAAACTTAATAATCACAACATCTTAATGGCACCATCATTAAAAATCTGAAAATAATTAATGTAGACGTGACTATGAGATAAAAGTCAAAGACAGCTAAGATTTTCCCAGATCGGACTAACTCCTGTAGTTTTACAAACCAAATACGACAAATGATTGTTGCTAAAAAAACCAATTAAGTAAATGAAACGACAACGTTCAACTTAATTACAGTCTAACTAACAAGAAAATTCTCTTGTGAATTTAAGTAACTTCTCGCTAGTCTCGTGATCAATCCGCCAGATAAACTGACCAGCATTTAAAAATTAGAAAAATGGGTTAAGAAAAAAAACTACTAACCACCATTATTCAAAATGATTGATCCAAGAAAATTCAAGATGGGGAGAATTGGCAAGGATCAACTTTAATTTTTCTTAAAAATTAAAATAATATTATTTCAATTAAATAATTTATCAATAAATAAAAGAATTAATATAAGTTTGGATGAGTGAATCTATTTTTTAACTTTATCAACAATAAATGTTTTTTTTCTCAACCACTAGTTTATATATTAAATTAATTAGGTTCCAAATCGAACTGCTGATTGAGGTTCTATAACTATGCTCAATAAAAAAACAAAAAAAAACAGAAGCGTTGAGTATCTGACAGCCTTTTAACGCTTTTTCTCTCACGCTCTCGGACGGGCAGGGCAAAGAGAGCAGCAGAACATGCGATAAATTGGCGGATTCCAAAACAAGAACGAGTTAAATTTAAGTAACATGTTGAGGTCCGTGTTTCTCTTAGCTACAATTCCCAACAAGACACATCGAATATAGGTGGGTTACAGGTTAGTCTTAAGAGAGAGAGAGAGAGAGAGAGAGAGGGAGTGAGCTAGCGAGTAAGGTTTTTCTAGAGAGAGAAACAAGAAAAACATAAAAATGGGAAGATCTACTTCCTGTTTCAAAATAATCAGCTGCGGCAGCGATTCTGCTGGGAGAGATGATCTTCAACTCCCTGAGGTACCTGATTGGTCAACCATGATCACTTTCTTTGTCCTTCTACTGTTTTGTTTCTATGTTCGGTTACTTCTGTTTTATACCTGTCACTTGTTAATTTTGTGAGTTTGAGTGGTTATATTTGAGCTAAATTCGTGGATTCGTAGTTATGAGATGGTGGTGGCTACTAATTTCTTTCTGTTTTGTTTGTTGCTGAGAAATTGTTAGAAATAGTAAGCAATGTGTGAACGTGTCAAAGATCCTAGAAACTTTCAATTTTTGTTCCATGAAGTCTGATGTGAACGGTCATGGAATCTCAGTTACCGTGTCGATTAAAATCATGGAACGTTGCAGAAATTTGTAGCCAATGTTTGTTCTTAATCACGATTATTAAATCTTTTTATATTTGATTCAGTTAAGGTTTATTCAAGCTAATCTAATTTGTAAGTAGTAAATGTAGTATGGCATGATGATTTTTGACCGATTCAAGTTGGAACTAGGATGGGCACACGTAAGATCTATGGATATGAATGACTGAAATCATGGATTGATTGAAGGAAATTCTGTGGATCATAGTTTGCAATTTGCAATTGCTGGTGTTGATCAGGCATTATAAGATTTTTGTTGGTTGAAAAATACCTATTTTATTTGAACTCCATTGGTTTTGAAGCCTACGAGGCCTTTTGAGAAGTAATTCACCATCAAGAGTTACAGATACAGGTTGGAGTAAAAGGATGTATGTCTTAATGTAGTATCAGTTAGATGATATTTAAATTTCATTTCAGAGCAAGGGTTCAAGTGACAAGCGTGGATGGAGTTTCCGGAAGAAATCTGCCCGTCATCGAGTTCTCAGCAACACTATCATTTCAGAAACCACCCCTTCTTCAGTGAATAAGGATAGTCCAGAATCCACAATTCTAAACTTCCAACAACCAGACATTCCTCCTGCTCCAGAGAAAATTGCTGTGATACAATGCACTGATGAGAAACCACAGCTATCAGAGAAGCCCCAGCTGTCAGAGAAGCCACAGCTGTCTGCTTCAACAGAGCAGGAATTACCGGAGACCATTGTTGTAACCAAGGATAAGAATGAAGTTGATGACCATGTGGAAGAGTCTGTTGTTATTGTCATACAGGCTGCTGTCAGGGTTTTTTTGGTAATTTTATTTTGGTCAATGAAATGTTTGATAATGGAGCATCCTTGTTGGTAATTTTTCTTATTCATACTTCCTTCACAACTGTCTTCCAGGCTCAAAAAGAACTGCTCAAGCTTAAATATGTTGTTAAGTTGCAAGCTGCTGTGCGCGGTCATCTTGTACGGCAGCATGCCATTGGAACCCTCCGTTGTGTTCAGGCCATTGTTAAAATGCAAGTTCTTATTCGTGCTCGTCGTGCTCGTTCATGGGAAGAGCAGGTTGTTGGGAAGCATGGCAATCCTTTATCCGAGACCCCGGTAATGCTAAGTTTGTTTTAAGAAAACAGGACTGCTTTCACAAAGGTTTCTGCTTAAGGTTTCTATTTCACAATAATCTGGCACAACCCACTGTCTAAAAGAAATATATAGGTCTTCAAAACTTTCTGTCTGATCCTAAACTCTGCATGCCAAGTCAATATTCTCACATGGATAGTATTGCTTTGGTTCTGAAGACATCTTTGGAATATAATAGAAAATCACGAGTTCTCCATGGGCAAGTACGAAATGATATCCTAAACCAATGTTTCAAAGTTTTTACTTGTAGTTTAATGAGTTACCTTAGGATGTCCAGCAACTTTTCTTTTTCATTCTAGTTATTGCATTATGCCTGCTATAAATAATAGCTATCATAAAAGCTACATGGAGGAGAATTTTATGCCTTCCTGTTAAAAAAACCCAACATATATTCTAGTGCTTTTGGTAAAAAAATCTGTTAATACACTTCATGGACCGCAATTCTCCTCCTGAATCATCAGTCTCATACAATTGTTCTTTCCCTTTTCCTTTCAGCAGAAGGAATGCTCGGTAATCAAACCAACCACAACATACATTTCCATTGAGAAGCTGCTTAGAAATAGTTTTGCTCGTCAGGTATGGAAAAATGGATGCCTTTTGCTGTGTGCAATTGTGTTTATGTCAATTATCCGAAAAATGCTTACTTTTTGCTTTGAATTAAAGTTAATGAAGTCAACACCAAAGAGGAAGCCTATCCGCATCAAGTGTGATTCTTCTAAACCCAACTCTGGTTGGAACTGGTTGGAGAGGTGGATGTCTGTTTCATCACCAGAACCAACACCCAGACCAGATTTAATAACGGAACAACTGGAAATTGAGAAGAGCGAGATTGTTACCTCTCCAGTGCAAACTAGAGCCCCACCTGAAAGATTCTGCGAGTTGGAAGACTCAAAACCTAATATTGAGGAAATTGTTTTGTCATCTGAAAGTGAAAAGAATAATGTAATATCTGATGTGCCTGACTTCAAGTTTCAGGTGTGCCATCCAAACTCCCCTTTAGCAGGAGATCAAGTGGAGTGGCTGACTCAACCTGAGATGATTAGTAAATCTGACACAGAAGAAACCCCGATAACTATAATTTCACTTCCAAATCAAACTGTTGAATCTGAAGTAAATTCTAAAACAGTGACTGATTCTCTTCCATGTAAGCAAGAATTAGAAGGTGAACAACCTGATTTACCCAGACGTTCTTTGAAAAGGGGAGCGTCTGAACAATTGGATACTGAAGAAAAGAAGTTTGTGTATGGATCAAGGAAGTCAAGCAGTCCTGTTTTAATTGCTTCGCAGGCAAAATACGAGGAGCTGAGTTCAAAAGCCAGTTTGAACAGATCATCCAGTTTTTTGCATCAAGATAGTGGAATTGAATCAAACTCGGACATATCTGGGATAGATACTGAGTTAAGGACAAAGGAGCTTGACATGACAGAAAACTCAGTCTCCCATATTTCAAGGGTCCAATATGGTAGCTCTGAATGTGGTACTGAACTTTCTGTTACTTCAACTCTTGATTCCCCTGATGCATTTGAATTTGGAGCTGCAGAACTCGAGCACGGAGCCAAATTTTCAGAGGAAGAAACTCGAAATCCTAACAGGACAAAATTCCTGGACATCAAAGACAAGGATTCATCTAAGGATCCAGTTTCTAATTTGTCTCACGTGAAGGAGCCTGAGAAACTTGAGGTCATCAAAGGTGAATCAGCTAATACAATTGTTGCTGCTGATTCGACACGGGAGGAGATGAATCCAGAGATAAGTGTATCTGATGTCAAGAGAGAGCTGAGCTCTGAGACTGGTGGTCTAGCATATAGATCATCCCCAGAAGCTTCTCCCAGAAGCCACTTAACTGTTCCCGGCTCCCAAGGAACACCTTCAAGTCAGTTATCTGTGAAAGCTAAAAAGAGCAGAGCTGACAGAAGCAGTTCTAGCCAAAAACACAAGTCTTCATCAGCAAGTAAGAGATCTCCATCAAACCCAAATCATGATTCTGGTGCGAGTAGTGTGGAACAATTGTCCAGAGATCAAAAGAATGGGAAGAGGCGCAACTCAGTTGGTTCTCCAAAACCTGACAGCCCTGATCAAGAGCCAAGAGATAGCAGCAGCAGCAGTCCTTCTCTCCCTCGTTTCATGAAAGCCACAGAATCAGCAAGAGCCAAAGTGAATGCAAATAACTCACCAAGATCCAGCCCAGATGTCCAGGACAGAGATTTCATCAAGAAGAGGCATTCCTTACCTGGTGCAAATGGAAGGCATGGTTCTCCACTCATCCAGCGGTCGACGTCCCAAGCACAGCACGGTGCTAAGGGAAGTGGTAGCCACATTGTTCATGGTATTCTCTGACCTTTGTTTTTACTCATTTATGTTCTGTCTTGCACTGTGTTTGTGAAGGTTTTCATTTTCATTTAACAGATTTTGCTCTAGTTGGGGATTTTATTTTTTTTACTTCGATGCTGTCTTTATTTGATGAGATCACAAGATATAGGATTTTGGAAGCTACAACTGCATTTTTTAAAAGATTTAAAAGGATATTGTTCAATTGTACCGATATTGTTGGAGGATCTTTGCTGTTATTGCCATAAATTGCTTAGAATCCATTTTGCATGGTGTAACGGCTGGCGACCATCATGCATCATGAGACAACAGTTTGTTGTCAGATGGTTCATTTTTGCATGCAATTCTTTCACCTCAAATACTGCTGTAGTACATTTTTGCCAATGAGGCTGTAGTCCCCTGTTTATTTAGTGAAATTAGTCGATGCCACTTGAGTTAACCACCATGGCATTTGCTGACGCGATGCTAATGTGTTGGGGAATTTGGTAATCTGGGCATGCATTGGTCCTCACCCTGGGACAATCATCTTGAAAATGATCACTGCCGTGCTTAACTGCTCAAATTTTGCTTGTTACAGAGAAAAAGTGGCAGAGGTGAAAAATGCAAATAATAATGTGCACGACACAGTATTTTACTTGCCACGGGAAACGTAGAGGTGATTGTTGGTCCACAAGATGGCTCGCTGTGATGTTTTATACTTCAATTTTTCTGCACTTGGATGGCGCCTTTGTTATATGCACACTGGGAGTTTGGCAGGGGAGGGGGTATATATATAGAACTGGGTAAGGATTTCTTGTATATTACTGGAACCCTAAAAAATATATATATTATTTTCTCAAACTCTCCACTGTGGAGGTGTGGTCGTGTGTTTTGTTCAACATTTATTTTGTGGATATTGTTGAGGCTTGTTAAACATGTTGTGGGATGTGTATCTGTAGTTTGAGACATTATCAGTGAAGTGGGAGCTTTCCAAAGACCACCACTGGTTTTTTCAATAAATTCTTTATTTCTTGCAGTTTGAGACCTAGGTTAGATTTTTTGTTAGTTCTCTCCGTCATTACAAAAGGAGTCTTGCAGGTCTGCAAACTCCCTTCATGGAATGGACGCAGAGTCCTGATGGGAGGCATCACTTTCAAGCAGGCCCTCTAGTTCTGTCATCTTAAATGCTGCGAAGAGTGTGTTTGAAATTATAAAGTGTGTTTTATTTAGAAATATATTATTTTAAATACGAAAACAAATTAAATTTTTTAAAACATAGAAAAGAGAATTGTCCGGCTCTCATGTGCAGATAGTGTGCATCAGCAAGAATGCACATGCTGGTTCGATAACACTTTGCTGGGTCACTACTATAACAGGCCCGGGAAGATTTAACTTTACATAAGCTTTTGAATTCTTTTTCTCACAGAAAAAATAGCACTACCAATTAATTAAATTAGCAGAATAACAAAACTTAAAAACAAGATATTCGCGATTCTGTGTCGCATATTCGTGATTTATTTTAAGTATAAAATTGTGTTGTTTTATCAATATTTTTTTCCTGTTATTTCAATAATTCTTTCTTTTTATTTTTTTGTGCCGATAAGTAAAAATACCCTTTGAATTCCCATCTTTCCTTTTGGTTTCCGAGCTGAAATCCTTGAAAGCTTAGGTGACACGAAGCATGAGATTATGGAGAAAAAAGAATAGTCATAAGGAAAAAGGTGGTCCAAAACATTCATAGTTATATATAATGGCAAAAAAAATGGAATAAAATAAAAATTTAGGAAAATTTCCTGTTAGTTAAATAAAATGATAATGATGAGCACTTTACATTGAGAGAGAGAGAAAGAGAAGGTCATGGGTGGAATTACATATAGGTTTGAAACTTAAATATGCCTTTAAATTTAAATTTTTAATTATTAAAATAATAATTAAACTTCGCCTCTAAACTTAAGATTCATTGTTCTACAACCATTATTATTATTGTTTTTAAATGTATGATAATATATTTTATATTGACAACCTAAATCCTAAGATCCTAGTTCTGTCGTAGCTCGCAAATCCGATTGTCCTGATTTGTTTTCCTATTTAATCTTTTTTCGAACAACATTTGTAAATTGTATGTTTGAACAATATCTTACGGATAAAAAATGGAATTTGTTAAGCATTTTTCTGTAATTTTGTAAAACTCATCACGTGCTCATATAATGTTTTTGTGAACTCCACCACTATGAATTTCAAGAAAAAAATAATCAATAATTTTTCTAAATATTCCTTAAGGATTTTTTTTGACTTAAAAGATAATAATTAATAATTATATGATCTCCAAAGATGTGGTTAAACCTAAACTAATTTTTCTTGGTAGATTTGAGGTAGGCCGGCCTGCTGGCGAATAAGATTTTCTTCAAAGCATTTTCTTGCTTATTTTCGAGAATTCAAAATTTGAGATAAAACGAGATGCCTGGCAAAAGATTCTCGAGTGTTATGATACTTTGACCCATATCTGCCACGTTACGATGTCGTTTCCCCCTGTTGATATTGTTCTGCTGCCATTGACACTAGGCCGTTTGAGGATAAGCAAATATGTTTGCCACATGTCAACCTTTTTGTGGTGGAAACAACATCAGCCTACAATGTAAGCACCGTTCCCATCCTGTTTTTCACTTAGTTTAAAATTTAATTTAAAAAAAAATGATTTTTTTTATTTTTATTTTAAATTAATTTTTTATATGTTTTTAAATAATTTTTATATATTAATATAAAATAATAATTTTTATATATTTTAAAATGAAAAACATTTTCAAAATCAAGTTAACCACACTACAGAACAGTAATTAATCGTAGTTGTAATTAATCAAGTTAACCATAATTAAATGTTGCCTCCCACGAGAACACTTCTAAGCGCAGCCCCTTGTTTTGGGATCAACTTGTTTCTTGTTTTCTTCTACTTCCTGCCACTGATGTAGCGAGAATGGCATGCCCATTGATGCCCTTGAAATTCTGCAGAATGCTCCACGAGGATTTGTGCTGCTCACACTTTTTGGTATTCCGTTTAAAAAGTGATTTTGAAAAAAAATATTATTATTTCTTGATATTTTATATTATTTTTTTAAAAAACGTATCATTTTAATATGTTTAGAAATATTGTTTTTCTGAGTGCGGTAAAAATATATTAATTTATTAAAATATGTAGATTAATATTATTTTTAAAAAAACTAAATTATGCATGTGCTGACGCGACCGCAGCTTAACCTCTCCTCGGCCAACTGTCCTTTCGTTGTCAGCCCAGGAAATTAAAAAAAAATGGTCAGAAGATCATTTAAAACAAAATTAGTCAAAACAAACTCCAATCACGTTTAACTAGCGTGCCACTCACCTCCACTAGTCAGGTTTGTATTAGTAAATTTCTCAACAATTTTTGCCCTTGGAGATTCACCAGCATTTCATCGTCTCGTCCTTGCTATTAAACTAGCTATTTGGCCTTGACTCTCCGCTAGTTGTTTTTAATAGATAAAAGAAATTGGTGATGAAGATGAACTTTTAAAATAAATCTCAAATACGCTACCAATGTTACCTGTTTTTTTTACTTCTCTTCTATATCTTTCAATACAATCTCGCTCTCTAAAAAATTATATTTAATTGAGTGTTGATTTGAGCTCGATTATGGGGAAAAATGAGAATTAATTTATTTTTTTTGAAAAATTATATTATTACAATATACAATAAATTACGAGCGTGTGAGCCAATAAAAAGAGACATGAGATTTATATTATACTAAATTTTCCTATTTACTTTTTTTTAATATTTTTCTATTTCTAAAAAAAAAGAAATAAATTAAAAATAAACTAGAAAATCAAGTTATTAATTGATTTTAAATGATAATATTACATTAACCAAAGCTAATGAAACTTATACAATTTCAATGACGAGAATTATAACATTATATAATTTATTTTATTTGTCTATTTATAAAAGATTCTTTTTTTTTCACTGAATTTAAAAACATAAAAATTAAAGAATAGTTTTTAAAATCAGAATAATTGATTCTGTTAGTGTACAATGATTAAGTTATAATTTTCTAGGGGAAAAAAATCATACATATAAACTTCTCGACTCACGCGCTAGAACCAGAACACGCGTCACTCCTTCAAGCAAGTACACACTATAGATACACAAGAGATAAAAAGGAAAAAAGAAAACGGCGTGGAAACGGCAAAGCAAAAGAAAGAAAGAAAAAACAGAGGATCTAGGTTCCCTGGGATCTCTCCGTGCTCTCTTCTTCGATCGCGTATTGTCGTGGAATGGGTAAGTTATTGACAGGGAGAGATATTGATGCAGCTGTAAATCTAGTTTTCTAGGGTTCCGAACCCGGGAGTGGAGTTTACACTCTAATCGAAAATTAATTATATGGCGAGGGAAATTGGAAATTGAAAGAATCGAAGATTTTTTGTAAAAATGCGAGGGCTGAGGAAATCAAAAAGAGTTTGTTGGGCATCAGATGTTAATCTTTGTCAGGTAAAATTGCAGATTTTCGAAGAAGTTTATAAATTTTAACAAAAAAAATTAATTTGTTGAATTCATTGACTAAACGAGAAATCAATTAAAATGATGATGAGTTTGAATGCCATGCAGTTGCAGAGTAATCTCTGCTATATTACTGGAAATAAATGTGTTCGTGTTCGCTGATTTAGCTTTGCTTCGTGTTGTCTGTGTTTATCTCACTTACTCTGATGGCGAGGAATCCGATTCTATGGTGTATTTTCTGATTGTTTCATTGCATTTCCATGTTTTAGGAGGCAAGTACTATTAACTGCATTACATGTAATTTAGAATCCGAAAATCAGAAGCTTCTTGTGTTAGGAAAATCACCAGTTTCATATTTATTTTTTGAATTTCCTTTTGAACTGAAAGTGAAAATCTGTGGGTGTTTTTAAGCTCCTTTGCATAAAAATGATATCTTTCGTTTGAGAGGCATCAATGAATTTAGAAGAATTCAGTACTGAAAGTGCTTTTGTTTATCTTTGACGTTTCTTATAGTCTGCATGATAGTGGGGTATGCTGAATTTAAGGATAAATAGAAGCTTTCTTGGCTAAAAATGTTTTAATTTGTTCCAATTTGATATTTTTTTAATTACAGTCACATGAATTGAGTTATCAAATGCTATTGTCATCTTCTAATTCTCATGACTTTGCACAAAGTGCGTGCTAACCACCACAGTATAGTGGAAAAGGTGTCATGTTTTGAATTAACTTCTAAATATTTTTCATATCTCTGCTTTGTAAATAATTTGTTATGTTTTGAGTAATAAAATGCTTTATCACCAGTTTTGTTTCTCCTTTAGTTCTTTGCGCTTTAACTTTGGAATTATAGTTGCCTACAAACTCATTTATGCATACGTGGATGTATGAATTGTTGTTTTGGTAAAATCTACTTACACATTAAGTGTTCCTGGCTGCATAATTTAAAAGTGCAGATATTGATGCTGTTATTATGCTTTGGTGGTAAAATTTTTGTGATGAGATTACTGGTAAAGAGATCCCTGTCACGAGGCAAAATATATGCACATGCATGTGTTCCTAGGATGATTGAGAGAAGAGGGTTTTGAATTTAGCTGGAACTTATGCTGAAAGTGTGCTTATATCTGTGCTGTAGTAGTACAGTAAAGGTGCAACTTAACTGTGTTTTCTTAATTGATTTCCTTCTAAATTTCCTCATTTTCTCTTTCATCTGGAAGGGGGGCTAACTCCAAGATTAGAGCTGCTTTTTAAGAAGGGAGTCAATTATGGTATCCTGATTGATAAGATCCACAGAACCACTGGGGAGGCATGCTAGAGGATCAGACTGAATCAGGGGACCATGTTCTTGGCTGACAGCCAATAACCATGAACATTGTGCTCTTATAGATTGTGGCACATTATGCACCTCCAAAATCTCTGACCTGATTAAAGTTATCAACAGATTTTAATACACAGCATCCTTAGAGATAAAATCTATTTCCATAATTTGAGTGATATGTGATCTCTGATCCAGGAAGCATTCTCTATTATCACAAAGACGAAATTTCAAACACAAATGTTAGCAATGTCAGTTTTATCTGGTGTTTCAATGTTGCTCCTTGGGGCTCATCCTTCTCTCTTCTGCTTGATTCTTCCCTTTGTCCCTTTTTCTTTTTCCCAATCATTACTTTTCCAGAAAAGAATCAATCTGCTTGGCATTGTATCCTATAATTGGACATAAAAAATCTGAAGTGATGGTTTCCTGGATTTGGATCCTATGTATTCCTAGTTCTGAAGGAATCAAAATGGGTAAATGAACATTGATTCCTCTCTAAAACTGCCAAGAGATTCAGCAAATATTGAACCAATAAGTTCTAAGCTCTACCTGCCAGAGGTAGAGACTCAAGCTGATTTCAGAAACGTTCATGTAAAGAGCAAGTTCGAAAAGTATATGCATCCCTTAAACATAGCCACTGTGGTTGCAGCTCCCATTTGAAGTTCTTAAACCCATCCACCTTAAAATTGTCTATTATTCTTGTCTCTTGCTGCCGAGTCATTGGCTGCTTATATAATTAACCCATGTTTTATAGTCTTCATATAAACTAACCATTTGTTGGTTGTTTAACATGGTCCAGCATCTTGCATTCATCTCTAATGGTTGTTTAAAATGGTCATCTTAGTTATCAGTTTACTGATTATGGCCAGTTCAAGATGTGCGTAAAGGAATAGCATGAATGCGTGTTGTTCAACATGGTACTGTTTTTCACCTGAAAAGATGTGATTTTTCTGTATAAGCTAACACTTGCTTTGTCATTCCTGTGTATGAGTTCCCTATGTTTCAATTACTCCATGTTGTTTCTGAAGTATAAAAAGGATGCTGACTTTCATTTAAGAAGACCTGAGTTCTGTATAAACTAATATTTCTTGTCATTTCTCTGTGTGAGTCCCTTTTTCTCAATTGCTAGATGGACTTTCTGTTGCATAACTGTAACAAAGGATTCAGACAGTAGCTATAAGGGCCCAGAAATTTGACTTCTGCTTCTCCCTTTACCAGGTAAGGTTGTTCCTGTCAGAGGAATCTCCTTCACTAGTTGGGTCGGGTGCTCAAGATCACCTCCAAGCAAAGTTGCCATGGCCATCTCATTCAGCTGGAACCGATGATTTTCAGCCCCCCGGCTTTGAAGGAAGTCATCCTGCTTGTCAATTGCAGATTAAGGTGTCAGAAATCCCTGTGATAAAATGGAAATGTCCACCCAGGGTAAGCCACAGTCTTGTAGTCTTTAATTGCCAGTCCCTTTGGTTTTTAATATCAATTATGGCGTTGAAAGTTTTGAACTATCACAGCTTGTCTCAAACTTGACTTGGCTAGTGGTTTCTGGGGAGGAAAGTAAAGAGATGGAGTTTCAAAATCATAGAGAGATGAGAGTGCTTGAAGCAGTTTATCCTCGACCATCTGCCATTCCTCCAAAGTTTGCTACTTTTCTTTTTGCCTCTCACTCTCTTTCTGAGTTCTACTTCTTGAACTGAAAAGTTTTCTATCTGCAGCCCCGCTTTTTCTGTGGACTTGGAAAGCTCTCAGCATACTGATCATCAAATTCCTCTGATTCCTATTACCCCCATTGAAGATGAAGATGCAGCAGAGGAACCATCTGGTGTAATGGGACCATCAATGGGTCCAATGAATTCACAAGCTCAACTATTAGCTTCTGGAGTTCCATCTTCTCAAAGCAGCATTCCCAGCATTCCAAATGGGAAATCGACTGCTGGAGTGCTCCCTGGTGTTGAACCTGGTGCAGTGGCTGCCGCATCTGCCGCCTTTGCTGCTGTCAAAAGCAACGAGCAAGGAAGTTTGATAGACCATGACCTGCTCATTAAAATTCTCAGCAACCCAATATTGATTGAGAAGTTGGTTACTGATTATGGAGCTGTGGCCAACGCACAGAACATTCCTAAGATCCCTTTGTCAGATCCCCAACCTCCTCATCTAACTGTGCCCAATCCTGCTCATATTCAAATGAATAGAGCAGAATCCAGTACGCAAGCATCATCAATTGCGACTCAAAGTGGATCATTCTACACGCAGCCAAATGGGACAGGAATAGGGGTTCCTCCTGGTGCACGGGTTCTTCCGCCAGGAGTTTCATCCTCACCTTCTATTGGATCGACACAAGCAAAGGACATAAGCTATTATAAGAACTTGATTCAGCAGCATGGAGGTGATAGACAAGAAGCACCTCAGCAGTTTGGTAGCCGTTACAATCACCAAATAGGTACAAGCCAAGATTTAGTTAATTCTAAGTCTAGGGAATCAAAACACAAGATCATGAAGCCTTGTATTTACTTCAACACTCCAAGAGGATGCAGGAATGGAGCCAATTGTGCATACCAACATGATTCATCGTCCCAGAAAAAAGGAAGTAGCATAGCAGAGGTGCAGAGCGCAAAGAGAATGAAAACGGATAGGGAGATCAGTAGCTAGTGTAATGTATTTTTTAGCTTTCATTTGAAAAGGGAAGATTAAGCTTAATCTTATTACTGCTCTACTTTTTATACCTTTTTTATTTCATTTATGGGTTGATCTTGCAGCAAAGAGTTCCTCTCTAGCGTGGAGCATCGAGATTAAATTTATGGGCAAAAACCATTGATAAGTTATGTGGATTCTCTTGTATCTATAATGACTTAATGAGTTTACATTGAAGTTGGTGGGGAGTTGATATTTTGAGCAATTGGCGTGCAAGCCTTTTGAATGTCACGTGTAAATGTGTGTAGAACCTTGGCATTATTGTTTGAGAGTATAGTTTTGCATGCTTTTTGAAAATGTTTTTTATTTTGAAATGTATCAATTTTTTTTTTTAAAAAAAACTAATACTGATATTAACATATAAAAATGATTTAAAAATATTTAATTTAAAATAAAAAATATTTTTTAAAAAACATTCAAAGATATTTTGAAACGTGACAGTTAACGTAAAACTTGTATCTTAGGTTTAATATTTTTTTATTTAGTTTTTGTGGTTACCACAAGATCGAGGTGGGGAATGTCCAGGGCTTTGCATATTGGATGATCCAATTCAGGGGTGTTTGATAGAGTCATAATATCTGTTTTTTAAAATCTGTTTTCCTTGAAAATATATTAAAATAATATTTTTTATTTCTTACAAAATTAATTTTCATATCACCATATCACTATGATATGAAAAATATATACAAAAATAGAAATAAATGTGTTTGAAAGTTTGACAATGATTGCTTTTTAAAGTATTTTTTATTTAAAAATATATTAAAATGATATATTTTTATTTAAAAATTTATTTTTGATATTAATACATCATACTAATTTAAAAATACTATATATATTTTTTTTAATTTGAAACATAATTTTTAAACTTTTTTAATGAAAACATGCTGAGCTTTAATTCTAAACCGGCAGACATTAAGGGGATGTTTGGAAAGCATTCAAAAAGTGTTTTTCAAAAAACAAATCCATTTTAATCCTGAAAACCAATTCTTAGTTTAGGCAAAAATGCAAATTCAGCATTCCACAATCAATCACACCTTATGTACAATACTGTTCCCACGAGACTTTTATTTTGTTGATGGCCACCCATCACCACCACGAAAGTTTTCCCAATCCTATAAACATATAACCAGCTCCCTAAAATTCAATGCATAGCACATACCTCTATTGAAATCAGACACCATATATGCTAAGGACCTTATGGTAATTGTCTAGCAACGATACTGTTAAGGCTATATATTTGTCTCATTTTTTTTATAGTTTGATTTTTTATTCAAATCTAAATTTCCTTTTCTGTATATTCTTATAATAAATCACATAATTAATACATGATGAAATAAAATAAATAACCTTCATAAGTTAGACTAAGAGTCACTTCGACAATAGTCCAAGACCTCCCTCCCACTTGACAAAAGTTTCCAAGAATAAGTAAGCTTTATAAAATAAAAACTGTCTCCACTCTCCACTGACTAAAATATTTCAAGTATGCCAGCAGGGTCAAGAAGGGCTTTTCCCTTCCTCTCATCCCAGGTTTAAACCTTGTCAGGCACGTCTGTCACCCCGTTGTGCCTTACATGCTCATTGGGTTTGCAGGATGTTCAGTGGGCACAGGGATTTAGTTATGGTGCACGCAAGCTGGCCCGGCCACCCGGTTATAAAAAATAAAAAAAATCAAGTATGAAATGAAGATTATTCGAGCACTACTTGTCATATATACATCAAAAATAAAATAAAAATATTTTAAAAGCTTTTTATTTATAGTGTTGTCTAAGATCCCGGCCATCAATCATTATTAACAATCTGTAAACAACCTGGACAAGAAATGGGAAGCTGACAGGTACCAGATTGCAAAATAAATAAAAGAGATGGAGGCTGAACTGTTCAATCACCATAGGAGCTCATCTTATATTTGCACTGTGAATTATTATTAGTGCATCCTTGATGCTTTTTTAAAGTCAGTCTGATATTTAAAGTTTTTTATTTGATTTTTTTATCTATGTGGCTTTCATTTTATTTTGTTTATATAAATCTTCATTTTCCTCGTATTTTTATTTTAAACTATACACACACACACACTAGTCTCTAGATGTCAATTAAGAAGAGAAGAGTTGTGGAAAAGGAAGGGAGGAGATAAAAAAAAGTCTGACATCAAGATATTTGACTTGAAAAGGCGAGTTTGATGGAGGTAGTATTTTTGATATAATCACATGAAAATAATATAAAAATATCAAAAATATTTAATTTAAAATAAAAATAAAAATATTTTTTTTCAGAAATACTTTTAAAATTATATAGTGTCAAATAGTCTAGCTGGAAAAAACAGATCAAAACTATAAAATTTGTTTAGATTTAATTTGATTTTTAATTTTGAGACTAATTAGAAAGTGTTTTAAGAATAAAAATGAAGTTATTGAGGTTTCATAATATTTTTTTTAGGATATTTAGGGGAAAATAATGATTGAAATTTGAGTTTAGAATACAAATTACTTGAACCAAGGTTTGTAATAGGTGAAAATTGTTACGGTAGACAATATAATCTCTGCCTAAACATCCATTAGCTTTGGAGGAAAAAAAATCAAGGAGATGACGTGTTGTCCAGTTAAGGCAAGGGTGCATGGCCTATGCCTTCATTTGTTTTTCAAGGCCTAGGAAAAACATTTTTACAGATATATTCATTTAAAAATAAATAAACTCCCTACTTTATTCTATTTTAATGACAATAATTTGCCCTTCATTTATTGTGAAACAATTTCTATATAAATCAAATAAATCAGCTTATGCACTTATACAAATTTTGTTTTTCAATACAAGCTTTTAAAATTGAATAGCACTATTTATTTACTGAAATAGAAACCCACAGCGTAGCGCCGAGAAATTAAGTCAGTTTAACTTCTATATGATCGCAACCATTTCAACTCCCATCAAAACATGCTGTACAATTTACTCAGCGGTCTTCCCTTCGAACCCTGTTGGGGTCAGCCATCATATCCGTCATCATCTTCTCGGGTGAATCCTCCCAGCTTGCAAAAGTTTTCATGTCAACCTACCAAAACCACAACGTTGTTTTTTCGTATTTAGATTCAAGTCTAAATTATTGTCACAACCTAACTAAGAACACATGCATGGCAGGTTACCTTGCGTCTTTGTGCAGTGAAAAGATCCTCTCTCTTCTTATATGATAATTGGGTTTCCCTTGCTTTACTCCCACCTAAGCCCCAAACCTCAACCTCTAAAATCAAAGCTTCAACTGGGAGAAACCCCTACAATACAGATTTATAAAATAGAAACAAAGTCCACAAAGGTGACAAAGGAACAAGATCAGAGGTTGCCTTTGGTGAGTAACAAATCTCAGAAAGTCAATGGTGAAAAAAAACAGGCCAGAAAAGGTTAGCAAGTTCATTGATAAACAATACTTACTGGTGAATGCAACAAGATAAAGGCCAAGACAAATTATTAAAACAGTAATTAAAAGGGAAAAATTGATTAGAAACCACTAAGTGTGCACAAACTAAGACCAGACAAAAATCAAGGTTTTCACTCATTATATTAGCTAACATCATTAACCTCTACCAGATTTGAGGGCCAAAAGTTCACTATTAGCAGTAATGCGGTTAGCCATTACACATTAGTACCTGATTTGGGAAAAGGGAACCGGGTTGGTAAGTTTTGTCAACTGCATGATGGCGAACTGTAACTCTGGCAAAGTCTCCATCGATATAAACTCTCTCATTCCCAATGGTTCCTCCAAATGCAATGCCCACAGGCTTTGGACGTGCCTCATAAGCTCTACCGGTAGGATGCAAGTGGCTGTAAACAAAGTTTTTCTCCTTCCCTGCCAATGGTTTCACAATCTGTCATAGAGGCCCCATAAGGGAAGCATTTCTCATGGATTTCAATTTGGCTCATCAACTTTCATTAAAGAAACGAGCAAGAAACAATTTGTGACCTCTCTCTCTACTCACTCATTTGAATCACATACCAGAAGGTGAGCACATGTGGAAGACTGGATCTATAGCATACAGGGTTCCAGAGGTTCCATAGAACATATCCCTATTTTCAAAACCCTGGTGGATGAGTGCACCTACCACCCATTTCCTACTATTGGTGCAATCCTCATTTGCATCTCCAGAAGTAGCAGAAATCAGAATCAGCAACGGACCAAGATAAGCTTCAACGTTAGACCAGAATCTGTTCAAGCCCTTCCCATGGAGAGATGATCTGATAACAAGTGTTTGGTAAAATTGAAGCAGAGTAGCAAGCAAATTCATAACTAAAACTGACACAAGAAACCCTGAAAGAGTGAGGGGGGGTAGCAACTGAAGCAATATGAGCAACTTTATAGATCACTAAATTTATTCAGGGCTCCAGCATAATGTATAAGTAAATGGGTCAAAAAAAAAGGGGGAAGATGACACACCGATAAATGAGATTCTCATCTGAAGCATCACTGTTACTGGGAAAGTATGGGTTAAGAATTTCTTGACTTATTGTACTCCTGATTGTAAGGGAAATTGCCCATGCTTTTCCACAGGTTAGAAGACGAGAGTTGCCTGCCTTTTCTGAAGAGATTTCTCTTAACGATGAGCTTGAAGACTCCGGTGTACCTTGCTGTTGATTGAGAAGAAAAATCAAATGAGATACAAACTCGTATAACTGGTCATAATTTTTTCATAGTCGTGTGGGGTAGAGGTAGTTAAGTGTAATATAAACCGAAAGCAAGATCATGGTTTCCTGTTTTATAACCAAAACATGAAAAATTCTAAGCTGGCTAACCCTTAATCTTTAACTGACATCAAAGCACCAGTTTTTGTGGTTTTGTTAGAATTAGATACCTCCGAACTAGTGCAGTTTTGCAGTCTTGCATTGACAAATTGTGTAAAACACTCCGTGAGGTTTGTCACTGTTGTCAGCATCCATGTAAGAAACTTTCCAGCAGGAAGTTGAACATCTAAAACCGAGACATCACAATCCCACAATTCCAATCCAAAACCACCTTCAGCACAAGAAACAACTGCAGATAACACCAAAGGACTAATATCTGGAAGATACAGACACTCTTTCTCTTTAAAAACATTCCAAGTTTTTGAATTCCACAACATAGCCCAACACATCCAAAGAAACATAAGCACATCAATAGGCAGAAGGGGGCCGTTTATCTTATAATCACCATCATCAATAGCTTCAACCTCCAGTTTCAAAGGAATTCCTGCTTTCACTCCCGTTGCGGAAAATAGTCTCAACAACGTATTAAGCAATCCTGAAACAGGCATCCTCCCACAGCATTTCAAATAACCTCTGACAAACTCAATCCAATTGACCCCTCCTTTATCAGTAATGAAAAACAGGTCTACAATTGAAGGACCCAGATGATTCAATAATCCCAAAAGGGAATCAGGCATTTTCAATGCTTCACATTCTGTGCTTTTATAATTCAAAGAGAAGCATTGCTGCAACAATTAAAATTACAAGTCAATTTCAAAAAACAAAATTCAACATCTAAATATGAAATGAAAAAATTTCTTAAGACTTGCAAAAAAAAGCTATTTCTCTCATACGATTATGCCTCAAGTAACTTCGAGATTGAACTATTGAGCAAGTAATGGCAATACAGGTGGGGGGGACAGCTTTTAGAGTGAAAAGCTGAATTCTTTTACAAGATTATTAAGAACCCATGATTTGTTTTTGGTGATTTTGCAAATACCTGAAGAGATTGAAGAGGGATTGCATTTGTTTGAGGATCAACAAGCTTAGAGAAAGCATTTTGAAGCAAGGAGGTTGATCCAGTGGAAGCTGCTAGACTTTCCACCTCCCTTTGTTCACTTGATACGTTCTGCTCCTTAGAAGACGATGCTCCCATTCTGGCGGACAATCAAGATTTCTTTTTTTCGTTAAGAATAAGTGAGTTTTGTCACTTTCCGTTTGATTCCCTAGAAAATCCAGTGAAACTCGCTCTCTCTCTCTCTCAGTTTATGATTTAACGGATAAGAAAAAAAAAATCGTTCTAGTCCTACACAGTTTACTCTGGTAAATAAATAATATAGAGAGAGAGGGAAATTAACATAATAATAATAAAAAAATATATATATATATAACTCAAAAAAATATCTCCACTCTATTTTTTTCTGTCGAAGACGTAACTAATTTTAAAATTTATTGTCTCTAGATATTTTTATTAATAATAAATAATAATATCTAAAAAAGTAAATTGCAAGGCAACGTTTAATGCTCATGAGAGGTTTGACAACCTGGCTTGAAAATTCAGCGATTGGAGACGGATATTTAGATACTGGCATGGTGCATAATAACATCTCCAACCCAATAGCTATACGAAGAGGCAAAATTATTTTTAATGATTATATGCATTTTTTATTTTCTCAACTTAATAACTATATTAATAGCTAAAATAATTTTTTTATATTTTAAGATGCTATTTGTACATGTTCTTGTAGAAAAGCTAAAAATTTAAAAAACAATATAATATTGTTTGAAACTAGAAAAAATAGTTGTATAATATTTTTTTATTAAGATAATTATTTATTTATATTTAAGAATTCATGAGATATTTTTAACAAGATATATATTTTTAAAAATTTATTTAAAAAAAATTATAATTAAAAATTATCTAATATTGTCAATATCATTTTAAATAATATAAAAAAACAATGAAAAAATTATAATATTGTTTGTTCCTGTAAAATTTGTTTTATATTATTAGTTGATATATATTAAAATATATTTGGCTATTCTAGATGACTTTTACCATTAAAATACATATAAATAAAAAAGTTATATTTGCATTATTCAACAAGTTATTTTATCAATTTGATTTCTAAAATAACATTTTGCATTGGATTTGCTCTAAAGACAATGTTTAAATTCAAGTATTTTTTATTTAAAATATATTAATATATTATATTTGTTTAAAAAAAAATATTAATTGTTTTAGATATACATAAAATAATAATCTTAAATAAAATAAAAATTATTTTTCATGAAATGCTGCCGTTACCAAACGGCGCAGAAGAAAAACCACAAGAATTCCGATTCTTATTTCGAAGTACTCCTCGCTTAACTTACTCGGAGCTCTGATCTAGGGTTTCGTTGGAGGGCTTTTTTATCAAATCTCCAGCCAATCAAATGCCGACACCTCCAGGTCCTTATTCCGGTGCCAGCACTCTCGCTCTTGTAAGCAACTCTCTCTACACTATCCAACTATCAAAGAGTTCATTCTCGTCCTTTCCTTCAAAAATGGAGTTTTTATTTTTATTTTTTATTTTTGTGTGTGTGTAGGTGGCGCGCGCATCAGCATTCAGTTTTGGCTTGGTTTATGGAAGTGTGAAGCTGAAGATTCTCAAGGTAGCTAATTCAATTCTTACTTGTTTAACCTTTCTTGATTACCCATATCTATTTCTGCTATGGGTTTATTTTAAAATTTTCAACTTGATTTTTTTATGGAATAATAAACAATGCTTAAGAATTTGATTAAGTTGACCTTATTATTAGTCTGGCAATTTTTGTTGCGTGCTCTACATGTTTCAGTTCAAATTCGATTCACAATTGAAGATGGTGCTGTTATCCTTAGAATGCATGACGCATGAATGCTGAATTTGTTGTTACATTTTATCGATTTCGTTGATAGAATTTATATCATCTTATCTTATGTACTGAAAGCATACTCAATCTCTTTTGCCTGCTAGATGAAAGCAAATTCACACACAAAGGCGGAAGCTAAGGCGCATCACTGAGGAGCTAGTCTTTGGATGATGAAATAAATAGCCATCGATCATTCAAATGGTGACCATAGGATCACTCTTATGCAAAAGATGACTCTTGGTTTTGAGAATTATGAGTTTTTTTTTTTTTATGAACGTGAATTTCCACATTTCTGAGTAAGTGAGATGGTTTTCTATAAATTGAACACTTGGAAGAACAATTATTTTGTGGATTCCTATATACCATACCATTAGGATTTTACAATCTTCTTTCTGAATGCAAAACAATTTTGCATTGTGATTCATATGTGCATGTAATTATTGTTTAGTAGCTTGTCTTTAGCTGTATGGTTATGCTGTTTCCAGGTTTGGTTCTACCAGTTGATGCCCTAGTAAGCTGCAGAGATAATTTTCTTGCTTGTTTGTGGGGTTTTCCTCTCTTTTTTTCTAATGTTTACGGGAGGGCATATAGCAAGATTCAAGATTATGTGTATACTGCTCATCCCTGTATGTTTAGCGTTAATCCTTTGATCACCTTTTTGTTCATAACCCATGCAATACTTGATCAAATAAGTTGGCTTCAATGTTCGTGAATCAGGATTTTCATCTCAGGAGTCAGGAATTTTTTGCTTGAAATCTATTAGAAATTTAAATAATGTTTGTGCAATATGGTTGTGATGCCTGGTGATATTGATCCTTTGATTATTTTATTGTCTATCAGTAATCTGGGTGATTCTAGTTAATGAACATTTCTCATTCATGATTCAGCACTCACGTTTCCCAAGAATATCCCTTCACAGCAGGTCCCGAGTTCGAGTCAGGGCGTGCGTGATGACAAAGAGCTTGCGATCTACACAGCAGGTCCCGAGTTCGAGTCAGGACGTGCACCCCTTGTAAGAGCCTGGAACAACCAGAGTTTTACTCGGTCACCTGGGCCCACAAAATGCACTTTCGGGGTATGGTTTCCTCGCATTAAAAAAAAAAAAGGTATATCCCTTCAGTAATGTGAAATCTAGTCCTGTATGTTAGCTTACTATGGCTGTGATGCTCGGTGGACGATGTCAAATCATGATGGTTATTTTCTTTTCATTGGGCTTGGTGGTGCTCACTGCTTGGTGTTTGAATCAAGTAGGGGAATGGATTTTGTTCACTATATAGATTTATCGTGATTATTTTCTTATCACATGATATAATTGATGGTTAACATGTTTGTAAGCTTTGCTCCATGCAAATTAGTTCCTTAACCTATAATTGATGGTTTCTGTGCTGTATGTAGCTGCTGGCATTGTTGGGCGCGTTTTGTATTCTGTTGCTTCACATGCACCCCCCAAAACTCGAGCATCCTCCGTCATGGTTCTTTTTGTTCATGACTTTTTTTTCTTGTATCCTCTTTACCTGGGGACCGACAAATTGCAGCCTGGTCTCTCTCCCGTGACTTTTTTGTTTGTTTTAAATTCTCTGGTTCTTCCCGATTATTTTTTCATGAGACAACATCAATCACTATGCATGCCCGTGACAAGGAATTTATTTTTTCATCTTCTTGTTCTTCACTCTTACCTTAAAATCAGGGTAGACAAGCTTGATCAGACCTCCCTATCTTTAGCAGCTTCGGATATTATAATGTTGATTGCAGTCTCTCTCTCTCTCTCTCTCTCTCTCTCTTTTTCCTTCCATAATTTGGGTTTGGCAATTCAAGTGAAAGTCAGATAAATCATATCGGCTGTTAGAGGTTTCATGAAAGTTACAAGTTATAATTTCTTGTTACTGAGGTTTCAAAATAGTTTTTGTTGAGTTTCATGCCAAACAATTTATTTTTTTAAGGTTTTAAATAAAAGTGTTTTTTAAAAAAAACATAGGAAAAAACCGTTATAACGTGAAACACACACTACATTCTTTTAAAAAATGATGTAAAATTTAGATTGCACAACACACCCTGACAAACAAACAGTTTATCACCGTTCTAATTGCAACCGACTCAAAATTAATGAAATTAAAAGGGGTGACATGTCGTTCAATGATGAAATTCGCTAATACTTCGGCCTCCTTGCTCGGTAAAGAAATAGAGAATGGGCGCGATAACATTGGCCATGGCCATGGGATGATCAAGTTCGGGGCTGTTTTGTGGACTGCGTTAATCCCCTTGGTGAGAGCACACACGTGGAGGGACCAGATTACCCAGTGGAAAAGGAATCTCTTCACAGATCAGTTCTACTTCTACCCCTTCCCTTCATGCGGATCCATATCACCTTTTCCCATTTATCTAATATATTTTTTAAAACAAATTATTCGGCAACTCTCGTATATCTCAATTAAATCTCTAAATTTTATATTTATAACTCCATAAGATTCCTATATAAAAAACATATGAAATTATTAATATTCATACTAATATTAATTTGGCTGGTGTAAAACGTGAATCTGCCTTACAGGTTATCGGTGGAATTTGAATTTAAAAAGGAAATGTTAAATTGTTTTTCAAGAATACGTAATTCAAAGCTTGAATATCTTAACCCAAGATTATATAAAAAAAGACTTATATTTGTGGTAGAATTTAGAAAAACTATAAAAAAAATTAAAAATATTGGTACTGCTAATAATTAATTTTTTTATTAAACTTGATTTATTTTAAATGCTAAGTTTAATATTTTATATTCTAAAATTTGGTCCAAATAGGGTTTTAGATTAAATTAAACTGTATAAAAATTAATTTAACGTGATATAATTATATATAACAAATTAAATTAAACTATATAAAAATTAATTTAAATTAAATTCACATGTAATGGTTTTGATTTAATATTTTGAAATATCGAATTGATATTATTTTAATTTAAAAAAAAATCTTGAAAGGATATCAATTTTTATCCACATAAATTAACGAGGACAGCCAGGAAGCGAGATGCAATTAATAACTTCATAATAAAGACAGCATTGATAATAATAGAACCTAACAGCTTGACAAACTGCAACCGACAACTTGCTTTCCAAAGCTACTTTTATCTTAACTAATGAAGCTTAAAAAATATTCACAACTTGCTTCACTTCACAAATCTCACTCCCCTGGTACACACTCTCTCTCCGTGAGAGGAAGAGACCAAGATGGGATCAGTGTCTCTGAAAATAGGAGATGGAACAGCCAGATTCAGGAGAGCAAGTTTCTGTTCATCGGCAGTGAACATTCTCATGCTCTTCTCTGTTGTAACCACTAATCTTTTTGCGCTATATGCCTTCTCATCTTCTCCAAAAGACCATCAAGATCACCTCATTCACAATCCCCATAAAAACATTTCTTTGATCTCCGAGCATGTCTCTTTAATACTAAGAGAGATCGCTTCTTCTCAGAAAAAGCTTGCCAAAATGGAAAAGGAGCTTTTGGGATATGAAACTATGGATATTTCAAGGCCCAATATTGCAAGTGAGCTCAAATTGTTCCTGCAACACCATCAACTCCCTCTTGGTAAAGATTCAAGAACTGGGATCACTGAAATGGTGGCTTCTGTGGGTCATTCTTGTGAGAAATCTGCAGACTTGCTGTCTCAGTATATGGTTTACAAGATTTCTGGGCCTTGTCCTGATGATTGGAGCCTTGGCCAGAAGCTGATTTTGCGCGGATGTGAGCCTTTGCCCAGAAGGAGATGCTTTGCCAAGTCTGTTCCTAAGGTGGGTCTTTATCGTTTTCCTGCTTCACTTTGGAAACCTGTTAGTGAAAAGATTTTAACTTGGAGTGGTCTTGGTTGCAAGAATCTTGAGTGCTTGAATAAAAAGAAATTGAGTAGGGATTGTGCTGGTTGCTTTAATATTACTAGTGGCTATGAGACTCAGAAGTTTGTTAAAGCTAGAGGCAAGAATGATTTTCTTATTGATGATGTGTTAGCTCTAGCAAGTGGAGGAATTAGAATTGGATTTGATATTAGTGGTGGGTCTGGAACTTTTGCTGCTAGAATGGCAGAGAGAAATGTGACTGTGATTACTAATACTTTGAATGTGGATGCTCCATTTAGTGAATTTATTGCAGCAAGAGGGCTTTTCCCGTTGTATTTGAGTTTAGATCATAGGTTCCCTTTCTATGATAATGTGTTTGATTTAATCCATGCTTCTAGTGGATTGGATGGAGGGGACAGACCTGAGAAATTGGAGTTCTTAATGTTTGATATCGATCGAACTTTGAGGGCTGGTGGATTGTTTTGGTTAGATAACTTCTGTTGTGCAGATGATGAGAAGAAGACAGCTTTGACTCGATTGATTGAGCGGTTTGGGTATAAGAAGCTGAAATGGGTTGTGGGTGAGAAGGTGGAAACAGCAGGGTCAAGGAAATCGGAAGTTTACTTGTCTGCCGTACTTCAAAAACCAGCAAGAGTGTGATGATTACTAGAGTTTTCACATGAAACTGAACGAGGTGAGAATATCGCTTCCATTTAGAGCTTTATTCACACAGAATTTCATGTGAGTTCGTGGCCTCAAACATCCTCATGAATTCATTCCAACATGCAATAAGTACATCAATTATTACTTCTCTCAACTGTAAACCAGCATTAGAAGATGATATCTGTGCTTTGTAATCCATTAACTGCTTTATCTTTTACTATGTTTTAGGGGATTTAATTATCCAAACCAAAAGAAATGTTAGGAAATGGAAAGTTCATAGTGTTTTTTTTAATCTTTGAAGTGCGAGTTCGTGTCCATGGTGCTTGTTTTAGATCTTAACCTGCGGTCTTTCATAAGAGAATCAAATTTTACAGCAAGGTTGCTGTTAGATTTTCTTGTCCAGTGCATAGGTTGACGAATCATCTGCCTGGTAGCTGTTATTCTGTACATTTGCTACATTCAAGGGATCTAAATTAGTTGATGATATAGCAGGGAACTGGTGGTGATTCATATTTTCTGGTCTGTCCTCTACATGCTACTTATCTCTGCTTCAGGCCCTTGATATTTGAGTGCCTCTAGTTCGGGTGTGTTTGGTATTGCGATTGCTTTTGTGGTTGAGGTTTTAAAAAAGCAGTTTCATGAAAAACACTTTTAGATGCGGTTCATAATGATTATTGAAGTGTTTGGTTAAAATTGTGGTAGAGTTTGAGGTTAATGAAAAACAGTTTCATGTGTTTGGTTACCAAGCTTTTCATATTCCTGTCAATTTGTGAAATTACTTTAAAGGGCATCGACATATACACACATTTAATTTTTAAAATTTTATAGATTTAATAATTATAATAACATAATATAATTTAAGAAGAATTGATAAAAAAAAATGTTTTTTTATGGAATTGATAATAGTTAAAAAAATATTAATTTGAATTAAACAATAATAAATAATTAGTTGGTTTTGTTAATTTGATTACTTAGTAATTGTATGGTACTCGAAGATAATATAAAATTCATGACCCACAGAAAAATGATAAGAGTATCTCCACCTGTGATTTTCTATTCTGATTGTTACTTTTTATTTTTTAAATGAGTTTCAAAAAAACAACTCAACCATCTTGAAGTTCCAATGTCTCTTCTCTTAAACCCAAAAAAGCCTCCTCCTGGGATCGCCCCTCTCAGTCTTAATATTTAACCAAATCAGAAAGAAAAAAAAACAGAAGGTCCTTTTGGTGCAACATGTCATCCAAGTCATTGTAGTCGTGACTCGCTAACTCACCTTGCCAACTCAACTTGATCAACCCATTTAAATCATTGTTGCACTGGGTGTCTCTGATTCTCAATTCAGTTAGTCAAAATTTTCAACCTGTCTTTCTATTGTTTTTATATTAGCTAACTTGGTCATTCTATTAAAACAAGTTGTTCAGGTAGCTCTTTCTTCATCTTCGTCTTCTCCTACTGGGATTTGTAATTTGTAGAGGATGAGAAGTGAAGGACGGGAAGAACATATGGTGAAAATGCTGTGAGGGTTTACTTTGGAATCAAATTTTCAACGGTATTTTTTCTATCGATAAGCATTTTTGTGGAGAAAACACACTGATTTTTTCTATTAGAGGGTTTGAAAAACAACTAATATCTGCTTCTAGTAAAACGCTGATTTGGATTTTTTTTCATGCGAAACCCACACAATTTTCTGCTTTTTTAACCATAACCAAACATTAAAATACTATTTTTTTCAAATCTCAGTTTACACCACACTATCAAACACTCACTTCATGTTATAAACAAGAGCATGCGAACGTGATGATGGTAGTGACAATTGTATATTTTAGCTATACTTCATTTGGCCCGTGCAACGCCAAGTGTTGTGCCAGTTTTTTCCAAGCTGAAAAAAAGAAATGGTTGTGTTTTTAAAAAAAGTAAGAAAATTTTGATAATTAAGTTAAATCTTGATTAATTTAATAATATAATAGAAAAATAGACAGCAACAATAAATAAAGTTTAAGAGAATTTGTCGAAGTCAAAGTTGAGTTGACATGTGAAGCTTGTGTCTAGAATCATGATAACTTTTTTTCAGGTGGAAATCTGTATGAGAACTCCTTATAGCTGACCATTAACTCTTGAGTGGCGTTTAATTAATGAAATTTCGGAAATTCCGAGGATGGTATTTCTTCGTGGGCTGAGAAGATTGGAGGAAGGTGGCAGCGAATGCTTGTAGCCCTTTTCATATGATTTGCAATGCCTCCACAAATGGAGGTCGGATTTTTACTGTTAATAAATGTAGCAATATGGCAAGTGGTAAACGTTTTTGGGTGCTGTCAAGTTTAATGCTGTAGGGTTCCATTTCCTTGCTTCACTTTAATTTCCTTCTGACAAAATGTGAGTCGACTGTGGGGCAGTAGAAATTGATAAATTCCATAAAACTAATGGCAAATTCTTTTAAAAGTGATTTCGTTGAGAATCATTTGATAAAAATTAGTGTTTTTTTTTATTATTATTTTTTTCCAGTGTTGACAAGTTGAAAAATTGATTATTTTTTTTTGTAAAAAAATATACCTCGAAACCTCTACAAAAACTCCAAGGCCTAGCCCCTAAGGCACTATAAATGGCATGGCGCTTCAAAAGAAACTGCCTAAGCAAATAGCAAGCTTTTCTGGTCAGGTAGTACAAACAAATCTATTAATTGGCAGGTTACTATATTATAAGCCAAGCAGTAATGTCTTAAGCTTTTTTGGAAGGATAATATATAATCCATCATCCCATTAATTACAACAACATCAACTAATAACATACCTATTCATATACCAGAATACATCGTTGAGGCTAAATCGAAAGAGCCCACATTACTCACCCTCTCTGCCATGGGTGATTTGGATAAAGTTCTCCGGGAATGCTTTTAGGTCTGAACAGGCAGAGAACCATTCCGGGAACATTCATTGCCACCAGGTGGGGAAACGTCCAGCTAACTGTGAGGGGGCGTCACTTAGTTGAGGTGGCTTTATCAAGCACGGCCTACACCTCGGTGATGGGTGCGTTAGTCCCTTGGATGTTAGCGCTGTTAAGAAGCTTCATTCCTTCTTCACTCATCTGCTGAACTTCTGAAGGTGACAGAATCCTTATGCAACGGACACAGCCAACAAATTCCCTACGCATGCACATTAAACTTAGGCCTAGTATAGGACAACTTGGTGATGAAAAATATATAGAACGATTAGCATCTACGCGCGGGTAAAGAATAACCAGAAGCATGCCGGCAAAATATAACTTACTCCCAAGGATCATCACCAATGAGTAGAACGTCATTCTCGTAGTCCACGTATACTAATTTCCACCCAGAACGTTTAGGATTATTCAGAAGCCCGTCAAGTCCAAACATGCATTCAATAGCGGAGCACAGTTCTTCATAATTTTTAAATCTCGAGACATCAATTGACCTGCCAACAGACCCTGTCTTCTGAACCTGTAACCATAGACAATGTTAGCACCGAAAATTGTAACATTCAAAAGCCTTCAACCATGCTCACAAACATCCAGAGGGCTTAAAACCTAGACAAGTGTAGCATTTAAGGAACAACTTCACCAGACTAAAGTCTTCCAAATTCAAAAAATTGTGAATAATGAGATGTATGATCCAAACAGACAGTGAACAATCATCTTTTATTCACAAGACAATCATTCATACCTTTGTATATGTGCGCACACGTGGGGCTACTTGCTGCCATGAGCTATTCTGGAGCAGATTGCTATTGTCAAAATCAATGTTGCTTGAAGATGTACCACCTGAGTTGTCAGGAAAGTCTTGCAGTGAGAAAGCTTGGGAATCTGCTAGGCTTGCTGAGGTAATCTGAGATTGAACATCCTGGCTTGAGCTGAGGTTGCCGACTAGACAATCCGAAGCATTCTGCAAATCAGCACCCTTTAATGTGCAGAACTCATCTATTATAGCACTGGAGACAGAAGGATCGACCACAGAACCACCCCCATTGCTGGCGTCAATGTTGAGAGAACCATAAATCCCACTCTGATCATTGCTCTCATCAGATAAATCCTTCACTGCACCTGAGTTCAAGCTACAGGGATCTTTCTGAGTCAAAGGAATCAATTGGTTTGCTTGGGATAGAATTCTTGAATTGCTAATCTGATGATCCCATACATCTTGATTCATAAAAGGTAAAGAGGGATTAATTGCTTCTGGGAACACAACTGACGGGTCCTGTAATCCAAACATAGACAGTGGCCCTGATCTATACATCCCAGCAAGAGACATGGGATGTGATATCCATTCATCTGCATCTAGAAACGGAAGTGAGCAGTTGAGTGCAGTAGCATCTGCAAGAGGTGCATGGATCTGTTGGGAATTAAGCAGCGATGATTCTGGAAGTGACTGTGTAGGCCAGAGGCTGCTTTGTAATTGTGAGTGACCTTGATTCTGGTTTTGGAACTCTAGATGATTTGTGGCATTCTGCTGGGTCAGAGGACACAACGATGCTTTTTGCACATCGCATTCTCCTGTTGAGGTTAGCTGGCTTAACTGATCTGGCAAATGCGATTCTGCTTTTAAGTTTCCTTCACTAACTCCATCTGATGTTTGATTTTCAATTTCGCTTGCAGCAAATGACTTCCCAGCTACATTTATTTTCGATGAAGATGAGTTTACGGCATCAGATTGATCTAGACAGATTTGTGAATAATTCTGGTTTTCTAAAGAAGTAACTCCTGGCTGGTTTAGCTGAGGCATCTGATTATTTGTTGCCTGCATGTTCTTAACATCTATTGAAGTCACCTTTGTAGCAGAAACTTCTGGTGGTGCAGTTCCACAGATTCCAGGATAGTTAATAGGATGAGGTTTCATTAGCATGTTAATCAGTTGTTCAGAACACATGTTTGACATTGAAGCATATGGGAGATTCCCATTTCCACTGCCAGGAAGCCATGAAAGGGGTCTTTTTACCAAACTCCCCCACTCAGTATCTCCTGGCAGGACAAACAGCATAGATTGAATTTCCAACGAATTTTCCCAACAAAAAAAAGTAAAAATCGAGCACCTAGATAAACCTTACCTAAAAATCCAGATTGCAAGGGTCGTTTGAGACCTGAAGTCAGAGAAGGAAAAATAAAGAGACTTTCAGGAGTCTCAATTTCCCATGAACTAACCCTGTTCTGCTTATCAGAACACCCTGGCTCATCCCACTCCACCTGTTTGTAAGACGGAACAAATTAGCAATGCACAGAGACAATATCAATGACAACAAAAGAACAAACATCACTGAAAGAAAATGATTTGATCAGATCCACGAGTAGCCTAATCTACCTGAAGATTCCGCCACTTGGAACCAGGCCACCTCAGTGGATCTAAGTCACTAATACCAACTATTGTGCCCATATATCTGCAAAAAAGATTACGAGCAATTAATCAAGCACTATTTATTCAGACTTATAAATATACAGAACCTTGAGCATGCAATGAGAATATAAACGAGTTCAAAGCACAAATTTATCCTTATCATAGTGCACTTAAGATGAAGAGTTAATCAGTTGATTATTATACAGTGCTAATTCATGAATGCTATCTATGCAGAAGTTTTACACCTAGCCACTGCCTGATTAAAGGTGTAAAAGGATTCAAAGAACTCGGAATATTACCTGCGTTTTCCTGACTCTTCTGTCTCAAACATCATTCCAAACCTCATACCGACTGAGACTTGAGTTCCAAATACAGCTTTACGGAATTTAATCAAAGGAATGACAAAGTTGGAAGGGCATGCCCTATGAATTGTACAAAGCAACAGTCACTAATATGAGTCAGATACCAAATAAAAAGGGCAAAAGACAACAAGGATTTGATTGTAAATTTAATAAACCTTGGATTGTAAAAAATGGTGAATGGGCTTCGATTGGCAGTGGCGTGAGCTGCAGCAGCAAGGACACCTATGTGCATACTATCAGCAGATAGAACTGATGATGGTAATGTTGTTTGTTGACGGTTTGCACGCCTCACACCCACCATTAACTGCGACTTTTCATCCCTGGTGATTGCAGAGAATGGGTAGCTTTAAGATTGCTATAGTGAGTTATAAAATCCATGAAGGTTTACCCATCGTTAACACATGTTCTTGACAATTAAATATAGTCAAACAGCACAACAAAGCATCTCACAATTGCAGAAAAACTGAAGTTACTTTATCAACTGAGAATCTCTTAGAGGCAGGTTATGTACATTAATTTTTGGTGCTGTTAAGCTAACTTGAGAGGACAGGTTTATGTAGCATCCAGGGAAAAAAAATCATGCGAAGGATATAGCTTACCTAATGAACAAAACAGAATCCCCTGCTTTTAGCCTTTTTGAACCCACAAATAAACTCCACCCAGTTGTAAGAAGGTGTCGTTTTGGCTGCCCTGCATAAGAGAGAACGGGGGTGCAATCCATGGTCAAGATGCTTCGTCGCCATATAAAATTACGACAGAGATAGTTCCTCACCGCGGTATATATGGCGAAAAGTCCAGGTATTATCATGCAAGTCCCTTACAACAAGCTCCTGAGTTGGAGGTTGCATTGTGTAATCCTGGTACAGACAAGCAGATTTAATATAACAGCTCGTTGTTTCCTCAGGGCTTTCAATGCAAGGATTTTCAGGTTAGCAAGATTTGCTCACCAATGGAGGGAAGAGCTTTTCCGCTGCCCTGCGTGGAACTGAGAAGCCACCATGTGTACTTGTATCACTAGCAGTCAAGGTTTTGCAGAAAAAATCACTTGGATGCTTGCTGGGCTTTAGCCCAAAATCTGGTATAGGGAAGACATCTTTTTCCTACATGAAGGGTATATTCATTTTTTTAGTCTGGGTGAAGGGATAAGCAAATGGGATGAAGTTAAGATAAGCTGGCATTATTTAAGCTTACAGAGTTCACTGGTTGAAGACTCATTTGAGCATAGATTTCATCTGTGTCTTTGTCTGCCTGTGAAATAAAGGTAAATCAGAGGTAAGAAAAAAAATGCCCTCTAACAAGAGATGTAGACAGCAGTAGTTCAATCTATGAAGAAACGCAAAGTGGAACCGGAAAAAAATGGCATACATGTTGAGTGACATTATGAACTTGGCACAATAACTGAGAAGGCAGATTTGGGTAGTTGGGAATCTGTGAAGTAGCTGATCTTCTCGTGGAAACCGCCACCTATACATGCAAATCAACTGGTCGTCAGTTCAATAAATCAAGCCGGAACAATCAGCAGCATGTCAAAAGAGAAGCTGTCAAAATTTTATCTAGTCAAGGCTTTCAATATCTTAGAATCATGTATGCCTAATTTGGAAATGAGAAGATCAAAACACAGCCTTCAAAAGCACAGATATAAGTTCATTTTTTAACTGCAATTTCTGTTAAAACCAACGTGAACTCAATTAAAATACAGTACACAATACGATGCATCTAATCTTTCCAGAATGAACTCCTAATTCTTACTATCAGATTTATTGTTTTAGAATTGTAAGTTTACTACACTACTAATGAAAAATCATCCCACTTAACAAGGAAATGCGAGTGATGAGAGATCAAGTTCCAAAATGGAATTTGGTACGGTAGAAATCTCCTACGAATGTGCTTTGACAAACCTGCTCACTGTGTCCTTGAGGAAAATAATACACCAGACTTCCAACCTGAGGCAAAGAAACTAGTGGGCCTGCACAGGCGTACCACAGCTCCGAGTTGATTGCCTTTCTTATCCCTGAAATCATGCACCACAAGCTCAAAGACATAAGACACACTCTTGGACAAAAGAGTACCGTTTGGACTTCTAATTATTTAGAATGTTAAGTCTTCATGTTAAAGATTCAACCTTTACCGGATCATTTCAGCCCTTAAGCTGAAACGATTAGAAAAAGTTCGAACTTTTATAAGAAATGAAGGTTTTAGTGACATGAAACAAACCGGATTGATCTTGAAATTCTTTCAAAAGCTTCATTTCCTCGAGAAGATTTGCTTGAGCTCCATTGACAAGCACTGCTGTTTTCATTTTCTCTTCCACAGACCCCATGCTATGCTTCTCTTTGTGTTGGTAAATCCTCTCGACCACACAACCAGAGCAACTCAATAGAAAAATGTCATCTTTACTCCTTCAACACCAAACCCCTTGATTACAAAAACCCACCCATCAAACAGAAGAGAAACTAGAATATTAAAATCACAACACCATATTCCTCCAGAAGAAGATAAATTTTTAGGACAAACCCATGTCAAGGAATCTTATGTTCACCAAAAAGACCAATCCAATTGGACACAACTGAGAAACCAAGCCCCTTTCCCCCTTGAGGAGTCCTTGATGATCCAAATTCAAGGAACGAAACCTGCAAAAAGGTATTCGCTAGACTAGACACGGACCCTTTTATGGTGTGGGGCAGAAAAAGGGAGCTTCTTTATTGACACAACAAAAACCAAAAGTTTTCATCAAAGCACGCGGACCGAAGCATGAGGGTGGTGTTCTTGTAGCTACTATTCGTCCGACTTTTCAATGAAACCACTGATCTCCCTCTATCATCATCATCAGTAAATCCAAAAAACAAAAAGAATTTTCCCCTCTATCCATCTCATCAATTTTATGTCTCTGTAAATGTGAAGCAGTGACACACCGGTTCTTGCTTGAAACTAGAAAGGGTAGGCATACTGCTGACCTGCACTCATACTTTCTGGAAATGGCTATTTCTTTGCAGCTTCAAACTGTTTTAAGGCGGTCCAAAATACCATTACTGTTTACATGTTGCTTCAAAAATGTTTTTTTTTTTTTAAATAAAAAATTTGATATTTTTAAATTATTTTTATAAATATCAAAATAATTTTAAAAAAATAAAAATATATTATTTTAATATTTTTATGTTAAAAAACATTTTTAAATTCACAAACAGTTAATTAAAACAAAAGTAAAGGACGTAATAAATAAGATAAAATTAATAATGCATAGTAAAACAAGGAGAACACGAAATCAGGCACAGCAGAGAGTGACTTCAACAAGTAATGATAGAAATAATATGTGTGTTTGAAAAGGGACGGGGAGAAAAGGAAAGAATGCGAGAGTGGCGCATTTTAGCACGTGGATTACGAGGATTTATGAAGGGTGTTCTTTTCCAGGGAAACCTTCAAGTAATCTCTCAGCTATTTATCGATTCTTGATATTTGTCCTCGAACTAAACCGTCTCTCAATCGAGCCCTCCACTAATTGATCGTCGCGTATTTTTAACGTTGGAATCTTAACTTTTTTTCGAAAGGGGTTGTTTTATATGTGTTTTAAATCGAATATATAAACAAAATTTATATATTTTTAGCTCGATTGTATTAAATGAAAAGATCATGTTAAATGTAATTAAGGTTGTTTTTTGAATATTTTTTTCTAGAAATATATTAAAATAATTTATTTTTTATTTTTTTTAAATTATTTTTGACATTAACCCATCAAAATAATCTAAAAATATCAAAATATTAATTTAAAAAAAAAATTGAAACACAATGTTAAACACCCTGAGAATGGTATGATATCCATAAATTTTCAATATAGAAAATTTTATTTGTTACATTATTTTGTAAGGATGAATATAAAAGACAGACATCCTATTGTTTTAAAAACTTGCTGTTTACAATAACAATATTATTTTTTTGTCCTAAACTTTTAAGATTTATGACGATAATGTTATTCATAATGTATAAAAGAGGAGAGGTCCATTGTTTAGATAGGTTTTACTCGCAACAAACTTTATGGTTGTATTTAAATATATTTTTCTGGATAATTCATATCTTCTTCAATTTTTTATTTTTATTTTTGTCTCTAATTTAGCAATGCTATGAAATGGGTGACTTGATTGATAAACGTTTTAGTTTGTAGACTTAAATAATCAATAATTGGTGGCTAATTTCGAAAGCCTCTCCTCTTTCAGCTCTCGGCCTTTTTGCTTACATGGATCCTGCTGTGCTTTCCATTTCAGCTGCAAATTTTTGGTTTGTTTATGGTATCTTTTGATTGTTTGGAAATTAAAAGGAGGCAGAGTGGAAAGGTTTTTGTACCCCAATGCGCTTTGTGGTCTGATTTATTTGACCGTTCCTCAGGCGTGCGGTTCACGACAAACCAGTAGGGGAAGGCACAGGATAACATTGAGCCATCACGTGTCATGCCCCTGTGTTTGTCGATGCACGGCGCCGTTTCTGGCTTTCACGTTTGATTTTCTTTGAATACTATTTTGGCAATGTGATTTAAAATTATTTGTTGGGTTTTTATGTCATTTTTATGTTATAATATCAAAAATAAATCTTTAAAAATAATGATAAAAACACTCTAAAAAACAACTTGACCAAACCAGAATTAAAGAGTATAATTATTTTATTATTTGAAATTTGAAATCAATGTATTAAAAATAATTAATTAATATATATATATATATACATATATATATTAATGAAAATCAAGTTTGTATGTTTAGTGTCTGTTTGGCACTATGTTTTAAAAGTATTTTTGAAAAACATTGAAATTTTGTATTTTTATTTTTTACTTTAAATTAGTATTTTTAGTATTTTAAAATCATTTTGATGTGATGATGTCAAAAATAATTATTTAAAAAAAATATATCATTCTAATATTTTTTTGAACCAAAAGCAATTTTAACCACACTCTTAAACATGCCCTCAATGCTAGTTTGGGAGTGTATTTGAGGTTGATTTTGAAAGTGTTTTTTATTAAGAAATATATCGAAATGATATTTTTTTTAAAAAAAAATCATTTTTAACATCAGTGCATAAAAATGATATAAAATATCAAAAAAAAATTATTTAAAGTAAAATAAAAAAATCATCTTTTTTCAAAAATTTTTTATCAAAACACAGTAAGAAATACCCCGTAGTCTCCATTATGTTTTCCATGTTTGTTCCGGTGCATGCATCCCTGGATTTTACATGTCAGTCCTTTACTGGATGTGATCATGGAATTCCTTAGAGCATCTCCAGCGGGCGTGCCAAATTGAGGTGCCAAAAATTAAAAAAGTTATATTTTAGCACTTTTCGGCACTCCAGTGGCAATGCCAAATGCACAGCCAAAATTAGCAGCTCAGGCTAAAAAGGTGGCCCCACCTTGGGGCCACCTTTTTTATATTATAATATATATATATATATATTAGAAAATAATGTGATTATATCAAAAATATTTATTTTTATTTAAAAATACCTTACTCTTATTAATTGTATAATTAATTGCATAATTAAACTACATACAAAATATTTATACTATATTTAAAATAATATAAAAATAAATGGCTCTTCAAAATGACTTTTACCACTGGAGCACACATCAACCAAAATATCATTTTTACACTATTCAAAGTACCATTTTAGAGATTTGCCTCTCCAAAATGGTACTTCCCGCTGGAGATGCTCTTAGGGCGGTATATTTAGCTATCAACATCAATGATTGCGATATTGGATTTGATGAATTTTTATTCAGAAATGAAAAAAAGTTTTTTTTTTAAAATTTATAGATACAGGATAAGACAAATCAGGCTGGTTATGGATCTAATCAGCAAGGAAAACTTATGTTTACCTTCGTCTGTATTTTACGCTAAAATACAAGGATAAATATATTTATTTATAAAAAGTTTAGCATTGTTTTGTTTGTGTGATCTAAAACACGAAGAGGATTCAAACTCAAAGGGTATATAACAGCCCCGTGAATTCCCCCCTTGAACGTGAGCTCACATGAACTCATCGTGTGAAAAAAACGAAAGGGAACACCTGATTGCATACGTAGTTGGAATTACAAAATATTTATTGGCAAAAAAGAGTGAGATTTGGGAGCACCAAGCAGAATCCAGGAGAGGAAGAAAAAGAGACGGGGGAGACCTTCTCAGAATAAATGGTTCATGCCATGCTCATGAATTTTCCTTGCCGCTACTGTTGCATGGGCAAAAGTGTCACGCAAGGATCTCCATTGATTATGATCTCTTTCTTTTCCATGGCCAACCTACCACCACAATGAGTGGCCCTATCCCGGACGAATAAAGAGCACAGCCTTTCCAGAGGTGGGGACAATAGGTGTCGTCCGCAGCAAAAAAGAAAAAAAAAACTCGAGGACGACCTTGTTGAATTTGTCTTCTAGCTAGACACCATGCCAAGAGGATCTAGCAACCCTCTATCCAAATCGAGTTCTTCTCGGCGTGGCAACGAGTAATGGCTTGTTTTTTTTAAAACAAATTATATACAAATATATTAGATTAATTTGTTTTAAAAAATAATTATTTAAAATAAAAAATTAATTGTTTTCTAAAAAACACTTTTGTAAGTTATCCCAAAGACCTCTCTCTTCCTTCGAATAACATTTTATTACATCTTCATTGATCCCACCTAATGCGGAGTATTTAAGTGATCGGTAAAAGCTAAGTAACTACTTTTAAAATATAGATAGCGAGTAGATTTAAAGTAAGTTTGAGTTTTTTTTAGAATGTGTATTATTTAGAAATATATTAATATAAAATTCTTAATATTAATATATATATATATATATTTTAAAAAATCTACAAAACCATGCTCTAACTTCTAACCGCTTAAATAAATAGTCTTATCAATTTACAGCTAATAATTTACATTAAAGTGGTTAATGTTTTTTTTAAAGTGTTTTTTTGTTTATAAATGCATAAAAATAATATTTTTTGTTATTTTTTTAAAAAATAAATTTTTATACCAGTATATGAAATTAATTTAAAAACACCAACAAAATTTAATTTAAAATGAAAAATAAAAATATTTTTTTTTTCCAAATATACATTTGAAACATAGTATCAAACATACCTGCAAAGTTTGCAGCACTGAAAGTTTTATTTTTGTAGTAAGGGATTTATAAATGATTTACTTTTCAAGAATTCCATTTGATATTATGATAAAAAAAATTACTGCAGAGAAAAATGAATAATTTCTGTTTTTTTTTTCCATTAAATCCTTCATGTAATTTAGTTTAAATTTTATAAAGGCTAAAATAACTTTGTTTTTATTTCCAGAGACTTTCTCTTTTATTTATTTTGCATGTTAAAACATTTCTCGCAATAATTTTAATAAAAGTATTTTTTTAAAACCACAAGTAAAATATTATTTTATATTTCAACTGCAAAAATTATCAAATAAAAAAACTCGTGGACGAGTATTAGCCCAAGCCATGCAGAAATAAAAAAAGAACAAACACTCTGTTGATTATTTAACACCAGAGAGAGGAGTTTTTTTTTTTATAAAAAAAGGTAATTATTAAAATAAAAAATTTCGATAATATATTAATCCTAGCGCGGGTGTTCTGTCCGATATCTACCGGAATGCGAAACACACACCTATGGTGTGTAAACTAGAATCTTGTTTCGATCAAAAAGAAAAAGAAAAGAAAAGATTTTGCGAGTGTTCTGAATTTTATTTTACCTGTAAAAACCAAAATAAAAAACCAGGTCCCACCACAGGGCTATTTTCCCCAGTAGAATTTCTGGGCACCTCTATATAGATTTGACAGTCCAAGTATCGACACGTGATGCGAGCACGCATTATGTGGATGAGGAATATGATCGGACGATGTAGACGTGACGCTAAAATCGAGTGGCACGCGGACTAGAAAATTGTGGACCCTCCCCCTCTCTCTAGTCTTTCCCTAGTAGCACATTATTCCACGGCTTTGGAAATTAAACTCGCCGTATTTTCAGCTTGCCAGGCACTTGTGATTCCTAGATTAACATTGCTAATTCACATGTCCAAACACCATCGATCTTGTTCCACGTGTCCATCATGGGAATGGTTTCGTATGGATCGAGGAATGCGTGCCCACCAAGCCGATCTTAATATTTCACATGTTTAATGCTATTTTATTAATTTTTGCCTTACTTGTTAATTAAACATTAATTTCATGGCATATATATTTTGTATTTTTTTACATTGGCAAGATATTAATTTAGTTTTTTGAAAGACAAATATACTTTAAAAAACTTCATTAAGAGCACATCGAAGTAGTTTTTATTATTAGAGTATTAAAAAATATTTTTTTTAATTAATGTATAATAAAAGGATTTAAATCCATACAAATATATAATATGGATTATTTAACCAAATAAAATCAAATCTAAAATTGAAGTAAAAAAAACAGCATCAACCAACCGCAAAAACAGACTTAACTAAAATCTCATGTATTACCACGATCATCTACCCAGTAAAATATTTTAAATTGTTATAATGGTTGGAACTACCCAGGGGACATCACCTGCAAGGGACATCAGCTGTAAGGGACAGAGCCTTATCATTGTCAAAGTGTGGGGACCAGGGAGTGGTGTTCAATAGAAACAATAAATATATTTAAATTTAAAAATATTTTTGAAAAAAAATAATTTTTTTATTGTTTATTTTAAATTATTTTTTTAATGTTTTTAGATCATTTTAATGTGATAATATTAAAAATATTATTTTTTTAAAAAGCATCATTCTTAAACTTTTTTGAACAAAAAATATTTTAAAAAACAATTTCAAATACATTCTGAAAAATACCTAAAAGGTTTTCTTTTTTTTATGGTTTAAGGTTGAAACGAACTCTAGAGATTTTCATGATTCATAGGACGTAAGTTTATCGGAAGACAATAAAAAAAAGTAAGTATTTTTGTGGCCCCCACAAAATATATATTAGGATCCACATTTGAAGAGTTAAGTCACAGAAGAAATACCATAATTTGACGTCCATTATCCATGGTGTAAGTACATGGACTTTAGGTGTACAGAGATAGGCTGTACAATAATTAGGAGAAGATAGTGTGCCGTGGGGTGGGCCCCTGGCATATGATGCCTCAAGGCACTAATGCAGTTTCCCCATTTTCTACTCGTAATTGTATCTGGGTCAATGCCTAATGATGCAATCTCTCTGAAATGAAGAAACAGGAAGACATAGCATGCAGTGTTTATCCTATAAAATTCCCTAAATGATGTTCGTGCTTGGCTTATTATTCTGTCTTAGGGAAAGTGATTTTTTTTTCAGAGAAAAGACAGTGGTCATCATTATAAATTAAATAAATCTGGTGCATTTGCGTTTAAATAAAAATATGAGGAAGATCCGAGTAACGTATATTTTATGCTTTAAAAATATAAAAATTTACTTTAAAATAATTATATAAACAATTTTTTTATATATCACAGTTTTTTTTTTCTTTTCCTGGTAAACGAGTTTTATCTTTTATATATATGTTTATTTTAGAACACTAATCATGCAGAAAACAATGGCCATTCCTTGAGTTTAGGGAAAGTAATTTCTGTGTATAGAAGGTGGGTCCATCCATCAAATGGATAACAAGATCATGGCCACACAATAGATGGGCGAGTAGATCACTGCATAAACTTTACAGAACAAACAAATGATTAAGATTATGATGGGAAATTTCAGCTTTTATCAGGGTAAAAACAAAAGCATTAATGGAGATTAAGAACAAAATCATAACAAATGCAATTCTGCTAGGAATTTTTTCTTACAGGGGGGAATGAGCACGGGGAATCGAGGGCTCCACGAGTGATAATTGATGGTGAAAGAAGCTATGAACGAGCGTGGTATAAGGGGAACATGGAAGCAGGAGAGGTTGTTGGGGTGTAAGGAGACATTTGCTTCTGAATCTTCTGACGAGAAGGAACTCCATTTTGTCTTTCTAGCCTCCCCCACCATCTCTATTTTATTCTCACTTTATTCATCTTGTTTTATTCTCTCTGGTCCCTGTGATTGTGGGCCGATTTCATTATTCAAGGTTACTTTATGGGCTTTTTTCATCAACAAAGGAGGGCGAAAAGAGCCTTCTCTTTCCCACGTTTCCTCTCTCTAGTGATGATTTACCTCCTGCTTTAATTTGGATGCAGATTTGCATGGTATGTTCTGATGATAAAAGTTGTTTGTCCTCGAGTGAGTTGAATGTGACGGTAGAATACTTGCGATATGCAAATAAATTTTGAATTTGAGTTAAGATTTGTATTTTTTTCATAAGAATTTAAGATATTATGAATTTTACTCGTTCACCCAGACTCATAAAATATATTTTTCTATAATAAAGTTAAATATTTGACAAATCAACCCTCCTAGCCTCATTGCCGAAAGGAAATCACTTGTTTCTTCAAGCCTGCCAGGCATTGCTCGGATAGGCTGGGACTATGGTTAGAAGCACTCATTAGTACTTGAATAAGATAACCTGAATTTGTTTTTTTTGAATTCTGAGTAAATAATTTTATTTCTTGGAAAATGCATTTTGTAGGCACAAATGAGCTAATAAAACTCCGGTTGTTTTAGATTTTTACAAAAGATATATGTATCGACTCAAACTCGAGATCTAATATGCAAATTTCAGGTCTTTTATCATCACACCACATCTATTAGGGATTGACAACCTGGACTTCTTAACTCGAAAACCCTAATGTATCCTGGTGCTGTCGTCGAAGAGAGATGTCTAGTCTGAAATTCAACCGACACATCGTTAATCTCTACCTCTCTCAAAGATAGAGAGGCAAACATCCAGCTTGTTTGGAAACGCAATTTAAAGTCATGACCAAGTATTCCACAACCAATTATGGTCATCTTCCATTGACCGTGGGATGCAATGAAGGTCGAGGTGGTTTTAAGCAAAAACCTGTCTGCCTTACTCTATAACCTTTACAACCAATCTGGATTCTTACGATCATTTAAAAAAAACAATTGATTAAATGACAGAAGCAGATTTTATCCAATGACAATCACAAAATTTCCCAATAATTTTCTCTAGTTAAGCAAGATTCGAGCCTCTAGTGCCATCCATGTAACCCTGTAGCTCTACAAACAGAAAAAACGGTAAGGAATCAATCAGTTAGAAAAGACATCTCTAGTTCAAATTCTACTATCATTTGTGATTGTCTTCGTGATAATGCTGTGAAGAATTTTACGTGGAGCCCTGATTTGGATATATAGAGAGAAAGAGATCCTCGAGTTATGATATTGTTATTTTTACATAGTTTTTGTTCAAAAGTGTGATTGAAATTGTTTTTAAAAGTATTTTTTTATTTAGAAATATATCAAAATAATATTTGTTTTATTTTTTAAATATTATTTTTGACATCAACATATAAAAATAATCTATATATATGTATATAAATAATTTAAAATAAAAAATATTTTTTATAAGAACTTTTAAAATGCAATTACAAATAAAAAATTTTAACGGTTGGCGCACTAGTGCTCCTACAATCCCTTAAAATTCAACTTCTTGCGGCGATATTAATATTGTCATTGTTGTGCCAATAGGGTTTTGGCCTGGTGGTCAAGAAGGGCTTCTCCCTTCCTCTCATCTCAGGTTCAAGCCTTGTGTCACCCCTGCGGTGCCTTACATGCTCATTGGGTTTGCAGGATGTTCAGTGGGCCCGAAAATTTAGTTGTGATGCGTGCAAGCTGGCCCGGACACCCCGATTATCCAAAAAAAAAAAATTGCCATTGTTGTTTTGGCAATTAGTGCTGTGCTGTCACGACAAGTTAATTTATTTATTTTCCTGTGGCGCAAAACTCAAATGTAATATTTTTATTTCAAATAAGTTTGACGTCCTGTTATTTTATAAATAAAAAATTTTGTGCGGAAAAATACGGACACGTGGGATTTATCGGGCTGTAATCGAGCTCATTAATGTCAATAGACATTTAATTTCAGCCTTGCCTATTCTTTAACAGATCCAAAACATCAGGCCCAATTACTGTGGCCCAAGTTCTCATTAACAGCTTCAACAAACAGGGAAATCTCAATCCAAGAATCCATGCTTTGCTTTCGCAGGGTTTTTCTAGGGTTTTACCGCTTCCAGTAAAACCCTAATTCAGAACCGTTTGCATTTGAGTTCCAAATCCAAAAATTTAGCCTTCACCAATGGAGGGATTGACTAAATCAGATGCTAATTTGATAGTCTACGTGCATCCATCACAGAGCAAGAATGTTGATAAAGCAATCCTCCGTGAACTCAGCACTTTGCTCTTCAAGTTCGTTCCTTTACCGTTTCACTTTCTCTTGATTTTTATACTGTCGTTTTATTTTTCTCATGGTGGTTTTTTTATTGCAGGTATTCTCAAGCATTTGATGGAGTTGTGTTGGCTTATAGTGTTGACCCTCAAGATAACTGTGCGAAAATTCTCTCTGGGGTTCACCCTTATTTCGGTGTCAGACTTCGAGCTAACCTGCTAATTTTCTCTCCGAAGCCGAACATGCTTTTAGGTTGTTTTTTCTTCTGCTTCTTCATGTTATTTTTTTCTCTGTTAATGCCAGTTATTGTAAGTTGTTTTTCGTATACAATAATAATAACTGGATTAGTATATTAATGTATGTATTTATCGTGGTTTAGTAACATAAAGTGTTTGTCGTGTTCGTTTCAGGATGGAGTTTATTTAGAATTGCTGTTGAAGTGTGAGGTTATTGTTTTGCTTTAATAATTGTTTTATTCAACTTTCAGAGGGAAAGATAGTGAAAATTACCCGGGGATCTATTCATTGCATTGTTCTTGGTTTTTCATCTGCAATTATAACAGATGAAAATATCCGCAACGAGTTAAAGTATAAAGCTGTATGTAAATCTATACTCTTGTGCTTCGAAGTTCATATCTTTTTCCTTTATGCAGCTAGAGTTGATATTGTTGGTTGTCACTGAATACTTGTTGTAGAAACACGGGGAGGGGGTATATGTTAGCAGATATCACAAGCGGCATGTGATAAAGGTTGGAGCTGTGATACGTTTTGTAGTCAAGAGGTGACATATTATTGTTTTTATTGTTATATTTTAGAGTAGCTTGATCTCTGTGAAACACATGGTCCTTTTCCTTTCTGGTATAATCTGCTCATCCCAATCACTTGCATGCACAAGTGTGACACACATAGAAACGGACTTTAAACTGATTTCATTAAGGTTTCTAAATTGAATTTGGATTGTCTTGCTCCTAGAAAGATACATGACCATTTAAGTAACTTTCATTATAACATCAATACCTAAACAGAAAAGATATCAATATGGAACTGAGAACAATCAATTGACTCTCAGTAATATATTTGTCTATGGGCATTTGTAGTGCTTCCACTTAATCATTGGGATGTTTATTATGGAGAGTTTTTGTTTTGATTTTATTTCCTTGGAAGATTGTGTGTGGATAGCTAGATAGTTAGGACAACTGGTTGCTAAGTCAGGACCCTAGTTTAGTTCTCGCAGATATTTTTTTTTAAAAAAAGAAATAAGAAGAGAGACTATAATGTGCATAGCATTCTCTATAAACAGTCAAATACTTCTGTTTCAAGTATTAACATATCACATATGTGATTTGTGCTATATCTATTTACTTGGGTCATATTTTATCGTTGCTAGAATTGCAAGAGGTTCACGATGGTGAACAGAATTACCATGTAACTTTTCTTTTGCGTTTGAATTTTAAATGCTTTATGACAAGACATGCATAGTTTACTCCTGTCCTCAGTCTAATAGACAAACTGAAAATTGTGGGAGGGAACATTTGACACTTTGGTGCTGGTGGATATTTTAAATCCCATCAAGCTTTGATTGTTTTTGTTTTATAATTTTGAAAAGTTGTTTTTCTTCCATGCCTTCAGTACTGGCTTTATGATACAAGTAATTCTTCCTCGGGCTTTGATAAATTGTCTGGGGTCTCAACATATCCATTTGAATCATGCTTCTCTTTCCTGTATTATGTCAAACTCACTGCTGCATGCTCCCCTGTCATAAAATTGGGTTAATTGAGTAATTCTACTGAGACTTACACAGCATATAGTAGATTTTAGTTGATTTGTAAAATATCCAGTGTGCGTGACTTGATAAAGATCTTTTAAGTGTTTGGATTTGGTTAATTTTTGCAGTTTGGATGAAGAAATACTGCACATTTCAGGATCCTTGATTCCAGCTAATACTGGAAGTGTCCATTGGCTGGATAAATACTTTGTTGATGCTGCAACTGACAGGTTTTTAACTGAACTTACTTCTCCAAACCTTGGATGAATTTGTTTTCAAATTTGTGAATTTTAACTTTTAGTTGACTTCCTGTCAGTAACAAGGAGGCAAAGACTGAGGAAGAAATCGAAATGCAAGAGCAGATTATTGTAGGCAGAGAGACATTGCCCTCTGTTAATGACCACAAAGTTAAGAAGTCGAAGAAACGTAGAAGAGCGGAAGATCAATGAAGGCTGGTGTTGCTTCTGGGTTGTTTGCCATACTCTTTGTTTGTTGTCTCTTTTTAGTCCCAACTCTGTGCTGTACAATACTACTCAGTTTTTCTATCTATTTGTATCCGGGGGGTTGAATTGTTATATGCATACCTATCTATTCTTAATCCCAAGCATAATTGACATAGATCTCTCACCAAGCACTTCACTTGGGATGCAATTTTGATGTAAATACATGTATCATGTCTGAAGTATTTTAAATTTTTCTGTTCAAGATTCATGGATAAGTTCCTTTTAGAACTGGAATCCGAACTCCTCATTAATTCTCCCATTTTTGGACAATGCGTGATCACACGACTCCATGAGCCAACACTAAATCTTTCACGCATCACTTTCACCGAAGGTTCGGATTATGGTGACCGACCTTGTTGCTGCATGGTCTTCTTCAACCAGTCTGGAAGGATACTCAAAAGGTGCACCTTTGGTGATTCTCCATTATTTTGGTTTACAAACACACTGTAAACTACTGCTAGATGACCATGTGTCGAAAACCTAGGACTCTGCACTTGAGATTTCGTCAATCTATTTTCTTAATTAATTACATAAAAGTTGGAGGGCATCTAGTGTTAGTTTGTCAATCATTTTTACGAGGATTTGGGTGATTGGCATCGCAGCTGCATATGCATTTCGGCTCCCATAAAAACAACTACAGAAATTAGAAACAGGTCTGTATTGTTGGAAGCATGATCAGTTTTGGTATCATCATATGATTTGGGGTTTCTTTCATTCAACATCCCATATTCGATTGTGGGCCCATCTGAATAAAAGAACCAAATTATGGGCCCGTCTGAATAAATGAGCCAAATTAGGGGCCCATCTGAATAAATGAACCAAATATCTCATATTTCAGCATATACTATATATATGTGTGAGGTGTAAGGCGAGAGATGAGAGAGAGGAGATGGGGTTTTTTTTTCAGGTTGGTGAATGATGCTAACTTCCATCTAACTCCCATGTGAGAGTCGGCTTATTAAAATCAGAAGAATACAGAGAAGATCGTGACAAAATTTCCCGTTATACTCCGTTCTTGTAACGTGCTCTCTTAGCTAAACAAAAGTATAAAGTCTACGTCCTTCTTGTTGGTGAGGATGTACCATCTCTTTCTTATGTGACCTTTAGCAGCCGAGTGCATGGTATTAGAAAAAGGATTTGGTTCACATCACCTAATTTGACATGCATTTTCTCTCTTTGAGATTTTGTGTAATTAGTATGGTTTTTATGGATACGAAAATGATATCAGTTATTACAAGGCGATAGCAGTCTGGTTTTGAAAAGATTCCCCCTTTACACGTGCAAAATTCTTAAACCCGAACCAACTCAAGAATTGGTTGAACCAGAAGTTGGATTGGTCCAAGTTTTGTAAGAAATCAAGGAACAATATTGACTTATCGTAAATCTATTGTGACCAGGGCTTCAAGGATGAGTTGATTCTAAATCATTTTTCCATGTTAAGTTGCGTGTCAAATTATTATTTTTGAAAACGTAAAAAAAAAAAATATATTCAAACATCGTTAATGTATTTTTTAGTAAAAATAAAATAAAATATGCAAGGATTTATTTGATTTAACATGATCGAATTGACATATCTAAAAGTTACATGGACAACTTAGAAAAAACATAATTTCAAAATAAATCCTATTATCTAAATAATTTCAAAACATATTTGAGTCAACTAGCTAGCTAGCAAAACCTATTATCTAAGTTATGAGACTATAATAATATTATAAAAAATAAATTAAAATAAATCATCAAGCTTAATACCCGATAAATTAAATGCCAAATAATGATAAAAAAGCTAAATTAAAATTTTTAAAAAGGTATTGTTTCAAATAACAGCATATGAGGAGGGGAATTAAGAATTAACATAAAAAAAGACTCGACTCAACTTTGATCAACCCATCAGATTTATAGCTCGGGTCATGAGACTAAGATAACTTTATAAAATACAAACCGGAGCAAGTTATAAATTTTAGTTCAATTAACTCAATGTTTAAGAATAAAATTAAAAAATAAAATAGATAAAAAAGACTAAACCAACCAGGTTAACTTGCAAAACCTATAATTCGAGTTATGAGATTTAGATAACATAATTGAAAGCAAATCAAGATACAATATGAATTATAATTCACAGTAAACTCAATGTTAAATGATAAAACTAAAGAATAAAAACTAAATTAATTTTTGTATTTAAAAAAGGAGCTGTTCCAATGAACAACACTTAAAGTTAAATACAGGTGTGAATAATTTTCAAGAAATCACCCATACAAACTTGTTTGCTCTTTTAAATTAAGGGGACTTGGGACATCAACCGGCATCAGAAGTTAAAATAAAATTAAAAAATGTGGACTAATGCCTGTCTAAAATTCATATTTGATTCATTGATTGCTTAATTTGGAACCCCGTCCCTATATTAGCTTGAGAATTGAAAATCGACACCATTACTTTCCATTGTACGATTGTGCTTATTATATTTAAACAGAGGAGGCATGCTATAGTCTTCTAGGTGATTAATGCTTCTAATTTTGCTCATACTATAAAATCATACAGGCTAGGCCAATAATTACTATCAACACCTTAATTATTTACAATATCAAGAAAGAATATTAAAAATCTGAAGTAATTAAAAACTACAATTGTTAAGAATTTATTACAACTTTGACCTCGACATCCAACCCCACTATCCTCCACCCATGACCCATTGAAAAAGAGGTCTTTCACGTCTATCATTGTGTTCCCATTTCGACCGATGATTAAATCTGATATTAGTAGTGGTTGCTCCTCAAATTCATCATAATCATCATAATTGAGATGGGTATTAATTAATTTAGGGAGGAACTAAAAAATTACGTTCTAGGGGAGTGGGAGTTAGTACAATGTGAGTTATATGGATGGAAATTCAAATATAATGGTAGAGCTATCGTAAAGGTATAGCAATTAAGGCTGAAAAATAAAATATATGGTGGCAGGAATATAAAAAAGGATGATGGTTTTGAGGGTCTATTAGGGTTTCTGAGAGAGCTATATATCAAGTATGATGGTTTATTTTAATAAAATTAAAAAAAAAAAGTGTGATGGTTTTCTTTTAAGAGTTAAGGTTATATAAAAAAAAAAGGGGGATAAATGTTGAATTTCTTGAAGGGTATGTAGAGACTCACATATAAAAGATAGGGACTAGATTTGCTTTTTCTCGAGAAAAAAAAAACCCTACCAAAGCCAAATTAAAGCCCCCAAGGCACAAAGAAGCTGTTTGGGAGGGCGGTTGTATTGCTGTTTTCTCAAAAAAAAAAAAATTCATTTTAAATGATTTTTTTTTGTGTTTTTAAATCATTTTGATGTGCTGATGTCAAAAATAATTTTTTTAAAAATATATTATTTTGATGTATTTCTAAATAAAAAGTATTTTTAAAAATAAACCGCACCGCCCTCCCAAACAGGCCGGAAGTACGCCAACTGTCAAAATAAATTAATGTTCAAAATAGTCCATAATATCGTGTATCCATTTGTCTGGAGTAGTGCATCCATTTGATAACTCATTGACACGACTTTTAACCTGGGTAATATTTTAAATTAAATCAAAACGATGCTGTTAAAAAATATAACTTGGTTAATCTGGCAGATAAACATTATTAAAATTTAATTTAGTTTTAAAAAAATTCTTGAAAAACATTTTAATTAACTCGAAATAATCGGTCCACTCCATGACTCAAATATATACCTTACTGACTTAAAAAGTTTGCTTCAAGTATGCCCAACAATCAGTAGGTTTTGTGTCAATCAGGAGCGGTGTTTTAGAAGTTTAAGATTCTCATCATCAATCCACCGTCCAATAAATAGCACGAAAAAGCTGGAACAAGATAGACTTTTGCTTTTACCGTGTGCGTGGACATAATAATAAAGACAAAAATCCAAGGAAGGAACGATAATCTAAACCCATTCAAGTGTTGAGGTTGGCCACGTAAGATTAGGTTTCAATTCTGTAATGTATGTCGCATGGGCTCTACAATAATATCAAGTGTACGTGCTCATGCACCGCCACCCGTACTGTCGGCTTCTTTGCTTGCATGGGAGTGATTTAGATCGTTTTAATGTGTTTATTTCAAAAATAATTTTAAAAATTTTAAAAATATTATTTTAATATATTTTAATTAAAAGATATTTCAAAAAGTAACTATTACTACTCTTTCAAACATCCTCTTAAAAAATATATTTTTTAGTATTTTGTCGAGATAAAGAATGCAATTACAATATGCTTTATGCGAGAAGGACTAGTTTGGTTGGCAGATAAACTTTTATTTTTTACCTTTTGGATTCAAATCTTAAGATAAGAGAAAATCTATTCTTTCTTATAAATATGTGTCTGGTAATACTTGGTGAGTGTTTTTTGAAAGTATTTTTTGATTAAAAAAAAATAGATTTTTTTTATTTTTTATTTTTCACATCAAAATATTAAAATTATATAAAAAAACTAGAAAAATATTAAATTAATATTTTTTTAGACAAATAAAAAGCAAGTTAGACCACAAAAAGAAACAGCCACTAAATCAATGTAAATATATATCCTTAATTAATTAATTCGCATGTTAAAAAGTATAACATGCTTTGTCTACTCCCTTGTGAGAAGTACAAAAAAAAACTCCGTAGTCTTGAAAAGAAAAGTAGCGTAGAGCTAACATTAACAAGTAAATCGTGCCTTGAATTTGTGGCTTATACCTTACCTGTAAATCATGATGTTATTAATAAGTAGCCACAGAAGACGCACTAAATGAACCAAAATGACCACCCCTCAAAAAGTGAGTTTGATACTGTAATAGTAACTGCTTTTAAAAAAAAAATTATTATAAAATATATCAAAATAAATTTATTTTTAACACCAATATATCTAAAATTATTATAAAAGCACTAAAACATTGATTTTCCTTGAAATAAATAAATAAATATAAAAATACTAGCTCAAAGCCTACTTCCCCGCATGCTAAACGCTTTCCCTTCCTTGAATGCTGAGGAGACACAACAGCAAAAGGTTTCTCGTCGCAGAAAAATTAGAATTATTGTGCCATTTCATTTATAAAGAAAAAAAAAATAGTTGATGCAGGAATTTTTCCATTATTATGTCTTATCCATATATATATATAATATGGATAATTAATAGATTTATTAATACATGCTTAACATATATTTTATTGTGAAATATTATATTACAGCTATAAAATAAAATAAAAGAAAGAGGAAAAACAAAGAAATACCTATCATAGTTTTCTTTACTGTTTTATTGTAGATTGCTACAAAACGATCTACAATAAATATATGGTGGTTTTTCATTATTCAAAGAGGGGCTGGAAATAATACGTGCTATAGATAAATCAAATATAATATACCATTTTTTAATGTGCTCACATGAAAATTTATTAAGAGGATTGATGAGTTTTGTATGAATCTAATGTGATCGGGGGGCTAAGTTGATATCTTAGATAATCAATGATTAAATTTTCTAGTTTTGATTATCTAAATTGTTCTCACTATATGACTAATGAATAATACTTGCTAATTGTAAATGATTAAAGACTCTTCGATTTTTAAATGAGTATCATTTAATATATATATATATATATATATATATATATATAACTATTTTCTTTTAAAATATCTAAGAATAGATATGCAAAAAGAAATAAAGACAAAAATAACTTTGAGAGATACTCTAGTATCTCTTTAAGCACATGAGGCTTATATATTTTTAAAGAGAAAAGGTTAAAATGTAAGCAATATATATTAACTCGTTCGGAAGTAAAATATATTTTTTTTATCTAATTCATAAGGAAGTAAAATATTTTTGATGAATTACCAAAATAACCATGAAGCCCAAGATGTTAAATTGAGAAATAGTTTTTATTTTTTGAAGAACTGATCAATTGAAGATATCATCAGTATTTTGGAAGGACTAATTTGCCATCTACTAGAAAACTTAACATTTTATATTTATTATTTTCGTTATAAATGAGAACGACTACGTGCTAAAACAATCCTAAACTTATAAGATTAGACAATGTAGGGTCATTTTCATTCGTAATGTGATTGATTGCCATGCTTGGTCGATGAGATTAATTTCCACCCCTTAAAAATGAAGCTTATTTTGAGGGTCAACTGTATGCCTGTTGTCTTTTTGTGCCAACAAGATACAGCTAGCTCGCTGAAAGCAGCTGCGGGAAGAGAGAATTTCCCATATAATTATTTGGCAAATTAATATGAAAATAAATTTCTGTAAAAATTCTTGTAATTGGGTCTTGACTGTTTGTTTCTGAACGGACATGGAGCTTCGGAAGCGATTCATCGTCCATCCACAAAATACCAACATGTTTCGTATATTACAAAATCCAAAGCAAGCAGGCAGGATAATATACAATCTGACAACTAATTGGTATAATAAACTTTTTCTTAGATACTGAGTAAATCTAATTCTCCGAAAAACATGCTTTAATGGACTAAATAAATAAGTAAATCCCAGTTGTCTCATATTCTTACAAGTAGCGCACGATCTGAATCGAGTTCAATACCTGCTATGCGGATCGCAAACTCTTAATCGTCACACCATAACTCTTGAAACATGAATGAGAAACTCTTCATACTTAACAACTCAAACATCCAAATATGAAAGCATAACAAAACACTAACTCAATAATCTATTGTCGGTCGTATCTACTCTTAGTTTGTCACATTAGCCTGTAATTTGTCTCCAGTTTGAACCGAAAGACAACCTCACGTTAATTTGCATTATCTCAATGCTCTGTACTTAACCATAACACGATGAGTATTAAAAAATACGAAACAAACTAATCAATAGAACTCATGTGTCAACCTCCCAATGATCTGTGCGTTTGATGTCCATGTAAAGTGTAAGGAAATTGCTGGAGAACATATTAAAGTATTTTTTTTATATATATCAATATATCAAAACAATAAAAAAAGATGTATGTTTAAAACATATTCAAATACAATTTTAAAAGATAAAAACAAACACAAACGATGTCATCACATCTTTACATGCCAAAAGTTGGTGAATTATAAAATCCAAAGAACAAACAATGATAAAGTTGCTGTTCTCGATTATAAAGTAATATGCAAGCTCTTAAAGTGCCTCTAAACTGGCTGGCTTAGCACGTACCAGCTGGATGAATGCCATGAAATTGACAGCCTAGCTATAAGCAAAACGGTCGGTCTAAACACAACTTTTTATTATTATCATTATCATTATTATTTTAATAGAGAGGGTGTTAATTTAAAGGCCAACTTATAACTAAAAATAAATTTTATGGTTTTAGGTAAACGAGTAAAATTCTGGTTATTATATATTCTTATAAGATATACACGCTTTAATTTGGACTCGAAACCTACTATACAAATCGCAAGTTCTCTATCATCACACTGCGTTCTTTAAAAACCACATAGAACTAAATTGCTACACCCCCAAACAAACAAATCACGAAGAAAACATCTCTTAAATTCTATTTACTTTACCAACGTCTAAGGATACAATAGCTGAAAACATAGAGAACATATTTTTTATTTTAAAAATTAATTTTAAGATTGTCACAAATTTTTTTATGTTTGTTATTTTTATCTTAAATCACCAATCATACAAAACCTCAATTTATGTTTGCCTTGCTCCCTAATATTACAGCAAGAGAATTAGAAAAATGTAGTCGCTGATTTGACTCTCCATGTTCATGCATACAATTGCAAACGACAATGGTAGCGTACAAGCCTTGTTTTATGAAAGAGATATTTTCTTAAAAATATTTACCCAAATTCAAGCTAGAAATATTTTAAAAGCTTAAGAAATCATAAATTTCACGCATCAAGGAAAAAAAAGTTGCCCACAATGTTTGACACTTGTTGTATATTGCATTCACATAGATGTACCCACTCAAACATAGAACAGACTTAGCTAGGACAGCGACTGTAATCTGAAACTTAATCCAATTATTTCTGGGTGAAGATAGATGTAAAAAAGATCAATTAATTAATTTGATGTGTTGATCTGATCACAATTTTATTAAATTTTTAAATTTTCTTAGCAAATAATTTTATTTTATTTAAAAAAAAATGATTTTATTTAGAGAAATTTAGATTTAAATATTCAATTTATAACCCGAGTAGTGAAACGGGCTAGTTTTAATTAATATATCATAAAAAAATAATTCAGTCTAATCTTGCCGTATGGAAAATAATCTAAAAATATGTGAAGCTTGGAATTAAAAGAAATAAAAACCCAAAAGTTGACGTGAAAGGGTAATACACAAATAAATAAATAAACAGTAGTCTTTTTCATGACAAAACGACAGTCCGTACGGGGAGGAGACAGCTAGTATAGGGTCCGTGAAGCCCGTGACACAGCCCAGTACAGCTAAGCGGCTACGAACCTTAAAAAGCAACTGTCCACTCTCCCCAACTATCTCTCTCACTTCTAATTTATTCGTGTTTCTTTTAATACCAAAGAAACCTAAATTATGTTTTTATTGGCCTATTTTACTATTTTGTGGGTCCTATGTTATTTAACCCCTCTCCCGGCGGTTGCTTCTAAGGCTGGAAGAGGATGCCATGTCAGGCTTCTGACAACGACGTGGGATAACGGTATTCCTTGAATACCGTACTCAAATGAAGCTCCATGAAGTGCCATGTCATCAGCTTCAATGGGACCCATCATCATGCCTGTGTTCCATCAATAATTAACGAAATGTATTTTATTGTTAAGATGTCGGTTATATCCTAATTTTTGTTTTAATCGCTATTATTATATAAGTTATTATTGAGCATTACTAATATAATAATTTTTGCCAATAATTCCGTGGTATTTGATAATCTTTTTGGCAGTGTATATAAATCATGATTCTGGATTATTAAAAAAACAAGTAAATGTGTAATTAATAAACGGTAGGATGCTAAGAAAATGATTAGGAAGAGGTGCTTTGGGATTATAAAGAAAGTGAAAGATGGGGTATCCTTGCACATGGAGCAAGGAAGGGGGAGCTGCGTGTTATTTTAAAGAAATATTTTTTAGGAGGCAAAAGCATCTTCGAACCTCAACCACCAGCTATGGCGAGGGAACCTTTTTGCTCCAGCTTTGCATGTGGTGGGTTTCCAGTTTCATATTTTCTACTTCGTGCGCTAAAAGCATCCCCCGCAGACAAAGCATCAACTCTCTCTCTCTCTCTTTTATTTATTTCTCTCTCAACCTTCTTTTTGCCTCAGATTTGTACCAGCTACATCTGCTATTGACCAAACATTACATTGGTTTATCTTCTGGTCTGTAGTTTTTTCTCTTTTCAATGTAAAACCTACGATGGTAGTTTGCCGCACGACGATTCAAGATGCTCCAACCTAGGAGGGTAATAATTGCATCTAGATAGCTTAAGATCGAGTTGAAAGCACAAGCTAGGTTGCATGATGGTCATTTAATTATAGTTTTACAAATATTTAGATCATTAATGCATAACATGGTTTTTCCCAGATATCATGAAAGTTTTCTTTTGAAACCTATAAAACTTCTTCTTTTTTTCAGACCATGAGAGCAGAAACTTGTACAGTACCAAGTACATCCTAAGCAGGAAGGAGACAAATGGCGTACGTAGTCTTGAAATGGAACCACCATTCATCGTATACCTACTTTGGATTTAGCAATTAGCCGAATAGTGTTCCCCTAACAAAGCACTGATCCGGGCTCTACTGCGAGACTGGACAAAGCTCATGATCCAAATTGTCATTTTTTAGTCTGCGTTTGGTGTATGGTTGTCACCAAGAAATATGGCTGGTGATAAAGAGACTTGGTTTGGTAATAAATAACCTGAGATATGTTTTTGTAGGTTTTGGATTCGAATTATAATATATTTAACTTGTAAAATTATGAAACAACCTAAAAAAAGAAAAAGAAAAAGAAAAAGTTTGGTGTATGGTTGGTGTCGAAGTTTTCAAAGTCCTGACCAGAGCTTCGAAATTACCAACGACTCTCGGCGCCCAGAACACTGAACGTATTTACAGCAGCTAGGATGCAGATGTACCGCCACAAATTTAGTAGATTCTTTTAACTTTCCCTTATTCTATCAGCGGCAATATTGATGATACAGTGTATATAAAGGAAAATACGAGATTGTTTAGTGCTGTAGTAGTACCGGTTGTTTTGAGAGATATTGTTTTTTGTTTAAAGATAGATATTTTTTAAAAACTTATTTTGGATATTACTATATTATAAAAAAAAAAGTTTTTTAATTTAAAATAAAAAAAATACTGCAAAAACAAACTAAATCTAAATCAGCCGCCAAGTTTGGCCAGCCAATCATCCCTGCTGCATTTAAAATATTAAGTGTTTTTTTATGATCAAGACATAGGATTTCGTCTTGCATCGATTTTAACCGATAATATTTTGTCCTGTATCAAAGAATTTACACGTAGATGGTTTTATTTTTCACATTTGCAAATATAAAACACCAATACCAAGCAAAAAAAAAAACAGAAAGCATGGAAAACAAATTTAATGAAAAGCGTCAATTGTAATTTCTTGGCATATATTCGTTATGAGTTGTTTTTACTTGAAGATCATATCATGAGTTTCAATTTAATGTAATTAAGATGCAAATTGAATATTGTTTTTGAGAGATGTAAAAGTGGAAGAAAAAATATATATCTTTCAAACTAAATCACCCCGCTTTAAGGTCCTTCATTTAAAATAAATAAATAAATATGGCTGTAAAAAATAAAATGCTATAAAAAATATATCTCCCCAACACTAGTGATGTGAACATTTAAAAGCATTTTTCTCCTTACTTTTACATCTCACCAAAACAATTATTCAATTTGTATCTTAGATTAGATTAAAACTCATGATACGAGATTAAGTGAAAACAACTCGTAACAAATGTATTCAATAAATTACAATTAAGCCCTTAATTTTCCAAAAAAAACAAGTGTTTGGTCGTTATAAAAGCTTTTGTAAATGTGGTTTTAAAATTTTTTTTTTAAAAAAATATATAAATTATAATTTTTATAAATAATATTTTAAGATATAAAGTTTTCAAAGTAACCCATCAAATTGTAGTGCGTTGCAGCAAGCACTCCTTTAATAAATCAATTATGCTAAACAAACACGACCTAGAATATTTTAAAACTTGAATTAGAGTAAAATGCAGTTTGCAATACACCAAAACGTACAGTTAAGTTGGTTGGAACAACAGGAGGCACGGCCGGGTAATTATCTCAAAACCAAAGGGCACTTGCAAACTCCACACTCTATAAAAACCTTCTCCCTCCCATTATCCAAAACTCTAAGAACCCCTCTCGCCTTCAAAAATTAAAGACTCGCAGATCAACAACTCAGAGCTCACCAAACCACTGTATTCTCCTCCTGGTTTCCATCAAGATCTAATTTTTCTCGGAAAATGTCAGCCGGGCAAGCAAAATGCGCCAAAATCCGCCACATAGTGAGGCTCCGACAAATGCTAAGACATTGGCGCATCAAGGCACGTATGTCAGCCAATCGCATACCATCAGACGTTCCAGCAGGACATGTGGCAGTCTGTGTAGGGACTACTTGCAGGAGATTTGTGGTGCGAGCGACGTACCTGAACCACCCGATCTTCAAGAAGCTCCTGGTACAAGCCGAGGAACAGTTAGGCTTCTCTAACCAAGGCCCATTAGCGATCCCATGCGACGAGGCCGTTTTTGAGGAAGTGCTTCGATACATTTCACTGTCTGAGAATGGAAAATCCGGCCGGTTTATGAATCTTGAGGATATGCAGAGATACTGCCACGTTGGTGTTAAAAACGCTAAGCTTGATTTTTGGACCGATTCAAGACCCTTGCTTCATGCTGACAAGACATTCTGGTAAGGTGAAAAGAAGGGCAAGCCAAGAAAAAAAATAAAGAGAGAAGAGAACCTCTGATTCTGACCCGGGGTTGGCTCAGTCCGAGTCAGGGAAGTTTTCCACCGTAAATTTGGAAATAGAATATAGTTGCCGAGTTAAAAACTCAATTTGATTCGTAAGGTCTTAATGATTTGTTGGGGTTTGCTTACGTATGTACAAAGAGGTGAATTTGCTGGGTTTTTTTTTTTAGAAATTACTGGACTGGTTTGAGAGTTGCCGAGTCAAACTCCGGAGAATGCAAGGAGATGGCAAGATGGGGTGGGTGAGTTAACCACCGAGTCGTCCCGGGTTCTGAATCGGAGAGAGAAAAATACTGAAGACGCTTGAAATGTTCGACAATGAGACGGGGAAAGGAAGTGATTATTGACTGAGGCACTTTTGTAAATTCCGTTATTTATTGATCGATTAATGAAAAAACATCGTAGAGATAAAGTTTATCAATGTCAACATTATATATTAATCTTCACAATAATGGAACTATTAATTTCATTTTTTTTTAATTGATGCACCAAGAAAAAATTATAAAAAGTATTTAGTTGAAGACGTGGTGAGAATGTCTCGTAAACAATTTTATAATGAATTTTTTATTTAAAAAGAAAAAGAAAAAAGAATACATGTTTTTTTTTTTTCATGTCTTTTCTATCATGAGATAACAATTAAATTTTGGGTTGCTAATGACTATAATTAACTAATTAAAACTTACTAGTGAATTTTATCTACATTAGTATTTTCTTTACTTAAATAAAAACTCAAGCTTTTTATTAAATAAGTAAAAATATTGATTAAAATTAAAAAAAAAAAAAAGGTTTGAATGTTTGGGTATTTATTTTTTGTGTAAAGGGTTTGTCAATCATGGTAGGCAACTGTCGTGGGAGTAATAATTGGCATCAAGCCACGTGAAAGAAAATGCACCATTGGCTTAGTTTCACCTGATTCAACTTTGTCTTTATTACTCTTTAAATTATTGTCCTTGACTTCTTGCGGGAATGACATGTTCTGCATTGTATTTTAGAAATGTTTTTGAAAAAATATATATTTATATATTTTAAGATTATTTTCAAGCTTGAATATAAAAAAAAATTAAACAAATATTATTTTAATATATTTTTAAACAAAAATTACTTTCAAAAATAATTTCAATTAAACTATAACACAAGAAATATATTATTTATAATTTTATATATTAAGTCTTGAACTCGAATTAAAATATATATTTTTATAAAAAACTAGAATAGTTAAGGTCTTAAGGATTTAATTATTCTTCCTTTCAACGAGCAAATGCAAAGAACCAAGAGGCCTCGGCTCCTCCTCCAATACAACCCATATGGCTCTGGTTAAAAAATTAGAGGGATCTGAGTTTTCAATCAATTATTTTTTTATTTTAAAAAATTATATTTTATACCCGCACATTAAAATAATCTAAAAAAATAATTAGAGCAAAATAAAATATCAAATTTGTTCAAAAAACATTTTTTAAGTACTTCCAAACACCCCTTAAACAGGACCATCAGTGCGGTGTTGTGGTCGAAAGCATTAAATTAATTGCAGGTTAGCATTGTTTTCCCTGTTACATGTTCTGCAGAGCATCACCAATTCGAGTCATCTACACCAAACCGAACCACCACATGCAGTGGGCAATTTCTACTTGTAGTGTTCAGACCCTACAAAGTTGCAGTTATTAGACAATGTTTTCAAAAAAAATAAATTAAATTTGTTTTGTTTTGTTTTAAAATATATTTTTTATATGTTTTTAAATTGTTTTAATATATCAATATAAAAAACAAATATCTTCCAAACGCCAAAGATCTTCAAGGGATGCTCTATAGTACTCGAAGAAGTAGAAACAGAAGTAGTGGGGAGCCGTCACTTTCTTGGAGTATTTTCAAGAGAGAAAATGGAGGCCAATCTGTAGTATAAATGGGCTTGGTTTTATCGCTTTAATGGAATCAGGGTTCAGCTATAACACTCTCTAGTGATAATAGAATCTGACTAGGGTAGATTTTCTTTCATCTGAGTGCTGAAAGTGAGATGATTTCACATGGCTGGCTCATCTGATAATCACCACGTGTCAGGTAGATATTCGATCGACGACATGTCCTGCATGAAAAAGAAGAGGATTATTTGTGTCTCTGCTCAGCTTAAAATGATTAAAAGACAGAAATCTGGAGTGAAGACAAAATTCCTCAATCCCACTTATACGAAGACTGTTTTCTTTTCTTTTTCTTCCATGTACATATTGAAACTCCAAATAATCTCGCGGGTTGAATTATGAGATTAAAGTGAATTTTAATTAGTTATTGTGTTTTGAATATCTAGGTTTTCAATTTATAATTATTATAGTTTTTTTTCTGGTGCATATCACTAGGTTGAATGATTAACTGGGCCTTTCCCTTGTGCCGGAAACGAGATTCGACGGAGCCCAATATAAACATCAGCTGGGCTTTTTTCTGGTGCTCGAGATTGTACAATAATATGGGCTTAAAGTAGGCCCACAACCAAAGCATCCAAGGTCCTGGCTAGAAAAAAATAACAACGCCTACTTAGCGTGTTGAGCAGTCACTGTAAAACCAGGCACGCATCTAATCACTAATCTGTGGCAAGCATTTTTCCATTCTTCTATTTCACAAAATCTTGAAAGCCCACCCCCAGAAACTTGGAGATGCGTAGCCTCAGTTGAGCCTGCTCCAGTCAGGAAATTCTATATTCGAAGCTTCAAGGTGGGCCTAATTGTGGGGTCGGGGATGGTGTCGGCAGTAGCATTGAGCAAGATAACCCCATTATTGAATTGATAGTTGAGGAGTGATATTGAACAGTTATGGTTAAGATTATTTTTAAAAATATTTTTTATTTAGAAATTTATTAAAAATTTTATTTTTAGAAAAATATTTTTGATATTATTATATTAAAATGATTTAAAAATAATATTTTTTTAATTTATAGTAAAAAATAAAAATAAAAAATTTATAATTTTCTTACAAATATTTTTGAAATGCAGTGTAAAATACCCAAATTTTTCAAGGTTTTTCCCCTTACTTTAGCAAACACTGGGCAGTCAGAATGTATTAAAAACTTTGCGTGTTGTTGGGGGTCTAAGGTGAATAGACAACAAATCCTTTTTCCCACTACGAAATACAATTTATTAGCTAGAGAAATTCGACGGGGCAGTGGGGACTTGAGCTGTGAAATTAGCTAAGATCTAGACCTGATGCTGCTGATGGAAACGCCTATTAAACACATCCAGTGGGGACTACACAGAGACAAAATATGCATCCATTAAATAAATGAAGACACCTTTCTTCATAAATTTTCCTGGAAAAAAGTTTTCTTCTTGTTGTCATTAGCATTACACAGCAGCCCACAAGATTCATAAAAAACAATTTTAAGTCAATAACAACCATGATTTTAGCTACTGTATTTGATTCCTGAGCTCTGGCTCGAGCTTGCCATGGATGATGTGATGATTGTCCGTACATTTATAAGAACAGGATTTCCTTACATCATTTTTAGGACATCAGCTGCCAGATCTCCGACTAAAGTAGGTAAAGACAAAGAGTAGTTACTGTAGTGTTGTTAAGAAAAACTTTATGCTGTTTTCGAGATCATCATGAATCTGTGATCATGTTGCTTGACGAATCGGTATCCTTTTTTTCTCCTTCTGGCTTGTTAATTGGGCTGGAAAACTAGGGCTAGTTCCCCTTGCACACCAAAAAGAGGATTAAAAAATAACCAGTATCTCTTGGCCATAATGAGAAAGATCAATTAAAGTGAAAGGCAATATTATTTCAATACATTTATAAATGAATTGATCATTTATTGGTGTTTACTTTTTCACCTCTTTTTTTTCTTTGCTCTTGATCAATAAATGAATGCTAAAATATTTCTTGTTTATAAATGTATTGAAATAATATAATTTTTATATTAGCACATTAAAATGATGTAAAAACACCAATAAATAAAAAATTTAAAATAAAAAATACTTTTAAAATATAATGTCAAACATGTACATAGTCTTATCAAGATATATCAAATATAAAAAAACAATATAGTTGGTGTTTGATTATTTTTATTAGATTAAAATTAAAGGATAATTGGAACATAAAGAATATATCTTCTTTATCATTCCTCACTTTAAATAATGTTTTTGTCTATATATATATATATTTTTTCAAGGAAATGGTTATGAAAAATGCTGACTCCAGTTTACTCTACACATTAATGTGTGTATTTCCTTGAGGAAAAATCTTAAAATGGTAGTAAAACATCGCTATTTTATTTACTACTTTATTCAAGCAACAGTTTTCAGGTTTGTAGAGAAAAAGGAAACAAAACGAGAAATGAAGTGATAGCAGTGAAAGAAGCCTACGCTTGGTGCTAAAAAGGGAAAGTCAGGAAGAGCACGCTGGCTAATAATATCCTTCATGTCACAATGGGCCCTCGTTGAAGCACAGTTAGCAGGGGTGATAAAAAACCATAAAACCGATTAAACTGGAAAAATAAAATAAAAATTGAGAAAAACTAAATTATTAGAAAAAACTGGTTTAATTAGAATATTTTTAAAAATATCTAGTTTGATATAGATTTTTTAAGGTCAAAACTGATGAACCGAACGGAACAGGTTCAAATTAAAAAAATATTATGAAAAAGCTTTTTATTTTCTAATTTGGTTCAAATTTTTTAATTTGATTCCATGCTAGTAAAATAAAAAAAGGAAAAGACTTGGTAATGGAACCAAAATCAGACAGTCTAAACTAATTTCAATTATTTTTTTTTAATTTGATTGTTTCTATAAAAAACACCGAACAAAAGATAACCTCTCACTGTTGTCATCTATGCCATCAACGAGGAGCTGGGTCCTGAGCTACCATGTCTGGTTACCATCAAATCACTGTCACCTTAAAACACTAACAAAAATAAATAAATAATCTCAGGCCCTCCTTGGATTTTCTTTTTTCATGATCATGGATTTGTCAAGGTAGGTTTCATTTGCCAAGACTGTCCCTTTTTGGTAGAATGTAGGGAAAAATCTTGGATTTTCTTATAAATTAGTTTAAACTATTTTTTTGTATTTATATCTATTTTAAATTGATTTTTAACTTAAAGTAAGAGGTTACGCCACTTATTTTTTATTTTATTTTTATAAAAAAAACTGTTTTTTATTAAATATAGTTTTAATTAAATTATTTTTGTTGTAAAACGTTTATGAAAATAACTTATTACGACACGAAATAATAATAAAAAAAATCATCTTTAATAGAATATAATTACTCATGCAATAAAATATAAATATTTCGTCATCCCTGGCCTCTCACAATAAAAAGGAAAATTGCATCCTTTTCTTTATTTCTGGTGGCGTTAAGAGCTAAACGTGGCACAATATAATGTGAACACGTAACACAAGACAACAAGAAGCTAATAAGATGATCATGATGACCAGCATCTGGCCCTGACTAGGGAAAGGGAACGAAATGGAGGAGAAGTACCGATGGCAGATCAGAATCCAAAGAAAAAAAGACTCTCCACTGTGCAATTAAAGATTATAAAGGTGCAGAGGAGATGGCGTGGGGATGTGGGCCCTTGAATGGTATAATTTGGTTCCACTTCTTCTATTCCACCCTGTAAGAATTCTTTCGTGCCCCGCTGGCTGAAGATGCCCACAAAGATATTATATGGAATGTTAAGTATGCAGCTCCATGTTACTCATCATTCTCGTCCACTACGGGCTGCCCTTTTTGGATATGATGGAAGTTTGTGAGGAACATCTTCGTGGTGGAGCTAGCTAGCGGTGGCTTTTCTCACTTTGATCTTTGTCCTTCCTTCTATTACCGACTGTTTTTAAAATATAATAGCAGTTATTTTTTAAAGTAATTTTTATTTAAAATTATAGTAAAATGATATTATTAGAGAAAGATATAAATAATATTATGAAATTTTATCTAACAGATTAAACTTTAAGCTGAGATGATTTCTTAACATGATATCAGAGTCTTATTGACCTAGCGGCCACGAGTTCGAATTTCACCACCTCTATTCTATTTTATAAAAATCAAGCATAAGATAATATGGACATGTACAAGTTTCAAGCTCAAAGAATTTTCATTTGAGAAAGTATGCTAGGGAATAATATAAATCATATTATGGAACCTTACCTAACAACTTAAACTTTTAGGTGAGATGGTTCTTTAACATATATTTTTTTATTTTTTAAAAATTAATTTTACACCAACATATAAAAGTGATTTAAAAACAAAAAAAAAATCATTTAAAAAAATCATTTTTAAAAAAAATTATTTTTAAAATACAGTGTAAAAATAACAACCCAACTATAGCATCAATTGTCAGGGATCTTTAGGCCTAGTCATACCAGGCAGGCTCTAATTCAAACCAGCCGTCCTTTATGTATACACGAGGAGAAAAAAATATTTAGTCCGGAAGATCTGGGCTCTTTTGTTTTCTTTCTTTCTTTCTCTTCGGCCGAAATGGAAAAGTGGGGTAATTGCAAATCGATGACAGCTTTTAACAATATCGATATCTTCGAAAAATAACATCGAGATCGAATCGAATCGTTTCGAAAATTTGTCTCCTTTTATCTGCAAAACTGGAAGGTTTAGAACTGTTTTACACCTTTTCACAAACACGTGAAAGCTAGTTTGTTTTTGTTCTGTAGTTTGGTGTTGTGTTGCCAGAAATGATTTTGATTGCCTATAATTTCAAAAGTTATTTAGTTTTTATGGTTTTAATTTGTTTTTCATCTTAAATTAGGTTAGAAAAATTACAAATTACAATTTTCTAATTTGATTTCTTCAAACAACAAACAAAAAATCTATTACAACACAGATCACACACTGAAATATAGAACACTAACAGACAACCTCTGCCACCTGTTAACTTGTCCAGTCTAAAGGTCCCTCCCTGCGTTGTAAAGGGATGCTATCACTCTAGCTGGCAGTGTGGATTTTTTCTTCATAAACAGGTGCTCTTGAAGATTTACGAGGGGCCACTTGTTTTCTTTCCTCTCCTTTTCTCCCTGCCGTTCGAATATACTTTGAGAAATAACAAAAACTTGCTTGACAGTCCAAATTTATTTTTAAAACCGTGAATTATTTCTCTATCAGGTCTCGAACCAACATCTTCGATCGAGCCCCTCTACCGCGTGTTGATGTTTTTTTCCTGTCAGAATCCTAGAAGTTCTCGCTCCATGCAATAATAAAAACAGAACTTTACATCTTCTGCTGAAATTTATTTTGATTTTATTTAGAGAGAGTCAAATCACTGAAGGTCAGGATTAGATCGAATAAAACAAGCATGTTGGGATTTAATCGAGATTAATCCCAGATTATTTTTTTTTGGCCTGGATGGTTATCATTAACTCCTTTCAAATTATTAAATACTTGATTAAAGAGTATTCACATGATTTATGACTGTAATATGATGGCAATTTAGGATATTTAACACTAGAAAACATGTTCTTTAAAATACGAGCACCGGTCATTAAATTTGTTGCTGCTAGAAAATGACGTGGTGACTTGTACCTAATACGGGCTGGAGCTAGCAAGGGCGGGTCAGACCAGCGACAGCCATACGGGCATGACAAGACTGCACTTGTCCATACGTACGCAAGATTCAGGTATATGAATGAGAATCGTGTCTTTCGGTTTCTATAATGGAAAAAGTTAGCAAATTATTATAGGATTATTTTGATAATTGGTGTCTTTATGCTTATTTAAATCAGGTAGTTAGCTTGTAATTTTTGCCCCGTGACATAAGGTGAAGGTCCATTGGCAGTGCAATTCGAAGTCGTAGGACTGGAGCTCTGTGTGATGTATTAAAATTCAATTTAAATATACACGAGCAATGGATTGGGCAAATATAACCCCAGTGCCTCATTTTGAGATAATTGGTTTGTTTTTCTGTTCAAAATTATTTTTGATCGGCGTCTTAAAAATAAATCGGATTTAAAATGATATTAAGTTATTTTTTCAGTTTTGATGAGATTATTTAAAAAATAATAATTTAAATTCGATGTAAGCCGATGCTGGATGGCGCTTGTATTGGATTGAGTGATAAAAAGAAAGTCTTCGTACCAAATTAAGGCAGGACATTGTTTCACGAGCTTGACGTGGCAGACAGAGACTCCAAATCAATTCTTGTTTATGTGGAAGAAAAGGGCCAAGTCGGATAGGGAAATATCACTGCACGCACGAGATGATTGCATTAAAAATGCAGTCGGCGTTGGCTCGAGTGGCTACTAAAAAATGCAATTTCCTGAGAAATACTTGGGTGCCGGAGGTTGGCTTAAAATATAACTAGAGAAGGGATTTTACCTCTGTTGACATGGTTGCTACCATTAACTAACACAACCTTTTCGACGATTTGAATTATAGATTTAGTGAGTTAATTTTTATATAATTTAAAATTTATTAATTCGATAAAAATAATTATGTAATATAAAATATAGTCCAAAATAGATTTAATATCATAGGATTGACTAATTAAATCGATTTGGATTTTGCACCGAAGACGGTTTTCTAAACTATGGTTGCAGAGAAGCATTTAATTATATATACATTGTAAAAATACTTTTATATAAATCATATTCAAATGTTTAAATTTTTATTTTATATCTTGAAGCTTTGGTCTGAAAAGTCAAAAAGAATGGTTTCTAAAATTTACCAAACATTTTTACATTGTCTCTACTCTAGAGAGGGAAAATAAATTAAAACCTAAACAAAAGTATTACGAGGATTGTCTCCGGATAACAGGAGAGGATATAGAAGGTCTTGTGAGAATTGTGGAGTCTAAAATGGTAAACCGGATTTTAATTTAGGATATTTGGGTACAAAGCATGATGTGTTTTTGTTCATGCTGGGTTTCTCGGTGCCATTTGAGCAGAAGGCTTGGTTAACGTTAGATTAGGAATGTTGTAGAAGCTGTTTTTAAAATTATTTTTTATTTATAAATATATTAAAATGATTTTTTTTGTATTTTTTAAAAAATATTTTTTATATTATCACATTAAAATAATTTAAAAACACTTGAAAAAATTAATTTAAAATACATACTCTGTTTGTCGATATCGGCAGGGGAAGTATTCTTCTTCTTCTCTCTGCCGACGCTTGTCGCTTTCGATAATTAAGGACATGGGTTTTATGAAACGTGTGTGGGTGCAGGACCACGTGTTCTTTTTTGGCCTTTTAACTGCCATTGGATTCTGTTCCTTAAGCGCTTTCCTCTCTCCTCCTGTATTTTTATATTAAAAATATATTAAAATAATATCTTTAATATTAGCATATTATAATAATTTAAAATTAAAAAATATAGCTGCATAATGAGAACGAATATTTGCTTGAAATTGTATTAAAAATTGTTTAAGAGTATTTCTTATTTTTAAAAAATAATTTTTAATATTAGAAAATATAAATAAATAAATTTAAACCATGATATTTAATAATTGTTTGACATTGTATTTCAGTTATTTTAATATATTGATATCAAAAAATATTTTAAAAATAAATAAAAAATCTAGTATATTTTTAAATAAAAATATATTTTAAAAAACAATATAAAACCTACTCTACTCTTGTACCTGCAAGTAGTGCATCAGTTGGAGAGGGTTCTGGCTGCCTTTAACGGCCATTTTCATCTTGTACGCGCCGTTCGTTGGCGTCATGGAAATTTATGACGGGGTTTGGTTATCTTAATAATATAATAAGAAACTCATCTAATTTTATTAAATGCAATAAATTAAAAGGTACGACTACGAGGGGGGGTAGTCATGCCAGCTATGCCTATAAGGCTATAACCACTCCGTTAGGGACCGGCGTGTGGTCGCGTACACTAGTAGTATGCGTGGCGGAGGTGGAGATGGGACCTGGGTAATAAAAAACCCAGATGAATTGATAATGGTTTTTTATGTTTTTCTTTTTTCTTTTTTAACAATTTGTTAGCTGTAAATTAAATTTTATAATTTTTTTTATAAAATTATCTTGATTTTATAATTAGAGTTTAACAAATTATCCCATGTTGAACTAACTTATTTTTATTATTTAATGTTAGATTGAGTTACATTTATATTTAATAAATAAAATATTCTCAATAGAACTATTAAGTATTATGAGGTACAAATTTACCTAAAATAATTTAATTTAATTTAATATGTTGTTATTTTAGTATTTTTTATAAGTCATTGTTTTTAATTTTTTTCAGTCAAATTATATTTTTATTAATTGTCTGAATTATTTTAAAGCTTTCCAAGTCAAACACATATGATTTAAATTATGTTAAGAAACACATTATTAATATCCAATTATTTTTCATCATTAAAAAATCAATTCACCTGACAGAGATCACATGCAATAATCTAGTAACTAACTATTTAAAGAGGTTTCTTCTCCATCAAAAACGGGATAAAGGCACGTCTATACGCAAAAGAAAAACCATTATTAAATCTCTCAGGCTCAAATACCTGGTTCGATCGTGTGCATTTTCTTTCACTGCCCATGTTTCGACCACACGTATAGCTCATGACAATTCAACGCGCGCGTGGTAATATGGTGTCAAAAGATATTTTACATAGTATTTTAAATTAATGCTGTGAAAAGCTATTTTATATAGTTCTTAATTTTTTTAATTTAATATTAACAGATTAAGATTATTAAAAAAAACTTTTAAAAATCAGAATAAACCCCCCATAAGAAAAATCCAATTAACATGTAGATCTCAATATTGATTAATTGCCCTTTCTTTTCTTTAAAGATACACATGTATACCGATTGGAATATATATATTAAAATATTTTTTTTTAAAAAAGAGCAGGATTAAACCATAAAAACAAACATGTTTTTACTTTTTAGTGTTTATTTGAGAGCGTGATTGATGTTGTTTTTGAAAATGCTTTTCATTTAGGAATACATTAAAATGATATTTTTTTATTTTAGAAAAATCATTTTTGATATCAACACATGAAAATGATATAATTTTTTTTTTAAAATTTAAAATAAAATAAAAATTATTATTTTTTAAATATTTTGAAATACAATCACATACCATGTTTAATCTCCTCTCTAACAGTGATTTACAACCTCAATTCCCAGCTCCCTACTCCACATCGAACTATCTTTTCTTGAATCTGCCAATAAAAACGACGGTATAACGTTAGAATCATCTCAAAGATCGAAGCTAGCTAAGGGAGGTCGAGATTTCTGCACACTGTAGATAAAATAATGCCCTTTAACCATTTATAAACGAGTCTCTCAAGGTGTATGATAATTTGTTTTACCAATAAAGCATGTCAAGTTCACCTTTCCTTTTGAAATAAGTGCAGACACTTAAGGTGAAAGGACACCCATTATTGAGAACTTGCCATTCAAGGCACTCGACATCTCGAATAGCCTTGTCCTTTGCGTGTTCAAGGAGGTTCGCGTGAAAAAGATGTGGCCAAATTCATAGCATGGCTCATTCTGCTGTATAAATATGTCAAATCAGTCCTTATACTTTTATCTTTGATGTACAAATCCTTGCATCTTCGATTTTCAGCCATCCATGATCAGCCGTTCTCTCATGCCGAGTGCAACGTGTACAATACATAGGGGGATAAAGAGATCGATCAAATGCAATTAAATTAAGATAGTGAATTTTTTTATAAAAATGTTTTTAATAAATAAATTTTTTTTAGAGCTGATCTAATTTGTCTATTGATTTAATACCTTGAAGTATAAACCAAGTACATATCTCAAACCGGAACGGTCTATTATCATGTACATGTTTGAGATTGTCATGTAAAATACTTTTTAAAAAAAATAATGTTTAAAAATATATATTTTATTTTTATTATCAACACATCAAAATTATATAAAAATATATTTTTCAAATATCTGGAAACAATTTCAAACACAACTGCAAAAACTTTCTATGATTTTTGTGGTGAGTGAATGATGATAAAATTTATGCTTATGAATTCATGGCTTAGAAATAGATGGCTTGTTTTTATGTTTCAATTAAAATGATTTAAAAATAATTTTTAAAAAATAAAATAAAAATATTTTTTTATTACAAAGTATTTTGAAAAACACAAGCCACCGGGATAATTTACAAAACTCTCTACAAAATATCGCGGCTGTAAGTGGCCAGGCTGTGTAACCATATGATGATCTGGTGTCTTGTGATTGGCCTGTAGCAATTTATTTTTCCAGCTCATTTGTAAACAGAAAAAAGGACAATTGAATTAATAATTCATCATCTAGCGTCACGTATTTGCCTCCAATTGAAGCCAGGAATCAACAGTGCTGGCCAATCGCAGCCGTTTCGTTTTTATATATAGAAAAATGGAATTAATGAGGTAAAAAAGGGAGTCGATGCACCGTCAAATTAAAAAACCAGAGAGGAGCAGTGGCTGGCAACGGAAGCAGTGGTCAGATCGAGGAGACAGAGCCTTGACTTTGGGAACCTAGGAGTTTTCTATGGTAGCAGACAGGCTGTATAGACATCTCAAAATACAGTTTTTGTACTGCGCAGCAGTTGTATCTGTATGCTTTAATGCTTTTGATGGATTCTGAGCCACAGAACCATGCAGTGCCATCAAATAGATGAAGGGTTTTTTTAGCTGTATTATCATGCTTTACAATAATTTCTTTTTGAAAGAAAATATGAAATTATGATGAAAATCATTGAAATTATTAAAAAATCATTTTAATAATATTTTAATCTAAAGACACGTTGAAAAATACTTGAAATGATATTTAAACTACAATGACAAATAATATTTTTAGATTATAATTTATGTTTTTATTTTTTATTTAAATTTAAAAAATAGTATTTTAATATCATTTTTATGTGATAATGTTAAAAATATTTTTTAAAAATAAAAAAAAAATATTTTGTTACATTTCTGAATAAAAAATACTTTCAAAAGCAACTTTAGTCACACTCCAAATAAATATTATATCCAATACCAAATAATATATAAAAAACCATTTGGATGATGATTTTTCTTAAAATCGAGCACAGATAATAACTTGAAAAGCTTCTTTTTTTCTTCTTTTTTTTACTGATAAACTGTATAATCAAGTTTAATTTCACAAAACTTGATACCCTTGAGGAACCAGTTTGAATAACATAAAATTCTTCCAATTTAGTTAGAATAATATAAAATAAATGTGCGTGTGTGTATACCTGTTAGCGCGCGTGCGCGGTTTTTATATTTAAGGGGTTGTTTTAAATTATCTTTCATGTTTTTTATATTATATTTGGTGTGTTAATATTAAAAATATAAATTATTTTAATAGATTTTCAAATAAAAAATAATATTAAAAATAATCGGTGGTATACTCTAAAATACCCTCTTGATACAAATAAAATCCGGTTCAACTCTAGAAGAGGGGCCAATCTCTTTTATTTCAGGGTGTCTGAGAATCATTCCAAAAGTTTTTTTTTTTAAATAAAGTTTTTTTTGCTTTAAATAAAAATGTTTTTATTGTTTTAAAATTATTTTAATGTGTTGATATCAAAAATAATTTTTTAAAAATAAAAATATTTATTATAATATATTTCTAAATAAAAATCATTTTAAAAAACAAACTCTCTGTTATACTCGCTACACTCTCCTGGTTTGCTCTTCACTGCATGAATGTAGTTAGGATTAAGTATAGGGGCAACTATCCTCTTTTTCCACTAAAAGAAGTGTTTAAAACAATTGAACAATTTTCCATTTAACTGACAATGGATTGCTGAGAGTAGATAAAACTAAGAACAATATTTCTTTTATTCTGCAAAAATACTAATTAGAATGGCTACATATAATCTTCAACAGCAAGAAAAGAAAGAACAGGGCATGGCTATTAGGCACAGCCTTCCCCTCTGTTGGCACAACCCTACTAGCCAGAGTTCTTTTTTTCATGAAATATTTGCTCATGGTTTGGTTATCTCTGACGGTCTCTGGTTGATGTACAAAGACAAACACAGAATTGAAAAATATATTTTGTTAAAAAAACGAAGACTTAGACATGAATATAAAATAAATATGTTTATAGAATAATTATATAATAAAAAAAGGACAGAAAAGAAGAATCATGAGACAATTCAGAATAGTAAATAGACGCTGCCTATTTGTTTTAGACATTGCATTTGCGTACCCACCATGATTTTTGCTAAAACAACTAGCAGTTGAAGCAGAAACTGCCGAGATTTACTGTAAATTATGGCCGTCGAGCCTTACTGGTATAGAAAATAAACGAGCCATATGCCCGCGCGTTGCGCAGGGTTTTTGTCAATGTATAAAATTAATTATAATTTTTTAAATGTTTAATTTTAATATTTAATTATCATGGAAAGTGGTTCGTATATTGTTTAATCGTGTGATTTTTTTAATTGATTGATATAAATATATATTACTCTTTAATTTCCAAACAATCAACTTTTATTTAACTGTAATGTTATTCTGCTAAGATTATGTTTATTGTTTTGTTGTTTTTGTTGTATTAATTGTTTCATTGTTTTAATGCCATCGCGAGTTCTATGAAATAATTGTTATATATATATATATATATATATATATATATATATATATATATATATATATATATATATATATATATATATGACGTTTTAGATTTTAAGCATTTCGTTTTTCTTATCGTTATATTGTTGTAGGAACACTGTGTTAATTGTTTAGTTGTTGCCGCATAAAACAAAATGATAATTGTATATATACATGAGCTTTGAAATTTAAAAAATTTGTTATTTTATTTTAATGTTATATTATTTTAGCAAGATTGCTGCTAATTGTTCTTTCGATTTTTTTTGCTGCTTAAGTTTTTAATTTTAATTGTCCATTTAATTGCTGTTTTGCTCTTGATACTTTTGAAGTTGAGGTTTATTGTCAATTTCTTATTTCAATTACTTATTTCGTAGATGATTTATTACGTTGAAGATCAATTTCGGTTACAGAGATGTATAATTTTTTCCTGGTTTTGCTGCTGCCTATTTGTTTTAGACATTGCATTTGCGTACCCACCATGATTTTTGCTAAAACAACTAGCAGTTGAAGCAGAAACTGCCGAGATTTACTGTAAATTATGGCCGTCGAGCCTTACTGGTATAGAAAATAAACGAGTCATATGCCCGCGCGTTGCGCAGGGTTTTTGTCAATGTATAAAATTAATTATATTTTTTCAAATGTTTAATTTTAATATTTAATTATCATGGAAAGTGGTTCGTATATTGTTTAATCGTGTGATTTTTTTAATTGATTGATATAAATATATATTACTCTTTAATTTCCAAACAATCAACTTTTATTTAACTGTAATGTTATTCTGCTAAGATTATGTTTATTGTTTTGTTGTTTTTGTTGTATTAATTGTTTCATTGTTTTAATGCCATCGCGAGTTCTATGAAATATATATATATATATATATATGACGTTTTAGATTTTAAGCATTTCGTTTTTCTTATCGTTATATTGTTGTAGGAACACTGTGTTAATTGTTTAGTTGTTGCCGCATAAAACAAAATGATAATTGTATATATACATGAGCTTTGAAATTTAAAAAATTTGTTATTTTATTTTAATGTTATATTATTTTAGCAAGATTGCTGCTAATTGTTCTTTCGATTTTTTTTGCTGCTTAAGTTTTTAATTTTAATTGTCCATTTAATTGCTGTTTTGCTCTTGATACTTTTGAAGTTGAGGTTTATTGTCAATTTCTTATTTCAATTACTTATTTCGTAGATGATTTATTACGTTGAAGATCAATTTCGGTTACAGAGATGTATAATTTTTTCCTGGTTTTGCTTTTGATACCTTTGAAGTTGAGGTTTATTTTCAATTTCTTATTTCAGCTAATTATTTGATATCTGGTTTGTTAGACTGGAAATCAATTTTGGTTAATTTTTTTTTTTTTTTTTTGTCGCTGATTGTTCTTTGGATTTGTGTTGCTGCTTCGGTTCCTGATTTTAATTGTCGAATTACTTGCTGTTTTGCTCTTGATACCTTTGAAGTTGAATTTTATTTTCAATTTATTATTTCAATTACTTTTTTCATAGTTGGTTTGTTACGCTGAAGATCAATTTCGGTTAAAGAGTTCTACAAATTTTTAACGCTGATTGTTCTTTGGATTTGTGTTGCTGCTTCCATTCATGATTTTAATTGTCGATTTAATTGCTGTTTTGCTCTTCATACCTTTGAAATTAATGTTCATTTCCAATTTCTTCTTTCAGTTACTTATTCTGGAATTTTTCTCCAGCTAATTGTTCTTTCGATTTATTTTGCTGCTTCAGTTTTTAATTTTAATTGTCCATTTAATTGCTGTTTTGCTCTTAATACTTTTGAAATCGAGGTTTATTTTCTATTTCTTATTTAAATTACTTATTTTATAGTTGGATTATTACGTTGAAGATCAATTTTGGTTAAAGAGTTTTTAATTTTTTTCCCGCTGGTTGTTATTTGGACTTGTGTTGCTGCCTCGGTTTCTGGTTTTAATTGTCCATTTAATTGCTGTTTTGCTCTTGACACCTTTGAAATTGATGTTTATTTCCAATTTTTTCTTTCAGTTACTTATTTGATAGTTGATTTGTTAGGGTAGAGATCAATTTCAGTGAAAGTGTTCTAAAATTTGTTCTCGCTAATTGTTCTTTCAATTTATGTTTTTGCTCTTGATACCTTTGAAAATGAGGTTTATTTTCAATTTCTTATTTCAGTTAATTATTTGATATCTGGTTTGTTAGACTGGAAATCAATTTCGGTTCAAGTGTTTTAATTTTTTTTTGCCGCTGATTGCTCTTTAGATTTGTGTTGCTGCTTCGGTTCCTGATTGTAATTGTCGATTTGCTTGCTGTTTTGCTCTTGATACCTTTGAAGTTGAACTTTATTTTCAATTACTTATTTCATAGTTGGTTTGTTATGCTGAAGATCAATTTCGGTTAAAGAGTTCTACAATTTTTTCACGCTGATTGTTCTTTGGATTTGTGTTGCTGCTTCAATTCATGATTTTAATTGTCGAAGTGGACATTTCAAAACGCATTGCATGGGTCAATATTGCATATCACGCAGCTGCTCTTTTGTTTCCTTTTTACAGTGCAATGCACGCACAATGAATGTCGGCTGACAGAAACGAAAGCTTTTACAGTGCAATGCACGCACAATGAATGTCGGTTGACAAAAACCAAAGAGCATGTAGCATTTCCGCACTGTCTCACATTGTTAAAACGCAGCATAAATATTGATTTTTCAAAGCCATTGCACTGTCGTGCAACGATTTACATTGTTAAACCAAGCTGTCTCACATTGTTCAGAACCGAGCTGTCTAACATTGCTAGGAATATTTTGTAGTTACGAATGCTTTTTGTTGTGCAGGTTATGGGAAGAATTCATGCAATCTTTTCTGATGGAACTGTGGTCACGCATGTGGAGGTATGTCTTTATCAGTTGTTTATGTTAGATTAGTAGTGCTGCTCTGCCCTTGTTATTGTCAATTCTTAATTTGTTGATTATGACAGTGCAATCCACGCAACCAGCAGTGCAGCAGCGTAATATAAAAAAATGTATAAATAGGAAAAACAAATAGGAAAAAATGTTAAGAAAAAATGAGCCCAGGGATTATTCGCGACGCGCTCAGTTGGCTAAGAAAAAAATATACTCGGGAAGAAAAAATCATGGTTGTCGTAAGATGACCAGGACATCCCGGTCATGGGAAAAAAAACTGGAAACAAAAAAAGGAAAAAAAAATGGATCTGAATATTAGTCATGGTACGCGTAAACTGCCATTGACATCCAAGTTTAAAAAAACTAATAATAATAAAAATAATAATTAAAAAAAGGAAAAAAAACTTTTCCATCCAGTCATTTTCAAAATCAGGATTACAGAAAAAAAAAAACAAAAACACGACAATTAAAAAAAAAGGATCTGAAAATTATTCATGGCACGCGTAAACTGTCATTGATACCCTAGTTTTAAAAAATCATAATAATAAAAATAATAATTAAAAAAAGGGAAAGCAATTTTTCCATTCATTCATTTTCAAAATCATGATTGTAGAAGGAAAAAAAAAACATGGCAGTTTAAAAAATTATTGGATATGAATATTAGTCATGACACGCGTAAAGTGTCATTGATACCCTAGTTTATAAAAATAATAAGAATAAAAATTATAAATTAAAAAAGGGAAAGCAAAATTTCCATATAGTCATTTTCAAAATCAGGATTGCAGAAGAAAAAAAAACAAAGACGGTATTTTTTTTTTAAAATAATAAGAATAATTAAAGAAAAAAAAAACGAAAAAGGAAAGCAACCTCAAAGAAAAAAACGACAGTTTAAAAATAATAATAATAAAAATAATAATAAAAATTATTTAAAAAAAAAAGAAAAAAGGAAAGCAACTTTTGCAGGCAGTTGCTTTTCAAATAAAATATAAGAATAATTAAAAAAAAAACGAAAAAGGAAAGCATCCTCAAAGAAAAAAATGACAGTTTTAAAAAAATAATAATAAAAATTATTTAAAAAAAAAAAAAAGGAAAGCAACTTTTGCAGGCAGTTGCTTTCCAAATAAAATTTGGTGGCCGACAGATTCGAACGCCTGCGCGCTGCATTTTCCAGCGCGCAGCGAACCTCTCGGCCACAGCCACCCATCTTTATATCTCCACCAAAGAAAATAGAAAAATAAGGCCTGTGTAAAAAAAAAAGGAGCACAAACTCGCGCGAAGCAGGGAGACAAATTGAGAGTCCACAGTATTTTCAGTCTGTGTGAGCAGTTAAATTCCGAGCTGTTTTAGCTCTTTAGTTAATAATTCAAAAAAGAAAAAAAATAGAATCTGTGTGAGCAGTTAAATTCCGAGCTGTTTTAGCTCTTTAGTTAATAATTCAAAAAAGAAAAAAAATATAATAAGAAAAAAATATTTTATGGGACAATATGAAAAAAATAATTAGAAAAAAAAATTAAAAAAAAAGGCATGAAAGAAAAAAAAAATAGAAAAAAAATAATAAGAGAAAAAAAAAAAGGAGCACAAACTCGCGCGAAGCAGAGAGACAAATTGCGAGTCCACAGTATTTTCAGTCTGTGTGAGCAGTTAAATTCCGAGCTGTTTTAGCTCTTTAGTTAATAATTCAAAAAAGAAAAAAAATATAATCTGTGTGAGCAGTTAAATTCCGAGCTGTTTTAGCTCTTTAGTTAATAATTCAAAAAAGAAAAAAAATATAATAAGAAAAAAATATTTTATGGGACAATATGAAAAAAATAATTAGAAAAAAAAATAATAAAAAAAAGGCATGAAAGAAAAAAAAATAGAAAAAAAATAATAAGAAAAAAAAGCTAGAAACGAATAAAATGAAGAAAAAAGGTAATCAGGAAGTTAAAAATAAAAAAGAAAAAAGAAATGAAAGTAAAGTAGTAACCTGGAAGTCAAAGGGAAAAAGAAAGAAAGAAGCGCACATGCGCGCGAGAAGCAGGAAGAGAAAATATCCAGTGAATAGTTGTTTGAGTCTTGGTGAACAGTTACTTCCCGAGCTGTTTTAGCTATAAGGTAATTTTAGCTCTTTAGTTAATAATTCAAAAAAGAAAAAAATATAATAAGAAAAAAATATTTTATGGGACAATATGAAAAAAATAATTAGAAAAAAATAAATAAAAAAAAGGCATGAAAGAAAAAAAAAATAGAAAAAAAATAATAAGAAAAAAAAGCTAGAAACGAATAAAATGAAGAAAAAAGGTAATCAGGAAGTTAAAAATAAAAAAGAAAAAAGAAATGAAAGTAAAGTAGTAACCTGGAAGTCAAAGGGAAAAAGAAAGAAAGAAGCGCACATGCGCGCGAGAAGCAGGAAGAGAAAATGTCCAGTGAATAGTTGTTTGAGTCTTGGTGAACAGTTACTTCCCGAGCTGTTTTAGCTATAAGGTAATTAGTCAAATTGTACGCATAATTTATAATGATGCGATTCCTACTTTATTAGGAAAAATAAAAAAAGTCCTGAGAAGAAAAGGCTCTGACAAAGTCACAAAGATAAAATAATGCTACCCACTACATTTGTTGCTTTCAGCATCCAAAAAAGATTGCTGGGTTACTGAGGGAGAGCTCCGAGCCTAAATATTCTAATTGATGGAAAGAGACCCTCTAACTCTTAGAAAACGACCTAGAAACCCCAGCTATTTCTACACATTTATAATCTCGGGCCTGAAATATTCGATGCTCGGGACGAAGAAAACTCCAAAATTTATCCGTGCCTGCACATTATCAGTCCCAGAAGCCATAGATTAAATGAAATAAGCTCGGATTATCATCACCTAACTAGCATTCATAATTGGACTGGGAAAGTAACGTTACACGAAAATTAAACTAAAATCGACCAGAGGAAATAAGGACCCCATTACCAGGAGTCACTGTCCAACATTTCCAGGCCACCGCTGTCAGCCGCATGGGTGGTGTTGACAATATCAGCACCGAATATTGGCTGCTAGCGAGGCTCCGGTGGCGGATAAACAAGGTCGGTGCTGTCACTTTTGAGTTTTGATATCTCGGCTTCGATTATCGTAGCGTCGTAGTTTGTGCCTCGTGGTAATTAAGATATTCTTGAATGTTATTTACTGTTTAATCACCACAGTTTTTTTTTTTTATAACTGGGGTGTCCGGGCCAGCTTACACGCACCACAATTAATTCTCGGATTCATTGAACATCCTGCAAATCCAGTGAGCATATAAGACACCGCGGGGGTGACAGGCGTGCATGGTGGGACTTGAACCCTGGTGCAGAGAAATGAAACAAATCCTTTCAACCGCTAAGTAAAGACCAACTTACACCACGGACATTGATGTCGGGGGCAATGTCTCCTCCATGGTAAAATAAAATAAAAGCGGGTTAGAGTTCGAGATAAATACATCATGTAATCTCAAGCAAGTATATTGTCTGGCTACATTAAATTTATGTTTCTTTTTTCCCAGTTTACTTTTTTATTGTGATTATTCATGAATAATTACGGCAAGTTTCGCTGCAAATAATTATATTTTTGTCTGGCTAGACCTTATCCCGATAAATTTCATTGAAGATTCTCTCTTGAACGCGGGCTCGGTGGAAAAAAGCAATGGAGAAAATTCCATTGGCAGGCGAAGAGCCTGTTAGACGCGAACCTTGTTTAATTTTTCTTACTAAAAAATGGTAGAGATGAGAAGTACACTGTATCGGGGTGTTTGACTTCGTTTTTAAATTATTTTTGAAAAAAATAATTTAATTTTAATTTAATTTTTGTGTATTTACATTATTTTTATGTGTAGATGTTATAAATAATTTTTTAAAAATAAAATAAAATATCATTTAATATATTTTTTTAAAAAAAACATTTTAAAAAACAACTTCAACTATAATCCTAAATATACAATTAAAATGCCCGGGTAGATGCAGACCAGATACGTGCGGGACTTCTAGATGCTAAAAATAGAATAACATAATCTCCATGCATTCTCATGCGAGTGTTATCATGAATTGAAATTAAACATTAAATGGATGGTGGCTTGATTTTTTATTTAAAAATTTTCATTTAGTTTTTGACTAGTAGACCATACTAAATAATTATATAAATTATATTTTATGATCTCACTTAATCGTTTAAGTTTTAGGTGAGATTGGTTCTTTAAAATAATATCAGAGCCTTGTTGATCTATCAGTCACGAGTTTAAATCTCATCGTTCTCATTCCATTTGATAAAAAACCAAGCACAAAGCAGTGTGACTGTGACCATGTACTAGATTCAAAACCAAAAAGCTTTTACTTGATCAGGTGCATTAGAGAATAATATAAATTATATTCTGGGACCTAATATTGCAATTTAAAATTTTATATGAGATGATCCCTTAAAAAATCGGGTCATAAATTGATTCAGTGGATTAACTATATTAAACCGAGTCAATTTTTAAATTAATTTTTATTAAAAACAAATTAACATGTACTGATAAGGTATTGAATTGACTCGTCAAATCATGTCATGCTATTAATTGCTTTTACTTTTGTTTGCCTTCTTCAGCCACCCTTCTAATAAATAAATAAAATAAACAATAATTACTCCACTAACATTAATTCATTTCATTAATTAAAGCTGGTCAGACAAGTTAGGCAATGGCAATGGTGTTAAGGCACATTAATGGGGTTGCCTGGTCAAGAGACGAGGCAGATTTATTGATTATCCTACAGATTAGGCAGCCAATACAGAGATCCAAAACCATGCAGCAAAGCCAGGCAGTTATTCCCTACAATTTCCTCAAGAGGCCAAATTACAATCCCACATGAAACACAGCAATCTCTTCCTGCCAAGCAGTGTAATAAAAAAGATTAAAGGTGTAATCACTGATGAACGGCTGAGATTATTTGACCGACGGTGATAACATTGGAAGCACAGCACATGGCGTGGCCACTAGACTTTAAAAGATTATGAGCTGTGACGGTGGTCCAAAGTTAACACAAAGATAACGGAGGAATACATTACACGCTCCCTTTCCTGTTATCGGATCCAGCTCATCATTTTTTGCTTCTTGCATAAGCCTAGAGGAATTAAACTGAAAAACCCTTGTAAATAAATCAAGTTAAATATACTCCACTACTCTATTTTTAATGTGTTCAAATTATATAATTGATATATATATATAAATAAATTATTTTTAATATACTAAAAGACTGTCAAATAGTGTAATAACTTATATTTTTTTATCCATTCACGGAGAAAAACAGTTTAGTTTATTAAATATTTCTTTTTATTTTCGGAAATTTATCTTTTATTTATTTTGCTTGTAAGAATTCATTTCACAATAATTTTAATCAAATATATATTTTTAACACTTTTTTTTTAAATTGTGACTAAAATATTTTAGTAAACCTATTTTTTATTTATAAAACTACAATAAAACACTATCATAATATTAACCACACGTTAAATTTTTACGTGAAAGTGCTGAGTGTTTTTAATAATATATGAAAAACGTTTAATTTTAATTGATAGGCAAGCTAATATTATAAAGTTTTTTTTTAATAAAAAACAAAAATTATGATGGAAAAAATAAATAATAGAGGGTCATCGATATATAAGTTAAATTAATTTTTATTTGTGTAAAATGTAAAATATGGTAAATAAAAGAAAAGTCTGTTCAAGGTAAAATTAAAAAACTTGTACAAGACAGCTTTGTCAACAACAGCAAAAAAAGGAGTAGATGCCACCGTCAATTTTTAATTTTCGAGGGGCAAATCCGTCAGGATGGAGCGCTCTTGCCACTTTCAAGACTGCAATTAAAAAAAAAGAGAAAAATAATTTTATTATTATTATTTTCAATACAATTAATTTAGAAAGCTGATGGTTATGGAGCATTTGCAACGTCCTGTCTTTTAAGTGACACCTCGAAGTATAATATTTTCACTCTCTCACGCACCTTCTCCACCTCCCCTCCACCACCACCACCACCACCACTCTCGTCTGTCATTTCTCATTTAACAGAAGACAATCTTAGATCTCCAATTCTTTCCTTAACTTCATTTTTCTCATACTTTCTCTACTCATCGAAGCTACATTTCTACTGGTGACTGGTGAGCTATTTGCTCTTTCTTTTTTTTGTTCATCATCCTTAAATTTGAGTATTTGCGAGCTATTTTTTCATTGGTGGCGAGAAAATAAGAACGAAAACAGAAATGGGTTTTGTTTGGCGTGTGTGTGATGCTTGTTTCCACTTTTTGAAAAAAAATAAATTTGGATTTTTTTTTCAAAGTAGAGAACATGATTTCTCTATCTGTCGGTGAAGAGTTCCTATTGTGGGATTTCTTCCAAACTAAGTCTTTCTTAGAGCTTGTGTTTGTTTTCCTGTTTTGATTATATGATCTCTGGCTTTAGCCTTTTTTTGCTTAATAGCTAAAATGGTTTTTACTTCTTATACCTGATTACCTGTGGAATTTTTCTTGATAACTGTTTTGGTAGCTGCCTGGCAGTGATTTGACGTTGGTGGCCTTTGGGACTGATTACTGTTTGGGTTAGAATTTTTCAGCTTAGTACAGTCTCTGTTTCTGTTACTGTTTCACTTCTTGATTTTTAAAAAACAAATCCATATGGTATAAAAACATTTTGGTTCTTCTGAATGTGATTAGTTTTATTATTTATTTTTGTTAATTTTAGTTGTATTTTTCGTGCAATTCATTGAATTGCTATATATTTTTGAGATCCTTACACGGTATTGATTACTAACTTGGTGATTAGATCTTGGCTGTAATCAACAAAGTATTACTGGCCTTAATGACATAGCATGCATATCATGGATTTTTTATTGGTGAGACTTAGTTACAAACAGGAGATTAAATTATGAAAATGCAGGTTATAATTTGGATGATGATTCATTTGATCAGATTTTTTGGGATTTTTAAAATATTGATAGTCTTATTTTATGTTATATAATTTAAATCGTGTCAATTAAAAATAAAACCGTCTTGTTTGATTGACTGATGTTTTTGCTATACTATGTTTCATTGCTGAGCAAATGCAGGATTTTAGAAGGGAAATTTAATGAGAGAAAATGCCATTATTCTTAGGATTTGCATTACCAATAGAAAGGGCGGCTTCAAAACCCTGTTCTTATTATATCTAAAATATAGAATGGTTGTCCTGAAGTCATTTTCTCAAGAACTGCCAATTGAAGTATTGAAATGGAATTCCCTATTTTTTAATTTTTTTTATGTTCAAGCTCGATGAAGATCATGTGTTATTTCCTGCTTGTAAGCTGTACCAACAGAAAATATAGACTATATGACATAAATTAGAGGTGGTTGTTATAATATTATGGAGGACAGCGTGTAGTAGACCTGTTTTCTTATCTATCTGCATTTTTTTACATTTTTAGAGTGGATTTATAATAATTCATGCATTTTATTAATTTCCTTGTTTGAGGTTTGACCATTTGGGTGCGTCATTGTTGCCCTATATATTTCCTAGTTGATTTCAATCATTTTTGCTCATATTTACACTTGAAATTCCCAGTCCGATATGGATCGAAGGAGTTGGCCTTGGAAGAAAAAGTCATCCGACAAGACTGAGAAAGCAGCTGCAGCAGCAGATTCTGGTGGATCACACGAAGAGAAGGTATATTCACTGATATAAATTTGTTTTCTCTTTGTTTACTTAGCATCCTTGTTTATTTGGATGGTTTATGACATTGTACGCTTAACAACTGCAGCATTCCCATGAGTTTCTTTGCAAATTTGTCTCCACAATCAAATGAATTTGTGAACTGCAAATATTAACATCATTAAAAATATCAGAAAAATAGACCGCAGGCTTCGATATAGCTTTTTTTTTTTTTTTTCTGAAAAGGAACTTTGTTCCCTAGTTTGCTTCTTATCATTTTAGTTTCTTGACCGCTTCAGATTTGTTGGATGAAAATACTATGGATAGGATTTAACATTAGCAGCATGCACCTGGCTGTGTCATGCTGTTTTGGCTCCTTTTGAAAGCGATGAGTTTCTCCAATTAATTCTTGTTCTGATATTCTTTTTTATGAGAACAGGATAACTATAAAAAACCCAGCTATGTTCAAATTTCTGTGGAATCATACACCCACTTGACTGGTTTAGAGGATCAAGTGAAGACATATGAGGATCAAGTGAAGACACTAGAGGGAGAGATCAAAGACTTGAATGAAAAGCTGTCTGCTGCCCATTCAGAGATGACTACCAAAGAAAACCTGGTGAAACAACATGCTAAGGTTGCTGAAGAAGCTGTCTCAGGTATGGCACTGTTCTTGAGATGCTATATAGAGATAGCTGTGACGGTGCTTATTTATTAATGTGACTTCTTAAATTTAGATTGGCATGAATTGAATTGAATTTGGATTACCTTTTGCCTCAGGTTGGGAAAAGGCTGAAGCAGAAGCTTTGGCATTGAAAAATCATCTAGAATCAGTCACCCTTTCAAAGCTCACAGCTGAAGATCGGGCGTCACATTTGGATGGTGCTCTTAAAGAGTGCATGCGCCAGATACGAAATCTAAAAGAAGAACATGAACATAGAGTGCAGGAAGTTGTTCTCAACAAGAACAAGCAATTGGACAAAATTAAGATGGATTTTGAAGCAAAAATTGCCAACTTAGATCAAGAACTCCTTAGATCTGCTGCTGAAAATGCTGCACTTTCAAGGTCTTTGCAGGAGCGTTCTAACATGCTCATCAGGATAAGTGAAGAAAAGTCACAAGCTGAGGCTGAAATCGAGCTCTTAAAGAGCAATATTGAGTCATGTGAAAGGGAAATAAATTCACATAAATATGAACTTCATGTAATTTCTAAAGAGCTGGAGATTCGTAATGAAGAAAAGAATATGAGCATGAGATCTGCTGAAGCAGCCAACAAGCAGCACATGGAGGGTGTTAAAAAAGTAACTAAGCTGGAAGCAGAGTGCCAAAGATTACGCAGTCTTGTGCGGAAGAAGTTGCCAGGTCCTGCTGCACTTGCCCAGATGAAGATAGAGGTTGAGAGTTTGGGCAGAGATTACGGAGACTCTAGATTGAGGAGGTCTCCTGTTAAACCTCCAAGTCCTCATTTGCCCTCAGTGACTGAATTTTCTCTGGACAATGCACATAAATTCCATAAAGAGAATGAGTTTCTCACAGAGCGTTTATTTGCAATGGAGGAGGAAACAAAGATGCTGAAAGAAGCTTTGGCAAAGCGTAACAGTGAACTGCAGGCTTCTAGGAACCTGTGTGCTAAAACAGCAAGCAAGCTTCAGAGTTTCGAAGCTCAATTTCAAACAAGCAATCAACAGAAAATTTCCCCAAAATCTAGCATTCAGGTTCCTGCTGAAGGTTACTCTGGTCAAAATATTAGCAATCCACCTAGCTTAACCACTGTGTCTGAAGATGGAAATGATGATACACAAAGCTGTGCTGACTCCTGGGCAACGACATCGATCTCCGAGTTTTCCAATTTCAAGAAGGACAATCACAGCGAGAAGTTGAACAAGGCTGAAAACGCAAAGCACCTTGAGCTTATGGATGACTTCTTGGAGATGGAGAAGTTGGCTTTAAATGCAGACAGTGCCGCTACCATTTCAAATTCTCCAAACAAGAAGACTTCTGAAGTTTCCAATAGTGATGATTCAGGCGAGGTCTCTTTGCGAAAAGAAGACACTCTGTCTGAAGAGAAGCACAATTTGGATCCACCGGTTAATCACCTGTCTTGCAGTAAGGATTCTTCAGCCATAGATTCAGGATCTGATGCAGACCTGTCATTATTCACGAAGCTTCAGTTGAGAATCTCTATGTTACTTGATTCTGGGTCGAAGGAGGCTGACATGGGGAAAATTTTAGAAGATATTAAGCAAGTTGTGCAGGATGCAGAAACTGGTGCAAGCTGTGTTTCCAAAGAAGCACACTGTTCTGATGCAGCACGTGACAGGCAGACTTGTCCTGAAGATGCTGGCATAATGGGGGAGAAGGAAATCGAATTGTCCCAAGAAAGTAAGACAGCCACACAATTTATGCACACAGTAAGCCAGGAGTTATTGCCTGCCATTTCTCAGATTCATAACTTTGTACTATTGCTGGGTAAAGAAGCAATGGCAGTTCATGACACTTCTTGCGATAGCATTGGCCTGAGTCAAAAAATCAAGGAGTTTTCAATCACTTTTAATAAAGTCTCATACAGTGACAGAAGCTTGGTTGATTTCGTATCTGACCTTGCTCATATATTAGCTCTAGCCAGTGGGCTCAGATTCAGTGTCCTGGGATTTAAAGTCAATGAGGCAGAAATCAGCAGTCCTGATTGCATAGATAAGATTGCTTTACCCGAGAACAAGGTGTTTCAAAAGAATTCATCAGGAGAAACATATCAGAATGGTTGTGCCAGCATATCTAGCCCTACCTCGAATCCTGAGGTTCCTGATGATGGAAATTTGTTGCTGGGATATGGATCAAACACCACATCGTGCAAGGTCTCATTGGAAGATTTTGAAGAACTGAAATCAGAGAAGGACACCATGGCCATGGATCTAGCTAGATGCACTGAAAACTTTGAAATGACAAAGTCTCAGTTACATGAAACCGAGCAGCTTCTAGCTGAAGTTAAATCGCAACTGGCTTCTGCACAAAAGTCTAACAGCTTGGCTGAGACACAGCTCAAATGCATGGCAGAGTCATATAGGTCACTTGAAACACGTGCACAGGAGTTAGAAACTGAGGTGAACCTTCTGCGGTTGAAAACAGAAACTTTGGAAAATGAGCTTCTAGAAGAAAAGAAGAGTCATCAGGGTGCTTTGACCAGATGCAAGGAACTAGAAGAGCAACTGCAAACGTAAGCTTCCATCCTTCTCTTTTCTCTTACTATGTTCAGGTTAACCATCAATCTTGTGCAAACTTATGTCTACCATGGCCTATGTGTGATCCTGACCAATTCATGTTCTTTTTTAATTATCACGTGGAATTTTTTGATGATTCATCTGGATTTGTCTCTAATATGAATATTTTGTTCTTTCTAGGAATGAGAGCACTACAGTGCCTGACATTGATCTCAAGAGCAAACAGGTAGGGCATTTTTCCTCTTCATCATTCCTTAAATTTTCTTTGTTCAGATCAGCTTTGTTTCCCATGTTAGCAATAAACAATAGAACAAACATGAGATATAAATACTGTGATGAAGACGTTGCCAAATGATGCTTTCTAAGACAATGGTGTATGACCTAAACATCAATCTAGGGCAGCAAACATATTTATAATACAGTTATGGACAGCATTGTATATCATTACATCTTGCAAACCCAGCAATTCAGACCGAAGCACTGTATGAAAGTTGATATTGATCTCTCAAAGCAAACAGGTATTTTTGTATTATGTGACCCATCATAGATCATTGCCTTCCACGCCAAGTATTTTATGTCAAAAGGGGGATTGGGTGGGGGGGTGGGAACAGTATCTTTTTTTCAAAACAACAAAGCACACTGAGGGGGAGAAAAATGATATCTAATGAACTTTTGAGATCCTTGCTATATTTAATGTGCTACTTTGGAGTTTGGACATGATCAGTTCAATGAGCTAAATTGGAAGTGCTGTTTCAGGAGAAAGAAATAGCAGCTGCTGCAGAAAAGCTTGCGGAGTGCCAAGAGACGATATTTCTTCTTGGCAAGCAGCTGAATTCTATGTGTCCCCAAACGGAGATCATGGGATCTCCTTACAGTGAGAGGAGTCAAATTGGCGATGTTTTTGCTGAAGATGAACCTACTATAAGCGGCATGAATTCGCAGGACTTCGATCAAGCTGAGATGTACACAGGTGATTCTGCCAATATACACAAAGCAGGGGAGGAAACTCCCGTCAATTCATCCAACGATCCGTGCAGTCCATCTGATACAGAATCAAGCCTCTTGAGACCACCAGTTGGTTCAAAGTCTCCAAATCACAAGCCTCCAAAATCAACCTTGTCATCTTCATCTTCTTCCCCAGTGTCGGAGAAACATCCCCGAGGATTTAGCAGGTTCTTTTCCTCGAAAGGGAAGAATGGTTATTAGCCCTGCAGCTTGCAGGTGTAATAAGGTTGTGGTCGATAAAGATCCATTTTGTAATAATCTGAATCACCATACTTGGAGTTGCCGTGTTAGAATCACTTGTGGAATATTCAAGCTCGTGACCCTGAGTTTGTTTAAGTTTCTTATTGTGAAACTATGCTTTAAACACTGGGTAATTTTTTTGTAACTAACGACTGTATATGGTATCCACATCTATTACTAGTTTTCTTGCCCTCTGTAACTCTGTGAATGGAACATAACATAGTTTCTGGACCGGGACCGACCACATCGAATGTAATTGTTTGTGGCAGTTTGGCATGATTGTTCCTTCTCGACATACAAGCAGTTGGTGCTGTCAATTCTCTAATAATATTGTGAAATGATAATAAATTGCTGAGTTTTTGGGCTACCTGTTCTGTTTTAACTTTTAAACCTTTTCAATTACATTGATTGATCCAGCAGAGGGATCCAGCAGAGGGATTTTCAAATCTTTTCATTTCTAAAATCTCTTCTATGCTGGGATTCTGAAGTTCTGTGTTCGGCTTGATGGGTTGTTCTCCTGAGCCCTCAAATGGGTCTTGTACATTTAACCTGTACACGGTCCCGTTGAATACTCGTCCCAGCGTTTTAGTTATATGACAGCCTAGACGAATCAAAAATAATGTTATTTTGACAAAAACATATATATAGAAGGACTGAAGACAAAGTTAACAGGTTAACTCATTAAGTCGGTTGGATTTTATGACTATGACTAGAGGTAATGTTTGGTACTTCGAGGATCATCATTCGTCTTCAGCAAGATGAGTTTTAAAGTTTTACACAAACACTTCGTTTTTGAGTTCTACTAGGCGATTTCTTTTTTGTGTATTTTTGAAGGGGAACGTTAATTTTACGTTCATTACAATAGATCTGTCCAGGCATCCTTGAGTTTCTTCCATGAATTTAACTGTGGAGACATACAGGAAGGTAGATAGGCTATCCTAAGCTTGTGACGAAGCATATTTGAAGGGATTTTTAACATATTTATATTGAAATTGAAAATCAAAGATGCCTCTGCTGATAAAATCATATATAGAACGTAAAAATGCAACCAGAAAAGAGCTCCCGTCGTTCAAATTGGTCTTGTTCTTTCGTCCCTGATGGAAGATGCTGAAATGGGGTGCCTGTGAACTCGCATATGGCCCCTTCTATTTATTTTTGAACTCGTGGTGAGGAGAGGGATCACTGTTAGACGGGCCGAAGATGATCTTGGCCCATTGAGTAAACTAACGAGGCCCTTCAATTCCTTTCGCGAGAAAGAAAGATCCATGCGTACTACATTGGAGCAGCCTCCACAACAAGATAAGCAACCGTTTTTTTAAAAAAACATCGTAATATTTATAGAGAATAATATAAATTATATTATAAGTTTCACCTAACATGTTAATTTTTTAGATGAAATAATTACTTAATATGGTATTAGAGTTTTGTTGACCCAGTAGTTACAAGTTTGAATCTCACTATCCTTATTTAATTTAAATTTTTAGATGAGATGATTAGTTAATTTCATAGTTGGGGAATATATATTTATATCAATGGAGTATTTTTCAACCTGTCTGCTTATATTTGGTGAAGCTCGTTTGTCTTGTCCGAGCACTTCAAAGTTCAAAGACAAACTGCTCGCTCTTCAAGAGATGGAAGTATATAGCAGTAGCACACTCTTTTAGACCAGTTCAAAGACAAATTGCTCGCTCTTCAAGAGATGCAGTATATTTTAGACCTTTTTAAGCTTTACTGAAAACAAGGATCATGTCCACCTATAACAATTCCTGCATGATAAGTGTATCTAGCCTAGGTGGGCTAATTTTGGAAGAAGGTTTTTGTTTGGCAGCATGGCACTCAGCTAGATCCATGCATGCATCCATCCACTTGAAATATTGACCCCGTTTTGGTACATGCATTCTCTTCAACACCAAACGAGTGATGATCCAAGTTACTTATGCATTACAAAAACATCGATTTCTGAGACAGATGAGAAAAAAACCAAGTCTAGATCTAGGTGGGCTCGAATCGCGTGATTAATCATAGAATTTATGTATTTTTATTTATTTCATGTATAATAATCAATTAAACTTTTCAAGTTGTGAATAATAAGGATCTGAACATGTATACATGGATGATCATGTACTTAAAATACTCTGATGAGGTATTGAGTTTAACAGCAATCTGTTTCTCCTCCGACAAGGATCGACGACTGATAGTTGAGCTATGTAGATAAATCGTGTGGCTGAAACCAAATGTCGAAACAAAATTCACAGGGCACACAGTGAGTGCAGAAAAAAAACACATATTGAAGCCCAGCATGGCTGCCCTACAACACGGCTCACCTCCCAGCATAAAGGGATACCAAATACCTACACACATCACGTACGTACGTTGTCAAACAAAAAGACATGCAAGAAACAACATCAACCATGCAGATATGATATTAAGTTCTCAAATTCATGAATATAATTTCACACCTCAACTTATTAGATATGGAATATCTTTCTTGTTGGATACATGTTTTCTACTATATATTTCATTAATTTGATTTCAAATCTAGATTTTCAGACCGATCGATATATCCTCGAGCTAGGTCCTTTATTCACATGAACAAACAGAGCTGGGGCTACATTTTTCTTCATATATAACAGCCAATTGGATTTAATAACGTGTCACGCACGGTACCAGAGTTCAAAATAAGGAGAATTTGCTAATTACGTGGAAAAAAATATTTGTTATTGTAATAATAATCATTTGTTTATTATCTGGAGATAAAAAAAAATGAAAACAGAGAAGATTTGTTTCCTTGTATATAGATACTTACATGTAGCTATAACTCCCCAATCCTCTACCACCGATGTCTTAAGGATCTATTCAAGAATGTGATAGAGATCTATTAAAAAGATATAATAAAAATTATTTTATTTATTTATAAACATATTACAATAATATTTTTCTTTGCTTTTTTTAAAATTTATTTATAACATCAACGTCATGACCATATCCAGATATTTACAAATATATATATAAAAATAAAATCTTTCAAAATTCCAGCTGTAATGCAATGTGAACCAGACCAGTCTTCTGCGACCGGGGCCTCATTACTAAACACTTTTCGCGATCAAATCATTTTGGCTGTTATATATATTTTGTGCTGTACCACTTGCAGTCACTTCTTGAAACAAATATCAATCTGGCATGTGTGTTTGTTTGTTATAGAAAATTTCAATTTTTTCCCCTCTCGCTGTGATTGGACTCGTAAAAATATAATATCTGAAGAAAAAAAATTGCAAAACAATCCCGAGTTTTGCTCTCCCGATCTTCCCCTCAACCATGATAGATCGACAAGGTTGAACAAAATTGATTCTAGCTGTACGAAATTCTGCAAGTGTTCGGGAATATGTTAGCTTTTGTGTTATTTTATGCACTTTAAGTCTAATTTTTTAATATGTTAATATTAAAAATAAAATATTTAATGTATTTTAAAGTGAAAAAGTATTAAGGTTGTGTTAGACTAATATTTTATAGAGAAAGAGAATATATATATATATATATATATATATATATATATATATATAAATATAATAAAATCATGTTTTGTTAAAAGAAAAAAAAGAATACAAATATAATATTACAATAAATTTTTAAGATTTTAAAACATAAAACACGTCAAAACACACTCTTTTATGTAAGAGAATAATTAAACGCAATTTAAAATAGTCGTTGCTCTCTAAGATTTACCTGCCTGAAGTAAAATGAAATTGTGCAAACATGAATTAACCAGAAGAGACATTGAGAAGACATGGAAGAACAACGAACCCTAAGAAAAAGGAAATCACCACCTGTGAGTTACTGCCCATTTAGATTTGAATCTACCTTTTCTCTATCTATAATAGAACCCGAAGATCATGAAATCTTCGTCAATCACACTATTATCCATGTGAACTTAGTATACATGTGAACGTTGTCTCCATTTCAACTGCTTGGTGGCCCCCTGCTACTATGTGGTTTCTGTCTCGGGCCACTATTTTGCGTTCTGGTTAACATGGGACTAATCTTTTCATTCAAGGCATTCTTTTCTTACAAAGTCTTAGGTTTTTTAACCATACATGGATCATTGGGCGGGCTGATCTTTGCAAGTGTTCTTTTATCTGCACGTTATCAACACGGTAACGTTGCGTTTCAAATTGTGTTTGATCTAAAAAAGTATTATTTTTTTAAGCCAAGTATAATTAAAAACCACACATGCAGACAACGTAGCCTTAACTAAAGACATTGCTTCTCAAGAACCCAATTAAGCCAAGAGAACATTTGGAACGAATGTGAAATATGTTCTGTTGTTTTTTTAAAGTGTATTTTGTTCAAAAATATATTAAAATAATATTTTTTATTTTAAAAAAATTATTTTTGACATTAACATATTAAAGTAATCTAAAAATACTAAAAATATTTAATTAATTTTTTAAAAAAAAAATCATTTTTTTCAAATATATAATGTTATGATCTCATGGATATATGCATGTAACGTTAAGCACAGAATTCAATGGGTTGAATTTTAAAAGTAAAATCAGCTCACCTGATCAGTAAATAAGATCGAAAAAGTTCTTTGTCGATGCATTTTTCAAGCCTAGGCAAGTAAAGCTACATCTAGGTCGCTCATCTGCTTATCAAGCTACACTTGATGGCTACTTTCAACTTAACTTTTAGTGGGCTAGCAGTAAAATAAATGATATATCACAGTCAAAGGATTCATCGAGAGGTTACTTAGAGGATCGTCGAGCTATAAATTAAAAAATTAAAAGCAAAGCCTAATCCAACACGACTGCACAGTCTTCACTGAGTCGGCTATCCTCAGTAGAAGACACAGAGCTCTTAAAAGAGGGTACCACGCCCTGTAGATGAACCCTTAATTAATGGGCCAAAGCCTAGCTATTAGCACACTCTTATCTTTTAAACATAAAAGTTCAGCTAATCTTCACTGGACATAAATCCAATTGGCTCAAGAATTTATGAAAATCATCAAAAAAATAAACAGTTGAGTGTCCGGTGGGTACAGTTTTTAGTGGGTACAGTTTTTAGTGCTAATTGGCTGTGAGAATATAATAGGGAGGTTGTTTTTTAAAATATATTTGTTCAAAAATATATTAAAATTAAATATTATCACTATATTTTAAAAAAATTAATTTAAATTTTTATAAATTGATCTTATTGCTTCACCTGAGTTAACTTTTACTCAAATTTATTTGAAACTTTGCTCATACTAATACCAGATAAATATAAGTGAGTTAACTTGTCAAAGTAAGTTTAATAACAATTAGCAATTTACACCAGAACTTTTCTAGAATTCAAACATGAAAGATTTGATAAATAAATCGAAATGAATGAAAAAAGGATATTTATAAGTTGATTTTAAAAATATTTTTATATTATTTTGATATGATAATATAAAAATAATTTTAAAAATATATAGATAAAATATAAGGATCGTGAAATATGAGCCATGAGTGGGCCGCCACTTAAGCATTTGTGAATTGTAATTATCACAACTCATAAGTTGATCAGAGACGCAATCTTGTAGAAGATTGTACGAGATACCCGCAGTGGGCCCCTACCACATGGGCTAGGAACGGATGTCGATTGATCAAAGTCTCTGTTTTTTCCCTTTCTTTTACAATTTTCCCTCGAACAAGCAAAATTCTCCCCCTTCATATCTTAGGCCTTTGATTGCGGTGGCAGCTTAAAAAATGGTTGGTGTTCGGGCTGGAAACGAAGGGGAAAACCATGAAGGGACAGTGGGAAAATTTTCTAAACCCAAAAAATGAAAGAATCGATTTGAAAATATTCTGAAAGGGGCAAGAACTCTTGATATTTTTAATGATTTTTTCTCTATCAAGGTGGTATAATAATAGCTGTAAAATAAATTGATTTTTTTAGTAGCATGAATGATGGATAGCATCACGAGTTCTTGAAATGGTGTGCCACACCGTAAAACGGAATCACTTTTTGGCTCTCTTTTCACTACTGTGCAAACTGCGTTGCACAGGAAGAAACATTAATTTGTTCTGTTTTTTTCATGTGAAACCAGTTTCCATCGAAGAGCATACTGGGTGGCCAGACTATAGCTCTTGGATGTAAATTCTCCTAGAACTTCAAGATAATGCATGGATCGAACCTTCGTAAATACTATCAACACTCATGATTTAGTGAAAAGCGAAGGAATTGCTAAAACGTTGTTACAATTTCATGCTGGAGAGGAGTTAATAAGTGCCCAGCTGCAGAATATTGATCACAGGAAGAGTAATCTGGTTGTCTGGGACGAAAACCAACTGCATATTTTTGTTATTTTCTTGGAAGAAATATCTTGCGGAATTAAGGAAATGGGAGTTTGTGTTGTGAGATGGGTTGTTTTTTTGTTTTGCCAATATATTTCTGACGAAACATTCTTCGTAGCTGTCCGTTAGGCACCATTTTTAACAGCAGTTTTAACGGCCAAACTGGCAAGAGCAAACTCAAAGATAATGCAGCTGGAGCAACTAGAAACAGAACCCTAAAATCAAGTGAAGAGTACTGTAATTCTATGTCCGTGCAAGCTCCTACATGCAAAGGATATATATATATATATATATATATATATATATATATATATATAGAGAGAGAGAGAGAGAGAGAGAGAGGGTTTGTGAATACGGGAGCAACCCCATTGTATTTCCTTTACTAATAAAAAGGGGAGCGACCCCATTAGTTCTTCTCCCACAGGGTTCAATATTAGTGGCTGGTGAGAAACCCCAAACCACTGTGAAGAGGAATATTTTGAACTCCAGGATTTTTACAAATCTAAACCCAGATACTAGTAATATTTCATGGGTTTTTTGATCAGTCAGAGTCACTGTCAAACGAGGGGAAAAAATACAATTTTGAAAGAGGAAATCAAGTAAGAGAAGCAGGAAAGCAGCTTCATCTCTAGTTATGTCACGCCTTAATTTTCTCTGAACAAACCATATATATAGCCCTAACACTGATGCAGCTTTCTCCTAGCTCAGTATCTGATCAGAATGGACTGGAAAACAACTTCTTCACAGGGAATTGTAAGGCCCATATCATGATCAAACCCGAACTCTTCTTCTGCTTGTTGAAGCAAAGTTTGAAACTCAGGGCTGCTCAAGATAGATATTGGCACAATGTATCTGCTTCTGTTTTCTCCAACATATACAACAAAATGACCTTTTGGGACGTCTAAAGGAAGGTCTTCATGGTCATGATAACCTTGTTTCTTTCCTAAGCTCGAGCACCTCTTGAGGATCTGCTTGATAACTGCCGTTTGAGGCAACCTGTTGGATTTCCTGATCGCCATTTTTTCGAAAAGAGAGGTTTGACAGAGAGAAGAGAGGTTTTGGCCGTGGAGTTGGGGCGAGGGAGCGGTGGTTGGTGATTGAAAGAGTTGATGGGATTGTGGGGTATTTATGGTTAGACTTCAGAGGCAGAGAGAGAGGCGATGTCAGTCAAGTGGGGTTGCGGGGGGCAAAGGTTAGACCATGAGTGTTCTCGGAGTCTGCGCGACCCTTTGGGTTTGCACCCCATTGTTGTCCTCCCTGAGGACATCATGGTCCCTCTCTCTATTTATCTCGTATCTATACCTGGCTTTCTAGTAATTCTGGTTTCGGACTCTATTGTGACCGTTTAATAGTATGATTATAATTATTTTTTAAAATATTTTTTATTTAAAAATAAATCTCCATCCATTTCCGATGCTCCCTCCTCTTTATTTACTTGGTTCTTTAGGGCAGACACTGAGCCTCGGGTTAAAAGTGAGCGCAGTGAAAACATTCCTGTAATAGAATTCTCAGTTTTCTTGTCGAAAGCAATTTTAATGCTCGAGATAACTTTCGTTCCCTATTTAACTCTTCTGTTTGGACTTGGGAATATCATATATTATTTTTCTTCGCTTTTCAAGGAATTCAGATTTTGCAGTGTTCCCTCTCTGAGTGGCTTGACACACACTTCTATTTTCTTGTTTCCACGTTGAATTTCCCTCACCGCTCGTAACTTTGACCTCACTTCTCTTTCACAGGGATGAACTTCGATCTTGGAATGAGTACTGTCTCTTCTCCGAGTTATTAGACCGGATTGGTATGAGTTATAGGGTAGATGATTAATCTAAATTCTATTTACAAAGTTCATATAAAGTATTATTGATGTAGTTTTAAAATTAAGATTAATTAGTTAATTAATTATTGTCTGATTTAACTTAAAATCTTGCCTCCAGCATAATCAGAACGGCCCGTCTTGTTGGATCAGGCTGGGAAATCCAATTAAAGTTCTCCAAAAGTGACAAGTTGTGAGATCGAATCGTACCTTCTCGCTTCTGCATTGTTCATGGTTCAGTGGCCAGCAAGATCTGCACTGAATTGACCACGACTTGTTGCTTAGAGTTTCGGGTTTCGGGTGTTTCGGGTTGCGGTTTTCGTTCATCTTAATTCCTAGGCTTGTGATTATGTGGATTGAGTGACAGGGTAAGGGCAGTTCTTCCCATGTGTATAGCTGCTATTATTGTTATTGTTATTGCTATTGCTATTATTTTCACTGGATTACCTGTAAAATTATATATATTTGACGTGTAAAATTATATTAAAAAGGTTGGAAATTAATAAAATTGAACTTGATTGATCAAATTTCTAATGTTTGAAAATATTTGTTGATCAAATTAATGATATCAAAAATATTTTCAAAACTATATATTGAATATAGCTGAAATTTTGTAAAAAATACTAAATGCATGTACTCTATTTTGGTGACTTTTTAGATAAGTGGATTTAGGTAACATGTTATTTATGAGGGTTGGAATTTTTAGACAAACTTTGTCAAATTTGTCAGACTAAAACTCTATGTACTTTTTGTATATATTTAGGGCTAAATGTTGAATTTTTACTATATTTAAGCTAACATAAAAACTAGACATTTCAATATTTTCAATCATATATAGTAGACTCATTAATTTATCAAAATAAAAAAAAATGTCTATAATAAGGACCCAAATTTATTAAAAATATACTAAAAATGAAAAGGTTATTCTATCACTAAGCAAAAACAGACTGGATGCTTTAATTAGAGAGCAGATTTAGCAGCAACCATTTTATTATCTAACAACATTAGTTTCAGCTGGAAAATATTGAATCCACGTCCATTTAGATTTGTTTAGGAATGTGAACTGGTGTTATTTTTTAAAATATTTTTTATTTTAAAAAAAAAATATTTATTGATATTAAAAATAAATTTTAAAAAAATAATATAAAAACAGCAACAAATATCCAATTTAAAGTAAAAAATATATGTATATTTATGAATTATTTTAATTTATTGATATTAAAAAAAGGTTAAATAAAATATATATATATATATATATATATATATATGAAAACAACAATTTACAAATATCCCTTCAAGATTAAAAGAAAGCGAACGAGAAAGTTCTGAATAGTTACTTTTGTTGCTATATGTAATGAATGGCCCCAGGCCACGACAACAGACCATAAAAGTAAAACGATGATCCTTCCTTCCCTGGCTGCAAGTGGTGCTGTAAAAATAAAAATCGAAGAATCTTCGTACACTTCTTGAGGGGAGGCAGCAAGGTCCCATTAATTTGTCAACAATTCCCATCAATGTTGTAATTACACTATGGAAGGCTGACCTTTTTTCTTTGCTCTACATCGCTTGTCACACCCAGTTTTTGTTTTTGCTTAAATTTAGATGTTTTAAATAGTTTTAAACATAAGACTTGTTTATTGTTTTGAGATGGAAAAGATAAAAATAATTGGATAAAAAACATATTTATATAGCAAATGGGCACCTGTCAATAAAATTGTTTTTGTTCAGAAATATATTAAAATAATATTTTATTTTATTTTAAATTATTTTTGACATATTATAATATAAAAAAAATCAATTACAAACTGGAATAACTTGTAAGTAAAGCAAAAGAAGTGGAGAAAAAGAGGTTACAACTTAAACCCTAGCTATTTCAGTTGGTACAGTTAAGGAGGGGCGATTAGGGACCTAACCTAACAGCTGTGCCGGTGACCGGTAAATTGAAAGAGCTAGGATGGCAAAGTAGGCCTTTCTAGCTAGGAGATCTCTTTGAAATACTATATTGTACACTACATTTATGGCCGCCAAGAAATTAAAAAAGGACTTTGGCACGTGGTGGTCCTCCAACCAGTACGAGGCAGCACAGCAAAACAGAAGCATAAATAGTCATAATCAGAAGTAAATAGGAGAAAGAAACGAGAGCCAAGTGGAATCCATCTCTCTATCTCTCCTTCTTTAACCTGAACCCCATGTTCCAAGAACCAGAAAACTTGCCATTCAGCCAAATTAAGACGGCTACTGTCCGGCCCTGTCCTATCTCTCCTTCTTTGTTATGGTTTTCATCGACATGATGATGGTAGCTAGTACAATGACAGTACCTCTTATCCTTACGGATGTTTGAATGGTTAAATGTCTGCTAAATCATGAGCATTCACATGGATGTGTAAAACACTTTTAACACTCTGTTGCGGTCCTTCGCAGGGCTTCTTGAGAGAAAATCTCCTGGTACAAGTTAAAGGTGGTAGAAATTCAAAGAATTTGGTTCGGAAAACAGAGAATTTGAGTGGAAGTTTGATATGAGGGTTTTGTAATTAATCAATGACTTGACTAATTGGTCTAATTTTTTTCTATTTACTCTACTAAATGATGGCTATAATGCTTGGTTATTGAGGGTTTGAAGATGAGTTGAAACAAGAACTGGGCCAATAGGGTGCTCACAGAGTCTTCATCGCAGAAAGCCACCCCCATGTTCCGTGAATGAGATTAGCTGATGAAAGAGAGATGAAAACAGAAAAGTGGGTCCGCCATTATTCACCGAAAAGCAGCGGCTATTCATGGTTATTTATATATCTAGGCAATTTCTAGGGTAGAAAATGACCATCTATTTATTGTAAGGTAAGCACATGAAGGCCATGTTACTTTTTCCTTCTATTTCGATACCTCTTGTGAAGACAAAAATTGTAAGGACTTTGTCATGTCTGTCACTGCTGACTAGTGATGTTTATCTCATTTTATTTTGGATGAAATGGTTAAAATATTTTGTATCAGTTAACAAATAAAATAAAACAATATAGTTTTTATCTCGTTTAAAATTTTGGTTTGTTTTGGAAATTTCGTCCAAGTTTTGGCCGGAACGCTCCGGTTTTGTCATGCATGTTCCGCTTCGGCCAAATAGTGTTTTTTTAAATAGTAATTAATTTTACAATATCAATAATTTCTTTTAATCTGACCGTTAGATTGAGATGAAATTTTACGAGGAGTGTCTTGACATATTTACATATATTATGTTAAAATTTCAAAGAAATTAATGATCTTGTGAGATTGACGATAACATTCCCGTAACTATTGTGTTGAGATATAAACAGCACAGCTTCAAAACAAAATGCTAAAACACTTTTAAACCAAAATATTTCGTTCCAAATAAAAAAACAAAACACCAATCAAAGCAGAATTGACAATGTTGATGCTAACTGCTGCTCTACCTCCATTACTCATGAAAACATCTCTCGAGGTTTCGAACTATATGCCCAATCTGGATCCTTCACAGACGGGTTTTTCTTTCAACATACGATCTTGCTACACAGATTATTGATGGTAAAGCATTTGCTGCTGCCCAATGTAAGCCACATCTACACGTTGATCCCACATTTTCGTTATGATTTTTCTTCGAAAATAGAAAAAAACGTGAGGATTAGGACGTGAGTTGAATCGAACGGGATCGATCAAAGAAACTAGATCGACAACAACACACATGCTTATTGGGGATAAGAAAAGGTTGACATGGACAACACAAACTATAATGGTATCAAAACCTTGGTAATGAAAACCTTATACAGGTAGGTACGGCTGCTGTATCGGTATGGTCCTTGATCACTCTATAAATGATCATAAAGTCCAACGATGTTGAAACCAGCAACGAGAAGGAAAGGAAAATTGTATTGCCCCCGTGACAGCTATAAGTCCCAGAACCAAGAACCCTAGCTAGAGTCTTTACGGATTTGTGCCTCCACCTTATTAACATGCACTTGCATGTACCGTAACAACATGGAGGAGGAGGAGGAGGGGGAGGAGGATTAATGTCAAGCATGTATACTACTGACGTGGAATTTACTGCAAAAATGTTTTAGACGATTAAGTTGAAAAGAAATCTACGAAGGGACCTAAATGCATTGAATATTTTAATGAAGCTTGATGGAAACTTCAAAAATAAAATATAAGATTTCAGTGCTGAGTCGAGCTCAAATTTAATAAGTCCATTTTTTATGAGGATGTGCTTTATCAGTCATCATTTGTTAAAAAAGATTAGGTTTTAGAAGTTTTTGTTTTTTCTATTTTAATTATTGTTTTAATTAAATTTGGGTTTGATTATCTATTTAAACAGTCGCGGTCTTGTTTACACTAGATTATTTAATTATTAACCTTCTTTTTTTATAAAATATCAAAGATTTTATACGTTTAGGATCATAAAAGATTCTATTCAGACTTTTTTTATATATAAAATATCAAAGATTTTTTCTATTTTTCTTTAATATTTAGATCATAATTTAAATTAAAACTTGAAAGCTCTAGCTAGTTTTTATCCTTATTATACGTTTAGTCAACACCACAAGTGTTTGATAGTTTTGTGGTGCATGTCACAAGACGAACCGATGCTTTGTTACTAGGGTCCAAGCCAGGGTGGGTGGGTGCAATATGGTATGAATTCCAAAGATGATACGTGTTTCCAGGTAGCCCATGAAGTCAAGACTCGACTAATTTTTAAGTTTCTTTTTGTTATTGTCTTTTAAATTTTTTTAAAAAATAGAAGATATTTTTTTATTTTAAATATGATATTTTTTACATCATTTTTATATGTTGATATTAAAAAAAAATTTAATATATTTATAAATAAAAAATATTGTTAAAAATAATTTCAAGAACACGATTACGGATTAATAATGTTTCGGATCCTCCGCAAATGGGTTTGTAACTGACTTAGGCACTATTTGTTAATTCGTTTCAAAAAGGTTTTTGAAAATTTTTAATTTAAAATTTTTAATTTTATTTTAAATTAATTTTTTTTTGATATTTTATATTATTTTCAGATGTCAAAAGTAATTTTTTTAATATATTTATAAAAAAAACACTTTTAAAATCAATTTAAACCACAATTCCAGACATACAATGAATTTTGAAAGAGAAATAGGTGTCTGCGGACCGCGGTAACTATAAAATGTTTAGCTCGTTTGTGCTTCTACCTCTATTCGTCTTTGTTTTGCGAGAGCAGAAACCCAACCGCGACGGTCCTCCCACAACTAGAGGACGAGCTTTCTTCTTGTAAGCCGGGCACAGTTGTTAAATTCCCCCGTATAAATCCTGTGATGTATGGCTTGGAAGTAACTTTTTTAAAATACTATTTTAAACATTTTCTTTGTTCAAATTAGATGATTGGTCGAGTGATTTGAATCTAGTTTATCTAGTCAAGCCAATATAAAATATGATCAAGTCAGCTTTAAATTTCTTTTTTCTTTTTAGTTTATATAAAACAATATCATTTCAGAATTAATTAGACTTGACTCAACAATCTAATAATTTAAATTTTTAATGGACGAGGTCCCGAATCAAGTCTAGCAACTATACTATTAATTATCTCAAGCTCGTAATAAAAAGCCACGAATACTTGAATAAATCAATAAAATATACGTCAAAATTATATGACAACGTGATATTTTCTTTTAGGATATTGATTAGGCCTGTATAGATAATCTGTACACAGGAGGTGATTATAGGTGCGGGCTACCACCACATTTCAACCACAACATGTCACCTTTGCGCCTAGATAGATCATAAAACAAAACCCCATAATTAATCCCTATCTATATCATTTGATTTTTAATTGAATTTGTCCTTATAAATTGGCTGTTTTGGACAAAGAAAGTTTTGTATACTTGGTTCGATTCATTGTTTGTTATAAATTACTCGTAAAATATAATTTTTCTCTTTCGGCCGTACTCGGAACTTGAAAAGATTGTTGACTGGCCAATATTTGTTGTTTACTTGAATGCCTGCACGTTAGCAGCCTGACCAGACAGGATCAGAGGTCTACCCACGCGTGCTAGGCCCAGGTCCAGTGCCAACCGAACCAGAAGAGCCCAGCACGCAGCGAAGCTGGACCCCTCCAGACCATTATTTTGAAGAGAGCAGGAAACTACCCATACAAAATTCGAGACCTTGCAGTTGCAGAAACTCCAACGATGAGGCATCAGAAATATCTTGCTCCAGGATTGCATAAACTATAATATAAAATGGCAGGAACGGAAGAGCGGTAAACTGTTGGAAGCCATGAAAAGGCCTGTGGGAACGGACATTTGCACCGGGCAGTGTCTCTAAAATGTAAACCCTGTACTCAGAGGATTTCTGTCGAACACCAGGCGGCTGCATCACTAACTGTGCGGTCAACGACCTAGTTCATTGTTTGAAAATCATCACCTTCAAGATTACTTACACGGTTCATCGTTCTCAATTACAAGACAAGCACTTTCCAGATTCATGGAGACCAAAGCCCTGAATGTTGCCTGGCCGAAAAACAGCTGCAGCTCTCAGCTTTGGTTCTGTCTTGTGTTAACCCCTTTCATGCTCCTGGCTGTGCGTTTGTTCTGATTTGAGCTCGTGTGCTGGCAAGTTTTCAGTAGAGTAATGTCCACTCAGATATTTGTTTTCTTATGGACTGGAAGGATGGGTAATTAAATATAGAAGAATCGGTTCATCGCCTACCTCTGTGTGTTATTTAGTGAATCATTTTATTCCTTAAAGTATAATTTTAAGTGTTTGGTAGTGTTATTGAGTTTGTTTTGAAATTGTTTTTTATTTAAAAATATATTAAAATAATATTTTTTTATTTTTTAAAAATCATTTTTTAAATTCTAATTTTTTTTAATGAAAAATAAAAATAAAATAAAATATATATTTTTTCAAAAACAATATTGAATACCGGTGTCAAACACTTAATTGCACTGATTTAGGTTTCAGGTTTTATAGTCAGTCGTGGAAGTAGAAAAAAAAAAACAGAATAAAATTGGCACAAAACATGGTAACGTGTGGTATATATTTTAGAAAAAATACATTTAGTTTATTAAACTTTCAAAATAACACAAATTATATAATTTGAATACTTTTATACTTAAAAAAATAGCTATAAAAATACAGCGAAAAGACTTTATTTTTTTGACAAGAGAAAAATATTTAATCCTCAGGGGATGACACATCTAATAAGTATTCTCTAATCCCCCGAGGCTACAAAAACAAAGAAGAGAAACTAACCCCATAAACGTCTTCGAGAATACTGATAAAGCACCCCGCTGCTGGATGCCACAATGAATGGAATCCGTATTGGCATACCTCCCACGAGCCTGCCCAGGCCGAAGAAGAATCTGACCAAGCAAACACACTGGAAAGTAACCGAGATACAGCTCACTCTGTGACAATAATACTATCGTGAGGCCATCGGTGAACGCAAGAAAACCACTTTGGTCAAATTTAATAATAATAATAATTGATAGCAGTAAAATAATTGTCTCAAGAATGAATAACAAAACAACTCAACATATTTATATTTGTAACAGACATAAGCTAACGAAAATTCCAAGCTAGCCGCCAGGTATAGAAGGGAAGATCTTCAAATCTATTAGCCGCCACACCAAATCATTGCATTCATCCGAAACCTATAATATAAACTCTTTCTTCTCTTGGAGCTATTCGGAAGGTAACAAATCATAGGTTTAAGCAGATACAGCAGCTGGTGTTGCCTCTTCTGCCTGCAACCTCTCATAATATTTGACAAGAACTTCCCAGCCACCAGGGCACATGAAACCATCTGGAGGGTTCTCACCGGTTCTTGCGTAAGTCCTCATCTGCAACAAAACAACGAGTATGCCAAATTATAAAATTATAGCTGGCATGATTGTGTCCATGCAATTTATATACAAAACCTTCAACGCCCAAAAAACTAGGATAAAAAATCGTCAGCATTCTTTTCTAAACAATCACAGGGAGAGTGAGAGAAGTTCCTAAGAGAAAACATCCACATCTTGAACCAACTTTATGAAAGATAAGAAACAATGCAATAACTGTTCAATAATCATCTAATGATGCCATATTACTCTCAATCAAATAGCATGTAATTAACAGCAATAACGCTCTCCTTTCTCTATTCTTACGAGGATATGCATAAGACCAGTTTTTTTACTGTTGCCATATTCTTTGTCAATGTCGATTGAAGTTAACTGAGTCAAACAACTCATTATAACTGACTTGAGGGTATTAGTTATAGACAGCATGGAGGAGTTTCAGGGCTTCATACTTTACGAGCAATAGCTTTGACTCTTTTACATCCATAGAAACAGAAACAATTATCTATCCGGATATTGTTCCGACCTTGGTTCCAGAGACGAAGAGGAAATCTTTGGAAAAAGATGGATCAAAAAAAGCCATCTTCATACTTTATGAGCAATAACATTGATTCTTTTACATCCATAGAAACAGAAACAATTATCTACCAGATATTGTTCCTACCTTGGTTCCAGAGATGAAGAGGAAATCTTTGGAACGAGAGGGATCAAAAAATGCCATCTTCTTTGCCATGGTATCATATGCTGCCACCTGCACCATTTAATGACAGAGAGATTACTCACTGGCTTCACCGAGGGAGAAAATGTCAAAAGGAAGAATGCTTGAGCTTCAGTTTTTAAACCCGGAATGAGGTTAGATATGAACAGGTGTAAAGAACATTCAGAATGAAGTTAGATATGAACAGGCATCAAAGTGGGAAACAGTAAACAATGGCACCTTATTCACTAGACCTAATCCAGTCTCATATGAGCATCCACTCGGTTGGCAGATTGTTTGTCAACCAATTGTCTTCTGTGCAGTCTTCAAAATGTTTGGTTTCTGGCCCTATTGTGCCTTGCCCAAGTTGGCAATGGCTGCAGTACGTTCTAATTCAATCTTGAGCTTAACTTGTTCCAATTCTAAGACATACTAGAAAACGATCGCTTGAAAAATTTCCTACTCTTCTATTTCAAGAGAGGTCATTGGTAGTCTTGTATTGATCATGACCAGCCATCTATTAGGAGATATTCATTATTGGAAGAAATCCAAAAGGAGCGTTTACTTAAATCATAGTCATATACTGTAGAGTATTAATGCACTAATATGAAAATAGAAGATGACGATGTTATTAAAGATGATAGCCAAAAGAGACATGCAAAGAGGAGAAAAGGAACTTTGGCAGCGAGTAAGAGGCTGGTAAACCCACCCTAAATGGCAAAATATTCAACTTTTCCAGGCCTGGGGCCATGCTTAGAACCTTCTTTCCATGATCAGGATCATATAAATCTCTCTTCTCTGTTGGGTGACCCATACCAGCAGGATCACGACCTACAATGTAAAAGTTAGCACCTGCATTTATTCGAGCCTTGGCATGCCATTGCACTTCAGTAGGACCAGCATAATGCATAGGTGATGGGAATATAGAAACTATGGTAGTTTCAGGGTCAAGAACTCCATCTTCTAGAACCTGCTAAAAAACAGAACCATGAATGCCCACTTCACAGCAAATAGACTCATTTTAGATATTTGGTCGGAAAAGAAAAGAATGGATGTTATCTCAGGTCAATATTATCTCACAGGATATGTAGAAGAAATTATTGAATGCAACCTTGCTGTGTTGTTTCATCCGAACATCCAAAGGAACGTCATCAGCCTTGGTGAAACCTCCTAAGGGATGAAGCAGTAGAATAGGATTCTTATAACCCATTTCCAAAAGCCGCCTACGTGTATCATTCATCAATAAGGCATGCCCATTGTGAACAGGATTCCTTAACTGGAATGCAAAAACTGCATCAGCTTGACGTCTATCAAATTCCTCCCTGAGTTGTTGGGGAGAGAGCCTGTAGTGATCAAGCCCATCATTGTACTTGATGGTCTTTAGCACTTCTAGATCTCCACCTATGAGCCAGTTACCAGCTGGAGTGATGAATTCCTCAACATATGGCAGTCCAGGTGCAGTTGTCCCCCATGTTCTAGCTATTCTTTCTTCTTTGTTATGCTTGTATATCTCAACACTGCAACAAAAAAATTAAATTGAGAATATTTCCCTCTTGGATAAGAGAAGAAATTCAAATAACTTGGCAGGTCCGGAGCAACTTGCAATAATTAAATTCAAAGGGCAGGTCTGGAGCAACTTGCATAAGTTGAATGCAATAATTAAACTCAAACGGCAATGAAGCAGGACTACTACCCAACAAAGGAAAATCAAAGTAAAAACCAGGAGTCCATTTTCCAGCAGCGTAAAACATCTCCTCACGTGAAATTTCAGCCCATGTTCTAACATGATGATCATAATCAGGACAGAACCAACAATTAGATTTGACACACATTGTAAAGCTGGTGGCTTCCCTGAAGCTGTTTTACACAAACATATGCTTCAAACATGTAAGCAAGAGCATCTAGTGTGCATTTACATGTGCTCTCCGTTCACACATGACAATGGGTGTTCGCACCATCAATAAACTCTGAATTCCAGACATGGAAGTGTCTTCTACTGGAACATCAAGAGTTTAACCGCAACGAAAACAACTTCCCAGTGCATTGCCTGGCTTCATTTCACACATAAAGAAACTAGCTTATTCCTTTCCCAAAGTTCAACTATCATAGTTTTTTACTCGAAACTGCCACGCAAGTTAAAATTCCAATCAAAACAACACCCTGCATTTCATTTCCACATAACTATTAAACAACAGACGGGATTCCTTAATACAGATCCCAGGTTTGACTCGGCTAATTATAAATTTATATGGTTGACCACGTTACATAAATGTGTATTTGCACAACATATTCTATTAAAGATTCGTTTTTTAAAACAACAAAACACGGCCACGAATAAATAAAATAAAAACGGGTTAACGAACCTTCGAAGAATAGCGAGCAAATCACCATCAGGACCAACCAACCCAACATCCTTCGAAGACCCAATATTCTTTTTAGTCTCGTCATCAATTGCTAAGACAATAGGAAGCGACATATTGACCACTGTCCCATTTTGCATTCTCAAAGAATTGAAATGCAAACTCTGTAAATACTCATTTTCCCTCATAAACCCTTTCAATGGACTCGCCCATCCTTCACTTATCACATGGACCCACTCTACATCAATCTTTGCCAGCCTCACTTTAGGCAATGACTCTGCTTCCAGAGCTTTTGACCCCCTCTCGCTCTCTGACACTATAACATCCACCAACACCCCACCATCTGGCTCGATCAAGTAACTCTTGATAACTGAACCGGAAACAGAAGCTTGAGACATTCTGGGTTGTTTGTTGCTATATAGAATGGGGACTAATGCGTTTGAATGGTAGATTGGTTTTGGTCGGAATCCGAGGCTATAGGCTGGGATTTTTGTGCGTTGTCTTGGGTGGAGATTAAGGTTAATTACGCGAGGAGTTATGGTTAGTTTAATTGTTAGAGACATGATGGTGTTCTTTAATGTTTTCCTGCGCTGTACGATTTTGAGGGGTGTTTGTTATTGGAGTAAGGTGGAGAGATCTACGAGGGGCTCTGAATTTAGCCAACATTTTGGTAAGGAGAGGAACAGAAATGCGATTCAACTGCTAAAGAGATCCACACGTTTGCTCTTCTTACTTTCTGTGGATGGTATCTGGGTGTCAGTCTCCGTTTTGGTTGGGGACCAAAGCTTGGGCAGCGGTGATGGGCTCAAAAGCTATAAGAAAGCAATCAGGCAATGGCTGCTACTGGCCACATGTTTCGAAGTGCAGTTAATTGTTTTTTTTTATAAATATATTAAAATAATATTGTTTTAAATATTAATATTAATATATAAATTCAAAAGTGTGATTGAATTGTAATTCTAAAAATATTTTTCAAATTCCAAACACCCCTGTAACACTGTGATGGTTTATAATGAGGTTTTATTTGACTTCCAGGTTCAATTATATTTTTTTTTAAGAAAAAACATTATTTTTTAGTTTTGAATTAATTTTTCTTCGGCATTTTAAATAGTTTTGATATATTGGTATGAAAAATATTTAAAAAAAAACATATATTATTTTAATATATTTCTAAATAAAAAATATTTAAAAAAATAATATTTATCATACTAAACATAGTCAGAAAATAAAAATTATAACTGATAGACTCCATATGAAAAATTGAGAATTAGAATATTTTATAGGAAATAAATACTAAATACTTAATTGATTGTAAATCAAAGTTAATATTTCGTGGAAAAAGTAAAAGTGGGAAAATAAAATAGAGTTTATTTTGTATGAGTTTCTATGTATCAGACTCACACTTCTTCGATTTGCTTAAGAATATATGCATCCTTCACACAATATTCAGACATTTAAGTAGTTCTTAACATCCATGGTGCTACATAAACCCTCGAGGAGACCGGTAGCTTCTGCTACCATTTATTTGAACATAGATATAAGTTATTGTTAGATGGAGCAGTCCTCGACAGTATGTTTAGCACTCGTCGGAAAGTAGAATCAGCGTTACACGGGTGGCGGGGATGGTGGTACAACGGCGGTCTTGGCACAATCATCCATGCAAGTGAAGTTATCGACACCGCAGGTCACGATGCACGAGATGGCGGCCTCCGACGGGCCTTTTGACGCGCAAGTTTGTGCGCATGTCGTTATATCTTGCCCACAATCGGTGAGGCACTCCGACAGCGATTTCTGGCTCTTGACCTGAGCTGCCCCGACGCATATCAGCAAAAGCACCGAGAGAACACGTACCATCGAATCCATGCTGTTTTTTTTTACACTTAATTCCACAGATAAAGGATTGGCTTCTGCCTGTATTTGTTTCCGATCAATTTCAAAGTAAACCGTTTATCAATACAAGGAGGGTCGGTGGCTCCTGATCTAAACGTGCAAGGTTTCACCATATTCATGAAGGAAGCATGAATGGATCTTGAACATGAGCCCCACGGCATGCCAAGTAATTAGCTATTGTTTCGAGTTAGCAAAAACTTTCAATGGCAAAAGGCCCACGCATTGCATGGATTACTTAAAAATCTACAGGATAACATCTACGAGTTCAGCGAATAAAAATTCTCACATGCGAGCGTGGGTCTATTGATGAGAAGAATTTCCGTGGAGGCATAGTGAACGAGGTTATGTTGAGATTAAGTGGTTATTTGGGAGTGTAGTTTCGATTGTTTTTAAAAGTGTTTTTTTATTTAAAAATATATAAAATTATATTTTTTATTTTTTATAAATTATTTTTGATATCTTCATTAAAATAATTTAAAAACATAATTGATACGGAAAATACACAGTTGATAGTGTTTTACAATTAAAGGTGTTTATAAAATAGGATATTTACTTGTTCAGCTCGAATATGCTACCTAGATCCATGAGGAGCTGGGTGCGTATACTGGGCTCAACTTCCTCGTTTAAGCCCATGAGGTGTTGGATGTGGCCTTGTGCGTGCCTAGACTCGGGCTCGGGTACCATGACACTATTTCCGAGCCTAAGAAATGTCGAGTGTTACAAAATACATTTAGCATCCAAAAAAAAATCAATTTCTCCTGGAAAATGATATTTATTGTGTTGAGGGTTTCTAGAGTTGAGGGTATGGTTGGTACGATTACATCTTGGTAGTTGACCCCTGGCCGCATTCCTTATCAGTCCATGATTAATTAATGTGGAATGGATTGTAAGTTTGTAACGTTAGCTATTACATTACAATATATATAATAGGCGTGGGCAATCCACTGTGCACTTAGGCCCCGTTTGTTTGCTGGAAAGTGGTTTCCTGGAAAGTGAATCCTGTAAAGTGAATTCCTGGAAAGTGGTTTCCTGGAAAAGTGAATTCCTGGAAAGTGATGAATCCTGTAAAGTGAATTCCTGGAAGGTGGTTTCCTGGAAAGTGAATTCCTGAAAAGTGAATTCCGATGTTTGGCAGTGTTATGGAAAATGAACTGTGTTTGTTTGTGTTATGGAAAAGGAATTGGAAAATAATTTATTAATAAATTAATTTTTTTTTCAAGATTATCTAATATATATAAAATATTTAATATAAAATATTTTAATCACTTAAAATAAAAAAATGAAATCTAAAAAGTATAATGATGAATTTTTTTATTATATCCTATATTCATACATAGCTTATTTTATAAAATATAACAATATATGTCATATCATATTATAGAGAAATAAGCTTGTGAAATATTTTTTAAGTAAAACTTATTATTAATATATATTTTTTCCAATTTTAAAAACTTAAAATAAGTTTTTTTTAATTTTAAATCAAAATCTCAATGCAAAATTTTAATTTAGGTGATTAAAAAAAAATAGAATTTTTAAGATTTAAATTATTAGTTTTTGTGTTTTTAATTGTTAATATCAGAATTATTATTTTTTTTTATAAAAAATAATACTTTAACATGTTTCTATTTTTTTAAAAAAAAAAACAATAACTAGCTAGCTCACGGAAAGTGTATTCCGGGTTTTAAAAGAGGAGTACACTTTCCGGATTTAAGCCTTAGGTTTTCCTTGGCTGGAAACAACTTTCCTGGAAAGTTGTTTCCAGCAAACAAACACAAAAAGAGGAGTACACTTTCCTGTGTTTGTTTGCTGGAAACAACTTTCCAGGAAAGTTGTTTCCAGCAAACAAACACCGGAAAGCAAGGAAAGTGAATTCCGGGAATTCACTTTCCTTGAAACAAACAAGGCCTTAGACACAGTGCACTGTGGATTGCAACAGTTCTTTTTTTTTTTTATGTTTGTGTTTTTTTCTAATTTCTGATTATGCTACTCTTTTTTTTTTTTTTTCTTCTTCTTCTTCTTTTTTTTTTACTTTTTTTCCAAATTATTCTTTTTCTTCTTTTTTTTCCTCCGTTTTTTGTTTCTTTTTTTTTATCTTTTTTATTTATTTTTTCCTTATTATATTTTTTTCTTATTATATATTTTTTTATTTTATACAAAACTTGCACTTCATAAAAATTATATACAGATTTAAAATTTATATATTTTATACAAAACTTGCACTTCATAAAAATTATATACATATTTATTATTTTGTCTAAATTTATGCTATGATAAAAAAAAATCATACATAATAAATATTTTTTTATGTTGAAAAAAATATGAATCCGCCCGCGACGAGGCGCGGGTGCCATGGCTAGATGTTTTCTTTTATTTTTATTTGTTCTTTGTATTAGATGATTTTTATAATTTTATTATTTGCACAATAATAATGATAATTTTAGTGATTATTTGTTAATAAAAATATTTTGATTTTCTTAAGATTTTCCTAAAATTTTAATTTATATCGGTGATCATTTTAAAAGTAATATTACTCTATTTTTCCCTTTATTCTTTTTTGTTTGTTTTTTGTTTCTTTATTTGTTCTTTAGATTATATGATTTTTATGATTTTATTATTTATGCAATAATAATTATAATTTTTAGTTATTATTTTTTTATTGTTGTTTTATAAAAATCTTTTGCTTTTTTTTTTTTTATTTTTCATGGCAATTTAATTATTTTAATTGTTTTGGCTGTAATGTTAGCAATAACTTTAGCTTTTATAGCAATGATAATGACAATAATATCAGGATGATTCTTCAATCTATGTTTTCTTCTTTTTGTTGATAGAAAATTAACAGCTTATTTTTTTTATTTGATTATTGTAAGTATTTTCACAATCTATATTTTATTTTTGTTTGATTTAAATTGAATTATATAATAAACTAATCTTAATACAATGAACTTAATAATTCAGATATCTGAGTTTTCTTGATTTTTTAATGATGATGATAAATTTATGCTGGTTATTTCATTTGAAACTACTAAACAGATAAATTTATATCGATTTTAAATTCATATATTTTATAGAAAACTTGCATTTTACATGAATTCTGCACAGATTTATTATTTTAACTAAATTTATATTATAATAAAAAATACACACAATTAATATTTTTTACATTGAAAAAAATATTTTGCCATCCGCGGCGAAGCGCGGGGTATTGTCTAGTTAAAGAGTGAGGTCACGTTGTTTAACTATGATAATGGTTGTATTTCAAAGTTTTATTTTTTTAGAAAAAATTAAAATAATTTTTTATTTTTTAAGAATCATTTTTTATATTTGAACTTCAAAATAATCTACAAATACCAAAACAGATAATTTAAAGCAAAAATAATCAATTGTTTTAAAAGGGTTTTTTTAAAACACAAAAATAAGCAGGTCATGAATCTCCATTAACTCTTGTACTTTGCTGCGAAAAAATATTTATATATAAAAAAAATATACAAGCAAGTTTTTTAATGTACTTTTATACATAATTTTTTTGAAGTATAGATTAGAATAACTATTCGTATATTAATCAAATAAATTAATATATGTGTGTGTTAATCAATCATAAAAATATTGTAAGCAACATCTAAAAGCAAAACTAGAAAAATCAATAATTATATATAGATCAAGATATTTAATCTCATAAAAAAATCATATTTTCATGGTTTTATTCATTAAATATACTAAAAAAAATTCATTTAAAATAAATAAAAATCATTCTTTTTAATAAGTGCTTTTAAAATATCATCTTCACATTTCTCTTCGTTTATTACTTTAATTAATGATTCGAACTGAAGAAGTTCACGCCAACATTGTTTGCCGCTCTCATGCTACGATTCTTTGTAAATCATGTTATACAATTGTTTTTTTCATACATAGATACATACATACATATCATCTCATCTGCAAGTCTATATCCTAAAAAATATAACCTATTTAATTAAAACATATGCACATCATTTAATTTGTTTTGAACTTCAATAACATATATATATATATATATGATTTTTGGAAATATAAATTTTTTTTTTTTTGGTAATGATCGGGGCTTTACGCCCTTCTAAATTAAACGCGGAATGGTAGACCCAATTAGGTCATAGTACAGCAAAGTGTAAATCCCTGCCGGGGGATCAATAAAATTATCCGACCCCCTATCTATCAAATCTCTAGTTAACCCAAAATTAGTTAATCAATCGGCCACGCAATTGACCTCCCTGTAAACATGTAATGTTTTAACTTCCCAATCCCTGCCCAACAACTCTCTAATCTTCATAATCATATTATAATTCCTATCTACCCTCACACTATCCCCATTAACAATCTCAACTACAACCCTGGAATCTGATTCTAATATCACTTTTCTAAACCCTTTATCCTATGTAAGTTGTAACCCCCCATAAATAGCCCATAATTCCGCTGTTATGGAAGAACAATAACCAATATTCCTCGCAAACCCCCCTAGCCACGACCCCATATGGTCTCTAATAACTCCTCCTGTACCTGCCATCCCTGGGTTTCCTTTACTGCAACCATCCACGTTAAGCTTGATCCAATCCTCTGCTGGGTATTTCCATCCTATGTTCTCAACCTCCGTGTCGCCATTCTTCTCATCACAACCACTTCTCTGCTCCTTCTCAATATCTTCAACCATTCTTTTTATAGCAAGAACAGTCCCATACCAATTGCCCGAGTCCCCATCAAATGTTCTACAACATCTATCCTTCCATATATACCATATAGTTACTCCGAAAACCAAATGTCAATCCCCAAAATGCGAGGTTCTAATTCTGGGAGTTAAATTTGAAATTAACCAGACATACCAATTTTGGCTAAAGAACAAACTCCTTTCCTCAAATCTGATGAAAACCTCCTAGATTTTTCGTGTTTTAGGGCAATCTCGTAAAGCATGAGTTAAGGTCTCTACTTCATTCACACAATGACTGCAATATCTATTATCTGATATTCTTCTTTGCCATCTCCTTTCATTTGTCATGATAGCATTATGGCCTACCGTCCATAGAAAAACTCTGATTCGCTCCACGCCTTTCCACTTCCAAATAATCTTCCACAAAGGATCCCGGTCCAAGTCAACCCCTTCTTCTTGCACCATATAAGCTTTTCTAACAGTAAATTTTCCATCCGTGGATTGATCCCAAACCATTGAGTCTGGTCCCACATCCTGCATTGGAGGTATGTAACTTACAATGCCCATCACAACTTGTATAGGTAAGAATTGGGCAAACAATTCCCAATTCCAGTTGCCCTATTATCCACTATCTCAGCCACTGTATAGTTAAGAGTTTCAATTTGGTCCTCCAAATTAACGTGATTAATCAGGGGTCCATAACTCTACAGCCAACTATCTTTCCAAAACAAAATCCGTCTACCGTTTCCCAAACTCCATCTGACACTATGATTCACTACATTCCATTCCTGACATATCGACTTCCATAGAACTGAATCTCTTGCAGTCGACACTGGATGATTTTCTCCCCTATTCGAGCTCATATACTTATCTTTTAAGAATTGCACCCAAAGACTCTTTTCCTGTAATAAACCCCAAGCCAATTTCATAATAAAAGCTTTATTCATCTGCTTCATTTTCCTTAATCCCATCCCCCCTTCCTCCTTTGGCTGACACATCATTTTCCAATTTACAAGATGAATCTTGTCTTTTCCTTCATGCTGACCCCAGATGAATCTTCTGCATATTTTCTCTATCTCCTTAAAAAATGAGAATGCATATATAATATGTTTCCTCTGCATATATAAATTTTATTTAGAATATTCTGTAAGTATTCATTAATTATTAATAGGAGAATGCACCTTAAAAAATGATGAAAAATAAAGCTCCAAGAAATAAATATCTCGTGTCAAAAATCTTCGTTGCTCGAGAGAACAATCCAATATACCAATCCCAGCACCTGACCGACCCGCTGGCCCTCTCACCCTAGAAAAAGACACAAACACCCCTAAATTTCATGGCAGTTATTTTCCTATTTCTCATATCGTGCCCAACCCCTTTCGTCACAAAAGTTAATCCCCGTACCCTAGTTCGCTGTCGAGAAACAAATCCTAAAACAGTACCGTTCACCACGCACGCCACGGAAAAATTGTGCTTTCGCACATCCTCTCGTGTTAGTTAGTGCTAGGGTTTACTTCATTGTTTGCTGTTTCTGCTATAATCAAACGGGTTTTTTCAAGCGATTTAGAACGGTAAGTTGCTTATCGGAGTAATTTGCGATGGGAGTGCCGGCCTTTTATCGGTGGTTAGCGGAGAAGTATCCGCTAGTGGTGGCTGATGTGATTGAAGAAGAACCGGTAGTCATCGAAGGCGTTAAAATTCCTGTGGATACAAGTAAATCTAACCCTAACAATATCGAATATGATAATTTATATCTCGATATGAACGGGATTATTCATCCCTGCTTTCATCCCGAAGACAGAGTACGATTTGGATTCTCCCTCTCGCTCTCTTCGATTTTTTTGTCTGCATTTATTTGTGTATTTTTTGTTTAATTGTTTTGTAGAATGTTCACTTGGTTTTGACTAAATTGTATTGAACTGGATTTGATTTTCTTTTTTTAACAATGTATTTTATTTAATTTTAACCTTTTTCTTCCTCTTGCAGCCTTCACCGACTTCTTTCGGTGAGGTGTTCCAGTGCATGTTTGATTATATTGACAGGCTTTTCGTGATGGTGAGGCCTCGAAAATTGCTATACATGGCAATTGGTAAGTAATTTAAACCGAATGGCTTTCTTTTTATGTAAAGATGATTTGTGTGTGATACTGATTTTGTGGGAATAACTTATAGATGGAGTTGCACCACGGGCGAAAATGAATCAGCAACGGTCTAGGCGCTTTAGAGCAGCCAAAGATGCATCTGATGCGGTATGTGACTCCTCCATTTCTATGCAGCTGGAGAGTGGCACTGATTACTGGTTCTTGATTAGCAAAACCTACTTTAGTTTTTCTGTAAAAATTGCCATGCTAGTTATGTTTTATATCAGGTGAGATTATTTGTAGAGTTTATATATGGATGCATATGCTGACAGTGGTGCTTAGAAATCTGAAAGCTAATTGAAGTAACACGAGTTTTGTGGATAAAACATATAGACTAGCTTAACCAACTACTTATAGAAGAAGGAAAAGTATTCATGAAGATATAGAAACAACTCTTGAAGGAACGCTCATTAGATAAATAATTAAAGAATTTTAAGGAATATTTACAGTTCATTGGATGAAATTTATCTTCCTCTGGAAAACTGTTGGTTTTCAAATTGTTTGTTTGAAATCAGAGTACTAGGTTTGTTTCATCCTGTAAACTGCATTTATCCTTGGTGAACTTTTTGACTGCTCAATAGATAAATTCATGGTTATGGAAACATCATGCTCTAACCATATATGGAATATACAGATCCAATGGTTTTGAAATCTTTAAGTTTTTGTTAATGAACATATATTAAACCACTAGGGACATCTGAGTCTGTATTTTTCTTTGATTTTTGGATGCCTTTTGGGATTATCTAGGTTTTCAGTGTTCATTATGGTTTCTTTCTCATATCACTTCACTATTATTTTCCTTCCATTCTTCTAAAGGAGGAAAATTTAACATGGCAGGAAATACACCATTTTAATTTTACCAGTCATTCAACATTTGTATTGCAGGCTGCTGAAGAAGAAAGACTAAGAGAGGAGTTTGAGAGGGAGGGCAGGAAGCTTCCCCCTAAGGAGTCATCTCAAACTTTTGATTCCAATGTTATCACTCCTGGAACTGAATTCATGGCTGTTTTGTCAATTGCATTGCAGTACTTTATTCATCTTAGACTAAACTATGATCCTGGATGGAAGAAAATCAAGGTAAACCCATGCTGTGGTCCCTTGTTTATTTTTTCTCATGCAGTGTTTTGTTTTCTTTGACAGAGATAATGCTATATCTACCTTCTGGTGTTTGTAACCATAGCAAATGCATATATTTGAATTCCTGTTTACATATTTTGTGAAGGTCATTCTTTCTGATGCAAATGTTCCTGGTGAAGGGGAACACAAAATCATGTCCTATATCCGTCTTCAAAGAAACCTTCCTGGTTATGATCCAAATACACGCCATTGCCTGTATGGTTTGGTATATTTCTTCCTTAACTGACTCCTGATCTTTTTTGAAGTAAATGTTATTTTTCCTTCCAGACTAACATTCTTCTCTTTTCATTGGTGCTTCTGATAGGATGCTGATTTAATTATGTTGGCTTTGGCTACTCATGAAGTTCATTTTTCAATTCTTCGAGAGGTTTGTGTCTTGTTGTTTAGACATGTTTGCCTCCAAAAACGAATTAAATTTTGAACTCTTCATGCTGTCTCTTAGTTATTAGTTTTAGTTGATTAGCAGAGAAAGGTAAAGGGATGTCAATCTTGATGAAAGGCTTGGCCATCAATCTGACAATAATTGGATAACAAGTCTTTTTCAATTATCTGCAACTCATCTGCTAAACCTTTGCTTATTACGATGAAGGCTGATGAATCATCATAATGATTGGACGTATCACTCTCTTTTTAATTGCCCGTGATTCATATGCTAAATGTTGAATATTTTCTCATTAACATCCCTTCTTAATGGTACGGCTCAGATCGTTTTCACTCCTGGACAACAAGACAAATGCTTCGTATGTGGTCAGATGGGTCATTTAGCAGCTGCTTGTGAAGGAAAAGCAAAGAGGAAGGCAGGAGAATTTGATGAGAAAGGCAATGATGTTGTTGTGCCCAAAAAACCATACCAGGTAGGTTCTTATAAAGATATTTGAAAGTTTTGGGTGTAAACATCCTCCATGATGATGCATTATCTAGTCCTTTTTGCTTCACAACTCTTTTCTTGATGTAGTTTCTCAACATTTGGACTCTTAGAGAGTATTTGGAGTATGAATTCAGAATTCCTAATCCTCCGTTTGAGATTGATTTGGAACGTACTGTGGATGATTTTATATTCATATGTTTCTTTGTTGGCAATGATTTCCTGCCACACATGCCCACATTGGAGATTCGTGAGGTTTGTAAATAGTTGTCTAAAGTACAGCTTGTGAATTCTTTGAGATTGTGCTTAGGATTTTTCCCTACACTGAAAAAATTAACTACATCATAACCAAGAAAAAAGATAACATTTTTTTTTTGTTCCTTTTTTCAGGGTGCAATCAACCTGCTGATGGCTGTTTATAAGAAGGAATTTAGGGTGCTTGGTGGGTATTTGACTGATGGCAGCAAGGTATTCTTAACTTTTGAGCTATATGTTCTCCTTAAATTTTTGGCTGCTGCCCACTGGGTTCTATCACCACATTTTTCGACTTCTAGTAAGACTACTCAGAAATCGTTCTTTATATTGTTCTGTTTTCTCAGCCAAATTTAAGCAGAGTGGAGCATTTTATTCAAGCTGTGGGTTCATATGAAGATAAAATATTCCAGAAAAGAGCGCGATTGCACCAGGTTACTTTTCTTGTCCAAAATTTTGGATATGTCTTTTTTACTGGAATGATGTGAATTACAGGCATAATCTTATGGTGCACCTTTGCAAGAAATTCTGAATTTTAAGGTTGTTTCTTGGGTACTAATTTTGTGTGTATTTTTGCTGTGTAATGCTGTAAATGAGAACAGTAATGTGATTATGATCTCCAAAAGGCTATTGAAAAAGACTAGATATGGGACCGAAAGATATCTACTAGATGTAGAAGCAAAAATATTTTCATTTTATAAGCAACAGTATGTGAAACCTTAAGCCATAAAGTTCTGGATAGTCAAGAAGAGGCACTGGCAGAAAGAAGCGCACCTTTTCAACATCGTTAATTAATTTATTCTGTCCATACCATGCAGCGCCAGACAGAAAGAATTAAGCGTGAAAAGACACAGGCAAGAAGAGGTGATGACGCACAGCCTCAAAATCAACCTGAATCTTTGGTTGCAGTCACACAATTTCGTGGTTCTCGTCTTGCTTCGGCTCCTACACCTTCTCCATATCAGGATGACGGGACCCACTCTCAGACATCTGATGGTAAAGGATCTTCTGTTCGGAGCCCTAAAGTTGCACGTCTGTCTTCAACAGCCAATATTGGTGCTGCCATTGTTGAGGCAGAGAGTAGTCTGGAAATAGAAGTATGTTTTCCTGCTTCAGGAGAGGCACTTTAATGTAATTCTGACTCCTTCAGCCATTCTTTAGGACTCATATTCTATGGGCTAGCCTTTCATTTGGTATGAGCCCTTGCTGGCGAGGGGTTAAGAGTGCATTTGTTTATTCAATTTATTATTTTGTAGAATTGAAATCTGCAGCTTGTTACATTTTTATCTGGAGCACTTAATTTTTTCAGGCACATGAAAACAAAGAAGAATTGAAAACTAAGCTTAAGGAGTTGCTTCGCGAGAAATCCGATGTTTTTAACTCAAATAATCATGAAGAAGACAAGGTTTGAATCTCCTATAGAAGTATTGGTTATTATCCATACTTTTTTGGCCCATTAGCTCATAATGATGTTTGTATCTCTAATGTTCTTTTACCAGGTGAAATTGGGAGAACCAGGGTGGAAAGAAAGATACTATGATGAGAAGTTTTCTGCAAAATCTCTTGACGAAATGGAAGCTATAAGAAGAGATGTTGTGAGTACATTTACTACTGTAGCTACTGATTTTGAATGTCCTGTGTCTTTCATAATATTGTGAGATAAGCAGGCTGATCTATCTATTTGACATTCAACTGGGTAGGTTTTGAGATATACGGAAGGGCTGTGTTGGGTCATGCATTATTATTATGAAGGCGTTTGTTCTTGGCAGTGGTGAGTTTTTGAATTTCATTTCCAGCAGCTTAGAGCTCTTGTTTCTACTGTAACCTCTTCCCTTTCCCTTAAACTTCATGATCCAAAAGTAAATGGAAAGTTTGACACTGCATTTTAGGTGACCACTATAATTTTAGGAAATATGTTTACACAGCTCAGGCTTGCAAGATGACTTCATGAATCATATTGTGTCTCCTCAGGATAAATTTGTATTTTACATACTGTCTTTGTACTTGATATGTCAATGCCTTTAGATCTTCAACTCAGAACTGAATATATTCTTTGTTTCAGGTTCTATCCTTATCACTATGCGCCCTTTGCATCAGATCTCACAGATCTTGGTCAACTGAACATCAGTTTTGAACTTGGCTCTCCATTCAAACCATTCAACCAGCTTTTGGGAGTTTTCCCTGCGGCAAGGTACCCTGTTTATTTACCATTTCTATTAGCAAACCGCTCAATAAAGAGCTAACAATAATTTTTTTTTTCAGTTCCCATGCTCTCCCTGTGCATTATAGGAAATTGATGACGGATCCAAATTCACCCATTTTTGATTTTTACCCTACTGGTATGCATCTTTACTAGAAAAGAAAGCTCGACCTGTGACTATCTTAGTTTACATGCATGATAAGATGTCTTCTAACCTCAGTTACATCAATCAGATTTTGAAGTGGACATGAATGGGAAACGATTTGCATGGCAGGCAAGTTTTTCTTTAAGATCTTAATTCACCTGGCCTTTCAGACATGATTATGTGGTGGAAGTAATTTTCTATGGAACTTGATCTTATTGATTCTGTTGTGTTTTCCCACTAGGGTATTGCAAAGCTTCCCTTCATTGAAGAAGCTCGCCTTCTTGCAGAGGTCCAAAAGATCGAGCACACATTAACGGTATGCTTCTTAAATCAGTTGCTTCACTGCATTATTTGTTTCTTCCATTGCTTGAATTTTCTTACAAGAAGATCCTTTGGTTTCACATTATCTGATCTGAAGGTTGCAATGTTCTGTAGGAGGAGGAAGCAAGGAGAAACAGCATGATGTTTGACATGCTTTTCGTGTCATCATCTCATCCTCTCTCTGAGAGCATATATTTGCTCGATAACCATTGCAAACAATTAACAGACAAGGAACGAGTTGAAGTCAAGGAGCGTATCAATCCCGAGTTGAGGTCTGTATTTATTTATCTATAAAGAACATTTCTTTGAGCTTCAAAAGTGGATTACTTTTATGGGACTCTGAATTTGATTGGTTTCCATTTTTCTTGTGAATTGCTCTGTCTCAATCAAGTCATTATCCCTAGTATTGTTATCTGAAGTATCGGATTCTTCTAATGTTCAACCAAGTTTTTGCCATCCTAGAAATTGGATATAATCTTGCATTTCAGAGTTGAATGTAGGTTAAACTCTGCTTGAAAACAAATGTGTTAGCAAAGTGTTAAGCTATTTTATAATCTGTAGGAGATAACTGATAACACTAGTATTCCCTGAGCTAAAAGCTATTTTATGTTACAAAATCACATTATGATTGTGCTTGCTTCTCTTGCATTTCATTGGTGAGAGGAGTTTTGCCAATATGTTATATGATGGATTTGGTCAGAATATTGATTTGGCCCCTTTTGAAGCATCAAATCTTATCTCGGCCATGTTAACATTTGCTCACCACATGCTCTCCTTTTTTTATGTTCTCAGATTTTGGACTTGAATGAACTGTATTTCCCTCTGCAATCACAAATGTAAAATCTTTTTGGACTATTCTCTGATTTTATTTAGGCCTACATGCAGTGATGGGATGAATGGCTATTTATCTCCCTGTTCTGGAGATACTCATCCTCCTATATTCAGGTCTCCAGTTGTAGGCATGGAAGACATTTTGGCCAATGAAGTCATGTAAGCTTCTAAATGTTGAGTGTGATTTTTGGCCAATGAAGTCATGTAAGCTTCACAAAGGTTTTTTCCTGTTCCTTATTGTATTTTCTTTTCTGTACAGATGTGTTATATACAGACTTCCTGATCCACACAAACACATCACTTATCCGCCTGATGGTGTTATATTCCCCAAAAAGGTACTTATTTGGTTGCGAGGCCTCTTCTTCCTTTTCAGAGTCAGCTTTACATCTAGTTATTTATTTGTTTCCTAATCTAGGAGTGACTCGCAGCCAAAGCTGTTACTTGAAATCTCCGCAAGTGATATTTTTTACTTGTTCATTTCTAAGTGTACTGGCGTCTCGAATGCACAGATTTTCGGCTCTGTTACGGATATCTTTTCCTTTTGGTGTACTTGCATTTAGTAATATGACATCATGTAGACTGATGCCCTTTCAGACTTGCATTTCTATTATTTACTACAAACACATTTAACATGGATCATGTAGCTGTTCAGCAAAACTGTCTTAGTTAGCTTGAGTCCCTATATCAAATTCTGTTTCTGTTTTTATAGATTGTGGATCAGAGCGATCTGAAACCTGATCCAGTTTTATGGCACGAGGAATCTGGGAGGAGGCCTTGGGAAAATAACAGGTGTGCTTTACTCTTTTTTTATGCATAGTGTCTGCTTCACTTGATCTTCACAGAGTGAAATGATTATTTGTTTGGCTGATAGCATGATAAGATGTTCCACTCTTTCCTTAGCTGATTGCATGTGCATCTGTGCTTCAATTACCATATATACATCATCACCTTTTTCAACTACAATTATTTGCTTGGCTCCTCCCTTTCAGGCGAAATAATACCCCTGGAAGCATAGCTGGCCGTCAGCTCGGGGAGGCATCCCATCGACTTGTTGCCAACAGTCTACAACAGAGGGGGGACCGCAATGGGTATGGCAATCATATGCACGCCCGACCACCTTACATTGCAGCTTCCCGTGGCCCACCACTTTCTTCCTATTCAAATGGGTTGCACAATCAGGGACCCCATGGAATGTTGCGACCTAGAATGGATTATTCTCATGCAGGTTACCCCCGATCTACAGGTCCTCGTATACCACCTCACCGTGACCATGAATATGTTGAACCCTATGCTTCGGCAGGACCCAACCCCTCGTATAATAGTAGGCTTCCTCCTCAGTATGAAAGTGAATTTCATCAGAATGGTGGGCCAGGGTATCCACATGGTCCTGTGGCACACATATCAACTGGGCCCACTACATATGCTTATCAAGGTGGTTATGATGCCTATCCGAGTCGCCAGTCACCTGGAGCTGGTAGTCACCAGCAATGGGGTGGTAGGTTTCCCCCACCATCAAACCATAACAGTCCCAGAGGTTTTGGGCCACCATCAACAAAGTGGCAATCGATTTTCAGCTATGAATAGAGGAAATAAAATGCCACCACAACATGGTGGAGCAAATAGGTACAGGGGGCCGCAGCAATCACCTCCTGGTGGAGCCAGTCGGAGGCCCCATCCACCACCTGGATATGGTCAGCAATAAAGCTGTTTCTTATAACAGAAAGGTTCTTTGATTGCTGTACAATAGTTGTTTTCCCTCAGCTTTTCACAGCTTTCCTAGTCCACTACAATCTGTTAATTTCTTAGGCTTTACCCTTGCTAGATTGTTGTGTTGTATTTTATTTGGATGGCCGAGTAAAATTTTAATAAATAATCAGTGAAGAGTGCACATCACATCCTCAACCCCGCATGTTATTTTGAAGAATTTTGTGTTGTAGATTAAATTTTTATTCTCTCCCCTTTCCCCCTCCCCTGCCCCCGAAATTATTGGCAATCAGAATATTCTTGATCAAAGCAAGCATTAAAGTCAGCATAAGATAGTATTAATTACAGTATCATGAACGAGAAGGTTTAATGACTCAGGATTTGATGCATCCAAGCTCCTCCAATCAATGATATATCAAACAGTAACTACTTATTGTATATGTCAGTAAGTGGCTTAAAATACGATTCATGCCACATGTGATATACCCATCTCTTTTAATAGGTGAGTAAAGCGGGAGAGCGCCACTTTTTTGATTAAAATAACTTATATAGAAATATATAATAAACCTGTATTTTTCTCATAATCTTAAAATGAATTTCTATTGTTTAGAAACAATAAAACAGATATAAAATGTCTTTTAGTTTTTTTTTCCTATCTTAATATTTTCTCATATCTTAAGATATCAAAAGATGATACAGAATAATGAAGGGACAGATTGGCAGATTGCTGACCTGGTGTGCCTTAATTTTTGGAATGTTTAGTTTCAATTTGCTTCTCTTCACACGGCCTGCAGTTAGGAGTCTGATTTTACGAGCTACACGTGTGCGAGATTAGTAGCTACTACAATGAATTGTTTGTTTATGCGAGTTGACTTTTTCTTCTTCTTATTTTATATATATATATATTTTTGAACCATTTCAATATTAAAAATAAAATTTTAAAATTTTATGTTATATATTTCTAATATAAAAACAATCTCCAGAAAATTCTTACAAGTTATGTTTATTTAGCAAAATCTTAACAGCCGATGCCCAGATAACGACATACGTGTATAAGCGAAGGGAAGTAGCGGCTCGCCTCCACTGCTACCTACAATATCTTCGATTTTGTTTACTTTTGTCTTTCGGGTTTCAAGAAACACAGATGCACGAACGACGTAGCACGCATGTCATGCCGGTTGCTGAGGGACTCTATAAATGTTGCCGACAAGAAAGCTGCAACTTCCCCTCAAAACTCTACTAATATTTTTGTATTAATTATATTCTCGAAGTATTAATGGTCATAATGCCCCCTGTTCTTTTATATAGATTTTTAAATCAAATATGTAAATCAACAGACAGATGCCACCGAGTAAATAGAAGAGAGGAACAGATTAATCTATTATAGTATATTAATCTTCGAAGCTATGCTATATCGAGACAGCGATTACTTGTCTATAATTAGAAGCTGTTCTTCTTGTCTTGGTGAGAAAGTATGGTGAGTGTGATGGACAAAAAATGCTCCCATCACATTTGTATTTAACTATTTGTATTTTTTAGACGTGTCTTCTTGTTTCAGGCCCTTGTAATTATGACCAATTTAGAGCCAACCACCACCATCTATCACTTTTCATGCATGACACGAAGTGATCTTTTAACAAGACATTGATGGGTAGATTTCGAGTATGATTGGTATTCTAATAATAAAGTCCTTTTAAAAGTTTTCATTCATAAATCTATTTTTAAAATATCCTTAAATATAGCATATCAGTGATCTGAAAACATTGAAAAATTAATTTGAAACAAATAATTTTTCTCTTTTTTATTATTTTAAAAATACGAAAACAAATGAATCAGACATATAAATAACAATCAATATTAGATACACAACTATACATGATATAATTGGCTATTTTTAAATATTAGCACATAGTTTAAAATTTCAATGAAATAGTATATTCTATATATTATTGTAATTTCAAATCATGATATTAAATAAATATTGTGTTTTAAAATTGATATAACCACCAAAAATACTAGGAAAAAGAAATTTAATCTCATTACGATATAACTATCGGGAGAAATCTGGCGTCGGCTAGATAAAATCAATTCTCTTATCATCTTCTTGTCACGAAAAGTACTCCAAATCAATAAAAGTCCAATCCCTTGATATAAAATGTCATCTCTCGAGAATGTGAAGTTCAGTGCCACGTGGCCACCTTTATTAATTTTTCAGCGGTATTATTAAAGCTGGTTAAGCTTTTTATACTGACATGTTATTTGTTCGATTGATAAAAGAAAGCTAGCTCAATTTAATTTAATTTAATTTTGCAAAATGATTTTAAAATAAATCCAGGTTAACTCGTCGGATTTATAACCTCGTTTTTCAAGCACACAATTCGGTGATTGACATTTGTATCATTTCGGGAGATCTGGCTTGACAGCCAATAAATCCATCCGTGAGCATAATATTTAGGCTCGAAAGGTCATACAAATTCCAAAAAACTTAGTCAGTAATATTCCTATATCTCAACGGCGTCGTCTTTCAACCATTAGAAACCATATGAATAATAATACCTTCTTCGTGGAGGTGTTAGGTTTCTTCCTTCTTCTACCTGTCAAAAGATCAAGCCCCGCTGGATCTTTCAGTGGGATTAAATAATAAACATTTAATAATCACGAGATGAAATATATAATGGCATTACAATATGGTTGGTCAAAAAAATTCATCAAAACCCTCTTTCAGTGGGATTTTTTTTGGCGCACACTCTCTCTTTTTTTTAAAAAAAAGGGGGAAAATACTTGAAATATGATGGAGTGATAGGCAACGTGTAGAGACAGACAGGCAAGTGTGTGATCATATCAATTTGATCAGGCTTGTTTGCACGATTTTAGGCCACGGAAGGCAGGTTGGCTTCAGAAACAAATGCGAGGAAAAACATATTTAAAATTAAGAGGGAGCGATTGATTGAAGCAAAACATCTATTTATTAAACTTTTCATGTTGGTTAGATAATACGGTAATTTTTATTCTTTATAATATTCTGATACACTAATATAACAAAATTAAGATAAAAATATATATATAATTTTAATTAAAAAACATCATACACATAGCATTACCAATCACACACGAAAGCATCTCCTCCTGGAATGATAGAATATACTACTACTAGAAAGCGAACACGCTGCGAAACACGAGGCAACAGCCAACCATCGATCTTCGATAAATCTTGTGGGGGAAAGCTCTTCGATGGATAAGAAGAGTGGAATGGAGGAGCTGGAGGAGAAGATTTATAAATTATTTATTCAATTGCTATTTTAAAAAAGAAAGTGCGATACATACATACTATTTCTTTTACTTTTTTTTTTATCATCGCTCAAAACTTCTATAAATTTAAAGAGAGAGAGGGAGAGAGAGAGAAGAAAAAACAATCTGTAAATTGTGCACATGGATGGTGGAGAAGAAGCTACGTCCCCAACAATTAAGCACCATGATCCCACTCTTTCCAGTCAATTTGGATCAAATTAGATATCAACTCCACCACCAATCATGGGACACGTATCTATCTTCATGCTATTTTTCTTTAATTTTTTTATCATCACAGACTACAATATTTTTTATTCACACGTACTTTACTTTAATATACATTGTTGATCTCTTCACTGGCTGGTTACACGACAAGGATTCGGTTCAAATCTTTCTATAGAATGGCCATAAAGGCACATCATGTGACTGATTAAATGCTCCGAGTTTGAATTAATATAGTAATTTGTTAATTAAAAATCTGATTTGCCTAACCATACCAACCAAGCTTTTGCTTTGCTTGGTTACATCATAGGTGTGACTCTCAATGTGTATTTTTGTTATTAACGTGGATCTCCGAGTCAACTTCTGCATACCTCGATTAATCTCACGTGTCCCGAAATTAACGATTATTTAAGCCTCCAGTGACCATCATATTAGCAACTATAGAGCTCGGACCTGAGACCATAAGGGGAGCAAACCTCTTGGTCCACCTACTGGATGTTTATCTCTCAATGTGTATTGTATTTGGTTATGTGATAAAATTATGGAATAAATGAAAAGCAGGTCTCTATAAATAAAAAAAAACATGTTATTTTAGTTTTTTATAAAATTAATATTTAAAATGCAATTATGTATGAAACTCAATATAAAAAAATAAAAGTTATTTAACTCGTTAAATAATCTTACTGTGATTCTACAGACAGCAAAAATTATCACAACACAAAACTCTCTTAATATCTATTCGAAAAGACAGACACAACTCCAGTGCAACTCGAGTTCACAAACACCCCTCGTTGCTTTCGCTGTCCTTCCCTTTTTCATTTTTCTGGTCAAATAGATTTCCAATCACCACCAGTTCCTTGCAAGGTGGGTTACGCAGTGCCCCATCGAAGAAAAATCATGGCTACGTAGCTAGCTCTACCTTGTCGATAGTTTCTCCGAGTGAAACTGTGCTATTTAATTCTAGGAATTGTCTTCGACAAAGTTATAATCTGTAAGTAATCTCTATTGACCCGCAACCATACGCAAGACATGTTCCATGATTCAAGCTGCCTCTGGCTTGAACTTTTACCCAACAAGGGCCAAGGTTAGATTGTTGGATTGTCGGCTTTTCTTCTCTCGATCGTTTTCATGTTGTTACAGCCGACTTTGACTTCAACTATTTTTATTTAATTACCAAACCCTTTTCAAACTAGTTCAAGAGCAATTTCACACGAGTAGACAGGGAGAAATTAAGCAAATAAATTATTATTTTGTTGTTTGGTACAAGAAGAGATAAAAACATTAATAAGATTAACTTTAACGCAAAATACTATCTTGAAAAGTTAAATTCATAAAATAACTTTTTGAATAGTATAAATATAGATTTTTTTATTTATGTGTATTCAAACGGTTTGGTAAATATCATTTAAAAGAGTTATATATACAATAACAATTGAAATAATATATATAATACAGTAACAGTTGAACACAAAACACAGTAATAATTGAATAGTTGAAACACAATATAGTAACAATTGAACTAGTGAGATTTGAATTGATAAACATTGAGTTTAACAATATATTATTTCAAAATACAGTAATAGTTGAAATAAAATACAGTAGAACAAAATACAATAATAATTGAACTAGTGAGATATGAACTGATAAACATTGATTTTAAACAATACATTACTCCAAAATACAGTAACATTTGAAATAAAATACAATAACAATTAAACAAAATTCAGTAATAATTGAACTAGTGACATATCAGCTGATAAATATTAATTTAGAGCTTTAATCAAATAAATTGTTGAAGTTTTTTGGGATTGATATTAATTTTATAACACAATAAAATATTATCAATTAATTAAAAATTTCTTGTTCGACTTTGGTTTTCAATTAAAGCAACATTTATTCTTTCTTTGTGTTTTAATTAGCTTAAATAGTTTTTCAACAAGAATATATACTTTTTTAATGTTTTGGCTATTCTTTTCAGAGTATTTAGAAATATAAATCGAAAAACAGAAAAATTATTTTAGTTATTTAAATGGTTATTCTGTTAAAGTTAAAATTAAACACAAAATTAGAAATAAATTTTTTTTTATTTTGACTCCACCACTATCTATTGCGTTGTAGATGCTCTAACACCTTAAGAAGCAGTCTCCATCAGCATCAGCATGAAGACATGTCCTGCCACCGAGAGGAGCCAAGGACCAATACACAGGCTCAATGAACTCCATCATGGAAAGAAATCTGTACAGGAATTCCCTAGCTTATTATTATTATTATTATTAGTTTTTGAACTAGCTTTTATTCATCCAAATACATTATATACATTCACTAAAATAATATTTTTCTTACAAATTCTTTTAAAATCCAATTGGTGTCATATGCTGTTGCATTTCAAAGGGCCTCTTATATATATATATATATATATATATAATATTTTTAGTATCCGCTTGGAAAGCATCATAGAAGTGATTTCTTGCGTGTCTATGGCTTTCAAGTATCTGATAATAATATTTTTGACAGCTAATATCATAACTCATTTTACTTGTTATTTTCAGAAACTATAATTTATAGTTTTTTAAAAAACATATATACTCGTAGCTAATTAAAATCACAACTTTTCCACAAGTAGCATTAATAAGATTAAAACGGATTGAAACATGTAGTAAATGACCACTAAGAAGAGGATGAGATTAAAAAAATTGCTTTACTTATAGTTTCAGGTTCAAGCTATGTGGTTGTTAATATGATGATCATTGAAGGTTTGTATGGTCGTTAATTTCAGGACCTGTGTGATTAATCAAGATGCATGCAAGCTGACTCAGACCCTAGTTTAGTGATAATAATAAAAAGATTAAATGGAGTTTCGACTTTATTGCAAACAAAAGGCTTTTGTGTAGTCTATTGCGTTTTAATTTTTTTTAATTTAATTTTATTATTATGTTTTTAGATCATTATGAAATACTAATGTTAAAAATAAATTTTTTAAAATTAAAAAAAATATTTTAATGTATTTTCAAATGAAAATCCCTCTAAAAAACAACATTAATCAAACTAAATTGCGGTAAGATTAGAATTGTCTGATGTAGGGGGGGCTGCTCATGGACCACTAAATAAAAGCCTATTTATATAGGAAATCAAAGTCAAAACTGGCTCGATCATAGATAGCCTTCATTGTTATTCCCTTCAAACGGCAGAGAATTAGTAGCCACCAATCCATTGTGATCCACAAGCATCTTCGCCAAGAATCTCCAGGCAAGATCCTCGAGGACTACTGTCAAGTAGTTGACATGGCCAGTGATTGGATGGAAGTGTCAAACTTCAGTGTTGTTCAGCTACAGTGATTGGTGGAGTTTACTATTATTCTATATCCTCAACTTGGTTTACTGTATTTATTGATCTCTCCATACCTTCTCGGCCATGGTTGCAGCTCATACACATGTATTTTATTATTCATTGCAAATTTAATAATATGTATGAATAAAATCATTGAACTTTGAGAACATCTGAACTTTTTTTTTCTTGAAAAAGAACCCATTAATGTTGGGGGGAACCCTCCCCCCCCCCTTTTTTTTTTTTTTTTTTTTTCTTTTTCTGGGAGCAATTAAAGAACAAGGAGCTGTGACTCTCAGACTTTGAAAAGGCGGTTGAAAATGAGATTAAGGGAAGGGGAGGCCCATTCTACGTCTATCCGACCCTCGGACAATGGCAACTATGCAACCACCGTTACAGCTGTGATGGGTAATAGATTTCAATCAGTAGGTCCGGCCAGTACGGACCATAACATTCCTCTGCCTTTCAAACCGAGATGGCTACCGGCTAGCTAAGCTTCGAGTTCAAGTGTGTGTGGTCATTATTTGAAGTGGGACAGGCTCGGCTTCACATTTTCACGTGCGCTCCATGAGCTTTCCCACCGAAATGGTGTTTACTTGTCTGCTTGGCAGATGTCTACAAATATAATAAATATATATTTTTTACAAACAAATCGTCTTCTTTTCTTTTCATAGCAAATTGAGTGTTTCTACAACTATCTAAACAAGTGAAGATATTGGTTGTTTCAGGTGGCAATAATGTTCATCTAAAAAGTGAAATTGCTTCCTAGCAACTTTTTTCCATTTTTTTTTCTAATTCTTTTATAATATAAAGTTTTAAATTGCAATAAAAAGATAAAAATCAAATGTAAATATGAAGAGATTATAATGTGTGTCCAATCTTAAAGTTTTTAGAATTTTTATTTCGGTTCAAGATTTTATTTTATTTTATTTTCAATTCATGTGTTTAAGAGAAGAGAGATAAACTCACTGAAAATGATAATAATAAAAAGCTATCAGTTAACTGTATTCCGATCACCAGAAAAGAAAGTCTTCATGTCAACGGTTTTCTTTTCTTGAGAGGAGTTCAGTTTATGTGGGTTTTCTCTCTAAACATTACAAAAAAGATAGATCGGTTTTTTTTGTTTAACTTGGTTTTTTTTTATTTTTAAAGTGATTTCAGGGTGTTTTTATTAAGCTTTATATGATGTTTTGGAGGTGTTTTCATGTAAAAATAAGCTGACTCTGAATCTTAGGAATCCAAAACCATGAATCTTGATTTGTCGATCCCTGGAGATGACAAATTGCATGCTTCAAGAAAAAAAAACACAAGAACAATATTTCAAATTTCTGTTTTTGTTTTTGAAAAATAAATAATGATGTTTTAAAATGTAAACATTAATATTTTATTATTATTGTGTTCAAAATTCACTTGGAATTTTATCAACAAACACAACACAAGTACGACTAAGACTAGTGACGGGAAGAATGTATGAAGTTATGGTAGATTCCGGTAACCACCGCACGAAATCACACCCACTAGCTATATGACCACCACTTCATCACATGTTGGATATTTTTTTATTTTTTTTCAAAAACATTTGTATATGTGGGTTCTTACAACGTGTGTTTGTGTATAAATAAATCAAAAACTATTTAAAAAACAAAAAACCAATTCAAAGTTAATTATCCAAACATGTGTCCAAGGTCATGTACTCAACTGAGTTCAATAAAAAAAAATTATATAATATCTTATTCAAAATGCACCTATAAGATCAAGAATCAAAACGAGCAAAAAAAATCAAACTAAAACAAATTACGTTGCTCAATTTATGATTTTATTTATATTTTTTCTCGCTAGGAATGATAGTTTTTTTAAAGTGTAATTAGGGTTGTGAGTTTATGGGTCTATAGTGTTTTACGGGGAGGTTATTTTCTTGGAAGGATTTTTTGAAATTGTATTACGATGATGGTGGTGGGGTGGTACGGAGGTTAATATTTTATCAATCAATATTGTATTTCAACTCTTATAATTCAATAACCAAGCTCATAAATTCTTCCAATTTAGTAATAAAAACTATATGCTAAAAACATAATTACTTGGCTTGATAGCCAAATTATGACACATGAGATCAAAGGTCAAGTTTTTTTGTTCCTTTAATATTCACTCGAGATTCACATGCATGTAAATGATAACATCAAGGCAGGTATCATCATCATCATCATCATTATAATGATTATTATTATTATTATGTGATAGTGAAAACCTCCATCTTAAAGATTCAAATTGAATTTCGTTATGAAATGGATTGCTATTTCTATATTATATATTTATATCACGATATGATGAGAAATTGAGTGAGTGACGTTTGAAGCGTGTAGGTGCGGGGGCGTCGATTTTTTAATATAAAAAGAGAGCAGTGGCTCCAGTTTTCTTTCCCTTACTTCTGGCCTTTGTTTTCGATACATCGCAGCAGGCAACCCCTTGTCCAACGCTACAGAACGCATTCTCTCTGGTCTCTCGTCCCTCATCTCTCTGTCTCGACAATACATATTATTGCTAATCGGTGTTTTTCACCCATGGAAAATCAACAACAGCACCAGCCTTCGAAGAAATCAAGATTCAGACGTGTCTGTGTCTTCTGTGGCAGCAGCCCTGGCAAGAACCCTAATTACCAGCATGCTGCTATTCAGCTCGGCAAACAACTGGTATATATACTACAGTATACTACTACCTAGCACTTAGCCTCTGCAGAAAAAAAGCCTCGGTTCATGTTACTGTCGGGGCTTGAACCTCGAGAGCCTCGTCTTGTGTCAAGAACTTGAAATTAATTTGATATTTTGTAATTTTCCTATTGAGGCTTAATCAAAGAAGATGAGAAGCATAGTGGAGCAGAATAAGATGATCGGGACTCCTCCTTTCGGGAGGAGGAGGAGGAGTCCTCTGCTTGTTCTGCTTTGCTAGAGTTGAGGGAAACTTAACAGTTTCATCTAAATAACAATGGAGTATGGTTGAAATTGTATTGTCTTATAATGGACAGGTAGATTTTAGACTAATTAAACTAATAATAATAATAAACATTTGCAGGTTGAGAGGAACATTGACTTGGTTTATGGAGGAGGAAGCATCGGTCTCATGGGTTTGGTCTCTCAAGCTGTCTTTGATGGTGGCCGCCATGTGCTGGGGTAAGTTTTTAACATCTGGTCTCCCTCGCCCTCATTCATTTCTCTTTTATTTTGAGTTCTCAATTTCCCTTTTTTTGTTGCAGAGTTATTCCCAAGACTCTTATGCCAAGAGAGGTAATTTCTTTAAAATTATTCAGCTTGAAATCGCTTGAAGAAAAGGGTTGACTCTAAGTACATATATTGACCATTTAAGCACAGAATCTTACCTAAATAGTGCTGTAATTTCAGATTACAGGAGAGACTGTAGGAGAAGTAAGAGCTGTATCAGGCATGCACCAACGCAAAGCTGAAATGGCTCGTCAAGCTGATGCCTTTATAGCCTTACCAGGTAACTTAATCATACTAAAAGACATTAATCAACATTAATTTCAAGCAACAATTCTGTTGATGTTAAATCATCTCGTACTGATTCACGTGCACCTCGATTTCTTGTTTTTATTTTTTATCTTCTTATCACATGATGAAAGCCAATCATTGAACTCGTAGATTTTACAATTCCCGAGATATAACTTTGAAGACATGTTGGGTATCAGACATCAAAGTAAATTTAACTCAAAACTCTCTGACAGGTGGGTATGGAACCTTGGAGGAACTCTTGGAGGTCATCACTTGGGCTCAATTGGGAATCCATGACAAACCGGTACTGAAGATTTTCCCTTGATAGATATATTTTTATGCAAAATTGAACTTCAACCATCGAATGGAGTTCAGTTACCATGAGTTTTTTTCAAAAAGTTATCTCGGAAAGAAGAATGTTTTTGCCAAAGTTATTTTTAAAACTCAATTTTAATCGATGGGAGTCATAGATTATTTATCTGGTTGAATCTGATCAAGTTAACTTCTATTTTACCTATTCTGAAATCCAACTCGATCCGGGTAAAATTTGAGAAGAACAAGTTGGTGGGTTGTCCTGTCAAGCATAAAAAGTTTAGCAAACTAACATTACTCACGAACAATTACTGTTGAGCTGTGGTAAAAAGCACCAAGAATATCGAGCATGGACCGGAATAAACAGAACAAAAATACCTTTTAATTCACTATAGAAAGAGAGCTAAAAACAGTAAAAGACATTACTTTTTCTGGGTTCAGGTGGGGTTGTTGAACGTTGATGGATACTACAATTCACTGCTATCATTCATAGACAAGGCTGTCGACGAAGGATTCATAACACCAGCTGCCCGTCACATTATTGTATCTGCCCACACTGCCCAGGAACTCATGTGCCTACTAGAGGTACAAATTTTCACTCGTGCAACACCGTTGTTTGTATTCATCAGTGCAGCCCAACAATCTGAACCGTCCATTCCTATGATAACAGGATTATGAAGCTGAGCATTCTGGGGTGGCGTCAAAGCTAAGCTGGGAGATGGAGCAGCAGTTGGGTTACACGGTAAAGTCTGAGATCTCTCGTTGACTTGGTCAGATAGATACATACTCGTAGACATGATGGAGAATTATTGACCATAGATTTTAGCAAATCTTTCTACGATACACACAACTATGTAGATGTGAGCTCGAGGCGCCACCACAGTTTCTTTTAGTTAGCTGTGTGGATCAGATCGTGATGCTAGCTATTTTTATTTATTTTATGACTTTTGTGTTACTTGATTTGTGAAGTAGAGTCTGGCCATGATAGACCAGGCCAGTGATTTTAATATTTGGTAGACTCCGATGTCGGTGTTGCCAACTGTGTAATTCTATATATTTGTTGTTAAGTTCAATAATAAAAAAAGAAAAAAAACAAGAAAAGGAGAGTGGATTGCTGTTATATCTTGAATTGATTGGTTGTTATTAATCACTTTCACGGATGGAGATTGAAAGGGATGTTTAAGACACAATCAAGACAAGGATCAATAAGGGTATTAGCACATAAAAACTTCTCCAACTTGCACTTTTTTCTTAAAGTGTGCTTGTTATTGCAATGGAGATGTAATATTATTAAAATAATATTTTAAAGAATATATTTTATCAATAAGGGCATTAGTTTTTTAAAGTATTTTATTTAAAAATATGTATTATAATAATATATTTCTTTTAAAAAATATAATATTAAAATATCAAAATTAAAAGAATCTTAAAATTATAAATTCAGTGCTTTTTTAAGTCAAACATGCTGTTGAAAAGCATATGTTTGTCATTTTAAAAATATTTTTGAAAAAAATTGAGATTTTTTTTTTTATGTTTTTAGATTATTTTCATGTGATAATGTCAAAAACAATTTAATTTTTTTTTAAATGTATTTTTTAACGAAAATAATTTTGAAAAACAATTTCAACTACTCTCTAAAAAATTTACCACGCTATGAAGTGGTGTGAATTAGTCTTGTTTCATTAGGATTTTAAGTTTTTTTTATAAAAAAAATCATTTTATAAAAAAAAATTTATAGAACAACACAACAATAAAAAAGAGATTTAGAAAAATACAAAGCTAGAAAAAACACAGTTGAAATTATATGATATTAAAAAAAATAGCACAACCTTGTTTAAATATTGTATTTCTCAATTATGAATTTTTATGATGTGTTAGTTTGAGAAAAAAACTAAATTTTTGAAAAGCATATAAAAATAAAAGTTATCTCGCTTCTAAATAGATATTGTTTCATTACGATTTTAAGATTTGTTTTTGAAAATTAGGATAGTTTCTTTATTTTTTAAAAAATCTATAAACTAACACAACAAAAAACAAGATTTAAGAAATAACAAAGCTAGAAGAAACACAATTGAAATGAAAATCATGGTATTAAAAAAAAAGACAGCACAGCCTCGTTAGAATATCGTATTTCACAATTATGATTTTCGCAATCTTAACAATTTATAGAGGGATGAGCATGCAAGTTAATACACCAATAGACCTTTCTCTATGAAATGCTGAGGACGGAGATAGCCTTTAAACGCCATGTAATTGCAATTGCTATTTATCTTTGGCCGCAAAGGGTTTCACATTGATTTTTTACTCAGAATCACTTTTCAAGAACATCTTGAACGTACAAAAAAACATCTTGAATGTTAAGTCCCAACAAACGTAAGGATACTGATCAATCAAACCAGATTTGGTTCATAGAAAAGATTTTTTTGTCATCAAGATGGAGGCTTCACACAGGAATCGAGCCAGGTGGGGTGCTCAAAGGATTCAGAAGAACAAGTTGGACTAATTGAAGGTACAAGGACACCCGTCCTTGACCGTACCAAGAAGGGCCATAGACAATTGCAGGAGAGGAAAAGAGGAAAGGAATGGTGGAGAGCACTGTTTCTTTGACCTTCAAGCTCGGTGATGGTTCTGTTTGTGCTGTTGATAAGGCCTAGGGACAATGTACTGGTTAGTGCACGTGGAAATGGCATTCGCTTAGAAGTTTCTGCGGTGGAGGGAGCTTTTGAACTCCATAGTTATCAGCAGTTTTAATGGTGGGTCATCATTTTCGGTGGCGATAGCAGTTAATGAAAGATCTGTCAATGGATCTCGAGCTGCATTTGAACAGACATTTCTTTTTAATCCGCTTATTTATTTCAACATCTTTTCCTATTTTGCTTTTCTGGTTATGGACAAGCATGTACTTGATAGTCATGTGGGCATGACAGAGCTGAATCGTAGGGAGTCTTCATCAATACCTGTGCATGAGTCATGGGCTTGGTACCAAAACCATCACCGAATCTTTCAAGGAGATGCGACTTTTCTCGTGGCTAAGATTATTGCTTCGAAACTTGTTCTTGAATAACGTGAAGGTTTCCTTCTTTTTTTTTCTTTCCTCTCAAAAACAAAATCGTGGATGCTCCCACTCATTCACCCAGCTGATCAAGGATCTGGTTGAGGCTTTCGCTTTTAAAAATATATTAAAATAATATTTTAATATTTTTTTTAAAAAAATCAGTGCTAACTGCTAACACCCCCCTCGTCCCTTCGTTTTATCAAGGAGGGAGACGGACTTTAACTTGTATCAAAGATTTGTCCCTCGTAATTCTCAAGTAGGAAACTAGAATGGTTTTCTCCTACTGATGCATGGCGTGTACCTTTTGCATCAACCAAACGTCACCTTGAGGGATTCCCCCACATTTTTCAGAACTTAATTTTAGTTTCTAATTTTCGAGGAAGTTTCTTTTTGTTTGGTTTTTTTATTCACCTCGTTTTATAATAATAATAATAATATGATACAATCTAGAAAGGAGCAACAAATTGACACAAAATATACAGCATAAAAGCAGAACACCATATGATTCCAACAAAATTGACAGAAAAACACTGCAAGAATAACTTCTATATTCAAGGCTCTCCCTCAACAAGGAAAACGAGCTCCAGGCCCTGGAACCTGATCTCAAACTTCATTCTATGATAATGAAACAAATTAATGAGAGCACCTATGAGAGTTTAGGATTGCGTTTTAAAAGCATGTTCTTGGAAAATAATTTTCTAAAAATAAAACAATATCATTTTAATACATTTAGAATAAAAACCAATCAGCCAAACTCAACCACTCTACAAAACTGTCAATTATTTTGCAGTGAACAGCTCCCAATCACATCTAATATGATACAAACAACTTGTACCTAATTATATACCAGGATTGATTTAGGTGAAAGATTGAACAAGAGAAGAAGTGGTGACAAGACCTGACAGTAGGCCAACAATTAGAGCACTGTTATATGTGCTTGGTTCAACCTGCATTGAGTTGTTGCGATCATTACTGACAAATGTTTCATTAAGGAAGGGACCACCGACAAGTGCTCCAGTTGCTACGTTGGGATTCGGTTCCGTACTTTCAAGCCATTTCCAGCCATCCTTGCAACCAGTTGTTGCATCAGCTGGAATTGAAGCTCCCCTATGATGCACATATTGTGGATATTTCTCACCATAACCGACAAGGTAGCTCATTTTCTTAGGATTATTTCCCAAGACATAATCAGCCTGGAAGAGAAAAATGCTGGCATTATTATATTTGCAAGGTATCTTGGTTCTTGGACATGGTAGTTCATCACATCTTAAAAGTCTATAATATGTGTAAAAACAGACATGGGCAACGTACCTGAGATTTGGCAAATTTCCGAAGATCTGATGGTTTATATGAATCTCCATTGCAGGATAGCTTTGCAGTTCCTGAACTAAGCATGTAATCACTGTAAAGGCAAGCTAAAAATGCGGAAGCAACGGGATGCTGCAAAGCATTCCATTCACTGACCCATATAAGACCACCTGTATCAAAAATTGGAAATTAGGCCACAGTAATTGGGTGTAGAACCTTATTAAAAATCTGAAGTTGTGCCGCCCATTTTGAATCTGAAGAAAGTAGATAGCTTTGAAAAAGAATATTACCATCTGTTCTGCTCTTTGTGGCTGTTGGAGAATCTGGGATGAGACCACACATAACTGCCTCAGCTGTTTTCCGATACATTAGAAGGTTTGAGTTTGAGGTGTCTTTGTTGCCAAGGAAAGTTAGTCTGGACAACAAAACCTGCATCCAAAATAAATGAATCATTCACTTAAGAAAGAGATATGGATTTCAAATGTTGTTGAAGAATTCTACTTCACAGTTCAAGCCCAAGGGTAACTTGTCTTAGTTTCCCAATAAATTTGACTGTGATATGTATCTGAATACATTCCAAGCAAAAGAGAATCTTGACTTGAGAAATTATAGCGATGCTATCTTCAGGAAAGAAAACTCATTGAACACAGATTGCACAACAATTTTGTAAATTTTGGCATGCATTATAAGGAAAAGAACATAACTCATCAGTATGATACAAACATACGTATGCCAAATGTAGACAAGTCCTGAGACTTCAAAATAAAAGTATAAAATTTTCTTTCAATTACTTGGAAAAAAAATGAAACGTACCTGCGCTCCTGCAAGTTTGTTATCCCAACTGAACCATGTCGGACTTCCCCATTGAGCAAAGAGTTTACCATTTTGCCCAGTCACATATTGAAGATATGATTTATCTCCCGTTGCATGATAGAGCCAACTAGCTGCCCACAAGAGCTCATCCCCGTATCCTGTTGAGTTGTAATATGTGGCAACTTCAGGGATACTTTCACTATATAGAACTCTATATTTGTCGGCAAACGTAAACAGCTCCTTAGCATGCCTAAGCAGCGTGCTTGAATATGCGGAGTCGGATTTAAACACCAAAGATGCTGAAGCCATAGCTGCTGCAGTTTCAGCAGCAACATCTGCCCCTGGAAAAGATGTATTAACCTGAGTAAGTGGCCTCTCCTTGGTTATGTCTTCGGGTCTGTCCCAGCAACCATGATCAGTATTAGGGTCACCAACCTGTTACAAAATGATAACCAATTATATATTAAATGGTTCACGGGTCAGATTCTGCATATAAAAAATAAAGTACACAAACATAGCTTGGGAAAGTTTGTAGGTCACGTCATGATTCATCAGTGTTACCTTAATCAATTAACATAACTAGATTGGTCTAATCTTTTTCAGCATGGGTCAAATTTCAGGGAAAACCTTGACAGTGGCATGAAAGAATATCAAAACTTTTGAACTTAAATAACTCCAGACAATCAGCATAGAGTTTATTGCACTTTAAGGGTTCTGGGTACAGCTTAATAAGGCTTGCAAATGACATCATAACTTAAAATAGAAACATTTAGAGGCCATGGAATATGAACAAACTTGAATGTAGAGCACATTCGCTTCAGGATGCGCATTGATAAGGTAGTCAGTGATCCACTTGAGCGAACCCTTCGCCGGGGTCAACTGATTTACGGCATCCATTTGATCTCCATACTCAAGGATGGCCCATGACAATACTGTAGCAGTAAAAGCCATTGGCAAACCAAACTTCATATGATCCCCAGCATCATACATTCCTTTTGAAAGATCCAATTTTGCTTGACTTCCATCTTTAAGAGCTGAATCCCCTCTCCAACTAATCTTGTTGTCTACCAACTTCCCAGCTGGATTAATCAAATATCATCTTAGTGCCAACATTCATGACAAAAATAAACATAACCGGAGTTATCGAGACTAAAAAAGTCAAAGAATAAGCTCAAGAGAAGATCTTCACTTGTGTTATCAATTCGAAACAACAACAATCAAAACTGAACCCAAGTCGATTTGCTTCCTTCCTTACATCGTATCTTAACTTTAAAGGATCGCAACTGAATCCATGTGTTCGAGAAAAAAAAAACTCCTGTACTATATTGACTGAAATTAAAAAAAAAAGGGAAAGAGAACTTACATTTTTGAATGTCAAAGAATTGCGTTGCAATTTTGAGAGCATCGGCATATTTCTTATCAGTAGCACCAGGAGGCCCTGGAATAGGAGCAGGCCCATCAGATTTCTCACTTTTCTTCTTAACTGTATAAACAATGGCACCAATAACCAAAGCCAATATGATTGCCACCACAAACCACCCAAAGCACCCTCTAGAACTTGGTTTCACTCCCATTTTAACACAAATAGATAAATCAAAATCCAATCAAGATCAATTCTCTAAATCCAGATCTGAAGAAAATGAAAGTCTACGATAAAGGGCATTCCCAATGTGCTCGCATTGAGCAATGCCAGGAAGAAATCTGGGGCTTTGAGAGAGAGATAAAGCATAAATGGCTCTTCAACTTGTTTCCCTTTTTTATTTTTATTTTTTCATTTGCTGGATTTTGGGTGTTGAAGGTATTTGACATGTAAGCGAAATGTTAGTGCTAAAAATGCTTGCTTTAGGCCCCAGCAATCCTGATTAAGGTTCGGTTAAGCTAGATCTAGGTCGGATTAGCGTATATTGGCCACCTGTCCCTGTCAGAGTGGTAATTAATTACTTTTTGCTTGTAATCTTTGGCTCAAAATGAGACACCGACAACAAGTTTATTGTCGTTTTCCGACTAGTCTTATGATTCAACCATGTACATTTCGATCCCCATAGTTTAATAGTTTCCAATACTAACCCTAGTTCCTTCTTTTATAATTACTACGAAATCAACCAAAGGATTATTACTACGAAACAGTTCCTTCTTTTTCATGCGATTCTCTCTTATTGTCTTCCTTGCTTTTATACATGTGACAAGATTATTATTGTTTTTCGATTGAAACTATGATTCAACCGTGTATTTTTCCGACCCCATTGTTTAATATTTTTCAATGCTAGTCCTAATTTATCTATTAATTAATTTAATATTTACAAACTTGATAAGAAAAATATTGATTTATCAAAAAACTTCTTTTTTCCCTCGTTATTTTCTCTAATGTTTACTCCTATGCAAGTGATAAGGCACAACATAAATTTTATATCATAATTTGGATCAGTTAATTTATGAATGTTATTTAATTAATGATTGGTTCAAGTCTTATGATATAAATTTTTATCATAAAATTTAATTTTAGTAACTTTTGAATACTAGAGAATCAATATTGAGAGATTATAAAATTTACAGACTGGAATGAAACGTTTCTGAATGTACAAGGACCGAAGAGTATGTCTTTTTTCCCTAAAAAAAGATTTTTGTCAGTTTCTTCACTGCGAATCACGAATAGGCGTACTGATCGTAAGGGCGAGATTTGCGCAATGGAGTAAGGACTCCATCTGCCGTTGAACTTCTGAGACAGTTTGACATGGGCGACCGTTCAAATGAGTCACCGACAACTGGTCTATTGAAAAGACCGTCGATCTGTTTATTTATTCTGATTTGTGATCCTCATGTGATGATCTGTGTTCTCAAAGCAACTACCATAGGTGGGTAGTGGCTATGGGCTTCAATGGCAAGAAATTGTGGTCAGATGTAGTTCTGGTGTCCATTTCAGGGAAAGAGACACAAGACTGAAGCCTTCTTTTTATTATTATTATTATTAGAGTTGGTGAAGTGTGGTACGGTGGTGAATGATGAGGTCCAACAAGATTAGCATGGTTTTGTTGAAGTAATGCTGATATTTTATCGGCCCAAATAAAAATATCAAGAGCCTTTCCCCTGAAACTTTTCTTACACTGGGCTTCTTTATTCATGTACCCCGTCAAGCCCGTTGGGTTGTCCGGTTTGAGCTCGACAAAATTCATAGTTGTTGGATCTAATTTAGAGAATACCGCATAAAAAGATTTGGGCTACCAGGTTATTATTTTTATTTCAAACAATATTATTTTATTTAAAAAAAAAACATTTCCTGGTATTTATCATTAATGTGCATTGTTTTATCATTCCAAGAAACCCCGACTATGCTGTTGCTAGTTGATAATTTTTCAGAATCGCCGTCTAATATAGTTGCAGTATTGCTATGCTGTCCTTTCCATCACTGACTATCCTCTTCCTTTTCACCTACTACATGCGAAGAACAGCTTGATATGTCCTTCTGGGCAGCTGGACGTTTGGCTTGTTATTTTCCTTCTTTTTGTTGCTTTTAACTCCTTGGAAGCCAGGTTTTTTCATTCATTGTTTCGGAGTAAAAATTTAAAACTCGAGATTTTTGTCCAGATCACATGCCTTTTTTCACTCTTTAGTGAAACAGAAATCACGACCGCTTGTGCCAGTTATGGAGTTAAGTTCTTCTTTTCTGCTCTATTCCTTTCATTTATCATAATAAGAACATTCCTGCTTCTCATTGATTCTCCAGTAATTCCCCCGTAGAATCAATACCACCTGACTCCCAACACGTTGAGCTTGTGTACATTAGGCAAAAGAAGGTGAAAGAAACGATGGAATCTGGAGGTGTTGATACAAAGAATGTTGATGATCTAGTCTTTCTCATTACAAGCTGATTGGATCGACTTCAAAACTATTGCTCCTTCAGAGCTTCAATCATCATCCTTGAATTCTCTGTGCAAAAGAAAATACACACTTGATGTTAATAGCACCGTAGACTTTCAGCATTCCCTACCTGATTGACTTGTATAGTATACACCAGTTTGGTTAAAGTTTTCTAGCCATTTCCAACAAAGAATTTAAAGAACAACGTCTGATTTTCCTTGCTGATGTTAGCAAGGATGGGATCTATTAGAATGTAAACAGGACACTTGTGTTAAAAAGGAAATTGATGAATCCTAGTAGGAAACAAATAGGGCACTATCACATGCACTAATATATATATCATGCATAGATAAACAATTGTAAGACAAGCACTTGCACATTGCAAGAATATATCAAATACAATTCTGTATTATGGTATCAGAGCCTAAACAAAACCAAAACCAACAAATCCAACAAAAACCAGAAAATCAACCATCTGTCACCAAAGATCAAAACCAGAAAATTCAACCAAAAACCCAGAACTCACAAAACTGCCAAAGAACTCAGAATTGCCAAGAACTCAGCAAATAACTCAGAATTAAGCATCAAAACCCAGGTTTCTCAGCCAAATCAAAACATCAAAAATACATACCAATTGCACATCTGCCGTGATCAAATCCTTCAAAACACATACCAATTTCACATCTGCCCGTGACCTGTGCAACACCAAAATCAAGCCAGAAAATCAAAACCCAGAATTGAACCCAGAAATCACCAAAGATCATCAAACCTTCATCCACGTCTGTCAAGAAGTTGGGAATAAATCAAAGACTGAACCATGGCCGAGAGCACCACTGCTGCTTCTGCAACAAAAGAACAAAGGAAAACAATATCACCATATGACATAACTTCCCTTGACAATCCAGGTTTCACAATTACTCAAGTTCAATTGAAAGGAGACAATTACGAAGAATGGGCACGCTCAATCAGAACTGCCCTTAGAGCCCGAAAGAAATTTGGGTTCATTGATGGAACCATCAAAAGACCCGACAATGACTCAGAAGACTTGGAAGATTGGTGGACAATAAATTCGTTGCTGGTATCATGGATTCGCAACACAATTGAGCCAACACTTCGAACAACAATTTCACATGTGGAAATTGTTCAAGAACTGTGGAAAGATTTGGAAGACCGATTCTTCATCACTAACGGGCCAAGAATTCAGCAATTGAAATTTGCATTGACAGAATGCAAACAAAAAGGAAGTAGTATCATGGATTACTACGGGAAATTGAAACAAATTTGGGATGAATTAGACAATTTCGAACAAATACCCGTGTGTAAATGTGGGAAATGCACCTGTAATCTCGGTCCAATTCTGGACAAGAAGAAAGAAGAGGAGAAAGTGCACTTGCTCCTAATGGGACTTGATGAACACAACTACGGGACAGTGAGGTCAAACATCCTGGCTCAAGACCCACTCCCAGGACTCAACAAAGTGTACTCAATTTTGACCCAAGAAGAACGGGTGAAGATGATTACCAGAGGAAGAGACGAGCCAAGAGAGATTATGGCCCTAGCCACCGCACGGACTCGAACCGACGGGAGAGACAGAGCCAACACCTTCTGCTCTCACTGCAAGAAATCAGGACACGAGGCAACGACTTGCTTCGAGCTGCAAGGTTACCCAGAATGGTGGGGAGATCGACCCAGGACTGATGGGCGAAACGGCGGGTCTGGCCGTGGAAAGGGAATGATGAACGGAAGAAGAGGTGGCCGGAGTTATAGAGGCGGTGGATACAGAGGCAGTGGCAGCGTTGCTCGGGCCAACGCAGCTCAGGCGAGCTACGCCACCGAGAGGGAGGCAACGCCACCACCACCACTGCCAGGACTGAGCCCAGAACAATATCAAGCTCTTTTAAGGTTGCTGGAGCCGAAAGATGGAAATGGAAATGAATTGATAATGGGTAAGGGAAACCGGTTAAACCGGTTAATTGCTTGTTTAACAGGTGACATGTCTAGCAAAGAATGGATTTTGGACACCGGAGCATCAAACCACATGACCGGCGATGATGAGGAATTTGATGATTTAAAAGAAATTTCCGAGTGTCACGTGGGATTACCAGACGGAAATAGTATTATTGCTACCAAAGAGGGAACAATTCCCCTCGAAACAGATCTGACCCTTCAAAAAGTTCTTTACATACCAGGACTCAGTTGCAATTTAATTTCCGTATCACAATTAATTGACTACTATGATTGTATTGTGATGTTCGCTAAAGGTATTTGTGTCATACAGGACCGCATTTCGAGGATGCTGATTGGAGCGGGTGAAAGAAGAGATGGACTCTATTACTTCAAACGGATACCGCGAGTACAAGCATTGCAAATCAGTAGAAGGATATCTCTTGATCTCTGGCATAAGCGATTGGGTCATCCGTCTATGCGAATAATACAGTTGGTTCCTGAAGTAGAAAAACACAGTGACAAAGTAAATGAAATTTGTGATGTTTGCCAGAAAGCAAAACAAAGAAGAGATAAGTTTCCTATCAGTAATGATAAAACCGAAGCTATTTTTGAACTCATTCATTGCGACTTATGGGGACCATACAGAACAAAATCCTCTTGTGGTGCCTCATATTTTTTAACAATAGTTGATGATTTTTCTCGTGCCGTATGGATTTATTTGCTTATTGATAAGAAAGAAGCTCCTAGTATGATTAAAAGATTTTTTTCGTTGGTTGAAAGACAATTCAATCAGCAAGTTAAAATCTTTCGAAGCGACAACGGCACCGAATTCACATGCTTGAAAGAATACTTCCTTGATCAAGGGATTATTTTTCAAAGCTTATGTACAGGCACACCGCAACAAAATGGAAGAGTAGAACGGAAGCACCAACATATTTTGAATGTTGCACGAGCACTGCGGTTTCAGGGATCACTTCCAATTAAATTTTGGGGAGAATGTATATTGACGGCTGGCTACTTAATAAATAGAACTCCCTCCTTAATCCTCAACGGAAAAACTCCTTACCATGTACTTTATGGAATTGAGCCCAATTACAAACACCTGCGGGTTATGGGCTCCCTATGCTATGCACATACAAACTCAGGGGATAAGTTAGCAAGCAGAAGCCGCCGATGTGTCTTTGTCGGTTATCCTTATGGAAAAAAGGGGTGGCGTCTATATGACTTAGAAAAACAAACTTTCTTTGTCTCGCGTGATGTTGCGTTCTCAGAAGATAATTTTCCATTTGCTACAGACAATACAGAAAATGGGCCCCCTACTGGCAAAGAATCTACCAATTCCTTTGCAGACTCAAATGCCCAAATATCAAGAGATATCGCAGACATTGACCACTCGACACATACGCCAAATACAGTTATTATGCCGTTAACTTCTGAAAGCTCAGAAGTCGCCCACAAAGAAATTTTAGGGAGGGGTCATCGGCAGCGCCAAACCTCCGTCCGTCTTCGTGACTACATTACTCACACTATCCAGAAAAAGAGTCCATCTCCCGCTTCATCACCCGCACCACAGCATTCCTCAGGTACACCTTACCCACTTTCGAACTATGTAAATTGTGATAAATTCTCAGTGCCACATAGGCATTTTCTCGCAGCATTGACAACTATGCAGGAGCCTACATCCTACTCTGAAGCAATAAAATACATGGGTTGGCAAAATGCTATGCAGCAAGAAATTACGGCACTTGAACAGAATAACACGTGGGAAGTTCAAAATTTACCGGAAGGCAAAAAGGCACTAGGATGCAAATGGGTATACAAAACCAAATATAACTCCGATGGTACAGTTGAGCGCCTCAAAGCTCGCCTCGTGGTTCTTGGAAATCATCAAACTGAAGGGCTTGACTATACAGAAACATTTGCTCCCGTCGCCAAAATGGTAACTGTAAGGGTATTCCTTGCCCTGGCTGCTGCAATGAATTGGCCGGTCCATCAAATGGATGTCCACAACGCATTCCTACACGGTGATCTTTTTGAGGAAGTTTACATGAAATTTCCGCCCGGATTTCACGAAGGAACGTCCGGAAAAGTATGCAAGCTCCGAAAATCATTATATGGGCTAAAACAGGCACCCAGATGTTGGTTTGCTAAACTTTCATCAGCTCTGACAAAATACGGTTTTACACAATCGTACTCTGATTACTCCTTGTTCACCCTGCGCCAAGGAACAAAACAACTCAGTGTTTTGATTTATGTTGACGACCTCATCATCGCCGGAAGCCATCCAACCGACATACAAACATTCAAAGATTATCTCAGTGCATGCTTTCACATGAAAGATCTTGGCCCTCTAAAATACTTCTTGGGTATAGAAGTGGCACGTGGACCTGAAGGATTTGTCCTTTGTCAACGCAAATATGCACTTTGTCGCACCCCATCGCGAGAGCGCGGCGTCGTGGTGACTCTTCCCCGTATGCGAAGGAATTCAATGTCGAAGGGATTATCTTTATTTTTGAAAAAAGGGAGTCGCCACCTAGTATTATGGTTACTAGGAAACCTAAAACTGGTCTTTCAGAGATTCTAGGGTAAGGGACTGGTTGCGTAAAGGGAAGGTTTTAGCACCCCTAGTACGCCCTACCTAAGGTAAGCTGCTTGGTGTTTTTGTTTGGTTAAGATTTGTTATGATTTTGATCTTTCAAAGAATATGTTGGTTAAATGATGAATGGGATATTACTCCGCCGAATATTTAGGATATTAACCCCTTAGGATTTATTTATCCAAATACCAACAATGAATAATAACATATCATTCCCGTCGGATATTTTGGATACTAACCCCTTAGGATTTAGTTATCCAAATACCAACAGTGAATAATAGCATATCATTCCCGTCGAAGATTTTGGATACTAACCCCTTAGGATTTAGTTATCCAAATCCCAACAGTGAATAATAGCATATCATTCCCGTCGAATATTTTGGATACTAACCCCTTTTAGGATTTATTTACCCAAATACCAACAGTGAATAATAAATTCCCAAAAAATAAGATTTTTATATTTTTTTAAATATTGGCCAATACCCTTTGGATTTTACAAATATGTTGTAAAATCTCAAGATGCAAGAAATGATTTTTCTTCTTTGCAAAGTCCATGCTAAAACTCATTTTCTCTTAAAAAACCCAAGATAATACATATTTTTTGAAAGAAAAACAATTTTTAAAATATGCTAGTGTATTGGCCGTATGCAAGAAAACAACACATTTTTATTTTTGTTAATAAAAAATGTTTTTTTGCAAATTTTGTATTTTTGTATTTTTTATATTTTTTTTTATATTTTTTTATTTATTTTTTGTCTATTGTTGGGCCGGCTGCCCAGCCCTGATGCTGGGCTGGGCTGCCAGCCCGCCCACTTGGTGGCTGGGCTGCCAGCCCGCCTACTGTGGCTGGGCTGCCAGCCCACTTGCTGGGCTGGGCTGCCAGCCCGCCCACTGTGGCTGGGCTCGCGGCCCGTCCACTATGGAGCTGGGCCCTAGGCCCAAATGATCTGACATTGGGCTTCGGCCCGTTTATTCTAAAATGGGCTTCGGCCCATTTTATTCTCAAACTGGGCTTTGAGTCCAGATGGGCCAGAAGCCCGTCTTTCCCTCGGGCTGGGCTTCCATTCATTTTTCGGGCCAGGCTCTAGGACCAATGGTGTAAGGCTGGGCTTCCAGCCCAGCCACTTTTCAGAGGGCAGGGCCGGGCACAAAGCCCGGCCCAAACAGCCCCTGCGGGGAGTGAATTAATTCACTCCCCGCGCATGCAACGAAGAAGACGAACAGTAAAAATGGTAGATTTTCGAGTGTGGCGAATGGCGTACCTATTAATACCGTTGCGTAGAGGACGTTGAGGTGATTCTTCTGGTAGTTGTGGCGTCGGAAATGGTGGCCTGTGGCGGCCGGAGTGGACGTCTGAAGGGGCTCGGGTGGCGTTGCTGTCGACTGTTACTGTCGACGCTGCTGCTGCTGCTGCTCTCCGGAGAAAATGGCCGAGCTTCTGGAGTTTAGGGAAGACTGCTGGTGGTGATGAGGTGGCCGGAGTTGGTAGTTTGGATGTTGAACCGAGAAGGAGAGAGAGGAACCAGAACTGGTTTTAGGAGAGAGAGAGGCGAAAAACCGAGAAAAAACCGAGAGAGATGAAGTTCAAATCTTCCGTGAAATTTTCCTTGTCTCCCAGCTCTTTTCTTTCTTCTTTCTTTCTTTCTTTTTCTTTTTTTTTTCCTTTTTTCCCCCCTTATCTGCATGCGAACGGTGCCCTTTTATAGGCGGCGAACCTTTGTCATGCACCTTGCATGAGGTTGCTCCCCTCTGAATTTTGCAGAGGGCTGAGACGCTGTCCTGTTGCATTTGCAGGGGGGCGGAGATGCATGTCGTGTGGCTGTATGTTGCAGAGGGCTGAGGGCTGCAGAGAGCCGTTGCAGCCCTCTGTTTCCTGCGCTGTTCAGGTGTCGGAACAGTGCAGGAAACATGCAATTTTAATGTTAATGGAAAAGTGCAATTTGGCCCTTAAACTTATAATTGTTCAATTGCATTCCTAATCAATTTTAAACTTTTTAATTTGTGCAATTGCATCCCCGTCAGTATTTCGAGAACATCCTTAGCTTTGCGTACCTTTTTATTTTGGTCCCTAATTTCTGATTTGCATGGTTTAACCCTCGATCGAACATTAAACTCTTAATTTAATCATATTGGTCCCCGATTTCGCATCATTGGCTTGAATAAATTCAAATTGGCCTCTCAAAATTTTATTCTTATCAATTGAGCCTGAATTAAATTTAAAAACTTGATTTCATCATTGACTAAACCCTTAGTAAAATTAATTTGACAAATTTAAAGTAAAATTAAGTCGTTGCGTTTAATTAAATTCTTCAATTGGACCCTAAATTAATTCTCAAACATAATTACCTTTTAAATTAGCCAACGATTAAATCGAACTGGCGTATAAAAAATGTAATAATATCTTTCGACTTAATTTTTACGTAGATTTATCCGATAAAAAATTACGTTAGCCTTAGATCTGCATTTTCCTTCATTTCTGGGCACAAAAGAGGTACGATCGAGCTCTCGAAAAACATCCAAAATTTTACCTTGATTTTTCTACCGACACCAGCCCCTTTTATTTTATTTTTTTGTTATTTTCGGGTAGTTTTGGGGAATGACCCAAAATTAGGTTACGACAGTTGCCCCCTTCTTTGCAATGCTTACGACTAAAGTCTTTGTAAAAGACTTTAACTAGTAAGTGTTGTAAAGAAAAAATGAAATTGGTCTTATTGTGACGGGTGACCTACCCGTGTTAGCATGGTCTCATTTTTCTGGGTGACCTACCCAAGTTAGTATGGTCCTACCCTGTTAGAATGGTCTCATTTTTCTGGGTGACCTACCCAAGTTAGAATGATCTCATTTTTCTGGGTGACCTACCCTGTTAGAATGGTCTCATTTTTCTGGGTGACCTACCCGGTTAGCATGGTCTCATTTTTCTGGGTGACCTACCCTGTTAGTGTGGTCTCATTTTTCTGGGTGACCTACCCAAGTTAGTATGGTCTCATTTTTCTGGGTGACCTACCCGGTTAGTGTGGTCTCATTTTTCTGGGTGACCTACCCAAGTTAGTATGGTCTCATTTTTCTGGGTGACCTACCCAAGTTAGTGTAGTCTCATTTTTCTGGGTGACCTACCCTGTTAGTGTGGTCTCATTTTTCTGGGTGACCTACCCAAGTTAGTGTGGTCTCATTTTTCTGGGTGACCTACCCAAGTTAGTGTGGTCTCATTTTTCTGGGTGACCTACCCAAGTTAGTATGGTCTCATTTTTCTGGGTGACCTACCCTGTTAGAATGGTCTCATTTTTCTGGGTGACCTACCCTGTTAGCGTGGTCTCATTTTTCTGGGTGACCTACCCGGTTTAGTGTGGTCTCATTTTTCTGGGTGACCTACCCATCTCGAGGAACGAAGCAACACCGATCTTCAATTCATCTCCCGCGACTTTGTTGACCTGAGATTCTATTTCTCCATATTTCAAAACTCGAAATTACATCAGCTTTTGCCACACCTTTCCTGTCAGGTTAGTGCTATGACAATAATATGCATGTTTTTGTTACCTCCTTAGAAACATAGGTCCCCCCCTGTTTGTCGTGGTTTTCCTTCAGCATTTGTTTGACTGAGTAGAATGTGCTCCACACGTTATCCTTATATTTCCATGCTCGATGAACAGATCCTTGGTTTCAATTGAGGCCCTTTCTTGCTCCATTGAAGTTTCCTCTTTATTATACTTTTATCGATGTTTAAAACTCCAAAAAATATTTTTAAAAGAATAACTCCAAATATGGTTTTCTTTATGCAAATCGACACTTTTAATGCAAATCACCATTTTATGATTTTTCTTCTTTTGCCCCCAGTGTGGTGCACAAAAATGTGTCAAATTCAAATAAAATAAAACATAAATAAATATTATAAGATCATGTGCTTTGAAAAAAAGTTTCTTGTAACGAGAATTCATGGCCGAATTTTATCTTATTGATTGGGAGGTTACAAAATCAGGCATAATATTTCTTTACAGAGTCAGAATTCACAGGTCTAACTAGATCCTCTCCATCCATTCTAGATAATAGCAAAGCTCCTCCCGAGAACGACTTCTTCACCACATAAGGGCCTTCATAGTTTGGGGCCCATTTACTCTGATCTTGTCCTGGTACAAGCAATATTTTCTTCAATACCAGATCGCCTTCTTGGATTTTTCGAGGCCGGATTTTCTTATCATATGATTTGGCCATCCTTCTTTGGTATAATTGATGATGACAGATTGCGGCTAACCTCTTTTCGCTGATCAAATTCAATTGTTCATATCTAACCTTTGCCCATTCTGCTTCTTCCAGTTCAGAGTCTATCAACACTCTTAATGATGGGATTTCTACCTCTAAAGGCATTACTGCCTCCATCCCATACACCAACATGTACGGAGTGGCTCCTGTTGAGGTCCGAACTGTGGTACGGTATGCATGAAGGGCAAATGGCAACATTTCATGCCAGTCTTTATAGGTGACTACCATTTTCTGAACAATCTTCTTGACATTTTTATTAGCAGCTTCTACCGCACCATTCATCTTTGGTCTATAAGGAGAGGAATTTGAATGCTTGATCTTCCATTTAGCGCAGAGTTCTGCTATTAATTTCCCGTTGAAATTCTGTGCATTATCAGTTATAATCTTTTCTGGTGGTCCGTACCGACATATCAAATCTCTCTCAACAAATTTCTTCACCACTTTTTGCGTTACATGAGCAAATGACCCGGCTTCTACCCATTTTGTAAAGTAGTCGATAGCCACGAGAATGAACCTGTGACCATTACTGGCTTTTGGGTTGATAGGCCCAATCACATCGATTCCCCACATTGCAAAAGGCCATGGAGATAACAAGTTAAATAGAGGGGCCGGAGGGGCATTCATCTTGTCACCGTGGATCTGACACTTATGACATTTGCGGACATAGTCAATGCAATCCTTCTCTAATGTCATCCAAAAGTAACCAACTCTTTGTATTTTCCTAGCCATCATATGTCCACTAGCATGGGTCGAGCAGATCCCTTCATGGACTTCTCGCAACGCGTTTCTGGCTTCAATTCCATCTAGGCATCTCAGCAAAGTCCCGTCAGATGACCTCTTATACAAAACTTCTCCATCAAGATAAAAATCCATTGCCAGTCTCCTCAAAGTCTTCTTTTCAATGTTGGATGCCCCCATGGGATAAGCCTGATTTTGGATGAAGTTCTTGATATCGTAGTACCAAGGGTTTCCATCTATTTCTCCTTCAACTGAGCAACAATGGGCTGGGTTATTTCTGATATCAATGTGTATCGGCTGTAAGTTTTGCCCGAAGTCTATTCTAGCCATAGAAGCTAGTGTGGCCAAGGCATCTGCAAACTGATTTCCTTCCCTTCCTAGATGTGTGAACTCTATTTCCTCAAATTGTTCAGCCAGTTTAGATAGATATTCTTGGTAGGGTATTAACTTTTCTTCTTTGGTTTGCCATTCCCCTTTTACCTGACAAATAATTAGCATTGAGTCCCCATACACATCTATCTTCTTTACGTTCAACTCCAATGCAGTTTCTAAACCAAGAATACAGGCCTCATACTCGGCTGTGTTGTTAGTGCAACCGAATTGCAATTTAGTTGAAACTGGATATTGTTTCTTGTCAGGAGATATTATCACTGCCCCTGCTCCGTTACCACATACATTTACAGCACCATCAAAGTACATAGTCCACCATTCTAGTTTTCCTTCCTCAACTGAAAGCACATCCTCATCAGGAAAATCAAAGTCTAACGGCTCATACTCTTCCACAGCATGGTCCGCCAGGTGATCAGCAATAACACTCCCTTTTACAGCTTTCCTTGTCATATACACTATGTCATACTCAGCTAGTAAAACCTGCCACCTTGCAATTCGGCTGGATAGGTAAGGCTTTTCGCAGATGTACTTCAACGGGTCTAATTTGGAAATTAACCATGTGGTATGATACAACATATATTGTCGTAACCTCTTCGCAGCCCATGCTAGTGCGCAACACAACTTTTCAATCATAGTATACCTAGACTCACACTCCATGAACTTCTTACTTAGGTAATAAATGGCCCTTTCCTTCCTTCCGGATTCATCCTGTTGTCCCAGCACACATCCCATCGCTGTTTCGGTCACCGTTAAGTACAATATCAATGGCCTTTTTGGTACAGGAGGGACAAGTAGAGGTGGATTTAGCAAGTACTGCTTGATTTTTTCAAAAGCCTCTTCGCACTCTGCATTCCAAATCCCAGGATTCTTCTTCCTTAACAGACGAAAGATTGGGTCACAGGTTGTGGTTAATTGGGATATAAATCGAGCGATGTAATTTAACCTTCCTAAAAATCCTCTTACTTCTTTTTCAGTCTTCGGAGCTGGCATGGCCTGAATAGCCTTTACTTTTTCAGGATCCACTTCTATCCCTTTATCACTCACCACAAATCCTAACAACTTCCCAGATTTCACCCCGAATGAACACTTTGCAGGGTTAAGCCTCAACTTATATTTCCTCAACCTTTCGAATAATTTCTTCAATATCTGGACATGATTCTCTCCTTCTCCAGATTTTGCGATCATGTCATCCACGTACACTTCAATCTCCTTGTGCATCATATCGTGAAATAAAGTCACCATAGCCCTTTGGTAAGTGGCACCAGCATTTTTTAACCCAAATGGCATGACTTTATAGCAGAATGTCCCCCATGGAGTAACAAAGGTTGTCTTTTCCTTATCTTCTTGCGCCATTTTTATCTGATTATATCCTGAAAACCCATCCATAAAGGAATATGTGGAGCTACGAGCTGCATTGTCAACTAACATGTCTATATGTGGTAGAGGAAAATTATCTTTAGGGCTAGCACGATTTAAATCCCTAAAGTCCACACAGACTCTAATCTTGCCCTCCTTTTTGGGTACCACCACTATGTTGGACACCCATTGTGGATACTTGACTACCTCTAAGAAACCCGCATTCCATTGCTTTTCAATTTCTGCCTTTACCTTGATCAAAATTTCTGGATGAGTTCTTCTTAGCTTTTGCTTAATAGGTCTGCACCCTTCTTCCAATGGTACCCTATGCACTACGATATTCGTATCCAACCCGGGCATATCCTCATAAGACCAAGCAAACACATCTACATAATCCCGGAGCAGTGTGATCAAGTCTTCCTTTTCTTTCTGCGTGATCAGGGTTCCTATCTTGAGCTCTCTCTGATTTTCTTTGTCACCCACATTTATAGTTTCGAGTTCCTCTTTAGCGGGCTTCCAAACCTGTTCGTGTTGTTCTATTAATTTGGTGAATTCCCTAAAGCTATTTTCATCCTTTCCTTCTTCTTCTTCTACAGCTATTATAAATTCATTAAAATCCGGCCATTCATTCTCAGTGTAAAGTGCAGGTGTTGTTGTGGAAGTTCCGCTTTCAGGGTTCCTGAAAGCGGAAAGTGAGTGTAAATGTACAAATGAAGATAAAAAAAAGCAAGATGAGCTAAAAATGCAAGATCTCATTAAAAGAAATATTTGATTCAAACAAAACAAAGATAGAATTCGATTGACCCATTGAGTCTCGAATGTCAACAACTAAAATAAAATGAAAATATCATAAAATGTTTCAATCCAAACATGCATTACATTTTAAAAACCGATGGAGCTTCTTGGGTCACCCAATTCTGGAACTTTTCTCCCTTGACTATCTTTCGAATGCAGGTACGGGCAGTAATTTCCTCAAGAGCAAGGATGGTTAATTGTGGCAGTTCTTCATCCTCTCTTTCAGACCGAGCCTTCCCAGCAATGTCCTTGACTTTTTCCTCTACCACAGTGTTTATGCTCATAGATGACAGCATCTGAAGAGAGCTTTCATGTCCTGGATCAGGTTGTATTACATATGCTGCCTTTGGGAATGAAACTCTGATCGGAGGAATGACTAAATTTTCTTCTTCAGGCCTTCTTCCTTCAATCCTCGCCATTCTCTTCTCTTTTCTTGCAACAGCAGCCTGCTTGTAATCCTCTTTCCTAGGCTTATACCCTAGCCCAAACCTTTGTTCTGCAGCTTTTAACTTTGTTACACCGATCCACTCGACCTTTCTTTTTCTTGCGTTAAATCGGACAGGAATCTTGTGCTTTAACAGTTTTTTAGCAGCCATTTTGGTGGCCTCTGAGATCCTTGGTTTTCTTATTATAGTGTTCTCAGGCACCCATTCGGTATTCACAACCTCGAACGCATGTAAGTTCCCGTCTATACAATCTTCAGCTTCAATGAAAGGAACTGCCACGTTTTTCATCATCGATATAGTCTCCTCGGCTTTAACAGTAACCAGGACACCATTGGCAATGTACTTCAAACATTGATGCAGCGAGGAGGTGACCGCTCCTGCAGAATGTATCCATGGTCTTCCTAACAACATGCTATAGGAAGGGTGAATGTCCATCACCTGAAGGGTTACTAGAAAAACTTGTGGACCCACAGCTAGTTCAACTTCGATTGACCCTAACACCTGTCTTGGTGAGCCGTCATATGCTCTGGCCATCATCAAACTTGGTTGCATATGAGAGGGGTCTACCGGCATCTCATTCAATATATGTCTTGGCAACACATTAAGGGCTGAGCCATTGTCAATGAGAACTTTCCCAATGAGGCAATCCTTGCATCGGACCGTGACATATAAAGGCTTATTATGGCCCGTTCCTTCAGTGTCAAGTTCATCCTCTGTGAAATACAGGTAGTTTGAAGCGTGAATCCTCCCTACTAGATGCTCCATAGTCCTTTGTTCAATATCTTGAGGTACGTAAGCCTCATTTAATACCTTTTGTAAGGCATTGCGATGAGGCTCAGAACTGAGTATTAGTGACATGATGGAGATCTTGGCAGGGGTCTTTTTCAACTGGTCAACCACACAGTACTCACTATGCTTCATCAACTTCAAGAACTCATTCGTCTCCTCCTCCGTCACAGGTTTATTTACCTCCAGCTCTTTTTCAAAAACCATTGCCTCTTTACCCTTGGCTTTTCTTTGTTTTTCCAGCTCCTCGGGCGTGAAACAACGACCACTTCGGGTCAAACCACCTATCTCGGTTTGGAAAAAAGGAGCTTCGACATTTGAGGAATCAACATAATTTCCTGGCGTTGCCCTATAGTCTGCCTCTTTTGCATATGAGGGCTTATATAATACCAACCTCGAGAGCCCACTAGCTGTTGATTGGATCCTACACTTCTCTATCCCCGCTATCTCTCCACTACCTTCCATGTTCTCGATCCTTAGCTCTCCTAAAGTCAACATCCTGGCGACCTTTTGATGAAACTCGATACATTCATCAATATGGTGCCCTTTCTTGTTATGGAATGGGCAAAAGTCATTCTTGCCCATGTCGCACTTGGTTGATTTCCCCAAGTGTCCGGACTGTACCAACATATCGTATAGTCTAGTCATGGTCACTTTTAGAGTCATTTCTTTGCTCTCAACTTCCACTGCATTTACCCCACTACTTCCCGCAGCATGTTTGGGCAAGGGATTCAGATTCATATTGGGCGGATCCTCAATGGTGACCCATCCGATCTTGATCAATTGCAATACCTTTCTCTTAAAGGCCGCACAGGTCTCGATGCTATGTCCTGCATTACCAGCATGGTATTCGCAAGTCAAATTGGGGTTGTGCCAGGCAGGGAAAGGTGGTTTCAAAGGGGGTAGTGGTAGGGGAGCAATATGTCCAATGTTCAGTAACTGCGCATATAACTCCTTTAAGGTCATGGGCAGAGGTGGTAGTTGTTCTTCCGGTTGTTGATAATCTCTCCTTTGGAAATTATCTTGGCTATGTGCGGGGAATTTTGTGTGAAAAGGCTGGTTTGGAGTGAAAGGTTTGGAAAAGTTGACACTGGTGGTTTGGGGTGCAGGTGTTTGGTAGCTTTTGTAATTTCTGTCTTTCCCTTTTCTGTCCTCCAGATTATTCACCTCAACTTCCTTTCTTTTCCCGACAAAACCCCTCTTCTCTACGGGTTCCACAATTCTCCCACTCCGGATTCCTTGCTCGATCCTCTCAGCGATTCGTACCGCATCATAAAAATGCTGGGCGGAGCTTCCCATCAGGTGCTCGTAGTACGGGGCCCTAAACGTATTGGCGAATAGAGTCACCATTTCTGTCTCTATCAACGGAGGTTGCACATTCACAGCTTGGTCCCTCCATCTTTGAGCATAAGTCCTTACAGACTCCTGAACTCCTTTCTCCATGGTCATCAAGCTGGTCCTATCAGGAGCAATCTCGAGATTAAACTTGTACTGCTTTAGAAAAGCATCTGCCAAGTCTGCCCACTTTCGAATCCTGATATTATCCAACCTCATATACCAGCTAAGTGCTGAACCTGTCAAGCTATCCTGGAAGAAATATATTAGCAATTTGTCATCATGTATGACCTCCGCCATCTTGTTATAGTAGGAAAGAAGATGAGTCTTCGGGCACTCTGTTCCATTATACTTTATAAATTCAGGTACCCTAAACTTCCGCGGGATCACAATGTTAGGCACCAAACATGCTTCGGATGCCCTAACTGGGTCAGATAGATCATTCCCTTCAACTGCTCTTATCCTTTCTTCTAGTGCTGACCACTTGTCATATCCTACGTGGTCAGAGAATCTAGCATTTTGGGGGTCCTCATCTGTTAAATCTAATGTAATAGGGATTGGGATAGGCCGAGTGGATTCGGGCTGCTTCTTTGGTGAACTTGTCCCTAAAATATGGGGTGCCCCCGGGCTTTGAACTGCAGGTGGTGCTTCATCGGTTTGAGCGGACGTGCCCTCTCCATCCCTTGCTCTTAAGGTCTTCTCAAGCAGACTAGTCAACTGTGCTACGTCATTCCGCATAGCTTCAAGCTCTCTTTGGTATTGGGATTCTAGTTCTGCCCTTTCGTTGTTTTCCATTCTTTTTCTTAGTCGAGTGTTGTGGACTTTAACAGGGGGACCTATGTTTCGCAGCTGTTATTTGCATGAATGTATCAGAAAATGTATGGTGTAATGCATGTGCTATGATAAATATGCTTTATGCAATGCATGGATGCATTCTTCTTGTGAACTATTAATGACCAACACTTCATAGAATATGGGTTTCTTATCACATTGCCGCTAGGAGTACTGCTTTTCAGGTCATTTGCTTAAGTCATATTCACCAAAAGACAGAATTTGCATAAAAGATGGGTTAACGCCCTTTTCATTGATGTTGGACAAGCTTGCTACATTTTCTTCAGAAAAGCATAAAGAGGAAAAAAAAAAATTAGTCTTCTTCCTTAGCCATGGGTAGGAAAGCAACTCCGCGGTTCCCGATTGTCTCTAAGAAAGCGTCGATCTCAGCCAGACTTCGACGATAACGGATGATGTCTCTTCCTACATTTCCTGCATTGGCTCTAATGACCCGAGCATGCGCAGCAGCTTCATCCATTTGCTCGTCCATCTTGGATATTTTCTCAATGAGTACCATGTTGGTTTTGTTTAATGAAATATTGTTGGTGTCGATTTGATCCTTGTGCTTTTCCATTAAGGCTAATTTCTCGTCCAAATACTTCACCTTTTCTCTCTCTTTGCTGAGCTTTACCTTCAAAATCCTTATCTCATTTTCTTTAACTACTGACTCTGCTTCCATGGCCTCTAGTTCTTCAGACTTTGTCGAACGACTTTCTGACATCACATATTTCTTATACAATTCATCATACTTCTCGATTCTATCCATCAGCTCACACTCAGTCTCTGCAAATTTTTCCTGGTAGAATTCTATAGTTCCCTGGCATTCATTGTGTTCAGTTTGCAATACACCAAGTTCAGAGCAACTTCGCATCAACTTCAAACTTGTCTCTGTTAGTTCTTCTTCAATTCTCAAACTCACGTTCTCCTTTTCGACCAAATTCGACTCAAGCCTGGCTATCTTCTCATCTTTAGACTGTATTTGTTCGTCTAAAAATGCCCTCCTTTTATCACCTTCTAACACCATTTCTTCCATTATCGACTTGTCTCTTCGGGTTTTATACAATTCCATCTGAAGCTTTTCGATTTGTCTTCGCAATTCTGCTTCACTGTCAACTCTTTTTCTCTTAACAGGCCTTTCTTCAGTTTGGGGAGACTTGACTTCTTCATTGGTCGCGGCTGAGGCCACCAAGTCTCTCCATTTTGCATACCCTTCGCTTGCACTGGGATCTCCCAAACCTTTTATTTCTATCAAAACCAGATGCTTCCAATCTTGTTTGATGGCCCTCACGACTTCTTGTGCAACGGGATCCTTAAACAAACCAAAGAATTGAGCAATTCCCTTGGTCCTCGGAATGAATTGCATGCCCCCATGCTGTCTTACCACGAGAGCAGGAGCATAACTCACATAACCAGTAATACCTACCAACGGAACCCAGCATCTTTGCCCACAACTCATTAGGACATTCACTGCTTTGGCCCAAGGGGCTTTCCATTTGAAACCACTACTAGGTATAGCTTTTAGCTTTTCTACCCAACCTTGGTTGTCTAGATCTTCCCATTCTTCTTCCTCCACTATCCTCAATGGTTTTTGGTTGAACCACCAAAAATTATTAAAAACAGGCTTTTTTGTTTCAATGTGACTGACCATCCAGATATATAGCAACTGTGTGCAACATCTCACTGCTCCCTTCCCGGCTCTTCGACAGTGGTTAAGTGTTATGATGGTTTCAGCCAAAATAGAAACCACTGGGTTGATTTGTGTATTCTCATATTCCACGTAAGCAGCAGCAGCTTCCAAGCTTATTATACCTGTCCGACTTGGGAATAACACAAGGCCAAATATGCCTAAGGCAATTAATCTTTCTTTCTCTGATCCAGACTTCTGTCCTAGTTCCAACTCCAGCATCTTCCATTTCAATCCAGCAGCCTTCTTTTCTAAAAACCTTTCCAAGTTGGGGATCCTGAGCAGCTTCGACAGTTCAGGAATGATTTTGTCATCTCTCAAAGGGAAGTAAATTTTGTACAGCTCATTCGGAAACTCAGTCAACATCCCGTATTCCTCCATAGTAGGACAGAGGTCTATGCTCCCAAAAGAAAAACAACGGTAGTCGGGATCCCAGAAATGAACTAAAGCTCGCACTGCTGGGCTCAAAACTTCTACTTTCGCAATCTCCATCAGGCGTCCATATTTTCTAGAAAATGTGTCTTTATCCACATCCTGAAAATGAGTCGTTAACTTATTCACCTCATTTATACTGCAATCCAGATTCTTGATCGGTGATAGCCTCCTAGCATCGCTTTTAAGGCAGTCTCCTTCAGTCAATTGTGACAATTCAGAACTTCTCCCATATTCCATGATGGAAAGTTTAATAGTGGTGGCCATTTTGTTCACAAGACCTGTAAGTCAAAATGCTACTTTAGGTTTTTTTTTTTTTTTTTTTTTTTTTTTTTTTTTTTTTTTTTTATATGCAGAAGATATTTATGGAGCATACACCCTAAAGATAGGTTCTAGTTCCTGTACGTGAGACATAGGGTAAGTTTACTACTTGGTCTCTAAAGAGGGTCTCTTGCTGTCCCAGTGATCACCCTCGTAAAGGCGATATGGGGGTTTAGCAGATAGTGAGATGGCTCGTATACCAATCACTACCAGTCTAAACACTCAGCAAAGAGTTGGGGTTTACACAAACTTCAACCTTGACTCAAGTCATAGGTAAGCTGCTAGTCCCCCACTTATCTTAAAGTTTAGTGTGTGCTCTCAAAATAATAAAAGTGATGCATGACAAGGCATATGATGATAGAATATGTAAAGATGCATGCTAAAGCTTCTAAAAATATATATAAATCATTCATAGCGACATGAAAAACAATAACATATTATAAACAAACAAATTTATCAAGCTTAGTCCAAGTCCCCAGTGGAGTCGCCATTCTGTCGCACCCCATCGCGAGAGCGCGGCGTCGTGGTGACTCTTCCCCGTATGCGAAGGAATTCAATGTCGAAGGGATTATCTTTATTTTTGAAAAAAGGGAGTCGCCACCTAGTATTATGGTTACTAGGAAACCTAAAACTGGTCTTTCAGAGATTCTAGGGTAAGGGACTGGTTGCGTAAAGGGAAGGTTTTAGCACCCCTAGTACGCCCTACCTAAGGTAAGTTGCTTGGTGTTTTTGTTTGGTTAAGATTTGTTATGATTTTGATCTTTCAAAGAATATGTTGGTTAAATGATGAATGGGATATTACTCCGCCGAATATTTAGGATATTAACCCCTTAGGATTTATTTATCCAAATACCAACAATGAATAATAACATATCATTCCCGTCGGATATTTTGGATACTAACCCCTTAGGATTTAGTTATCCAAATACCAACAGTGAATAATAGCATATCATTCCCGTCGAATATTTTGGATACTAACCCCTTAGGATTTAGTTATTCAAATACCAACAGTGAATAATAGCATATCATTCCCGTCGAAGATTTTGGATACTAACCCCTTAGGATTTAGTTATCCAAATCCCAACAGTGAATAATAGCATATCATTCCCGTCGAATATTTTGGATACTAACCCCTTTTAGGATTTATTTACCCAAATACCAACAGTGAATAATAAATTCCCAAAAAATAAGATTTTTATATTTTTTTAAATATTGGCCAATACCCTTTGGATTTTACAAATATGTTGTAAAATCTCAAGATGCAAGAAATGATTTTTCTTCTTTGCAAAGTCCATGCTAAAACTCATTTTCTCTTAAAAAACCCAAGATAATACATATTTTTTGAAAGAAAAACAATTTTTAAAATATGCTAGTGTATTGGCCGTATGCAAGAAAACAACACATTTTTATTTTTGTTAATAAAAAATGTTTTTTTGCAAATTTTGTATTTTTGTATTTTTTATATTTTTTTTTATATTTTTTTATTTATTTTTTGTCTATTGTTGGGCCGGCTGCCCAGCCCTGATGCTGGGCTGGGCTGCCAGCCCGCCCACTTGGTGGCTGGGCTGCCAGCCCGCCTGTGGCTGGGCTGCCAGCCCGCCTGCTGGCTGGGCTGCCAGCCCGCCTGCTGTGGCTGGGCTGCCAGCCCACCTGCTGGGCTGGGCTCGCGGCCCGTCCACTATGGAGCTGGGCCCTAGGCCCAAATGATCTGACATTGGGCTTCGGCCCGTTTATTCTAAAATGGGCTTCGGCCCATTTTATTCTCAAACTGGGCTTTGAGTCCAGATGGGCCAGAAGCCCGTCTTTCCCTCGGGCTGGGCTTCCATTCATTTTTCGGGCCAGGCTCTAGGACCAATGGTGTAAGGCTGGGCTTCCAGCCCAGCCACTTTTCAGAGGGCAGGGCCGGGCACAAAGCTCGGCCCAAACAGCCCCTGCGGGGAGTGAATTAATTCACTCCCCGCGCATGCAACGAAGAAGACGAACAGTAAAAATGGTAGATTTTCGAGTGTGGCGAATGGCGTACCTATTAATACCGTTGCGTAGAGGACGTTGAGGTGATTCTTCTGGTAGTTGTGGCGTCGGAAATGGTGGCCTGTGGCGGCCGGAGTGGACGTCTGAAGGGGCTCGGGTGGCGTTGCTGTCGACTGTTACTGTCGACGCTGCTGCTGCTGCTGCTCTCCGGAGAAAATGGCCGAGCTTCTGGAGTTTAGGGAAGACTGCTGGTGGTGATGAGGTGGCCGGAGTTGGTAGTTTGGATGTTGAACCGAGAAGGAGAGAGAGGAACCAGAACTGGTTTTAGGAGAGAGAGAGGCGAAAAACCGAGAAAAAAACGAGAGAGATGAAGTTCAAATCTTCCGTGAAATTTTCCTTGTCTCCCAGCTCTTTTCTTTCTTCTTTCTTTCTTTCTTTTTCTTTTTTTTTCCTTTTTTCCCCCCTTATCTGCATGCGAACGGTGCCCTTTTATAGGCGGCGAACCTTTGTCATGCACCTTGCATGAGGTTGCTCCCCTCTGAATTTTGCAGAGGGCTGAGACGCTGTCCTGTTGCATTTGCAGGGGGGCGGAGATGCATGTCGTGTGGCTGTATGTTGCAGAGGGCTGAGGGCTGCAGAGAGCCGTTGCAGCCCTCTGTTTCCTGCGCTGTTCAGGTGTCGGAACAGTGCAGGAAACATGCAATTTTAATGTTAATGGAAAAGTGCAATTTGGCCCTTAAACTTATAATTGTTCAATTGCATTCCTAATCAATTTTAAACTTTTTAATTTGTGCAATTGCATCCCCGTCAGTATTTCGAGAACATCCTTAGCTTTGCGTACCTTTTTATTTTGGTCCCTAATTTCTGATTTGCATGGTTTAACCCTCGATCGAACATTAAACTCTTAATTTAATCATATTGGTCCCCGATTTCGCATCATTGGCTTGAATAAATTCAAATTGGCCTCTCAAAATTTTATTCTTATCAATTGAGCCTGAATTAAATTTAAAAACTTGATTTCATCATTGACTAAACCCTTAGTAAAATTAATTTGACAAATTTAAAGTAAAATTAAGTCGTTGCGTTTAATTAAATTCTTCAATTGGACCCTAAATTAATTCTCAAACATAATTACCTTTTAAATTAGCCAACGATTAAATCGAACTGGCGTATAAAAAATGTAATAATATCTTTCGACTTAATTTTTACGTAGATTTATCCGATAAAAAATTACGTTAGCCTTAGATCTGCATTTTCCTTCATTTCTGGGCACAAAAGAGGTACGATCGAGCTCTCGAAAAACATCCAAAATTTTACCTTGATTTTTCTACCGACACCAGCCCCTTTTATTTTATTTTTTTGTTATTTTCGGGTAGTTTTGGGGAATGACCCAAAATTAGGTTACGACACACTTGATATTATTTCTGAGGCAGGATTACTGGGAGCTCGACCTGCTACAGTTCCAATGGAACCGAACCACCGACTAGCCATATCTACCAGTGCATCTCTCACAGATCCGGAGCAGTACCGTCGCCTAGTGGGGCGGTTAATTTACTTATGTTTCACTCGCCCGGAATTATCCTACAGTGTTCATGTATTATCTCAATTCATGCAGTGTCCACGTCATGAACACATGGAAGCAGCTTTACGCGTCGTCCGCTATCTTAAAAGTAATCCTGGTCAAGGAATACAACTTCGTCGGCAAAATGATCTACAACTACACGGATGGTGTGATGCTGATTGGGCCGGTTGCCCTACGACTCGGCGTTCTCTTACTGGATGGATTATATTTTTAGGGGATTCTCCGATTTCATGGAAAACAAAGAAACAACATATTGTTTCTCGCTCGTCTGCAGAAGCAGAATATCGGTCTATGGCTATGACTACATGTGAGTTGACATGGCTCAAAGCTCTATTATCCAGCCTAGGAGTGTCTCATACTCGTCCAATGACTCTTCATTGCGATAGCCAGGCGGCTCTTCATATTTCTCAAAATCCAGTATTTCATGAGCGCACCAAACATATTGAGGTCGACTGCCATTTCATCCGTGACGCTATAATTGCAGGTTCCCTTACTCCTATGTTCGTCTCCTCGTCTATGCAGCTTGCTGACATCTTTACAAAGGCTTTGGGGAAACAACAATACGAGTTCTTATTACGCAAGTTGGGCATTCGAGATCTCCATGCTCCAACTTGAGGGGGGGTATTAGAATGTAAACAGGACACTTGTGTTAAAAAGGAAATTGATGAATCCTAGTAGGAAACAAATAGGGCACTATCACATGCACTAATATATATATCATGCATAGATAAACAATTGTAAGACAAGCACTTGCACATTGCAAGAATATATCAAATACAATTCTGTATTAGGATCAATTAGAGTAATTTAAATATAAAATTAGCCATTAGTGTTTTTTCCGGTGTATAAGGGACGTGATTATTAGACTCGTACCTGCGATCTAGATACCGGGGTTGAATGCCGGAGCCTTGACATGTTGTGCATGTCAAAGAATCTACACCTTCACAATTGATGAATGGAGAGACTTCTTTGTCATCCCCACCTAGCTCCACTGTCACTGAGCCAACTCGGGCAATATCTGCATTTTTCTGCAGAAAGTAATTCAGTTACAAAGAACAACCATCAGAATCTGAACATGACAACATCATGTTCGTATATTCATCTAAAATCATTTATGCCTTCAGTCTCGTGTCATTTTGATTCTATCCCTGAAAAATAATGTTCCTAGCTACATATATACACTTCATTATCCACCTTCCCTTCTTTTGTAAACTAGATCATGAATCTGTGTGGGAAGACCTGTGCCAACATATTTCAAAAGGAAATCTAGGATCAATAGTTAAATAATGTGTATAGAAACACTGGAAAAGAGAGGGAGGGAGGGCAAACCAAGATTTGAATTGGGTTTGAACAGCTGGGTTAGAATAACTCATTTTGGTGCTAATATTAAGATTGCTAGGTCCACCAGCTAGCAGATTCTACCATTAATGATGCTCCAAATCGTGTTACTAATTAGCAAACTGATATAAATGTAGCATATCGCAGCCTGGCGGGTGCCTCTGGGGAATTTTGGGTATGCGTGGTCTGCTTTAGGGTGTTTGTCACGTCGTTTTAAAATTTTCTTTAAAGTATTTGAATTTTTTTTATTTTAAATCATTTTTATATTTATATGATATTAAAAATAATTTTAAAAAATAAAATAAAAATCATTTTAATTTATTACAAAACAAAAAACACTTTAAAAACAACTCAATCTCTTCCCAAAACATTTACTACCCATCAACCAACAGACAGTGGCGAGTGGAGTGAACTGTCCATTAGACACTCTGTCAACGTGGTATTCATTCTATGGAGGGTGCTGTTTTTGTTTTTGTTGTTTGATTTATGGACTGCAGAGCTCAACGGCCGAGAGCCTCTGAGATTCTAATATGTGTATTTTAAGTGAGAGTTTCGACAATTAGTTCGGCCTATCTTTTGCAGCCCAACTCGATGAGTGGGATTTTATTTGTTTGTTTAGTAGGAGACCCAGACAAACACTTTTTTATTTTAAAAAATAATAATTAATTACTTAAAACATCGTTTTGAAAACTTTATTTTAAAAAGAAAAAGAAATCATGTTCGGACAAATTTTTACCTAATCTAATTTATGTATTAACCCATTAAATAAGACTGAATTTAATCATATTACTCACACTAAGTCATATTTCATTTTTAAATTCCACCTCATTCTTTCAATTGGTTAAATGCAAGACTTTTAATAGAAACTCTGAATATTAATCATTAAACTATCCCATTAAGAATCCTTGGATTACCCGAAAATTATTACATGAACTGGACTCTTGTGGAGTGAATCTGTTCGACTGGTGAAGCAAATTCTAGTCTTATAGCTAGTTGCTCAGGCAGATTCCTGTAATTGGTTGGTTCGGTTTCTTTGTAATAATTAATCTAAGTCCATGAATAATTGACCTTGAACAGTTGCTGAACACGTTACGGTTGGCAATCCCACGACCAAGGGCCAAAAAAAAAACACAATGTGTCGTATTAGTTTGACCTTGGCACCGAAGAATAATCATGACCAAGCATTACGATATGCTTATAATCTAGCGAGTGACGAATCTAACTATTCATTTTATTTTACCGTTATCATCGTGTGATTTGCCGAGGGAGAGAGGGGTGAGAAATGAGAGTGACAGAGACATGCCACCAAACAGATATAATTGGACGCACATGAGAGAGTGGCCATGGTGTAGTTACGTCTCGTGGCACTGGACCCGTGTCCCGTGAAAATGGATGAGGCGATGGACCAGCATATTTACTTTGAGAAACGTAGAATCTAAGGCTTTGGAAGTTTCCCTCCCCACATGCTTCCCTTTATCGATCCTCAGCTCCCCTTTCCTCTATCGTCTCCGAGGTCTCTTCTGGCTTTTCAGCTGGCTCGCTCTTCACCCAGCAATGGCTACTTTTATGGATTTGACTGTTTGTGGACTGAACTTACAGTAGTACCTCTTGTCCAGCTAGACCATATGGCCTCGGTAGGTGCTTAAGGTAGTGGATAGACTATAGAGGCACTGGCCAGTCAATCCTACCATTCTCACAATATTATATCCACGTAGATGTGTAAGTTGTTGGAAATTACCTTTTGTGTCCCTAATGACACACCCATGTTTTGATCATGCAAACCCATGACCATGGAGATAGGTCATGGGGTTTGATCATGGAGATCAATTGAATGATCATGGCTAATTATCTCCTTGATGGAAGGAGAAAATTGGAAAATAAATTAGTGAATAGAGTCCCTGATCTACCTATAAATAATAGCTTGTGTACTCCATCTACGGCTACTGGTAGGAATAGATCAGAAAGCTCCTCTCGTAAACGTTTATTATTTTGTATTGTCGTTGCTGTTTTGGGAAAAGCTTTGCTGCTGCTGCAATTGAGAATTCATTTAATTTCGGTATTTGAGCAACAATGATTAGAGATATTTATAATCTAAATTTTCGCTGCTATATGTATTTAGCATTCGATTATTTAAAGTATATATAACATAAGTGGCTATCTAAGATAGATAAAACAGCCAGCACCTTTCAGTGCAGTTACGGCTTGAAAAATGAAAAGATAGGAACCAATTAAAGATGTGTTTGAGGGAATAGGGATCATATCTGAGTAAAAAAAGAGGCAAAGGAAAAGTCATATGCCGGCAGCTGGGAGCCTTAAAGGATAGTAGGTCACATGGTGGTGAATAAAAGCGATTTGTAAAACTCGATCCAGTCTGATCCGGAGAAGAGTCGAGATCGACTTTATTGTAGGGTTAATTCATGAATTACCGGCAGTGTGGATCTGTTATTTCATTTTCATTGCTCATTGACCCGCCCAGCTAGTGAATGCCATCTACAATTAGCTGATCACATCATCAAGCAGACATGGTCAAGAACTTCTAGACGTTCTTGGTAGATGACAAGTTAACGGGCACTCAACAGAAATGAATGCGGACAAGTAAAATTCCGTGAGCAAGATTTAAGGCGCCTCCCAGATTGGCGTGCCGAGGAAAAAAAACGAAAGCTGGTGCCACAGTATCATTGAAGGTGCTTTATGTCACTCTTCACATAATTGCGCGATGCTATATGAAATAGGGGGCTTGATAATCTGTATCAACAAGAAAGCATTTAAGAAAGAAATTAGCAAGAGATTATTAGTTTTGTGTTAGTTGGTGTAGTGACTGGCTGGTTCCTTACGGGTTGAATGGTGTAAATGAAAGTGGGAGAATTACCAATTTAGTGTCTGTATGATAATATGATAATTTGATTGAGATTATTTTTAAAAATATTTTTTATTTAAAAATACATGATAATAATATTTTTTTTAAATTATTTTCGACATCAATATATGAAAATAATATAAAAAAATAAAAAAAATATTTTTTTATAGTTCAATGGAAGAAACTCGACCCAAAACCACCCTAAGAGAATTATAGTTCAATGTCATTTCTACAGGCAATCCCATAAAGAATGGAGGAAAATAAAATCATGCTATGTATATTTAGGCCACTTTTGGGAGTGATTACGATGCAATCCACGTCTCAAAACCAGAAATATTTTACAAATATAGGTTGTGGCATCCTAGTTGGGCTTGCATTTACTTTAAAATTTATGTAATAAATCTAGTTAAAATATTGAAGATTCTTCGTGGGACGCAATGCGCTTTAGCATTTTTCATGTGGGAGTAAAGGGAAAGCAAGGGGCCAAAAAGAGTGGGAAGAATAGGATTGAATTGAACCTTCACCTCGAAAAAGGAGGGCCAAATAGCATTTTTTAAATATTAGGGGAGGCTAACGTGATTCTATAGACCCCACTTTGTAATCTTCTAGAGTTTTTTTTCTTATCCATAAACGATTAGATACTTTACTAATTAATCGGCAATTTATTCTCTTTCACACTTTTATCTACAGCAATTATAATATCACCGGCTGGTGATTCTCTGAGGTCACGTGGCTCGCGATTAGGCTGAATGATTCAGACCCGGACGCATGTGCATTTTGACTGAAGTCAGCACACCTCTTCAGCAAAGGATAAAGTTTTTCTTAGTCCCTGTAATCTCATACATGTTACATTTTGGCTCCTATAAATACCTCTCTAATTTAGTCATGTAAACAATACTCGATAAATACAGTAAACCCGCAAAACTCGTCATAATTCACTTAAGAAGAATTATTATTTTTCTTATATCCATAATGCATGCTGAATGGCTTAAAACCTCTAAAACATTTATTAACCAGCAATCGCGATGCAAAAATAGCCAGAAAATATATTTTTTTAGCGTTTAAAGTGGTGTCAAAACCTAAATCACCAAACAAAATTGTCATTGAAACAAGATAATAAATTCTTTATTCATAAATTAATAATTGAATTGTTATCTTAATCTAATTTGCAGTGTTGCATGGACGAGGGCACAAATTTCGCCGAATGAAGCAGCTGGATTGAAAATAGTAAATCGATCCAGATATAGCACCCGTTTGGCATTGCGATCCCACCGGCTTTTGGCCGAAATTTGAAAAAAAAAAATTATTTTAAATGAATATGTTTTTGTGTGTTTTAGATCATTTTGATGTGCTGATTTTAAAAATAATTTTTAAAAAATAAAAAAATATCATTTTGATGTATTTCAGCACGATAAGCACTTTGAAAAGCTATCGCAATCACACTCCCAAACAGGCCCTAACCAGGGTTATTAATCCCGCCCCGGGGACCGCCCCGGATTTGTGTTTGGAACGGGGCGTCCCGGTTTCGGTACCGTTCCGGGTACCGTTCCGGTTTTGTACTGTTCATTTTTATTTAATTATATATATGAAAAAAATAAAATATTAATTTAACAAGTATAATTTAAATTCAAGATAAATGAAATTTAAATTATACAATACAAACATAATCTCAAAATTAGAAACATCTTTGAAATTCCAAAATATTATAAAACTAATTTTATTTTTTAAAATGATTTTATTGATAAGTATATTAAAATAATATTTTTATTTTTTAAAAGTTATATTTTAATATATTTTCAATTAAAATAAAATAAAATAAAATAAAATAAAAAATAATAAAAATCTGTACCTGCAAAAACAAAAAGAGACGAACACACACAGACCCATTCAATTGCAATTTGCAAATGAAATCCAACTCTCTCTCTCTCTAGTCTCTGCAAACTTCCCATTCCAGCTGCTGGAAAAGAAAGAAGACGAGCCTTGCTCGTCCTCTTCTCCTTACCCTTCTCTTCCCATCTCCACTACCGAACCAAACAACGACGACAATACTAACACAAGCCTCTCTACCTCTAATCTCCAAATTGTTTCTGCGGAGCAGTCGAAGAAACCCCCTCCAAAACGAACATCAACGAAGGACAGACACACCAAGGTGGATGGACGTGGCCGCAGAATTCGCATGCCAGCTCTCTGCGCTGCTAGGGTTTTTCAGCTCACCAAAGAACTTGGCCACAAATCAGACGGTGAAACACCGGAACGGGACCGCCGGTACAAAACCGGGGCATTCCGGCCGGAATTTGGGCGGAACGGCCGGATCGGTCCGGAATTCTACTCGGGACAAAAACGTCGCCGTTTTGTCCCGGAATTCCGACTGGGACGGGCCGTTCCGGCCGTTCCGGCCGGAACGGTACGGGATTAATAACCCTGGCCCTAACAGCTGGATTGATCTTGTCAAAACACGGCACGAACCACTATTTACTCACTGAAGGCAAGGCAGAGCCACCAACAAAATGATAAATTGACTGCCATTTAATTTTGCAGCGCCGGTATTCCTTGCATGCTGTGAAGACAAGTAGCTCATGGTACCTTTAATGGAAAGGTCATTTCTAGATGGAGAAAAACTACCATAGTAAACCATGAACACATAAATAAATAATAATAGTACACTAAATAAATAAATAAATGTGATAGTTATTAAAAAAATATTTTTAATACATTTTTTTATTGTAAATAGGACGAATGTGGTTACTTTTAAAAAAGTATTTTTAGTTATTTTAACTAAAGTTTATCTACAAATTAGAGAATATATATGTGGATGCTCTTGAAATGCCACTTCATGCTAGATAAATGATGACTAAATAAATAAATAAATGCCTTTTATTTTTATTAGAACCTCGTACATGTGATGACATCTATAAAATCCCATTTCCCCGCTTAATCCATATAGTTTCTATTTGAGAGTATGATTGAAATTTTTTTTAAAGTGTTTTTTGTTCAGAAATATATTAAAATAATATTTTTTTTATTTGTTAAAAATTATTTTTGACATCAACACAAGAAAATAATCTAAAAACACTAAAAATATATAATTTAAAATAAAAAAAATCAATTTTTTTTTAAAATACAATGAAAAACATCTGGTACACGATAATATTTTGAAAAAAATTATTAAAATTCGAAACCACTTCAAATAAATAAATAAATAAAATACTGGCCTCGCAATTAGTTTCCATTAACCATAAAAGAAAAAGGCGAACCCTTTCGAAACTATAAGGAATAAAGGATTATATTGCAAATTTTAATTAAAGAGGTCAAAGTGAAATTGTGTACGGGGCTAAAATATAATTCACCCTCCAATAAATTTGGTTATATACCCGTAGGTGGCAGTCCTGTCGTCCTCACACGTCATAAAATAGCAAACAACTTTCAAACTTAAAAGAGAAGCGATAGCATACAGCAACGTCCCTTTACACTTGATAGACCCGCTCAGATTCTAGAACACGTAACCCAACCGTTTATATTTAACGGTGATTGATCACTAACATTCGCACCGTACTCGTGTATGTCGCTCGCACAAAAACATCTCTCTCCCTCTCTCTCTCTGCGGCTAAGATTAAAAAGCAAGAGAAATTTTTAAAAAACAACACTGCTGCTCTCTCGCTTCCCCCTTTTATATTTTTTTTCTCGCTCTCTATCTCTATCACGACGCCGACATCCTAACGGTTCGCCGTAGTAAAACGGCGCCGCCGGTATATCCTTACGGAGGAGTTTCAAGATCCTCCACCATTTCTCGATCTCTCGAACTCGTTCCGTGCTCTTTACTAACTCACATTGTTTTTTTGTGTGTGTGCTCTCAAATTAAATTCGCGATAATAAAAATCTTCTTAAAAAGGTATTAATTATTCAAGTTTTATATTAGATAGATCTTTGCTGTTTTAAATTTTGTTTTGGAGAGGATATTGGTATTGCGATTGGATTTTAGCCTGTTTTTTGGGGGTATTTTTTAGTGTAATTCTGTTTTCGTTTCGATTATGATAGAGATTAAGTGCAGTCTTAGATAATGGAATTTTAGGGAAATTTGAATTTTTGATATATATATATATATATACTTCCTGCATTGTATCTTAAGTAATTTACTTTCTTCTTCTTTTTGTGCGTGATAGGTATACAAAATGATCGGATCATTTCTAACAAAAGGACTAGTGTATGTTTCCGGCGATCTATTTTTTCTCTCGCATTTGAGCTTAAGGAACGAGCACTAAAATGGTTATAATGTATTGGCAGGATGGTTTTTGGCTATGCTTATCCAGCTTATGAGTGCTATAAAACAGTTGAGTTGAATAAGCCAGAGATTGAGCATCTTCGCTTTTGGTGCCAGTATTGGTATTTCACTTTAATTTGATGTTTGTGAATGTTTGAGTGTATTTCTTAGTGCTAGAAGTGGGTTTCATTTTCTCTTTGGTTGCAGGATTTTGGTGGCTGTTTTGACAGTTTGTGAGAGAATTGGAGATGCTTTTATTTCATGGTATAGATTCGTAGCTTGAATCTAGTTGCAATTTTTGTGTTCAGCATGTCAATTGGCATTTTAATTTTAATTTTCTGTCTTGGTGGTGTCTTGAAGGGTTCCTATGTACAGTGAAGCTAAGTTGGCGTTTTACATATACTTGTGGTACCCTAAAACTAAGGTATGTATCTATAAAGTGCTAAGAATGTTTTGCTCATGTAGCTAGATCCTATACTAATCTTCATTTTAATTGCCCTCCTGTTTTCTCTGTTTCAGGGAACTAGCTATGTGTATGATTCCTTCTTCAGACCATATGTTGCGAAGCATGAGAATGACATAGATCGCAGCTTGTTGGAACTGAGAACAAGGGCTGGAGATATGGCAGTTGTATATTGGCAAAGAGCTGCAAGTTATGGTCAGACAAGAGTTTTTGATGTTTTGCAGTATATTGCTTCACAATCAACACCAAGGCCTCGCCCTGCTCAGGTAATGTAATTAGGAGTTTATGGTGTTGTATTCTGGCCATTAAATCTTATATACAATTTCATTGTGCTAGCAAACTAGCCAGCCAAAGTAAGGTGCAATCAAATAGATGTATTCAAATATGGACTGCTTATAGGGCATGTAAACTATAGTTTAAAGGTGTTGTCTCTCTGGTTTATAAGATGCAATCATGTACTAGGGTTTCATGGCACGACCACCTCTACTTCTATTGGAGGTTTGACAAGGATCTATCAGCATCTTTGGTTTATAAGATGCAATCATGTAGTTGCTGCTGATAGGGGTATGTAAATAAACGTTGAATTATATTTGATCTTTTGTCCTTTTAGAACTTTGCATGTTGGAGATGGGAAGCTGCAATTGGGAGTGGTGATTGAAATGATCCATGTTGTCTTGTTGAGTTATAGATGCTGTTACACTATCAGTTTTGTACTTATTTGACTGTTTAAATCACAGCCACAGCCGCAAGGTGCTAGGGCTCGCCAGCCTCCTGCTCCCAGTCGTCAACCTTCTACAAACCGCCAAGCAATTCCTGCACAAGCAGAGACTGAGGAACCTCCATCTCCCACTTCTAGCACATCTTCAAGTCAAAACCAAATGGAAGTGGCAGAAGTGGAAGCAGGTCCTTCAAAGGTACTTGAAACAGCAGTTCCTGCAAAAGCAGTTCCGTCAAAAGCAGTTCCGTCAAAAGCAGTTCCTGCAACAGCTTCAAATGCTCAAAAAGAAAATGCTGCTGCATCTGAAGTTTTCAGCCAACCGAAACCAACCGAGGATGGAGCAGCAGTAGAGACTGAAGAAGCGCCATCATCTACAGCAAATGAAAATGAAAACCCTGCACCAAAGGAGACTGTGATGGAGCAAACAGTGCGGGTTACACGTGGCAGATTGAGGAAAACCCGTTCTGAAAAAAACCGCTGAGGATCGGTGTCAGTTCCCCCCTCCCCAATTTTAGCCCTCAGAACTAGCATCTAATCAGTTGGTGGATGGTGAATGGGTATCCAATCTTGCTGTAAATTTGTCATCTTCTGTTTCCTAATTCCATTTGTTGCTTTATTTTTTGAACTCAAGTTGGCAAATTTAAGGGTCTTGGGTTACTTAGGAGCTGATTGATGCCACCCCAAAAAGTTATGAAAAATAATCACGAAAAATTAAGCAGTTGAAAATGGTATGTAAAGCAGGTTGAAATAATTGCATGACACCTATGATGAACTCATGTGGCTGACTGTGATCCACCTATTCAAGCAGACCTATCACTATAAAAAAGTGCTGTACTTGTTATAGTTTTTGCTCTTTAATTTTTTTATTTGAAAATACATTAAAGATTATTTTAAAATCAGTATATTAAAATTAAAATTAAAATAATTTGAAAACAGAATAATTTAAATAAAAATAACTTAATTTTTTTGAAAACAACATTTCTGCCACAAAAACAAGGTCTTATTTCACCAGATTGCTAGAGAATTGCTATGAATTTTTTCAAGTCAATGAATATTCCATGTTGGTCGGTTCGAATGAAAATGATGCATTAGGTACGGTAGTGGTTAAGAGATCCGGTTATTGATGTGGCAAACAAACTAGAAAAATATTTTATTATAATGTTTTATATTATTAAATCAAAATAATTATAAAAAACACTAAAAAATATTGATTTTAATTTTTTTACAAAAAGAAATCCAAAATTTAAAAAATACAGTCCAACCACCCTTCTAAACAAATACAAACTGAGATCTGATATCGAACCAGTAGAAGATGCGTTTTAGGGGATATTACAGGCCAAAAGAACCTAATCTATGACATGAAACAGAGCTGTGGATCGGTACCGACCTCTGTAAATGGACGCAGCATGGTGAGATTTTGATATCTCATGATGGAGCATGCTCGACGGAAATTCGGTGGATGGCACAACCACAAAGCCTAAACATAAAGCAAAGGCCTCAAGAATCTTGAAGGATTGCAGTTCCGAAGTCTTTGTTAGGCTCATCTAAAGTGAAATGCCTGATCATGCTATTTGATGATGCTGTCTGCTCAAGCAATTTAATTTCAGAACTAGAAAAATAACAAGCTAGGTAAAAGGCCGGTTCCTTGAAAGGCAAGGATTAGAGACACAAGATCTTGATCTTCTTTTTTCTTTTTTTTCTTTTTTTTTTTTTTTGGGGGGGGGGGGGGTGTTAAAAGGAAGGGCTGTTATTTATAAATTTAACTTTCCCTGATTCAGAACAGTAAATCAAAATTTTCTATCATGTCATTGACTTCTCCAAAGCATATCGAAATTAATTATAACGGTAATAATACCTAAAGGAAAGGCTATTATAAATATCACTTTCCCCAATAATGCTGTTAGGTGTGACATGCAAAAGGTACGATTTGTAAATGGTTCAATCTCAGTTATTAATTATTTGTTTGGCTATCATTTCAAGAGTATTTTTGAAAGAAAAAAATTTAAAATTATTTTGATATGGTGATATTAAAAATATTTTTTTATTAAATATTTTAAAATAGTTATAAATAAAAAATTATTCAAAAAAATAACCCCAATAAGAATTCCCGAGTACACTAAATAATGACCATCAACACCAGAATCGTCGAGAAAATGGCCCAGTTTTCAACGGGCAGCTAGATGGTTATACGCCCACTGGCTCTTGAATCTCCAGACACCCAAGGCCGAGATACGGTCCTTCACGTGGCGTTGCCTGATGGATAAATTCTGCTGGGTTGCACCAACTGCTACGATATGGGATGGGACAATCACTAATCTTTTTAAAAATTAATATAATTGCCGACAAAAGGGGGGTGTAAAATTACCCTTGCAGTCATCTAATACGTCTGCTGCCTGATTTTCATTTTCATTATGAACTTCTCTTGATGTTCGTTGCAGAAGCGATGAGGAAGCCATCCAAGACGCAAAATCCTCGATGTCAGCTGCATAGCATGCGATTAACAACAAGGTCAGCGGTGATATGTTAGCCTCCAGATTCCTCATGGCAGATCCAGATATTTCAAAAACTAGAAAGTAATGAATTAAAACGAAGTGTAGAGAAACTATCAAACGCCAAAACAAGTGTATAGAGGTGCTTGTGCAGGAGCAAAACTAAAAATTAGTAAACTGTTATGAAGCTAATTTGAGGCTTCCAATATTTACTTTGCATGGTCCCAGATGATCCTAAAGCTAGTGAGATGAATGTCTCACAACTGCTTTTGCTACCCCGACACTATGAAGACATCACTGCATCTTGCTCTCTGCATTGACTACAGTTCCAAGCAGTTGTATCCATTGGTTCAAAATGCTCAACAGTTACACCCTTGCCTTGTTTGGATTTTGCTACAAGCATCATCAAGTGAGTGTTATGAAACTGTAGCAGACATCAAATTTTGAACAAAATCATGCAGGGCAGTTCATAATATTGCCAGGCTAAAAACTAAATAAACACTGCATATCTGTTGTGAACGTTACCTCTAGAGATACACATCAATGGGTCCACTGGTGCTTCTAACAGTCATTTTGTATTGAGGGGAACCAATATCATGCTCGTGTGAAAAGCATTACGTCAGATATCAATACATTTCAAGAACTTTTAAAGCTCCACGCCTCCAGACTTCATGCCTCATCAGGATCGGGAGCTTCCAGAGCTTTTATTGCTAGAAGTGTTTGGTTCTGCAGCTGAAGTAACACAATTAGAAAGTGTCACTGCATTTGGGAAATGATACTACAGAGATTTCAAAGAAAATCTCAAAATTTAGGTACCTGGAAGCATTAAAGGCTGGCAATATCTTCTTCCATCAGAACGAGATACCTAACGAAACCAAGTAGGCAAATAAAGCTAGAACCAAGTCATATTGACAGCATAAAATCTATGGGGAAATAGCATACTTTTCGCGACACATCTTCCGTCAAGCCTCTCAGAAGTTCTTGTCTATCACTGAAAAGAGAACATGATAACAGCTTAACTCATCACTGAGGTCAGGTCAACCAAGAAAATGGGAAGAGAATTGAAATTGAAACTAACCTTATAGGAACTATATAGTATATAAACTTTCAACTTCAGCCATTAATCAAATCAAAAGATAAACAAGTATGAAGACCAATGATTTTTAACATGTTATGGTGGTACCTCTTAAACGTTAGAAAGCTGAAAAGCCAACTGATGGATGAATGGTCCTTTCACTACAGAGTATCAGTTATCATCAATTTCCAACAATCTAAACTTTATCTTGTATATACAAATCATTACATGCCCACTGCATCTTCCACACACTGACAATTCATAGAAATCCACCATATTAAAAAATTCCTAATGATTGATATATCAGGTCATTTAATGTTAGATCATTATTCCCTGAAATATGTAACCACTTAAATCATAGAGTGCAATGACAGCATCCAGCCCATAAAAGCCAACAACAGGTTTTCACTTTCTAGAAATATGACCCATAACATTCGCCAGCAACTTTTCGGTTACAAAAACATGGTTTTACAATCAAATCTAACATTGACAACCTAAAACAAAAGAAAAATGTCGCAACACCCATTTCTAGGGCACGTAAAACAAGTTTAATTTGAATCTTGAATTTTGAGAAATTCAACCAAATGCTAAGCATGCTTGTATGCAACAATGCTACCGTTCCATTGTGTATGTGCACATGTCATCAGTGCAGAAAGAATGAAACCAGCAAAAAGCATCCAACTTATGAAAAATATATAATGGCTGCATAAATACTTTTATTCCAGCATGATCATCCATTATCTTTTGCTCAAAATCGTCATATCCCCTGTTTATAAGGTCCATCAGTCGATTACAAGCTATGAAAAGCAGACAACAAAGAAAATGCACGGAAAAAAAATCAGTGTTGTTACGCCAGCATATATAATTTCTTGAAGTATTCTTCTATAAACCTATCCCTTCCAGAATATTTGTGATATCATATATCCTCCGCTTTTGGACCTGTCAAAACCAATATTGTGCTAGGAAAGTTCAATTAATAGCAAAGATATTCATGCGACCCACAGAATAACTATCACATGTGCATTTCACATTATAGCTAGTTGTGATAAGCTAAAAGGAGACACGCTACTGCACTGGGAATAAAAAAACCCACCTTATGTGAACCCTCCAGCGTGAGCAATTCAATTCTCTTATTTAGCAGCATATGTGCATAGCCCATAAAACTTTCCTTTTCAGTACCTCCAACACTCCCACAGTTTTTTTTCAGATCAAGTGTCCCATCCTGAGCCTCCTGGGTCAACTTGACAAATTTCTTGGTTAACATGCCTGGCCGAAACAGATTTAAAGCCTCCCAAATTAACAGGAAGTAGAGACATAAGAATGCTTACTGTGTGTGCAATTAGAATAAACCTAGGAATATTCTAAACTAACAAAGATTGTATAAGCTAATTAATCCGAACTTATCTACAATAATATAAATCATTTCTTGAGATTTTATCTAATAGCTTTAGCTTTAGGTTAAAATGGTATTAAAGTTTACCACCAAGATAAGAGTGTAACTTATGTAAGTTTCAAGCTAAAAAAGTATATTAAAAAATAATATAAATTATATTTTATATCTTACCCGATAACATAAATTTTTAGGTTTGAGATGTTTATTTAACATGTCTGAAGAACTGTCATATCGGCACCATAGTAGCTGAATTCAGAAACTCTCAAGTAAATATCAATTTAATAAAATACTCAGAATCCCCAACGAGAGGCTCGAAATTATAGCAAGCATTAATTTACCAAAGGATAATGTGACACATTACTAGCATCCAATCTTTCCGTCACTAATTTGCAAGTGTAGGATCAGTAACCAAATCACTTTGCGCAGGGATGGTTGCATCTCTAGTAGTCTGAAACTCAGGATTATCACCTTCACTTTTCGTCCCCAGCTGTGATAATTATCTTACAATTTAAAATTAAATTACAGCCTAATTTATAAGATTGCATGATCTGTAAACGAAAAATTATAATGCAGCTTCATTAAAACATAGCAGTTGTCTCAGATTCATCGAAGAACATAGCGCAATACGCAATCGTAACCCTAAACAAATGGAAATTTACAAGTTTCATCGACTAATACACACACACACAATAAAAAATAAACCATGAAAAGAATTAAAATGAATATTAATCAGAAAATTATATATGAAGATAAACAGAGAAAAGATTAAGAAAAAAAAAAAGGAGAGTAAAAAAACTAGCGGCGACTTCACGAAATGCAGAATGCGAGTTGGAACTATGAAATTGAAAGATGAGAGAGTGTTATTGTTAGCAGGAGGAGGATGCGTAGGAGGGAGAGGCGGGTGGTGAGGTTTGAGGAAAGTGGAAGGGAAGAGTCGGTTTGAAGGCGTTGAATTATTTGAAGAAAATAAATTCTGATTGTGAGAATGAGAGTGAAGTAACTTGAGTGAAATTGCGAAGCATTATTTGTCCGGGTCGGATCTTCTCCAGTGTTCTCCATGAAAGGAGATTGATTTAGCTAGGGAAGGAAGGATTAGAGAAGGGGAAAATTAGAATACGGTAGTTGCCGGGAGAGAAGGATTTGGAATCTTAGAGAAGCAGCAGCACTGAGCAAGGGAGATTCGAATGCGTATACCCGCCTTTTTGTTGCCTCCTCTTCTATTATTTTTTTATTCTAGGATTGGGCTGGGCCTGGGCCTTGCTATTCTGGAGTGTTTTAGAGTTTCTGGTACTTTATTTTTTATTTTATTCTCAATCACATAGAAAAAACTTTAGCTGTCAAGTAATTTTTGAAAGGATTTAAATAATATTTTTTGTATTTATGAATATATATTATTTATTTATTTTATATATAAAAATTCATCACGGTTTGGACCAAAAATATATTTTTAAAAACACACACTAATCCTAATTATATATATATATATATATAAATACATTTTACTAAAATATTATAGACGGATTAAACAAAATAATTGAGAGAGACGTTTCCTTCATTTAAAGGATAAAAAATTGCTTTAAAACCATTTCATAGTTAAATTTACTATACATCCATGTCTATATCCATCCACTTGCTAGTATAATCGAAGTTGTTTTTAAAATAATTTCAATTCAAGAAAAATATCAAAAATAATATTTTTTAAAATAAATAATTATTTTTAACGTTAAAAAATAGCCAAACAGGCATCCCATCAAGGGCCGAAAAGAGTAATTCCTATTTCCAATTTTCAAGGTCCTTCAAATTGAAAAGAAAAAAAAAAACTTAAGCATTCATTAATTTTTACAATGGAGCAAAAAAATAAGTATAAGAAACTTACGAGCCAACTGTTAATCGGGAAAACACCAGACAGTCTCCATCGTTCATGTCGAGCAAGAGTGCCAAGACACTGCAACCTTCCCAGGCAGGAGGGTTCTGAACTGAATCTGTTTGGATGTTGTTCTGGGACATGTTTGGGCCTTATTGTGACTCTCTATTTCTAGAATTTTCTACAATGGAGCATTGAAGTGGCTGGTAAGTAACTGATTTCTTCGAACTTTCCAAAAAAAAAAACCTGAGAAAGGGTTTCAGGGTTTTCGTTTTTTATCGTTGGAAGGTTCAAGGCTAGTTAGGAAAGTTCCGTAGGGTTGGGTAAGATAATCGAGCCCAGTATTCAAGAGATCATAGCGCTCGGAACTTGGAAGTCTAGAGTTGGTCCATCTTGAAAGAAAGGGTGGGCGTTTTCTGAACTTTTATTTATCGATCGGCCTAGACTAATTTCGAGTTCCATGGCATGGGCAAGTCCAGTTATGGTCCGTTAAAAGGTTTAGAATTGAGTTTATATTTATTTTTTAGTGTTTCTGAATTATTTTAATTTATTATTATTAAAAATAAATTTAAATAATAATAATACTTTAGTGTATTTCCGGGAAAACAATAAAAAAATAACTGCCACTGCACTCATAAATACTCCTAAATCTCTAGCCTCTCTAAGCAAATTTGGACCAAGGTTTTTGCCCTAATTCCCAAGGTTTTTAAGTCGCATCGATAGTCTCCCTCGGCTAGAGTCAAGAGAAGATAATTTATAAATTCTAGATATTATTTTTCGATGATGTGAGAAGCATATGCTATAATATTATTTGGAATCGTGTTTCAATATTTTGAGAAAAAAAATTTATTTAATTTTTTTATTTATGTATTTTCAGATCATTTTAATATACTAATATTAAAATTACTTTTTAAAAATAAAATATTTATTAAGTCCTTGTCAATGATTTTTGCTAACTCAAGTTCATGCAGCCTAGAATCGTCTTGAGGTGCTTTCAATTTTATTTTTATTTTGGCAGAAGAATTAAAATTTGAGATCCGGAGAAAGCAAACTCCGCCCAAGTCCCATTTGAAATAAGCAAGCTTCCAGGTCTCAACTGATTATCTAGATCTACACATCGAGGTTAATAGTCCGTTCACATGTAAGGTTGTGACCTATCATCCGAGACAAGTTTTTTTTTCTAAAACTGGCACGACCGGTCCATGATCTCACAACAAGGGTCAATGCTCAACAGTACTCCTCTTAATGACAAAAGATGGAGCTAAGAAATTTAATTACCATAAAAGACACTAAATTTAATAGTTTATTTTCACCTGCAGACACATGACCAGTTCCATAAACTATAAACTATAAAGTGAGTGAAAATAAATTGATTAATTAATCAAGAGTATAGAGCTATGACTCCAGTATTTTAATGGTTAGGTTTTGATGAACAGATAAGATAAAACATTTGCTATACTTGCAAGATTAACATCTCAGCTGGTTCTTTTGGTGGAATTTTTTTTTTTTTGTCTGTTTAATAAATAATTATTCCATAATGGTTCAGATACAGACTAGTCTGGTTCCCTGAGCTGGGGACGACAAGGGAACTCTGCTTTCTCTATTCATTTATTTTACCTTCCTAGGAGAATGGTTGGCCAAATCCATATCTGACTTCTAACAACTCTGAAGATGCCTTATTTTGCTTTGCTGTTTCTATTTTCTGTTTGATTCGCCTTGCGTACAAACATACGCACGGAGACATAAATTTTGGTTCAACGGATCAAGTGCCAAAATTGTTGATCCACCAGTTAGCTTAGTTACTGTTTTGCTCTGCGCTCAATTTCCAAAGCTTTTTTAAAAAAATTGAAATTTTATATTTTATTTTAAATTAATTTATGTATGTTCTTATATCATTTTTATATGTTAATATAAAAAATAATTTTTAAAAAATAAAATAAAAATTATTTTAATATATTTCTGAATAAAAAATACTTTCAAAACTATCTGCAATCACAATCGCAGATATGCACTTAGACTTGGGAGGTCTTCATGTTTCACAATGTGGTGATGCTTGTATACTTGGTTGATGATAATTTACTTGTAGCTCATCCGACAAATAAGTTTTTCTTCTTAAAAGATTTGGGGTTCGATCTTCGAAGTTGAAAAAAACACTGAATCGATCGAAGCATTGAACTACAGATCACCAGCAAGTCATTTAAGCTGGGATCTTGGCATCACAAGTGGACGTTTTTATTGGGTGAGAGCCATGATGCCACGTGGTGAGAGGCAATGCTGCCCGAAGTTAAAGTGACTGCTCGCTAAGTTGCTTTGGGCATCAGAGGAGGAAATGGGGGCAAGTTGTTCATTTTATCCAGGGAAGTGGATGGCCGGAGACATAAAAAGAAGCGTATTTGCTGCAAGGATTTCGATACTTTCTCATGTTTTATATGATCTCTTTGGCTCATGCGCTACTTTTTGCTTCCTTTGGAATCTGCACCCCACCAGGCCATGATTTGATGCATAAAATAACCAATGTCCACACCTTTAGAGAATATCGCCTCGACACATGATAGGAACTGCCCACTCCATCGAATTCATTGTTTACTTATCGGCGATGCTGACATAAATTCATCAACCTGAAGAAGTTATCGAGAGCCAAGTCTACGAGAGCCAAGTCTACATTGCCGAAGTGTGTGGATTCAAACTCGGGAAATGTTCCGATGGCTTGTGCAACGTTCATTTATTTTAAAAAACAAATTAAGAGGTTGTTTTTACCGGTTCATGTTTGCAAATAAACTTTACATTTTTATTAATCAACAAAATACTAAAATAATTAGGATTTTTCTTCAACTTCTCCTGCGCCTTCACTAATCATACGAATAGTGAATGAAATCTCCCCTGTTTTTCCCCTTTGTTCTTAAACTTTTTTTTATTTCAATTAGATAAGAAAGAGTCTTAAATTATAATATAATGATCGAGTTAAAGTTGGAAGACTAAAATGTAAAATACAAAAAAATATATTATTAATTTCAAATCTATAAAAAAACATTATTTTTATCTAAAAGTTCATCTTATTTATTTTGCAGTAGTTGAGTTTTAGAGATAAAAGATAAAGTCACTAAAAATAATAGAGAAGAGAGAAAATTGTTGATTGTCATGATTATGGTAACCAAAATGACCAGGTTTGATATCAAAAGATCTGATTCAGCTATAATAGTTAGATGGTAGTGGTTTTGGACCTTCATATAACCATAAAAAGTACATCAAAATTTGAATTTTTTGTGGTTTCGAGTTGTTTTTATTTATTTTGGTTAATATGTTACTATTTTAAAGCCATAAATAGGTTTATTGAGTTTTTTATAATGTTTTTACATGAAATATTAGTTCATAAAGGTTTTTTAACTTTAAAGTTGAGAAATCACCTTTCTAGTAGGTTTTCAATCATTTAAGATGGTCAGAAAATGGACACTAAACAATATTTTGATTGCTTTATTTAAAAAAAATAAAATAAAACGGATCAAACACATTGTTGACCCTCTTGTTATAGAAATAACGAGCTATTACCCCGCGCTTCGCCGCTGGAATAAAAAATTCTTTTGACTCGTTTCAACATAAATAATTTTTTATTTTGATTTATATTTTTTTTTTGTTTAGTTTTGATCCTTTGATTTTTTTAGTCCTTCCGAGCTAGTTTCCTAATCTTTTGTACGTATTAAAATTGATTAATTTAATATTTAATGAGTAAAATTATAATAGATAAGATTTGCTAGAAAAGGAGTTTTTTCCAGCCACAAAGTGACTGTATGTTGTTACTGGTAAACATGTTCTGCTAATTATTTAATCGGTTGATTATACAATTGGAACCAGATTTTTTTAAAAAAATGAGCCACGTGTTTTGTGTAACATATTTATTAAGTATTGTATATATTTTACTTGTTTCATGAATGATGTCATCAGTAAATAGTAAAATTATAATCGATGAATTTTTGCATAAATTGGTGATTTGTTTGATGCAACTAATATTGTAATTATTATTGGTTATACTATTGATGACACCATCATTATTGTTAGAGTATTTAAATATATATATATATATATATATATATATATATATATATATATATATATTATGATTTTATTATCAAAAATAAATAAGTTTTTATATATATATATATACATATATATTAAGGCGTCAATATCAAACAAATATTAAATATATAATCGGTCTCATATATTTATAAGAAAAATAATCATAAATTTTAACACCTAAAAATATTAACACCTATAATATTAAATATTAAATATATGTTTGAATGCCTTACCTATAATGATTATAAATTTTAAAACCTCAAAATATTAACAAAAGAGAAATGACCCCCAAAAAATTGACAAAAAAATATTATTACATTTAAAAATATTATTTGACTTGAAGAATAAATAGAAAATTTTTAAAAGGGAAAAAATAATAAATATCAATTTTTAAATGATTATTAAAAGAGATGAAAATTGTAAATTAATTTTAAAAACAAACCTTAATAACAAAGGAAATTAAAAAAAATTAAAAACAAAAAGCAAGAGCATGTACATACAAGCATGGACAAAAATAATAACCATTCAAGAAAGAAAGAAAAATAATATATATATATATATATAAAAGAATTAAAATAAAACCAAAGATATTCAAAGTATAAGGGCCAAAATAAAAAACAAATGTATATGAAATTTAATGTAAAGGATAAAATTGAATAAAATCGAAACTTTGACACCAAAACAAATAAAAGAATTTCAAGTGAAATCGGAAATTAAAAGCTTGGGGACTGAAATGAAACTTCCATGTATAATGAATTTCCATTCAAGGATACAATTGAAAGAAATCAGAACTTTGATACCGAATGTATTATGCATTTAACTCAAATCCGGAAATTAAAAGATCGATGACCGAAATGAAACTTTAGAAATCAAGGCCACAAAAGACAATCAAACAATAAGGGACTAAATTGAAACTAACTACAAAACCGGGGACTCCCGTTAACGTTTTGCCGGAAGGAGAGAGAAACGGTGGAGCAAACATTTGATCGCAAAGGGGAACATTTCAGGCCACCTTTGGTAGAAACGTGCGACACCATCAGCTGGAGGTCATGGAGGCGAACCGTTTGGCACGCCGGGATCAAATTTTTGACCACCGTATCACATGTCACGCGCCACTCGAAGGGGGCGTGAGTCCAAAATTCGAAACCGCGTCCAACGGACGCGCCTGCTGCTGTTGGCAGGAACTACTGTTTGGAATCCTGGTCAATGACCGAATAACCCCTTACCCGAACTCTTGCAATTTGTCTTTTATGGGGATGAAAATGTATTAGCACACTCTGAGCACTGTTCATACCCGAATAAAATATAATTAACGAAAGGGGCAATTACTGAAGCACCCCTCCTGCCATTTTAGCGTTTTTGTCTTTAGTGGGGACAGAACAGTAGTTACCCCTTTTTGACACTGTTGAAGAAACTGGGGTAAATACCGTTTAACCCCTCCAGGAAAAACGTGTTTTTGTCTTTTTCGAGGGGCTTTTTAGTTAATACACTGTTCATATAAGGAAAAAAAATAAAAAAAGGGTGGACGAACTCGCGCGACGCACGGACAAAAAATGTCCAGTCCACAGTGGCAATGAGTCTTAATGCACAGTGAACGCCCCGAGCTCTTTTAGATATATAGTAACGAGTCAATAGCCTTGCGCTTGCCACAATCATAATTGTATTTTTTAAAATGCAAAAAAAAATATATGAAAAGTGTCGGATTTTTTTTATAATGCTATAAATATGTGCAAAAAAATAAATTTGGGCAGATTTTTGTAAAGTGTGAGTTTTAAAAAACTATCAAAATCTTTAATCAATATTAATTTATTGTTTAATAGTTTTAAACAAAAATTGAAAGTTTTTTTTTTTAAAAAAAAAACTAACATTAAGTAATGCAATTTTTTTTTGAAAAAAAAGACAAAAAATAAAAGATAACATTGAGCCACAACCTTCTTCTAAACCATTAATCTTAGATATTAGATCTGAAATATTATACATATAAAAATTACAAAACTCAATTATCAACAAATACAACATTGAATTATGAATTATTTCAATTATTATTCTCATTGTTATTATTATAATTGTTAAATTATCATAATCATTATAGCTACCACTGTTACCATTATTGTAGATAATTAATATTCTAATTATTATTGACACTACCATCGTTGCAATCATCATTATTGTTATTATCGTCGTCATCACTATCACAATAATCATTATCAGTTAAACCATCGTTAAAGTTATTACCACCACAACTATAACTAATATTACTATTAATTTTATTTTTACTAGTCATCATCATCATTAGTAGTGTAGTTATTTAATCATTATCATTATTAGTATCGTCATCGCCATCACTGTTGTCACCATGATTATAACCACTTTTATGACTACTAACATTGCTATTGTCATTAATATCGGTAAAATTATCATTAGTATTATTATCGCTATTAGTATCATTATTATAATTATTTTTGTTACTATTGTTAGTCATAATATTATGAATTATTTCAATTATTATTATCATTGTTATTATTATTATTGTTAAATTGTCACAATCATTATAGCTAACACTATTACTATTATTGTAAATAATTAATATTTTAGTTATTATTGACATTATTATCGTTGTCATCATCATTATCGTTATTATAGTCGCCGTCACTATCACAATAACCATTACCATTTTAACCATTGTTAAAGTTATAAGTACCGCCACAATTATAACTAATATCATCATTATTTTTATTTTTATTAATCATCGTTATTATTAGTGCAATCATTCAATCATTATTACTATTACTATTGTCGTCACCACCACTACTGTCATCACAATCATAACCACATTATAATTGTTAACACTACTATTGTTGTTGATATCATTAATATTATTATCTCTATTATTATCATTACTATAATTATTTTATTATTATTATTCTTAATGTTAATTTATGAATTATTGTTATTATTATCACCACAACTATAATTATTAATATCATAAGTACCACGACCATTACAATAAAATATTGTTGTTATTACCATTATAATTAGTAATGTCACTATTATTATCATGATTATAACATCTAACATTATAATTACCATTACTGCTCAAATAATGGAAATTATTAAATTATTCTAAATAGTAAAATAAGAAAACCCAAAAACTTTATTAAAAGAGCAAGCAAGAAAACAAAACAATTACTAAAATTATTCTTATTGTTGCGTAAAAAATAAAAATAATAAAATTATGCCAAAGATAGAAAAACCGAAAAACTTTAACAAAGGAGCAAACAAACAAAATTAAAAAAATAACAAAATCAAAATAAATATTATTAGCATAAAAAATCATTTGATTTGAAGAAAAAATATAAATAAAAATAAAAAAACTAAGAGTATATACACAAATAGGAACAAAAAATAGAAACTATTTCATAAGAACTGAAAAAATTAAAGGAATTAAAACAGAACCAATAATTAAAAGAATAAGGGCTGAAATAAAAAACAAAATATATGACAAGTTTTAATTGAAGGAAAAAATTGAAACAAGTAAAAATAATAATAGAAAAAATCAAGATGAAAAAAGAAATCGAGAGACCAAGGATTGCACAAATCATATACAAAAAGAACTTGTATGCATTTTTTTATTCCAGAATAGAGAAAATGAAAAAAAAAACAATTGACCATCGTCAAGTCTTCGACTACCATGAGCTGACACGCGCACCATACAATAAAGAGGTAATGACAACACATCCAGTGAGATAGTGGTTGAACATTTTTTGCCACCGCCTGATGCTTCACGCATCACCTGTATGACATGGACATAAGAAAATAACTTGGACGTCAGACAGACGCGTTAACAACTTTTTTTTAAAAAAAGTATAAAAAATAGGAAATCACCATAACACCCTCGTAGCTCCTCTTAATAACAAAAAACCACATATGCAAATACCAAGAAACCCTTGGGCTAACTCTTTGTTTTTGTCCTTTTCAAGGGCAAATCGGTGCTTTCACTGATCATAAAAATAGAAAAACAGCAATACCCCTGCCAATGAAAAAGTTATTTTATTGTCATTAAAAAATGAAATGTTTATAACACCCTTGCCAAGTTAACGATTTTTTACTGAATCCAGTAATAAAATTGTAGTTTTACTGTTCAAGATAAAATGAAAAAAATGCAAACACCCCTAAACCCAACAGTTTAAAATTATGAATTGAAAAGCATAATAGTAATTACACTGTTACAATCTAGAATGAGCTTTGTCTATAGCTACAATGAACAATCGACACTATTTAACTTTTTTCTTAATATATTAAACCTAGAAATGTGTGTCTAGTTTCCCATGAAGTTATTCCAAATTTTTTTTTTTTGTAAAGCCTTGTTCATTTCCACAATTCATCCACACTTTTCATAAAATTTTAAGTTTTTTTTCTTCCAAGTTTAATTTTATTTTTGATGTTTTTGTGTTGTTTTGACATGCTAATGTCAAAAATAAAATTTTAAAAATAATAAAATATTATTTAAATACATAAAAAAATATTTTAAAAGGAAACCGCCACCACAATGTCAAACATCACCTAAAATAGGTGATAAAAAAAATCCATGTATGATTCTTTCATATGATGTATTTCAGATGATGTATTTTTTAGACTTGGTCTATTTCGTAGCTTTGACAAACTCGAATATTTTTATTTATTTTTTAAATTATCTTTTATTTGGAAATTGAGAATCTTTTTTTTTTCATTTTTCTTTCCATGCAATAATTTCATTCAGATTTAATTTTTACTTTGTTATCATTGAGATAATTCAAAAATATTATAAAGATAAGTTTCTATCTTTTGAATTGAATAGTTATTTTTTATTTGTTATCTGTGTCTTATTTTCTAATAATATTACTAAATCAATAAAACTTATTTTATTAAATGAATCCCACCTAAACAAGTACCCTCTCGAATCCAAACAGTGGGTTACAGGCTTAGTCAAAGTACTCAAAAAATGGTACTAATCGACATGACAAACCTCCTGTATAAACTTGACTCAATCACAAAATGGTTAACCATCAAGGTTGGATTGGTTTTGCAAAAGGCACCCTCACTTGGGTGAAAAAAACAGTAGTTAATACAAAAGATCACTAGATAACACACAAAGGCAGACCCACCCGTACCGCACTCTCTTTGCCTCCTCCTTATTACCGATCTCGGAGCCCTCTGCATTACACGAAACTCTCTCCTTGTTTCAAGCTCTCTCTCTCTCTCCTCCCCCCTCTCTCTCATGTCATAAGTAGTGCCAGAGATAACTCTATCCGCTACTCTTCTTCTGTCTTCTAATTTGCTTCTGATGGCTGCCCTCACCTTCTTACAAGAACACAAAGAGACTCGTGAAAAAAATCCGTCCAGGAGCAAGCGAAAGCTGCAAAAGGAAAAGGAAAAGGAAAAGCAACCATCTTCATGGGACCAGATCAAGAACCTACTGACCTGCAAACAGATCGAAGGGTCAAGAGTACACGACCCATCAAAGAACCCCAATGGACACTCGAAATTCGGCTCTTCCTGCAGCTCAATATGTAGTTTTAAAGCCGTTGTTCATGGCAACACGAGGGTTGTTCATAGAGCTGACAACTCACCTGAAAGTAGCACAGTGGGTCAAGAAACTGGGCTACTGAGTCGGAAAGATGGAAGCACCAGGTCATCATCGACTCGGTCATTGGCGGCGTCAGGGAGATCCAACGGTGGTGTAACGTACTCGTCATCCTCTAGAGGCATGCAATTTAGGAAACTTTCAGGTTGCTATGAATGTCACATGATTGTTGACCCTAGCAGGTATAGTGCACTTTCATATTCATTTTTCCTCTTAATTTCTCATTTTCTCTTGAATATAACAAAAAAAAAGAATATTATTTATTGATTCCGGGATAAAAAAATCCAGGTGCCCATCTGCAAGAACCACAATTAGTGCTTGTACTCAGTGTGGAGAGGTCTTTCCAAAGATTGAAAGCTTGGAGCTTCATCAAAAAGTTCGCCATGCCGGTAAGTTTTATTTTCATCTTAATTACAAGGAAATTTATCGTTAATTACATATTTTTGCAGATTTTTCTTATCTATTATTTATTCACAATGAGAGGTTGAATACTTTGTCTAGGGTTTTTTTTAGTTGCCATTTACTCGAGTAATGTTAATTATTTCAAACAATATCAATTATTTGATTGTTTGTCTTATGATCATACATATGTATATGTAATAAAAACATATTAAATTGAAAAATGAAAAAAAAAATGCATATAAGATATAATTTCAAAATGAATATATATAATTATACAGGAAAACATGTCGTTATATCATTATTGCTGGTTTTGTCTCGTCTAACTCAAAACAGAGCACTAAATATATACAATTTACAGAAATTATGTCACGGTGATGGAACTATATACACTATGACATACATAGCTTTTTCATTCAATCAACGAGCTAAACCTAGAGTTTGAAAATAGAGCACAGAGCATTTCTTTTTATGATTGTCGTCTACATGCTTTTTATTTCCCACCAAATTTGCACAGACAAAATTAGTAAATTACTTTATTTTCCATTACTGCTAATACTTTTAGAGCAGCTTCAGCGACTTTCCCTTTGAGGGAACAATTTTTTCCTGTCAATCACGTAAGATAATCTATATACAAGGTCACCGGGACCATTTACTGGACGCGCACAGCTGTCCCCTGATGATAAAAAATTAATGGCCTGATTTTTGTCATGGAAGTAACTGTAACGTCCCGTAGCGTTAAATTTGCACGGACACTGACCCCTATTTATTGCCATATGTCCAGTATCGGAGCTGGCGCCAGAAGATTCGGGCCGAAATATCGTGGAGATCATCTTCAAATCAAGCTGGGTCAGAAAAGACAACCCAGGCTGCAAGATCGAAAGGATATTAAAAGTCAACAACGCACAACGAACGATCCAACGGTTTGAGGAGTGCAGGGACGCAGTGAAGACACGTGCGCTCAGCAGCACTAGAAAAAACCCCAGGTGCGCAGCTGACGGCAACGAGCTTTTAAGATTTCACTGCACAACGTTAACCTGCTCCCTCGGCTCACGGGGTTCGTCCAGCTTGTGCGGCTCAATCCCTGGCTGTGGCATATGCACCATAATAAGACACGGGTTTCAAGGCAAAGGGTGCAAGGGTGTACTCACCACGGCTAGTAGCGGTAGGGCCCATGACTCATTCCGGGGCTGTACGGACGAGCGGAGGGCTATGTTGGTGTGTCGTGTGATTGCTGGGAGAGTGAAGCGCGTGGCGGAGGATGCGCCGCCGTCTGAGGAGGATGGTGCGTCGTCAGCTGCTGCTGGCTCATATGATTCTGTAGCCGGGTATGCCGGGATTTACTCGAGTCTCGAGGAATTATCTGTGTTCAATCCAAGGGCTATATTGCCTTGTTTTGTTGTCATTTACAAGGCTCTCTAGTCTTAGATTATTTTTCACAGCTTCTTGTCTTATTGTTTTCACCAAGTAGTTTCCCTTCTCAAGCTCGGAACCGATCATACCTTGAGCAACGGTTAGCGTAACTCTGCTAACCTCTGCAGGTATTTGTGTATATAAACCTTGACCTGAAGACTTCAGATTGGAGAGATTATTCACTAAACGACACATTAATGCTGTGGCCCTTCATTCACCTATATTTTTTTTTCCTGTTAATGGTATCTTCTATACAGTCTTCATCGAGTTAAGCCTCATTGCCCCGCAAAAGCTCCTTCGATATTTTTATTAAATAATAATAAAAATCATCTTTAAGTTTTTTAATTTGATAATTTATTAACACGAAATCGAAATAAAGATCAAGTAATCATGAATTTAAATATTTTTATTTTTATTGTATTTAATAAAAAATAAACATAAAATAATACAAGTTTATATAAATTTCAAGTCCAATTTTTTTTTATTTTTAAAAACATATATTAAAAAATAATATATATCATAGTGATAGTTTACATATAAGGATAATGAATCCGGACTTCATGTCTTGAGCACCTGTCTGCTGTTCCTGTATCTTGGTTAAATGTGTTGGCAATTTCAAATTGTTGATGGGAAAAGAATAAGTTTATTCAATAAGGACGCTGAGATCATATATTATAATTTGCTCATGTGGTGAAGACATTATTCAATCGAGAGAATCAACTTCTTTTTTTAATCTGAGAAAAATAATATAATTCACAAATCACAACTAAAAAAAAGATACTAATTTTATAGTGCTTGTTGGCCGCACACGGTGGGAGTTGGAAACGGATTCATTGAATTATGACCTTCAAATTCCATTGTCTAAATAATAGCTCACCAAGTCTCTCTCTATTTTCAGGTGGGCCTCTTCTCCCACGATTTTATTCATGACAATTACAGGTTGGTGCAGTAACTTGTCGTGATAAACAAAATGGAAGTCTTGGAGGCTGATTAATCAGGTGTGGATTATTTCGGAGAAGATGGATTGGTGTAACCTTTCCATTCTTCCAACCGACACACTCCGATATGTGTTTTTGAAGAGAGCTGGACCGAAATTATGAAGGGCCACGTGAAATTATCTCGCAATAATTGTTCGATGAGATAAAAAGTGGTGGGGAGGGAGGGTATTCTTTGACCTTGACCAACCAGCAGTGGCCAGGATAAAACCATATGCGTGCTGGCGTTATATAGCACACACAGTGACTCCATTATAATTGCCTACACATGCTCGAGCATATGCACATTCATTGTTTCTCCTTGTTTGCAGTGCTTGGATTTTGCAGGAGGTGATTAGAATATAGGAGGAATAAGGTTGTGGCTTGGAGTGTTTAAATCGAATGGGAGTTTCCTGAAATCTCAGTCAATGTAATCCCCGGTGAGATCACTGAAAACTTAGCACATAAATCTATATAATAATGCAAGTGTGAGGGTCCTTAAATTCTTGTCTTACGGGACTTTCCTCTTGACAGACCAACTAATCTCTGCTTGCGTCAGCCCGTAGCTAAGATTCGAGGGTTGTAAACAGTAGCACGCGCTGACAGGTTGATGATTGTCCATCGATCTTCGATCGAGGCCTGGCCTTGCATGACAAAACCTTCGGTTAGTAAACCAGCAAAAAAAAAAAAATCCCCTCCCTGCCCTAATTGCGGGTCTTGGTTTTGTTTAAATATTTAATTATTGATAGCTTAATGTAAGTGTTTTTATGGTCTGACATTTGCTTAAATTAATTACGAGTTATGAATTTATTAGCATGCATCTGCCATGGTGTTTTTTTTTTTAATTAGTCGTGACCTTAAATGATTTTGTTTTTCAATTTATTATCTTGAGTTTGAAACAGCTGAGCTTGTAAATAAAATAAAAAAATAAACTAAAATGTAGGATTTCAAGGGTACATTTATCTATATGGCCAGCGATATTTTAAATTGCGGTTGGCCGGGCATATAAATACAAATTAAGTATGGATTATTTGCTTAATATCTAGGATATTTATCTTGATAAGATCTTTGAAGGGAAGAGAGAGAGAGAGAGAGAGGTTAATTGGTATTATCTTTGGTTTGGTATGTAAAATTTTAATTCAAAATACTATTATTATTAGACGAAAACATTTAGAAAGAAGATATTTTATGTAGATTTTTGTTGGCTGGGTTGAGCAGATATATAGGCGTAGTGATCCAAACACCACAAATTCAAGCGTGATGGGGACTGTCTCGTGCTTGATAAGAAGGATCAAGAGGTGGAAAAAGGTCCGAAAAAAACAAACAAAACTAAACAAGAAAGAAAAAGGTCCTTAAAAAGTATATTTTGTGACTGCAGATAAGTGAATAAAACCATGATTATTCCAGATTTTTATAAGAGATGCACGTTCTGATTCGAACTCGAAATCTACTCTGTATATCTTAAACCATTTATTATCACGCCATGTCTCTTAAAGACTAGCTCAATTAACACGACAACAAGTTTAGTAGATTTTTCTCTCGGCGATGCTGCCGGAGTTTTTTAAAAAGGACATTAAAGGAAAGAGAATCGAAAATGAAATCATGGGACACACACTTGCCTTTGCAAGGAGGAAATGTGCTAGATATGTGTCTTTCTATTCCCCTACATCACCCGTTAAAGACATGTATACCAGAATCTAACTTTTAATGGCATGTCTTCAACTTTTTATTTGTAGAGGTTTCGGCTCTAAAGCTATGTTTGGTCCCGTGGCATGTTTGAGTTTTGTCTAAACTGTAAATTCAAAAATATATAATTAATCAATATATATCATAGTTTTATATGGGTTTCACCAAAAGCTTTTAAAAAAATTGATGCAAAGCCACACACTCACGAATGCAACTGCTGTGTTCTAGAACTTTCTTCTGCATCGCCTCACAAGAAAACGTGTTGGGATCCTCTCTCTCTCTCTCTCTATATTTGTTTTCTGGGCTTTCAGCCTCATAATCCTAAGGCCTTCTAACAGGCCCAAATTTGTAAAGTTCAGTTATCACCCTACTAAATGGGCACATCAAAAGCCCAGTTACCAAGCCTAGTTTATAGACTTTTTTTTGTAGCCATTTCACTATTGTATTGAGGAGGAACTTTTGAGTGATTTTATGATAAGAAAAGGGTAGTTTGATTATCCTGTCACACCTATCATGGGTACTTTATTAAAAAAATTAAAATTAAAATGAAAGGTGGTTAGCTCTAGACCTCATTATTGTCCCACCAATTAGATTATAGAAGAAAGTACAGGACACAATCATAGTTGTCTTGCAAAATCATTATCTCAAGCCCTCCTCCACTCTTCATGATATCATCCGAACAGACTCCTCTAATCTCATCATACAAGTTTTGCTTCTTCCAATTTTAATCTTTTCAATCGAGCCTTTCATTTCTTCTGCCCACTCTTGTCATTGGTCTCTTGATAGGTGCATGCACAATCAAGCCAAGCTATGGATTTTATGTTGTATGGACCACAGGAACAGTAAGCTTCGAATATGAAATTACGAAGCTGTTTTTTATGTGGAAAAAAATATTAAATCGATATATTTTTTTTATATATAATTTTAATGCATTATATATACCAAATACAGGCGACACTGCTTGGATTAGAGTCGATTAATCACAAGTTCAGCTTTTGCTAGTTCCTAATCAGCAGTGAATGATCAATCGACAGGCACTTAATTCCTAAGCCCTTCGTTCAATTAACAGTAAAACTCTTGGCGTTTCTCATTTAGTTTCGCATCGTGACATTAATCACGAGCCACTAATTCGTTATCAAATGCAATTCCACGATACCCAGGGTTCTGGCATGAGTGATGAGGGCGTTCTCGTCCCTTAAGAGAGGTCAGGGATTTAACCCCTCTTCTTGTATGGAGCCGGTCATTTGGGGAGCACTTTCACCCCTTCGAGACCCACCCGGTGCGAACGTGAATTAGTCTGGGCCAGTATATAGGACACCGCGTGGTTTATACCAAAAAAAAATAAAAAAATGCAATTCCACGATTAAATCTATTATCAAATTTAACACCGTAAAATGAAAATGATCATAAGTGGTGTTGAGAAATAATGCTAGTAATTCATTTTTATGGAAAAAATTAATAATTCCAAATCATTTTATCTTCTTGCAAGGCGAGGATGACAATGAGTAAACAATGGATCTAAGCTTCTATATATTTATACATTATTCACTGAGAAATCCAGATATTCTATTATTTAACAATTATTTATTATTCAAATATATATATATATATGTGTGTGTGAGAGAGAGAGTTAAGTCAAATCATTTAGATTGGTACTAGTAGAGTTGCCCGCTTCGCCGGGGTTTTTTATCTATGTAGAAAATTGATTGATTCTATTTAATTATAATAATTGTAATTGATAAAATCTATTAAAAATGTTTTTTTTCAACCAAAATGCGATTGAATATTGCTATTGCTAAAAAACTTTCGATAAAATTTGTTAGAAAATTTGTTAAGAAGGTGAAATGATTTATAAGAAATTTGTTGTCACGGATACTCTGGTTTAAAAGAAAAAAAGAAAACCCGGTTAAAAAAGAACAACTAACTTGGACACTAAAAAATCAAAAATACATGTGAAGAAAACATAACCGTTTCTTAAAGGGAAAAAAAAAAGGGTCTAAAATATCAATTTAAATTCAAAGCCAAATTTTTTTATCAGATTTATTCATCATATTATTATATTAAATATATTTAAGAATACTGATATTAATATTTTTTTGCAAGAAATTGTATGTCATTTTTTCTCTCTCTTTATATATTTTTAGGCGATAATATTAAAAAAATATTAAACACATATACTTAGTCTCACATACTATATAGTGTGATCGAAATGGGAAGTGATTTTTATATTTTTTAATTGTAGATAACCTAGGTAAATTTGTAAAAAAAAAAAATTGAGTTGATTTTTTTCCCCAGTAATATTAGATCTGACACATCATAAATAAAAATATTGTAATTTTTTTTAAGAAACGAAATATAATATTTTTTACGTGCTCTAATCACTTATTTGCTGTCTAAAAGGAACAGTGTAGTCGAAACGAAAAGTGTCTTATATATTTTTTAATTGTAGATAATCTTGGCAAATTTGTTTACCTTTTGTTTTTTTGAGTTGTATTTTTTCTCGGGTAATATTAGATCTTAACAAAAGAGCACAAAATTCAAATTAAAAGTCAATTTTTTTTTTTATAAGATTTTTTCATCATATTATTATATTAAATTTATTTAAGAATGCTGATATTAATTTTGTTTATCACAAAAATCCGAGGTCATTTTTTTATCTCTTTTTATACTTTTAGGCGATAATATGCAATAAATATTAAAACATATAATAATGACTTGTTTGCCGTTTAAAAGGAACAGTGTAATGGAGACAAAAGTGACTTGTATTGTTTTTTAATTGTAGATAACCTAGGTAAATTTGTTTATTTGTTGTTCTTGAGTTGTCTTTTATCTCCAGTAATATTACATATAAAATGACTATTGCTATTATTGCAAAAACAATTAAAATTATTAAATTATCCCGAAAAAAAAAACACTCATAAACATTAACAAAAGAGTAAGCAAGAAAAAGAATATATTATTATTATTATTATTATTATTATTATTATTATTATTATTATTATTATTATTATTATTATTATTATTATTATTATTATTATGTTAATAATGGAAAATAAAACACATATTATTATTATTATTATTATTATTATTATTATTATTATTATTATTATTATTCTTATTATTCTTATTATTATTATTATTATTATTATTATTATTATTATTATTATTATTATTATTATTATTATTATTATTATGTTAATAATGGAAAATAAAACACAAATATCAATTTATCAAGGGATGAAAAATAAAAGTTAAAACTATAAGGGCCAAAATGAAAATTCAATATATTATCAATTTGAATCAAAGGATCCAATTGAAGAAATCGAAACTTATGTACTGTATTTATTGCATAATTTAAACCGAATCCGAAAATTAAAAGAAGGAGGACCGAACTGAAACATTGACATGAAAATTATAAATTCAAGGACAAATCTGCAAAAATGGAAACTTCTGTACCGAATAAATTCATCATTTTCAGTCCAATTCCGAAATTAAAAGAAGGAGGATCGAATTGAAAAATGGACATTCAATCAATTCCAATTAAAGGGCGAAATTGACTGAATTCGAAACTTCTATTACAGAAATCAAACAAAAGCCAAGGGACTAAAATGCATGGACAATAAATCGGGGGACTGATTTTCAATCTGGCGCTGAGGAGAGAGAAAAGAGCACATAAACGTTCAACCGACTATATGCGCCTCTACGTAGATCATATGACAGCACGCGCCACTCCATCAGATTCAGGGAAGGGTGGCGAATCGTTTTCACCGGCGGAGGAAAATTTTTAACCGCCGTACGACGCCGCACGCGCCACCTGAACCGATGGAGGACAAAAAACGCGCCGACGCGCCCGTACGGCTTGCTGACGGTGCTGACGCAAGGGAACAGTACTGTATGCGTCAATTACTAAAGCACCCCTGAGACGAATTAATGGTTTTTGTCGTTTCGGGGGCTAGAGACGTAATAGCACAGTTTCAAAAATATTAAAAAAATAAAAGGTTGCGGCGGACCGGACCGGACCGGACCGGTCCGTACGTGTGCAATTACAACCGTAGCCCTCAGACAAAACGTGTTTTTGTCGTATTATAAGGGGTCCGAGCGTCATTACACTGTTCACATCAGGAAAAAACAAAAAAAAATAGGGTGGACGAACTCGCGCGACACACGGCTGATAAAAGACCAGTCCACAGTGCCACTGAGTGTAAGGGCACAGTGAACGGTCCGAGCTCTTTTAGGTTATTTCTTAATTTAGATTATGATAGTCTATATAATTATAATTATATATAAAAATAGCGTAACTCTTGGGAAAAAACACTAGTCCACTTGTTTATAAGTGTTTTCATACGGACCCACATGAGTTAAACAGTAGCATAATTATGAAACAAAGAAGGCCACGCCCATCATTCACCATGGCTTTTACTCTTCGTTTAAAGAAATCCCATCATACAAAATCACAGATTGGTTTCTTTTGAATGAATCACAAAGGAGACAAGACACATTTGATCCTTCTGCAGTGAACTTGAGCCATTTACTTCGTCTGAATCAGTAATCATTTACTACTCCCCCCTCCCCACTATCTCGAGTTGAAGTTGAAATCACGAATCAAATTATTCTTTTTCGATGAACAAACAGTTGAAACCACGAACCACCCAAGCTTTTTAGGTAATGGGAATAGCAATCATGTTCATGAGATATCACTGTGAGAGATCGTTTGACTGTTGAATCATTGGTGTTAGAGTTTGAATGCTCGAGTTCTTATTTTATTTTAACACTCGGGGGTTTTAACTTATGAACTCAGTAACTTTCTTTCTTTCTGCTTCATTGACAAAGCTATTCAGTTGCAAATGTAAACGATGATTAAACCAAAGATCAGCGAGTTACGAGTTAATTTGAGACATAGCTTAGCCGTGTTTTTTTTTTTAATCATTTGAGAATTGATAAAATTAGCATGTAAACCAACAACCGAATCAAAACTTGGATGGATTTTTTTTATTTTTTAAATAATAATATTATTTTAGTTGACCAAGATCTTCTTACATTAGCTTTACAGATCAATAATATAAACCTTGATCTGAATTATGTATTTTATTTCATTACTGTGAAGTTAACATCCACAATGTGAATGCCATTTTTTGATATTTTGCACTGAGTAGTGCCAATTTTGAAATATATATATTGTCTTATAGAATTTCTCTCTTTAAAAAAATATCAAAATAAGTGGATTTCATAATTGAAATATTTTGGTGAATAACAAAAAAAAAAAAAAAAATCCGGTAGGATTAGCATATGTTAAGGAACCATCTCACCTAAAACCTCAAGTTAGGTGAGGTTCCATAATATGATTTATATTATTCTCTAACACACCCCCTCAAGTGAAAACCCTTTGGGCTTGAAACTTGTACAGGCCCACATCACCTTGTGCTTAGTTTATATCAAATAGAATGGGGGTGGTGAGATTCGAACTCGTGACCGCTGGGTCAATAAGGCTCTGATACCATGTTAAAGAACCATCTCACCTAAAAGATCAAGCTTATAGGTGAGGCCCCATAATATGATTTATATTATTCTCTAACAGCATATATACTAATTTTAATTTTTTATGGGATATCGAGTTCTTGCATAAATCAAAACTCGCCTTCATCTAGTTAATTAAACTCACGGGTCCACCATCTGGTTCGAGAACATCATTATAAGCTAGGCAGGTGCCTTTGAAGTTTTCTTAAACTGCTTTAATTAGCTGAAGATAATCAAGAACAAACCCTAATAAACAATAACAACTTGGCCAGGACAAGTGAAGCCCATACAAATGATTTGGGCACATGCTCTACCTCTTTTCCCTCTCCTGCAATATGCTCTCTCTGAGCCTTCCCAAATAGAATAAACGCGGTGTTTGAAAACCTTCCCTCTTTTTATATCCTTTCAACCAAACGACATACATGATTTGATTACACTTCCCGGAGGGTATCTGGCAAGCCAAGAGAAAAGAGAATTAATACCATGCACAAGCCTCAAAGAGACAGCTTTGTTATACAAGTAAGAGGCAGTGGTATTTATTCTGAAGCCCTCTGTAACCAGCCCCCTCGAGCTAGCAAGTTCAATTTCTCTGCCATGAAGCTTTTCAATCGCTTCAGGAAAATTCTCATGCGACTCGTGTTTTCGAGCCCATCCACGTCAGGCATGGCTTCAAAGCAAAGAAGTTGCGAGAGATTTGACCCACCGAAGACTTCATGCAGCTCTTACTACTCGTCCAACTCACATTATAGTGAGGCTATTTCTGATTGCATTGAGTTCTTCAACAAGTCATCTCAGGAAGGGATTTTAGATGGCCGAAAATCTGATGTTTGGGTTTGATTATGTTTCGTGATGATCACTTTGATCACTTTCTTGCTTGGATTTTATTTGTTCTTGCATGCTTTGATATATAATACACACGGTGGATACAAGAGTTAGGCATGCTGTTCTTGTTGATTCTGTCAAGCGATTCTCTTCCCTGTTCTTTGTGGGCAACGTTTTGATGGTTGTGCTATGTTGTAAATCAATAATTCTGAGCTTGATATGAAGAATTTCCTTTTCCTTTTCTTTCCTGTTTCTTTTTTCCCTGCACGGTCCGTCTTTTATGGCCCTGATCTTTGTTTGAACACTGGATATCCAGCAAAGCCGTCTCTAAATGGATTCCTGGCTCGGTAATGCATAGTCCAAAATAAGAGGCTTAGAAGTAAGGACCCTGAGATGCTTTAGCTCAACAACCATCAGCAAATGGGCCAAACGTAGGCTGTGACCTGTCTAAGATTTGTCTGCAGTATCACTGTATAAAACTACAAGGTTTTTCATTGGGTAGAAGTGTACTCTTCGATGTATTATTGTAGATGGACTATGCGATTTTTTTTGTTTATTTAATTTGATTTTCAAGCTTTTTTTTTAGTTTATTCTATTTTTCTTCTAAACGATACTGTAGATATGCTTTGAAATTTCATTTATTTGATGTAAATTCAAGCTCCATTTAAGTTAATAGTTCAAGAAGTAACAAAAACATAATGATGTGAACGAATTTTTATTACACAGACCTCGCAACCTTTTCAAACTTACATTTGCAAGTCAACTTAAGCTACAATTGAAGGGACTCAAAAGGATTGTATGAAAACTTTGGGGACTAGATTATCATTATTTCTGGAGCTGAAAGTATGCTAATTAAGGATGTGCTTATGCTGCAACTCGTGGGGATGAGCTTCATTTTCCGAATTTCTTAGAGAAAATCCCTCCTATTAGTGGGATCAAGGGCTTCTTCTTCTTCTTCCTCAGAGAAGGGTGCCTTTCTAGGGTTTCAACTCCTTGTGGAATCATAACTTGTGTCACGGATGGCGGATTAGCAAATGTCACATATCTCTTGTTTTGAAACTGTGTCCCTTCTTCATCAGATGTTTGCATTTTGACTTCAAATTTTGTAGTGTCTTCAACAACCTTGACATCTTCAATTTCAGATTCTATCAGCTGCCTTTCGATCTCACGTTCCTTCAATTGTCGAAGCTCTCTCCTTGTCCTCTCAAGCTCTTCTTGAAGCGAACAAAGGCAATTTGCCATTAGCGTACCTTGTTCTTTAGCTTTTTCGAGACTTTGTTTCGTCTCCTGTAGCTCTGCTGTGACTGTTCCAAGCCTGGAACTGCTCTGCCCATATTCAATCCCTCCAACGTGCATCTACTTAACAGAAATAAAAAAAATAATGAACATTAACAGTGAATAATTAATCAATTAAAAAATTCTTCCATCACTAATGTCAAGGATGTCGTCACTAATGGAGCCCTGGCTCGATCGAGATCTTCTTAGGTTCGAGAACCTATAGGATGCTTTGCTTAACGCCCTCTCCAATTAGACCTAAAGTGGTCATGGCCTGTCTATGACAAGGTCGCATGCAGGATGAGTTGGCTTCGCCTCGTCAAAAGCAATAGAGATTGATTCTTAAAGCTCTAAATTCTACTGAACAATAAATTAATATCGCTGCTGTTTATCACTTGGAAAAAAAAAATAGTATATTTTTAACTTTATCCTATCACATGACAGAGGAATAAAAGTCTAGAATTCCGTCACAAGCAAGCATAATAACACTGTGATCAAATGAATGATAATTAATGAAATGCTGATAATCACATCATTAACGAAAACATTCAAGTGATCCTGTCCATTTGCTTTGGCTCCACGAGTCAATGACAATGTCAGTGTGTGCTCACTTTTACAATTGCTAATAAGGAAAAACAAATTCAGTAAAACAGGCAAATATTTAAAGAAATGACAGCGAATTCCGTATAAGAACACAAGAGCAAGACAATAGTGTAATAGAATCACGAAGCAAAAGTTAACCTCTTTGAGCTTATTAGCATAGAGCTCCCCGGCTAAAACTTTCTCGCCGAACAATGTGACAGCCTCTTTAACAGACCTGAAGGGTGCTCGAGTATCGATCTCGGCCCTTTTGAGCACGACCACTCCTTCTCCAGCCTCCATGTTCAATATGTTCTTTGTAAGGGAGAGAGCAAGAGGGAGAGATCAGGTATTTCTGGATTGAAGGAAAGATGGGAAATTGGATGCAGTTTTAATCTGAAGAAAAGGATAGAGAGAGGGACAGGTTGGTTGCGAAGTAGCTAGAAGTGAATCTTGGTTAGTAGAGACAATAATGTATGATAAGTATATGTTTTGCGGGGGAGCTTCTTTACTTCGCGTCCACTTCACTAGAATTCTTGTGCTTCTGTTAATACTAATTTTGAGTGTGGAGGTGGTGGTTGGATGGACTTTTGCTCGATGGTGCCCGAGTAGCCCATATTGATTCGGCAGAAGAGAGGGACTCTTCACCAAGAGCCTCCCACGTTTCAGATGGGGCAATGCGTGTGTGTTATGTGTTCCTCGATCCGCATTCTGATCCATAATTGTATCAAGTTATCGACTAAAGCCCAGTATAACCATATCAACTCTAACCCATAATCATGGGTCCTAATCAGGGCTCTCGAGCTTTCTGTCCTGTGCCCCTTTTCATTTATTATTATTATTAATATTAAAAAATATATAAAAAGTATTAATTTGATGCTTTTAAAGTAGAAAATAGACCTTTACACACACGACATTGTTTAACAAGGAATAAACTCATTTTCAGTTTCCTCATACTCTTAGATGTTTTTAGAGAAGTGGTTAGGAAATCCCAATACTGCAAGAAATCTCGTATTGAATCTCCCTCCGTGTTATTTATTTATAACTTGGTAATTCTATTAGGTTTTTATGATAATCTAGTTATTTTCTTAAATCACCCTCAATTCTTACCAAAATTTACATCTTGTATACCTGAAACAAAACTAAAAAGCGTATTTCACAGGTTAATTTGGATATTAATAAAATTAAATTAGCACCAGTTAGGGGACTAACCAAAAAAAAATCATAAAAAGAAGCAAAGAACTAAGTTATAATTTACCTAATTCTCAATGGTCTCTTTGCCCAGAGAGCACCCATCAAGGCTGTTGAATGCCCCGAGTCGATTTACGCTATCATCATCCAATGCTGCCACTGAGATTATCATTCGACCAGTCTAACACTTGTGTGGTGGGCAGACGAAAACCCCTATTATCGGTGTGAGTAGCGTGGATTAATTTTTCAAAGGCCCACTCATAAATCATCTGGGGCAGGGCCGGCATTTGACATGATTCATGACCAGTTCTAACTTCCAATGCAAAATTCCAGCAAAGAAATTCCCAGTGCCAGCCCCGTCGGGATCCATGATATGTTACCAGATGAAGGCTCGTCTGAACATCTAATTAGTCACAACCATTGTTATCATCAGCCTAGAATCAACGTGAGATTCACCTGTTGTCTTTAGAACCTCGAATAATTATGTCCATTTTAATGTCTTTGTGCAGTCAAGATCAGAAATTTATGATTTATTGAAGATTTGTTTCCGAATTGATTGTGTAGTTTGGTGGGTTTCCAGGATTGCTTATATATTATATAGTTTTCAAACCTAGTTTAAGATTTGGCCAAGAATTCGGGTCAATGAATCATCAATTCAATTTCAATTTCAAAATGACGTTTAAATAGTTTTTCTAAATGTAATCTTGGATAAAAAAAATATTTCATCTCATATAAAAAAATACTAGAATTTGATCAGATTGATTTTCAAATCAATTCATATATATATATATATATATATATATATATATATATATATATAAACAGCACAAACCAGATCCAAATTGATAAGCCGAATCATTAAATCAAACTGAATTTAATTATCATGATAATAGAATATGAGTTCAGACTGGTCCTTTGACAAGCAGTGAGCAAATAGTTGATAGGCACGAATGATAAGCAGATAGAGGTCGCGATCGGTTAAGCTTGCCAGAACGTGAAGCTTCTGTATCGACATCAAGTAGAGACTACCAACCCACCACCAAATAATGATCTATCGCCACATCCATGGATTTCCTGTGCTGCTAGCTGCACATAAATATATGAAGGGATGAATGGAGCAATTTCTAGAAATCATTTTCTAGAAAATATATTTTATGAATCTATATAAGCGAGTAAAACTCTAATTGTCTCAGGTTTCTATAAGAAATACACGTACTGACTTAAATTCAAGATTTATTGTGCAGATCACAAATCCTCTACCATTATACTACATTTCTTAGAAACAAGAGATGTAGTTCGTTAGTAGCATTATACAAGGTCCTCCGAAAATGCCCACTTTGTCCAATAATCAGCTCAATTATATAAGTTATTAAATTACATTATAATTGGGGGGAAAGAGTTCAGATGTCACTGCAATGTTAAGCAATTTATTATAAAATGAACAATCCAAGTATGAACGGATTAGGAAAGCATTCAGAATCTATAAAGATAGAGAAAAAAGTACTTATAATTCTAAAAAAGAATAAATTACATGTCAATGACATGATTAAGTATCCGTTTAGAAATATAGTTAAATTTTTTTTTAAATTTTTTTTTGTTTAGAATTACATAAAAATAATATTTATTTATTTTAAAAAATTATTTTTTACATTATCACATCAAAATGATTTAAAAACATAAAAAATAATTTAAAACAAAACAAATTTTTTTTTTTTCAAAAGTATTTTTAATCCCAAACACCCCTTAAGTGTTGTTGAGCTTGCAGCAATAAAAATAAATACTGTAAAAAACACACAGATTTAATGGATTCTGACAATGCACATGTATTCACAGCAACAAAAAAACTATATTTTATTATTTATCAAATTAAAATCACATATGTATTTATAGTAAATTCCAGTCATATTGTAAGAGTCATTAATAATTTTCAGTAATATCGCCAATGAAACGTCCCCGCTCCCTAACTTATCTATCATTCTCGGCATTAAAACGGTAATTTACATCTGTCAATGAGCCATCTACTCCAGGAATCTAGAATTAGTGCACAATGAAAGAAATTTAAGATTTTCTAGAATCTAAAAATCACAATTTTAAATTTTACAGAAAAAAAAACTAGAGTTTCTTAAATTGTAGAACTACGGTCCTAGTAGAAAAAACTATTTTCAAAATAAATTCTTGAATAACCATGTTTTAATAATTATATTTTTTCTAAAAATAAGACACAAAATTGTTTACATGGTGATTAAACTGATTTAAGTTGTTTAAAACTTTAAAACCGCACTAGAAAAAAATATAGCGTTAAATTTTAACTTCATCCAATAAAAAAAAAATGAACAATTTGGTTAGAAAATTCGTTTTGGTAACCAGAAATCGTGGCATAATTCCTTGCCACCGCAACCTATGTTTCGGACGCAATGAGCTGCATAATGTATTATTATTACCCCTACAAGGTGCCAAAGAGAGCTCAAACATCTGAATCGAACTCTCCAAACGAGCACAAGGCACAGATGTTGTGTCAACATCGTCTTGTCCGCCCGATCCCCAACTTTGTCCACTCCACCATGCCTATGTATCCTCTAGCGAACCTCGTTACATAAAAAATAACTAAACTGAAGTAAAAAAAAGGAAAAAACCCACCGAAATTAACGACCTTGGTTGTTAAACTAAAAATAGAAACCGTTAACGGGTTTTTTTATTTTTCTTAAGAATTAAATATTTTATTAATAATAATAAATCTTGAAACCTAACTGTGGAAACCTTCCCGTCAAGACATAAAAGAGAGAACAACACTCACTGTTCGCTATGCTTTCTGTGTCCCTGTCCCTGTCTCTTTTTCAGCCTCACATTTTTCTTTTTCCCTGTTTCTCTTTCTTCACGTTCCTTGATCATACCGTCCGCCCAAAATGTCGGTTGCCGCAACCACTTCACCAGCCGTTGGAACACTTTACGTTTCCCGATTTCCTACGAGCAGGGGCATGCCTCGAGTGACGATGGCTCTCCGATCTAATGTTGTTTCAGTAGGCTCGATCTTGACTAAGTTACAGCAAGACTGTGCAACTCCTTTCCCGGTCATTCGCCACGTGGCGGATTCCATGACTGCTGACATGCGAGCTGGGCTTGCTGTCGATGGTGGCAGCAATCTCAAGATGATACTCAGCTATGTTGATAGCTTGCCTAGCGGGTATTTCCAAAGTCAAAGCTTAACGTTAATTTTTGCTTTATATAGTTGACTTTTTTCTGAATTTTATTTCGTATGGAATGTAGTTATATCTTATTAATGGAGCAAGCTAGGAAAATATTAAATTTTCAGTCACTTGATAAAGAAAGGAATGGTTATTATTGTAGTTAGTTGCCAGGTAGCTTAAAAATTCATATTCAGAAACAGAGATCCCTACTAGAATTATATTTAATATATTTTATTGTTTCTTTGTTTGAAAGAAATGAGAAGGGATTGTTTTATGCATTGGATCTTGGAGGTACAAATTTCCGGGCTCTGAGGGTGCAGTTAGGTGGGAAAGAAGACAGAGTTGTGGCCACAGAATTTGAGCAACTATCAATTCCTCAAGAGCTTATGTTTGGTACATCTGAGGTCTGTTTTTGCACAGTTTAAGTCTGCCAACACATTTGTTTATGCATTCCTTTTAATTGTTTTGTGTCTTAATACAGGAGCTTTTCGATTTTATTGCATCCACACTGGCTGGATTTGCAGAAAAGGAGAGTGAGAAATTTCATCTACCACATGGAAGGCAAAGGGAAATTGGGTTCACATTTTCTTTCCCTGTGAAGCAGACATCCATTGACTCTGGCATATTAATGAAGTGGACAAAGGGTTTTGCAGTCTCCGGAACGGTTTGTAACTGTATCCTTTAATTGCACATACAAGATTTTGGGAAAGTGTTACTGTGCTCAAATGTTCTGAGGGTCAGATTAATTTTCCTTTCTATATATAAGAAATATTCTTCATAAGATTTTGGTGTCTTAAACAATTTGTATCTTATTTCAAATGGGTTCAGTTTGAACTCATTTGATAGAATCTAAAGTAGAAGAATGTTTGTGTAGATAACTGGATTGTTGCAAACTGTCCCAGTTTAACCTCCGTGCCTGTCTTCAAGTTCATCAGTTAGCTATAAACATAAACTTCCACTCCCATGTCTGGGCACTTGAATTATAAAGTAGTAACTTGCATGAGTGTAGTTCTTTCATTTACTGCATGAAGTGAATTCACTAATTCAAATTGAGTAACCTAGCATGCCATGGACTTTACAGGCAGGGCGAGATGTCGTTGCTTGTCTGAATGAAGCTATGGAAAGACAAGGAGTGGATATGCGGGTGTCTGCCCTGGTAAGTTATGCTCGTTCCAGCATCCTCCACCTGAACTTTCTGGCTTGATGAAATATATTTTTTTTTTATATAAATTGATGCCTATTAATTAGGTTAATGATACTGTTGGAACTTTGGCGGGAGCAAGATACTGGGATGATGATGTCTTGGTTGCTGTTATTTTGGGTACTGGAACTAATGCATGCTATGTAGAACGGACGGATTGCATTCCAAAATTACAGGGGCCCAAGTCTTCTTCTGGAAGAACGGTGCAGAAATTTTCCCTCTATCTCTTCTTCCTTCCCTCCCCTTCTATCTCTTTCTATTTTTCTCACCTGAGGTTCTAAGAACTAGGTCTTGATTTGAATCCTTAACTAGATGACACTCCCTTGCCTCAGATTATTAACACAGAATGGGGAGCGTTTTCAGATGGTATCCCTTTGACTGTGTTTGATAGAGACATGGATGCAGCTAGTATTAATCCTGGTGAGCAGGTAACTTCAGTTCTCTGTGTCATGATCGATTATGTGTACTATGTTGTCATTTGTGGTTAAAATTCAAAATAACCTATGCTTGGACAGATATTTGAGAAGACAATCTCTGGAATGTATCTAGGAGAAATCGCACGACGAGCTCTAGTCACAATGGCTGAAGAAGGTTCTTTGTTTGGCATGGCTGTCCCGAATAAACTATCCACACCTTTCGCCCTCCGGTAACTACATCTTGAGATTTCCTCCATTGTAATTATAGAGTTTAAAGGTTCAAAAACTCACCACGAGTCACACTCACACACTGCTACTGTCTGGTTCAGTTATACTTACATGCGAATTAGCCCAATGTATTTCCTGCATGCTGAAGAATGTTTTCAAATGTATTAATTATAGGACACCAGATATATGCGCGATGCAGCAGGACAATTCAGATGATCTTCAAGCCGTTGGTTCAATTCTACATAATGTAGCTGGGGTAATTCTGCTACTTCTCTGATATTCACCCTTCTGACGAAATTGAGTGTAAACACAGAATTTGCTTCCAGTGTGTGTGTGGATGCTCAGGCAATCAATCAAGCGGGTCGATACTCAAAAAACAATTAATTAGTAACATCAATTACTCAAAAAACATCCCAACTTATCGGTTCTTCTTACTCGATCACTATTTTCTTTAATCCCTTTTCAACTTCCAGGTTGAATCCAGCTTAAGTGAAAGGAGGATTGTGCTAGAGGTTTGCGATGCCATTGTAAGGAGAGGTGGGCGCTTGGCAGGTGCAGGAATCGTCGGGATTCTTCAAAAAATGGAACAAGACTCAAAAGGTACCATCTTCAATAAAAGAACAGTGGTTGCCATGGACGGTGGATTATACGAGCACTACCCTCAGTACAGAAGTTACCTTCAAGATGCTGTCACCGAGCTTCTGGGATCAGAAACTTCGAAAAACATAGTCATAGAACATTCCAAGGATGGGTCTGGTATCGGAGCTGCTCTCCTAGCAGCCACAAATTCCAAGTATGATCATGATTTTTAGTCAGCCAGTAACCGGCTAGCCATGATGGTAACTTATTTCTCTGTAATTAGTCTTTGATTCGAGTGAAGTAGCTGGGATTTGTAATGTTCACTTAAATTTGGAACCTAAACTTTCCCACGATTTCATTGTAATTCATGAGAAATAATTGTGAGCTCACACTTCCTAGCTCGTAGCCACCCCTAGCATATGGTGCAATTTTGTGTCGTGTGTAATGCAGTCAAAGAACTTCTGTAATAAGAGTGTGATTTATGTATCTTCAAAATCAGTGAGCTCACATTTCCTAGCTTGTATGCTAACTTTTCCACGATTACGATTTCATTGTAATTCAAGGTAAATTGGTTTTTTTAATTATTTTTTTTTATAGTTTTGATGTTTTAATTAAAATTTTATAAGAAATATTATGTTAATATATTTTTAATTGAAAAATGTTTTTAAAAATTATTATGCGTCACACATACAAAACGATGATGTATGTCTATCTTTCTTTGTTTAAATTTAATGTAAATCCACTTTAAAATTAAAAAAATATATATATATTTTATTCATTCTTCTATTTAATCAAATATTTTTTTATTTTTTATTTAACAACATTAACAAAACACAACTATACATATAGATAACGAACACCACTGTGTTTTTATTAAAAAACAATAACAAATAAAACATCCTCTGTTTTAGAAAATAAAAAAGTAAGCTGCCTGCGTTTCGTTTGACAGACAGCGAAACGGCTAACTCAGGCTCGGCTCATTCATGTAGGAGTGAAACACTTATACCAACTTTATGTGTGGACATCACTATAGCCGTAGATTATTCATATGAGCACAATTCAACAAAATTAGGAAATATATCAACCGAGAAGGGAAAAAACCGTCAAATATCAGACGATTTATCTGTATGAGTAAGCTACACGCTAGATCTCTCACTCTCGCTTCATTTCCTTCGGCATCTATTCAACCTTGGAGAATCCCTGCGAAGACGAAAGAAATTCACAAGAAAAATCAAACATTTCTGATCTCATCCCTCTCTAGATTCACTCTCTCTGTAAATAGTATTTTGTGGAATTTCTTCGTTATTTCCTCCTTCGATCCTTCTAACAATGGTACTGTTTTCAATTTAACTTGTTAATGCATTTATGAATGATATCATGTTTATGTCTGGTTTTTGTCTTGGCAGATCCGGTTTATACTGCTGCAAAACAGACAAGGCAAGACTCGTCTCGCCAAATACTATGTTCCTCTCGAGGATTCCGAGAAGCACAAAGTCGAATACGAGGTTATGATCGTATTCTTACGCTTTTCCTTTTGTTTTTTTTGTCTTTAGTTTTTTTTATAATATTTTTTAAAAAAACAAATTACAGGTTCATCGATTGGTTGTTAATAGAGATCCCAAATTCACGAATTTTGTTGAGGTAAGTGATTTCTGATTCCTTTTCAATTTTTGAGCAAAATATTTGATAAAGAGAAGAAGCTAATTGTGAAACAGAAGCCTGTGCTTTTAACAAGCTTTAATCCAATAAATTTGACTACATGTGCTGAAGTTTTTCATCAATGAAGGCCATTAAGAATTGAATGATTGATTGCTTTTCCCACGTTTAGTAATAGAATGGTTGTTTTAGTTTTACCTAAGGAATGCTTTGTTTGCAGTTTCGAACGCACAAGGTCATATACAGGCGGTATGCTGGATTGTTTTTCGCACTGTGTGTCGACATAACTGATAATGAACTGGCTTATTTGGAGTGCATTCATTTATTTGTGGAGATATTGGATCATTTCTTTAGCAATGTGTGCGAGCTAGATTTGGTGTTTAACTTTCACAAGGTTTGTCACTGCTGCGGTTTTTCTTTTTTTGTTGTGTTACTTTTACTTTAACCATGGTCTGTCTTTTCTCTTGAAATTCTGTATTTGTTGCATGCATATTCGATGTTTCCTTTTCCTAGTGATCATTGCCTTTTCGTCAAGTTACCAGATCAATCCCTCTAAAGGAATTCATGGGCCTCGTAGGGGCTCTGATGACTCTCCTCATGCGCGCTGCTTGCTTGCATGCGTGTTGTTTATGGTGCTGTTGAGTAATGTGCTCTTTGCTGCTGTTTATCTGATATACAGCTTTGTTTGATTTTCTGTTTCCTCCAAGGTTTATCTGATACTTGATGAATTCATTCTTGCCGGGGAGCTTCAAGAAACAAGCAAGAGGGTGAGTATTTTCTGGAGTTTTATGTCTTCCTGGCATATCCAGTTCATAGGGAAACAACTTTTTGCTCATTTCACATTGACATGTTTAGAGTGCATGATCTTCAAACATGCAACTAATACTCATTCATTTGTAATGTGCAGGCAATCATAGAGCGAATGGGAGAGCTGGAAAAACTGGAGTAATTATCTGTTCTGCAGTGAATTCTTAGTGTCAATTTGGTCTTCCATTTTTTTCCTCCGGTGTTTGTTTGCCTTGTTCTTTATTGTTCAGCTGTTATCTCTTTACCCATTGAATACAAGCCAGTTCTTACTTTGTAATATTACAGATTTTAGCCAGAAATTGCTTCTTTTATCTTTCGATTTCCATTGCCTCTTTCTCGCTCTGCCTCTATGGAGTGAGTTTGTGTGAGATTATTGAGGTGTTCATCTCATGTTCTTACAACGTTATGGAAGTCTATAAACAATTTGCAATCGTCATCTCCTGTAACTTGTTACTCTTTCAAATTGTACTTTTATTTCAAGTAGATGCCAAAAATTTAGGAGCCTAAAGCTGTGGCAATTGCCCAACAGTGCTCAGGAAAACTAGGAGGTAATGGATAGGTGAGAAGTTTGATAATGAATTCACAAAAGCAACAGTACTTCTGTCTTGGCCTGCCAATAATCTTACAAACCCAACATTATGAAGACGTTAGATCCTGAATCCTAGATAGGAATGGGTGCTCTCTCTGACAGCATGCCCACTCCATTCTATACCCCCTACAAGCCTGAGATATTTTTTGAAAATTAGAACTGTTTGATTTTTAATGGTAAAATAATGCAGCTTGAAAAGAGAGTTTATAAATGATTGGAAAATACGATATTCAAACTTAAATTGTAAAATGAAATCCCCAAATTAAAATGAGGAAAGAGAATAAATTAAGATGAGAAGGGGAAAGGATAATGATAATAAAATAAATCCACGCTGTATATCAAAGATTTAATTAAAACAACATTAATATCATAAAAATATCTCGAAAACCGGATAAAATAAACAATACTAAGAAAAATCACACATTCTACTAAAGATCACCAACTTCTAAATTACGACAAGAATGAATGCACTGTTCCACTAATTCTTTATTGAACAATGTCATTTTACTATTATTTTTAAAAAAAAACACGTGCTACCAAGCAAAAACCATGAACTACTTGCAGGATTGAAGATACCCAAAAGAGACGGCGACATTATACAGTTTCCCTTCTATTTAATTTTTCTTTCAAATTGATCAAAAAGTACTGCATGTACCTGTAAAAAGGTCGACAGTACTAAATGCCTTAGATTCTATTTCCACTAGCATCTAACTTCCCCTGCCTGCTGTCGTCTTCCCCATTTCAATTTAATACCCAAGGATAATTTTGATGCTCATTCCCCATTTGATGGTGCCGAGGAATCACATGTTATCTCACTGCTCATCTGATAGATAACAGGCTCCAGCCCATTTCAAAGGCTCTCGTTACAGAGTAATTGCAATGGCTGTGCACCGCCAGTTCGAAACCCGCCTCCAGTTTCTTCATAAACAGAAGGGAGATGGTGGTCTTGTCTTCTGACCCTAGCATGAGGCAATGTAGTAATGGTCATAAGCTGCTGCTGAGATATTTGAGCGTGCTTGGGAGCAAGTGCTTCTTGAGATGACGAGGTAGGGATGACGGTTTGGGCACGTGATGTCTGTGCAGGCGAGCCTTGCCTTCCATTTTGCCAGTTTGGAAATTGAATCATGGCTGTGAGATTTCCAACTGTTCTATATTGAGCTGCTGCTAACTGAGATGCCCAAAGCCGGTTTTGCTGCTGCTGCTGTAGATGCTGTTTCTGATGCAGATCTGTGAAGCCCGTAGGACTTGCACGAGTACCACAGTACAAGTTGCTAAGGTAGGAAGGTTGTTTAATCTGGACCTAAATCAAGAATCGCGCCATAAGTTGGAATATGACTTGCAAGGCAACTAAGTAACTCAACCAGGATTTGACTAATATATGTATAGATGTAGTAGAATTTAGTGTGAGTTTGGAGACCATAGATAACTCAGCATAAGGCAAGGAAAGAATAAGATCATGAAATAAGATCACCGATTGGCTGGCTCCCTACATTCACTGAGATTACGCTTCCACGGCATCCCCATTTAATGGATGTAATATTGACTAGAAAACAGGGAGGGTTTCAAAATCCGTCTGTTAAATCAGTTGTTGAGTCATCAATGTAAATGCATACATGCAATCTAGAAGGGAAGGATAAAAACCTGCTGTGCTGCTGCAGGCTGATCAAGGTAAGACGGGGATGAGTGATATATTTGGGACATGGGGAAAGGCACGAGTGTGGAATGTTGCTGTTGCAAATGTGAGTGCAGGCAAGGAAATTGCAGCTGAGCTGATTGTTCAGACCTCTTTCCAACCCCATTGGAACTGTTATTAGCTTCTAAGCCGCTCCCACCAGTTGACAGGGACAAGAAATTGAAAGTCTGCAAGAGAGTACAAATTGATGAAAACCAGTTAGAAAATACTAAACCATTGGACTGGAAAGCTAAATTTACCTGCTTATGAGAATTGTGCACCCCAGATGGCAGAGTACCGATTTCAACTTGATTTGAATTCTTGTCAACCATTATGGCTCTAGCAGATGTAGCTCCATTCAAACCATTCCCATTGCCATTGAAGTCGTTTATTGTCATGAATGCACCTTGCCTTAATTTATCCGGTGGCTTCAGTTGATTCAGATGAAGTGGCAAGCTGTCTTTGCTCTCTGGAATTTGTAAAACCTGAATGAGACGACTTATGTAAACATGCTTTGTTGACCTCTTCAATGATCTTTTATCAGTGCTGACTTTAGAAACCTGTACAAGTCATAGTCCATAAGATAAACCAGTCATAAAGTTTGGTGCAACCAATTCATGCGGGCAAGAGAAACAATCATTAGACTTAAGTCTTCCATCACCTTTCCAATAGAATTCTGGAATGAATTGGGCCTGGTAGCACCGAGAGCAGTATCCATCCAAGAAGGAAATTTGGTGTCAGACGATCTGAGATAGGGAAAATTGCATGACAAATTGCAAAGGCATGGATGCTGTAAATGTACGAGATCAAAGGCATGGAAGAAAATTACTGTGATGAAGAACCATGATTGCATGCACCACTTGATATAGTTGGAGACAAACCTGGCCACAATGCTGGACCTTCAAATGAAGAAAAAAAAAACAATTATTTAGTGTAGTCATAAACATGACAAAAATAATGTAATATCAAAGCTATTTCAAGTACATATGAGATGATAATTTCCCAAATGCAGAAGTTTTACCATTGTTCTTGGAATGACAGATTGTATGCTGTTGATCTAGTTGACTTACAGTTGTTGTCAGCCCCGATGCAAGTGAGGTTTCCAACCGTGTGGAGTGCTTCACTTTGCTGCTCGCTCAAAAAATGTAACGAATAAATAAACAAATGCCTTGAAGCTATAAATAAAGCAATGTATATAACATAACCACCAAATGAGAAAGGAAAAAGAAAAACATACGGAGTATCCTGGTATTTCTCAGGGGCCATGAAGAGATTGATGGAATTGCACAATGACTTCAGCTCCTCCTGTTTAGCCAACATGGTGGGCAGATTCACTTGAGCAACACAACTGCCTAATTCACCTTGGATTTTATCAGTGGGCAAATAAGGTCGTTCTTGAGCACCAGGCTTGTTCAGACAATCAACTTTAGGAGTTTCGTCAAGAAATGTTTTCTCAGCAGCCTCATCTGTTCTCGGGAGGGAAATTGGATTCAAGTCCTCTTTTACAGCTACAGAATTCCATGAACAACATCCAACACAAAAGGTTCAACGATAGAAAAAAGAGGAGAAAAATAACAAAAAAAGAACCTTCAAAATCAGGTCAAAAGGCTCACTGGGCTCTTGCAATGTCGAAGGACATGCATCCAAATAAGTATTATCCAATTTACAGCCATTTTTAGGTTCTTTGTTGCCAGCAAACATTCCTGCCAAAGAATATAAGGTCTCCACAACTTCTTCCTCGTCTTTGGTTATTGGCCCACAGACACTCTGATTTCCGGACCAGTCTGAGCTTGGTTGTTTCTACAAAAGCATTTTTAGCTTTATATAAATTAAAGTGCTTAATGCAGAAGGAACTGGAGCTTGAGAGCTGAAACTGGGAGTTAGATATAAACCACATTCAGTCTCGATTTCTTTAAACCAACCCTTTTGGGTGCTTCCACTCCACAGTTAGGTTGGTCCGGCTTCTTTGAATCAGGAAAAGGCGGAGAGATAGATTCGCGATTGCGTTTCTTCATGGCTGAGAATGAAAATGGTCATATATCCAAAGAATTAATGCCACCAAAATCATGAAGAACTGATTTTTAATTTATTGCTTATTCAGGAAAAGAAAAATGAAAGGAACTTTTCTGATTCATAAAAAAGCTGAAAGTATCTCCCTTGGAAAAGCAAGCTTAAGAATATTAAAGAACAAAAGAAAATCCTTAACACAATAATATATATAATTACTTGACAAGATTCGATACAACATGAAAGTGGAGGCATCAACATAATAAATAGAATTAAAAAGGGCAACACAAAGAATCTTGCTTCCATAAAAAGTAAAGAGAAGGCAAAAAGCTCCAATTTTGCTTCCGCTCTAATCCAAAATTCACGATGCCAAAAACAAAACAAAACCATCCGAAAAAAAAGAAAGAAACTTCCAAGAAAGACCCACCACCACCAAAAAACACTTGTTTTCAGAAACCAGGCAGGCGCATCCAACCAAATAGCCAAAAAAACCCACCAATTTTTTTTAAAAAAGCATTCAATTTCTGAATTGACAAACGAAACATCACACACCTGACCGTAGCTTCCTTGGAACAGTTGCATGATCAACACCATCGCAATCATCCAAAAACTGCATTGAAATTCAACCATAACATTAGTAAAGAAAACGAAACTAACATGTCAAAATCGTACACCAAAAAAAAAAGTAAACTTCAAACAGGAAACTAAATAATGAAAAGCAACTAACTCATAATTAATGGACTTACCTTTCTGGGAAGCTTGAATCTTTTATTGTTCGTACTAGCAACACCAATAATAGCAGAAGGTGCCTGAACTTCTTCTTTGTCAGACACCTCTCCACCACCACCCATCTCACACTTTTTTTCTTTCTCCACCTCGTAACTACAACTCCCTTTATTATTATTATTAGTAGTAGTAGTAGTAGTAGTATTAACAGCACTCAATCCTTTAATTTTCTTCAATTTCTCCAAAGATACAACATAGTCACCACCATTCAAACCTGAAAAAAATCATAAAAAATAAGAGACTAGATACTTCTATTTGGAATAGCTAACAAAGCAGTGAGCATGAACTAGGAGACGCGCGTTATAAGTGGAACTCTTATCACAATTCAGATTATGAATAAAGCAGATAACGACAAGTCTTCATTTGGGGTTTTGTTTATTTGTTCTCAAGTAAAAGACATGAATTTTGTTTTTCCTTGGGGACCAGAAATAACTAAATTTGAAATTTAGAAAAAGAAATCACCAGAGAGAAGCTTGTGTCCTGATTGCTTAATGTGTTGTCTTGAGAACCGGCTGGCTCTGGGCCTCACGTCTTTACTCTTGTCCATTTCTATCATCTTTTCATCATTTTAACACATCAACACCACCACCACCACCAGCATCATCTCTACCTCGGCTTCTTCAAAGATCAAAATAAGCCAAGCCCAGATCTTTTTTTCTCGTTGCTAATCTCTTTCTCGTCACAATTTAAGCTTTCTTCAATGGAACAAATACGAGATAGATAACATTGACTATAGGGAGGAAACTGAAGGAGGAAGGGAGAGAGGGAGGGGTTTTGGTGTATTAGTTAGTAAGCGAAATGCAAGGCTAAAAATAACCGAAAATATGGCGTTTGGGTTTTTTGTTTGGTTCCAAAGAAAGAGAAAATCAATCAATTTAGTAGCCAGATATGTCTCCGCTTCTCTCTATCTTGAAGAGCTGATCCTGTGTCTCTCCGAGAAGATGAAGATAAGAGATAGAGAGAAATATAGCCGAGACATAAAACAAGAAAAACCAAAAACAATAAAGAAGAAAAGCAGGAAAGTAATTCGTTTTCTCGTGTTGAGAGAATCAGGTTCTTCTTCGTGAAATAAAGCACACACAAGACACGAACAAAGAACAGAGAAAGAGAAAAAATGGGACACCAAAAGAAAGTCCCAAAGCAGAAAGAAGAAGGAGCAGAGCAACCAAAAGGCAAAGCTCTTGAAAATTTAAAGATAGTGAGTGGGTTTCACTCCAAAAGCTTCGCCGTCGTTACAATCAACACTAGCCCATCAATGCCATCAATCACTCCCAGCCCAAATTCCATTACCTTCTACACCACTCTACACACAATATCCTTCCTAGCCTCCATTTCAAAAACCATCACTCCTTTCACTCGAGCCGAAAGAAATGGGAATTGCGAGCTCTAAGTAACAACCTCTAAATTCGAAGGAAAATCGTAGTTTCGTCCTTCGGGCACACTAAAATCCTCTTCGTTAATGCTTCACTTGACAAAACGTCCTCTCTAGGACTCCCAGCATTCCTTTATACACACGCCCAGTTCTCTTGTAATTCCCAATCTCACGGTTTTGTATTCTCTACTCATCCACAGCCGTCCGATCAGTCGTCTTGGGCCACTTACACGTGTTTGCCACGTCGGCTTTGAAATGCCCCCGCCTCCTTTCCTGTCACTCCCTGACAGTCTGGAACTTTGTGATCTAAAGCTACGGGAAACCTTAATTTAGTCCTCGAAGTCTGTAACTTGTTCACGGTAGAACTCCAAACTTTAATTTTTAATTTTATCGATTTTATCTTAGGATGTCTTCGTCTTAGCCATTAACCGAACTTATCCGATTTATAGATTTATTTGCATATGATCGCTTAGTGCTTTCATTGAAATTGATGTGTCTGAAATAAGCCTCTATTAGTCTTGAATTAAAATTTATTAATAAAATAGTGGGAGGTTTTAATATGATTTAAAGCTAATTGTTTTTTAAGATAGATTAAGTTAATTCTAAGTCTTGATGAAAATATTTAAATCAAGTGTAAATTAAATAAAATCATTTAATTCTAAAAAGTAATGCTAGAGTTGTTTTTTTTTACCATGATTTTCTAGAAAACTTATAAGAAGTCTGAGAATTTGACTTCCAAATACTCGAGACTCAGAGAAAAAAACTCTCTAAGCCATCCGAGAAGAAGTCGAGTGAAAACATGGAGGGTGGAAGAGTCATGAATTTCATTCGAACTACTCTTGAAGATGTAATAGCCTGTTATTTGTAACTTGTTTGTAGTTGGGACAAAATTGACAAAGTCAAAAGATTTAGGGATCAGTAGATAATGAGGGTACCAGTTAGGGGATAAAATGCTGGTTCCTCGATCAAATAATCAACGCCCCTGATTCTTTGACAAGTGAAACTTTTGATTCACTGATCAACGGCTATTATTGAAGAGATCAAATACAGTAAACACGAGGCACTAAAGTATGCCCGTACGATCGATCCGCCTGTTTCTACTGCAGGAGAAAGAAATATACTGTACAAATCCTCTGCCTTTCTACGAATTTCAGTTACTAAAAAGAGCCTGATTTCAGTCGCTGGCTTCTGATCTGAATCACACGCAAAAGAATTTAATGGAGTGAAGCTTAAGGTGTATTCACGCGCTATGGAGAGAGCTCGTGTTCGCTGCTGAGAGAAAGAAGGCGGGGGGTTCCAGAATGAGGTAGCGCTCACGAGGGAGTAGAGGTTTTTTAGAGTCGGCGATTCATTGACGGCGATTAATTGATGTGGAGAATGGTGCTGAGTTCTGTTATGATAATTCGATTCCGTGCGTCTAGCGTGGCATCGGGTCATGAATCATGCGTGACTTCCATTTCTTTCAAGCTGGTAAGCGCTTAGCTTAAAATGACAGAAATAGCCCCAGGTGCGATCGGTAAAATAATAACAATTTAGCCGACGTCATCGTTGAAGTATAATTAACTCGATTGTTTCGGTAAAAAATCAAGTGAGATGAATGGCTAGAAATTTATTAACTAAGTTTATAACTCATATCACGTGTTTTGCGAGTTCATTAGGGTTTTTTTATTATTTAACTGATTTTTTTTATCTTCTAACATTTAATTGGTTAAGAGTCGAACTTCATGGTTTATATTTGTTTATTTTTTATAGGATATCTCGAGTCACGGATTAACTTGGTTGACTCTAATTTTTTATTTTATTATCTTTTTTCTAAAAATATTATATTTTTATTATCTTTATAAAAAATTAAATTGCAATTTCAATATTATATTTTTATTTTTTATTTGAATCATTTTTTAACCTAACAAGTTAATCATATCCCTTATACAATTAATTCTTTTTAATAGAAAATTGTTAACTTGAATATTGGCGTTACCTGGGAGACAATTAAGAGCTGCAGTAGTTGATAAAGGTGCCTAGGCACGACATAGTAGTTGCATTATGTGACAGGTTCGGTCCAATGAGACATAGCAAATAAATGGCTAGTGGCCTTTGTTTTGTTTTTGGCTTAGAATGTAAATGATATATTTCTTGTATTAATTTAAGGGGGCTAAAGCTTTCGAGGAATGTTGTAATAATTAATGCAAATTACCCTTTGATTACCACTGCTACCTGGTAGATAATATAAAGTTAAAAAGTATAAAATATACAGATCGGAAAGTCAATTCAGCCATAAAAATGTACACTTTCAAAACATGAAAATAAACAGGTAATTTGTACTGGTTCAAAGGTTACTCATTTATTTTTATTTTTTTTGACCTTTGAGCCCCGATTTCCATAAAAATAAAAGAGAGAAGGGAGGTTTCCCATAGTGGCAATGGTCCTTAATAGAGTTGTTGGTACGTGGATCGATAGCTGAGTGGTTGATAATGTAGGCCTCTTTGGTGTAAGCATGATGTACACTCTTTTTTAAAATATTTTTTGTTTTAAAATGTATTTAAATAATTATTTTTCATATTAGTATATCAAAATGATCTGATTAAAATTTTTCCAATTTTTTTTTTGAAAAATAATGCAAAACACTACTTCAAACTTGTCACCTGGCTTAGTCCGAGCACTAGAATATCAGACTCCAGGTCATTGCTGAGAGCCTCCAACTTGAAGTTTTTTTTTTCGACTTTCATCAATGCAAATAATCTGTAAATTTCCATTCTCAACAGATTGCTAGGAAACGTATCGAGAAAGAAGAAGGAGAAGCCCTTAGCAATCAATTGAAGATCTCGAGCCTGTGACCACTGATCGTATTCTCACTTTCGTTTTCATGCTGTCAATTGTTTTTTTTTATCATCAGCCTTTCTTTTCCCTGTGCAGACCCTTTTTCCGTCCTGTTTTCATGTTTGATGATGCAATAATCTTGTGATTATTTTTTAAAATATTTTTTTATTTAAAAATATATTAAAATAATATTTTTGATATTAACACATAAAAATAATCTTAAAATACCAAAAAAAATTAATTTAAGATAAAAAATAAAAATAAATTTTTTTTTTTTTTTCAAAAAAACTTTTAAATTCATTGTCAAACACCCCCTAAACCTAAATCGACGTAGCTAGTGAGGATCACGCGATATCAATCTATCATAAAATGTGATTTTTTTACTTCCTTGAAGAAAAAATCTCTTGAGAATCAACTAGCAAGCATGGCTTCAAGATTCAAGTATGGTGGTACTTTTTTAAAAGTGATATTTGTTAAGAATATATTAAAGTGATTATTTTATAAATGATTTTAAATTTTTAATATCAATACATTAAAATTACCAGAAAATAATAATAACTTTAATACTTTTTTTCATTTTTTTTAAAAATATATATAACGAAAAACATAAACATCTTTTCTTTTCTCCACTTGTCTTACAACTTGGAGGCCCAATGGACCAATATAGGGAAAGAATAAAATTGGTCCTTACATTGCCGTTTCCCATTCATACATTAACATGGTCCCCGTCGTTGCTGGGATTTTTTTTACTCGATATATAATCAGGCCCAAGAAAACTACAAACTATGTCATTGGATTTTCTTGAATCATGCTCTCCCCTTCAAGTGATCAATGTAGTTTAAAACATGCAGTGGAAATGATTTCCGTGCATAGAAAGCATCTACACCCTTTTCTTTTTCTTTTATTTTTTAAGGAAAACGACACCACCTACCTTAAATCCACAAATTTATTCAATATTTATCTTTCCGTCCTCGTTCTGGTATCTTTTTGATTGCATCCTTATTCTGGTAATTGCAGTCTCAATGAGATCAAAGCGGTAGCAGGACAGCCAGATGCTGTTCAAGGGCACTTGTGCTGGCCATGGTGAGTTGTCATGTTGCCGTAGCAGGGACACGCATCATAGTTGCCAGAAGTGCCCGGAGGAACGCAGCTGCAACGAGCACAGCAGGTACCGCATGCTCGGTGGCACAGGTTTGGCCTTGACGACAATTGGCACCTCGCAGCACAAGCCGAAGCACAGTCTACAAGAAGAGTTTAAGAAATTCATAATAAAATCTGCCGAATCAATCTCTGATTATTTTATGAAAACAGCGCCATGAATTTAATATATACCTATCTGCGGGGGTGGGTCGGTCTCCACCAAGTTCTTGATCACCTGGAACATAGAACAATGTTTGGAGTGAATGGAGATGAAGAAATCAAACTGGAGGTAACAGACAGTATGTTTCATATGCTTAGACATGGCATTCAAAATGCTTAATTACCATATCAGATACAGCAAGGTTGAAAAAGATTGCTACAAGGAGGACAGCAGCTAGAGTCTTGAAGATGGCCATTGCTTTAAGACACAACTTTAAGGTTACCTTCTACTTCTAAGAGTTGCTGTACAGGTTAGAATGAATAATGGGGTGTATTTATAGGAAAGAATTGCAAGAAGGAAGACGGTAATAATGGGGTGGTTGGATTCTCGTCGAAGTAAAAATGTTGGCTCGATTAGTACTATTTAAAAATTATTTTTGACATTAACACACTAAATTCACTAAAAAATATATTTTTTTAAAAAAATATTTTTAAAACATAAAGCAAAACACCGTTTTAATTTTATTGATGTGAAGAGAATCATATGTTCGACAATCATGACTTTCTATTTGATTACTTTTAACGATTGATTGAAGGTCTGATTCGAGCAAGTGTTAATATTTGGAGTACACTCTGTATGTTTTTTTAAATATCAAATTGATAAAATTTAGATTTTTTATAATTTAAATTCTTGTATAAAAAATTAAAAAAATCTATAAAAAAATATATCATTGATTTAATAATATTTAAAAAAATAATACATTTTACCACGTTACCAAGCGTGCATTTAGTGAACTACTCCTATGATAAATGTCAATGCCTCTATGAAGTTTATAGGATTCGTTCTGGTCACTGTTAACGGCTGCTTAAAGCATACGGGCTGAGCAAAAACGCAAGAAACATCTCTCGGACAGTAAAAGAGAGCATCATAAGTATCCTTTACCTTAGAGAAACCTCCACGCATGACAATGGCTTTAAGGAAACTAATTAAGGAATGATATATGAAGTGTATAGCCTCTAAAATCGATCGATGGTAATCAATATTTATGTAATATTCCGCGCCCAGAACAGCACCACGAGAATGAGATTGTGCCTTTATAATTCGGTGATTGGAATGGGTTAAAGAAAGAAAGTATATAGGTTTGGAGAGCACGCATCTCTGATGAAACCCTAAAGGAAGCCTACTCCTTGAACCCTTTTATCTAATCTGATTCGATATTTAGCCCAAACGCTCGGTGCTGGACCTGCATTATAATTGGTGGGTAAATAACATGCTCCTCGATGACATGGGCTTAGGCTATCAGCAATCGCTACCCGGCCATCATAAAAATTAGGCAGGAAATCCCGAAAGTCAGACGAAGACGGGTAATTACATTGTACAGTTTCTTTTAACTTATTTTTTACATAAGAAATATTAAATCAATTACTGTAATATGTTACTATTATAGATATAATAATGCTTATTTATAAAATTAGCTGATTAGCTTCAGATTTTAGAGGAAGAATGCTTATTTATAGCAAGGGAGTGAGGCGCGGTGATGAATAGGTGGTGGCCGCTAGCTGCAGCCGCAAGAGGCAAGAGCTGCGCGTTCTCGAGGGTTGTACGTGTTAGGTAGGGAACGAAAGGCGGCGGAATGCTAGTTGTTGTCGTGATTTGTCAAGAATGACAAGATATATATGGGGAAAGCGCAAGCATCAAGGATACATGTCGTCTGTGCTTCATCGAACGACAATATTTAAACATCTCCTCCTTGAAACATAGTTGTCGGATTTGTACCTTGTTCCAAACTAGTTTAGAATTATGATAGTTTGATTGATAAGTCAATATGTGATTTATCGAATAAACTTAAGTCAATTATTTTATTAAAAATAATATCATTTTAATTAATTTATTTATTAAGTTAACTTGATTAAGTTTAATATGATGAATTTAGCAAAGTAAATATCCAAAACAATTTGAAATTAAACTCAATTTCGATTAAATTTAAATCAACCTACTAAACCAAATTAAATTTCACAACTAAAAAAATGCATATATATGTCTTCAAAGATAATCTTTATTTCAATTAAAAATATATTAAAACACCTTTTTTTTATTTTTAACATTAAAACTTTAAAATATTAAAAAAAACATTAATTTAATATTTTCTATAATAAAAAACAATTTAAAAATCAATGTTAACCATAGAAACAAATAATCGTTTACTCTTTTTGGTTAGGGGTGTTTGAAAGAATTTCTGAAAATAAAATTTTATTTTTGTTTTAAATTAATTAATTTCATATTATTATGATGCATTTATATTTTAAGATAATAATAACAAAAATTACAAAACAACTCTACTATAATCACAAATATTTTTTTAAAATTACATTTCAAAAACAAGTACAATTTTTACATAATAGCAACCTGATTTTCAGCTTTACATAAAGGAACAGCATATTTCCTTGTATCTCTTTAAGCTCTTTTTATTTATATACCATAATCCACCATAAATGTGTAATATAAACTCATGAGATGCTCGAGATTTGCTTCAAGGACACTTGCGTCGGCCGCCATGGGTAGTCAAGCTGGCGTAGCAGGGGCAAGCATCGTAATTACCGGCTGTTCCGGGAGGAACACAGCTGCATCTTGAACAGCAGGTCCCACATGCTCTATTGCACAGGCGAGGCCTAGATGATAACTGGCACCTCGCCTTGCAAGCGCCACCACAATCTGATCAGAAACGAAATCAGACGAGCATCATTAAGCATGAACGTTTTTTTTCCCTCTCAGATTTATCCCCCAATTATCAAAATGTTCATAATTGCTTGTTTTAAAAAATAATTGCTATTAAACCAGGGTTTTTTTTTTAAAAAAATAATTTCACGGGGAATACAATTGACAGAGATCATATTTAATCATTTAATTTGACCAGTTAGTTATATTACGACGACTGAAATTACCAATTTTCTCAGGAGGAGAACTCGCAACCAGATTGGAGCTCACCTGCATCGATACCAAGCAACATATATTATTTAGTTAAATGATATATAGCAGGACTTCACGTAGATGAGAACCGATTTAAAAATTGAAGGGAAAAAAACAAAGAGAAAAGAAAAGATAATTTGAAGAGAAACGGTACCGTATCACGATCAGCCTCGGCAAGTTGGAGAACAAGAAGAGAGAAGAAAAGAAAAGCGATCAGAAACTTGGTGATCATCATCGTCATTGCTCTGTCTCAGATTGAAACCTTAAACCTTGGCGTGCAGACCAAAGAGAAAGGGCCTTGGTATTTATAGCCAAATGTCGGTAGTAATGAATGAGGTAGGTTTATGGAAGTACCAAATATTTTCGAAGTATTATTCCTATTTTACGCAGGGAAAAAAAGGTGGTATACAAGTATATGATCACTATTGAGTTATTAGCATCTGATTTTAATTAAATAGAATTAGACAGTGAGATTTAAACTCGTGATCATTAAATTAATATAATTTTAATACTATATTAAAAAATTATCTTATCTAAAAATTTAAACTATCAAGTAAAGTACTAGAATATAATTTATTTTATTCTTTATTTAACGTATGAGCCCTCGGAATCATCTGGGGTGAGCGTCTTACTATCTGTGTATGCTCCTTTTGCCTTCTCCAATTATTGTACTCGGAGATGGGGCACATCTTTCAGCTTCGAAAAAGGTGAAAAGGAAATCAAAGCTCGGATGAAGATTGAGAATGGGTGAAAGACTAAAACAAGGGTAATGGAACAAGGAAAATAAATGAGACGTTCGTTTTTAATGTGATTTTGTGATATATTTGTGATACAATTATTTATTTTCTGAATATGCCACAAGATAACTGACAGGCTAACAGCTGTAGGATTGAATAGACAAAGATTTGGAAGTCCATCCATTTATTTTTAATGTGGTTTTAGAATTCTATTTTTATATTGTAAGATTATGATTCTATAAATATTGAATATTGATAATTTTTTTACCACGATGAAAAACAATATATAAAACCGTTAAATAAACATTAAAATCGTTCTAATTAATAGAACTTAAACTAAATAAGATTTAAAGAAAAGAATATGAAAATAACTAAGAAAAAAATAACCATGAAACATTCTTTAAAATCAATTTGAATATGATTATAAATAAAAGTTATATTTGTTTTTATCTCAAAATTGTTTGATTTGGCTATATTTTCTATGAAACAAAAATCATTCTTGGCCTAGCGAAGAAAAAGATTAGTTCTTTTCTTCTGCATTAGAGTTCGAGCTTCACTATATATGTTTGTTATCCCGTGATGTCTTACATGTTCAATGGGCTAATAAGATATTCAATGAGACCGAGAATTAATTGTGATACACGTAAACTGACCAGGACACCTAGATTATAAAAAAAAAATCACATAATGAGCCGTGGTCTTGTGCCGAACTCCCAGCTCTTTTGCAACGTCTAATTTTCTGGGCGCCAAGCAAAAATCTGTGTACCTGAAAGAAAAGCTGTCCCGTACTGAATTTTCTGGGCCCAATCTTGGTCAACCCCACTCGTTCTGCCGATTCTATTTATGAAGAAAAATAGAAAGAAATGACAGGCAGCTATCACCTATGTACTTGAAAGCTTCTTTATGAACCTCAATGACTCCTCCAGCTGTTCGAGATCATGGAACACAGTTGTCCTATGTTAATGCACATTTTTTTCCTAAAAATATAAAATAGCACGCTAAACGTTAAAAAAAAAGTCCGAATAACACAATTTATAAAATTGGGATATCTGGGGCATGTCAATATGAAGATGTTCCTGATTTCCGTTGTTCAGACTATGGGTATACTTCATCTCCCACTTAAACATCAATGGTCTCACTGGAATTTCATGAGATGATCAAGTTACATTGCACAAACTAGGTAATACAAGTGATGATTGCATGTCGTAACTAGACGGGGTAAGAATGATTATCATAACTGGTTAAGCCGACATGCAGTTTATGTATTAGAGTGGGCTGCAGATATAAATGAAAGTGATTATAAATAAAAAGTATATAATTTGGTGCGTGAATATCACAAATCGAGTCATTAATTTCTATCGCAAACATGCCCAGTAAATATAAAATTTTATAAATAATCAAGTCTTTTCATAATTAATATTTGTTAAATGTTGGGTTTGATGTATTGATCTCTTAACCTAATATTAGCTTTTTATTAATACTAAGTTGACTTTATACTATGAGGGGGTTGCGATGCTGCATCTTATCTTGAAGCGCAACATTTCAATAATCTTGTATTTCTAAACCGCAACATTCAAGCTTTGCTATTTTACCAAAACCTTTTTTATTTATCCTATATTAATTTGCTATTTATTGGTAATTCGTATGCTAACTGGGTTTACCATTCATGCACCCAGTGCCAGCAGACACGAATTGCATTAAATTGGTAGGAGCCTCGAGTACTTGTGTTGTTTTTCTTCAATATAGCAACGGTCCACCCTGGGAATTAATTAGATAGTAGAGGTGCTTTAATGATTGCTCCTATGCAAGTGTGTGGGGATTAAGGTTGAGTTTGGATAATACTTTTTTTTTATTTTTAAAAGAAAAGCATGCCTCGTAAGGATCGCTTATTTATTGAGAGATGAAATAAAATATGCAAAAATCTCACTTTCTCATTTTTTATGCGTCATCAAATCAGCTTCGCAATCACATCTCAACCGGACAATCATGCATGTCTTTTTTTTTTTAAATAATAATTAATCAGAGTTTATCTCATCAAGTTATATGCTACGGCAGTGACTATTCGAAACATTTACTATTTGCAACCAATTTTAATTTCTCGATTGTGATTGTTATATTATAAATGATAAGAGCAAGTGAATGGCCGCCAAATTTAAAGCACTATTGCTTGGTTTTGATAGATCATATCTTTTTTCCTCGGACTTTGACTACAAGTGAATGGCCGCCATTCAAAGGATTAAGAAAAATGATTCCAGGACCGCAAAGGGTCGTGGCCCAGTGGCGCGCCCTCTCACTTTCGAACTCAGGTTCGAGTCCAGTGAGAGTGGGGTGAGAGGTACTTTTCTCATTTCCCTGGGTCCTTTCTTGCGTGGTACGCCTGTCATCCCTGCGGTGCCTTACATTCTCATTTGAGCTTGCAGGGTGTTCAAGTGAGCCCGAGGAATAGTCGAAGTACGCGTAAGCTGGCCCGGACACCCCGGCCAAAAAATAAAAAAAAAATGATTCCAGGATGCATTCGTCTGCATGTAAAAATAATTAAAATATTAGGGGTTAACATGGTTCTACGGGAGTATTTGGGAAAAATTTTCGAAAATATTTTTGAAAAAAATTGAAATTTTTTTATTTTTATTTATAAGTTTAAATTAATAAAATTTGATGTTTTTAGATTATTTTGATGTGCTGATATCAAAAATGATTTTAAAAAAATTTAATATATTTTTAAAAGAAAAGCACTTTTAAAAACAACCGCAATCACACTCCCAAACAGACACTATATAAATAGTATAATACCTACCAGCTTTTTTATCATTTTTTTATTTTAACCCTTCAACTTTAATTTTTTTAAATAACATAATTGGATGGGGTTAAATTTAAAACTATGATAGAAAAATCAAATTAAAAAAAAACTTAAATGCAAAACAAAGATAAAATACATGGCTAATTTCAAATTTGCAAAAATTCATGCTTTCAACTTTATTTTTTTATAATTTGATTATTTTATGACATGATTTGATGAGATTAAAATTTTTAATTATGTTAGAAAAATAAAATTAAAAAAAATAACTTACATATAAAACATGTAAAACAAAGAGAAAAGGTGATGTATCTAAGGCCCCGTTTGTTTGCTGGAAAGTGGTTTCCTGGAAAGTGAATCCTGTAAAGTGAATTCCTGGAAAGTGGTTTCCTGGAAAAGTGAATTCCTGGAAAGTGATGAATCCTGTAAAGTGAATTCCTGGAAGGTGGTTTCCTGGAAAGTGAATTCCTGAAAAGTGAATTCCGATGTTTGGCAGTGTTATGGAAAATGAACTGTGTTTGTTTGTGTTATGGAAAAGGAATTGGAAAATAATTTATTAATAAATTAATTTTTTTTTCAAGATTATCTAATATATATAAAATATTTAATATAAAATATTTTAATCACTTAAAATAAAAAAATGAAATCTAAAAAGTATAATGATGAATTTTTTTATTATATCCTATATTCATACATAGCTTATTTTATAAAATATAACAATATATGTCATATCATATTATAGAGAAATAAGCTTGTGAAATATTTTTTAAGTAAAACTTATTATTAATATATATTTTTTCCAATTTTAAAAACTTAAAATAAGTTTTTTTTAATTTTAAATCAAAATCTCAATGCAAAATTTTAATTTAGGTGATTAAAAAAAATAGAATTTTTAAGATTTAAATTATTAGTTTTTGTGTTTTTTAATTGTTAATATCAGAATTATTATTTTTTTTTATAAAAAATAATACTTTAACATGTTTCTATTTTTTTATAAAAAAAAACAATAACTAGCTAGCTCACGGAAAGTGTATTCCGGATTTTAAAAGAGGAGTACACTTTCCGGATTTAAGCCTTAGGTTTTCCTTGGCTGGAAACAACTTTCCTGGAAAGTTGTTTCCAGCAAACAAACACAAAAAGAGGAGTACACTTTCCTGTGTTTGTTTGCTGGAAACAACTTTCCAGGAAAGTTGTTTCCAGCAAACAAACACCGGAAAGCAAGGAAAGTGAATTCCGGGAATTCACTTTCCTTGAAACAAACAAGGCCTAAGGGTACATTCTGATAGCAAAGATTAAAGAGGCCGACGTGGGTTCATGAAAGTACCACCACATGCCGTCTCGCTACGAAATGGGCCCAAACGATTTTTCCTTTCTCGGTGATGTCCTGAGGAAGTCTACTATTTGGAGCTTTAAATTTAACTCGGCGCAGGGTCAACTTACACGTACTTAAATTAATTTTATAAATTAATATTATTTTTTTAAATCATTAAAATAATAATACTTTTTAATTCTTTTAATATAAGCATATTAAATCGATCTAAAAATTATAAAAAAATTAATTTGTAACAATTTTTCTTAAAGAAACTTTTCACAGTAAAATAAACAAGCTCTTCGAGAGTGTGTTTCTTTTCGTGTTCAAAAAATGTTTTTTATTTTAAATTATTTTTCTATATAATTTTGGATTGTTTTGATATAATGATTTCGAAAATATTTTTTATTAAAAAATATTATTTTGATATATTTATAAATAAAAAATATTTTGAAAAGCAATAATATCAAACACTATTTTAATTCAAATGAGATTTTTGATAATTTAATTTTTTTGTTATATTTGATTCGATCAACTCTAATAATTGATAAAAATACTAATTTAAAAATTTGCGAGTTCATCCAATGCCTAGAATGATTCTCTATTCTAATTATAAACTAGAGCAACTATCACCTGTGCGATTTAGGATTATAGTAGTTCTTACGATTGTAGCTAGAAAAAGTAGATCCATTAAAAAAATATAAATTATATTTGTTAAGAAACTATCTCATCTAACAGCTTAAGCTCTTAGCTGAGGTCTCAGAATATGTTATATTATTCTCTAACACACATCCTCAAGTGAAAGCCCTTTGAGCTTGAAACTTGCACAGACTTATATAATCTTGTGCTTGATTTTTATCAAATAGAATAGGAGTGGTAAGATTCGAACTCGTGACAGCTGAGTCAACAAGACTCTGATACCATGTCAAGAAACCATCTCACCTAAGAGCTTAAGTTGTTAAGTGATGCACCAGAATATGTCATATTATTCTCTAACAATATGTTTTTTGTAATTATATTCTTAAGATATAATTTTTGGGTGAGATTCAATGATTCATGCAAGATTATACAAAATTATAGTCTTGATATATAACTAAACACTTTCAATATTGTAATTGAAGCAGAATATAATTTTAATCACACAATAATTAATATTTTAAAAAATAATTTACATAAAGTTATAATGTACATCGATAATAAACTAAATATTTTTGAAGTTATAATTAAATATAATATAATTTTAATCATAACTTATCACGTTAGAGCTTTCTAGAGCTTCCTGGGAAGCTCCAAAAATCGTCTTCGACAGCTGTATGGGATCGCCCCACAGTTGTTCCATGTTCATGCACCCAGTGCAAGCACGCACGCACGAAGTACATTGATTTAGCAGGATTGTCCAAAAAATCATGTCACGAGCATTTGTTTTTGTTTTTCAAGATAGTAAAGGTCCCACTGAAGGCCTTTGATATTTTGTTCGGAGAAGTAATATTGGATAGAGATCGGAGGTACTTTCCGAGAATGCTTGTCCATGCATGGTAAAAGATAAGCACTGGCACTACGATCGATCCTATCCTTATTCTTCCATATGTGCCTGTAGTAAAAAAAAGAAAAAAAAACGGGAAGGCAAATCGGCAAATTAATAGTGCAAATAAAAGTATTTTACTATTCACAATATAATTACTGTTTTGTCATTCTAAAAAATCAATGGTGTTGTTACTGAGGCCAATTTTTTTTTCTTTTTTTATCTAATCTATTGTTTTATATTTAATTAGGTTGAAATTTAGTTTCAAATAGAAAAATATTTATTTTTTGTTATTAATTTTTTATTTATTTTCTATCGTTAACTTTTCCAAAACACTCAAGATATTTAAATATCATTTTTTTATGAAAAAACAAATATGGAATTGGGACGTGAAGCGGCCATGTCAGTATAAACTCTAATGAAATCTTGAGCTTGGAATAAATAAGAAGTCATGTAAAAGAAGTTTTTTACATGTTAATTTTCTATTTTTAAATTAAATTATTTTTAGATCTATCAAAGTTATGATAGTTAAACTTACAACTCGTATACATCTCAAGATGTTGGACAAATTATTAAAAAAAACCAGTAGTTTCATTATTATTATTTTTATCAAATTAACTGGATATGTATTACCTAATTTAATTTTAAATTCATGTAAACATGAAATTGAATAAGAATATTTTCAAATTAAACTGTAAAATCAAATTTAATAAAAATATCAAATATTTTCTTACAGCCTAAATATTTTTTATTACATTTAAAATTCTCTGACCCGACACAGAAGCGAGGTCCTGAAAAAACTACCGAACTTTATTTGAAGAAAGATAAATTAAAAAAGTGAGATGAAAAATATCCATATAATTTTTAATTGGTTCATTTATAGGTCTCTCCTATATTTGAGTTTCTTCCTCTATTTGAGCTTTGCTACTATAGATGAATGACCATTCAAAGTGATTCAAGGACGCACTTGTCCCGCACAGACAACAAAGAAAACAAAATGAATAAATTGTTTTTTAAAATATAAATTAAGAGTGAAATCTAATATACTTTTCTTTGAGCAATAAGTTATTTTTTTATTTTCTTAAATAATTGAATATACAGTGTACTTTTTTAAATATCCTCTTTAGCATAAACTTATGACTTTACTGCTCTAACCAACAAGCAAAGTTTTTTATTAAAAAAAAAAATTGATAAATATTTATCACCCCAAGATTTAAAGGTTCCTGATCGTTAGGTTAAGAGTATTATTTCTTTGTTTTGAGAATCTGGTTGGTCCATCAATTGGTGATCATGATTTGGATTCAAGTTTTGCGCACATAAAGAAAGAAAACAAAACAGAACCCATGATTTTCTTTTTCAAAATAAAATTCCACGTGCAATTACAATTTATCACAAGTAGTTCAAAATATACAATACAAATAAAAAGAAAAAGAAAGCACAGCTTTATATCTATTATTCAAACTCCGATGATTATTCTTGCTGCATAACTTTTAATCGCAGGCCAAAGCTGGTTTTAAGGACACTTGCGCCTGCCACCTCGAGTGGTCATGGTGGCATAGCAAGGGCAGGTATCGAGGTTGCCGGAAGTGCCTTGGGGGACACAGTTGCATCGTGTACAGCAAGTCCCGCAAGCCCTCTTGCAAAGACGTGGCCTGGAGGATAAGGAGCACCTAACATTGCAAGCGCCGCCACAATCTGCGTATAGATGAACGGATAATTTTATAATTAATTTGATTATAAACCAATGAAATAGTTGTCATTTGACCATCTGATGACACTGCGGGGAGGGTGAGTAAATTACGCACCGATATTTTTCCCAGGAGTATAGCCTGTAGCTTGATTCGAGTTCACCTGCATCAGAGCCATCAAACGCCATTTTATTTTGTATAGTTTGGAGGGTTCGACCTCAGAAACAATGATAAAGAAATCGACATGAAAACACTCGATCTAAAGGAGGAAATAAGAGAAACAATACTCAAACCTTTTGATCGGCTTCAACAAGGTGGAACACAAGGAGAGATGCGACAAGTGAAACAATAAAAAGCTTCGAAATGGCCATTGCCAGAGCTTCTAATCTTGTTCGGAATTGAATTGGACTCTGTTTTGTTTGATTGCATGAAATGGGAGAAAGGGCGTCACTATTTATAGCCAGGGTGTGAGCATAGAACCAGAGAGTAGGTGCGTGGAAGGATGGGACATCCTGCTGGCATGCATATAGGAAACCAAGAGTTGGTCTACCACAAATTATATTACTTGTTAGGACTCGGGGATGAGATATATCTGGAGCAGTTGTTTTATTTATTTATTTTTTCATAAAAAACCCCATAATCATCCCTATTTACCTACACCACCAAGTAAGCTTATATATATATATATATATATGTGTGTGTGTGTGTGTGTGTATCCGAGACAAATAATAAATTTAATCAATCAATTAATTATGAAACATGCTTTTTATAGTCCAAAATAGCTCTCATAAAGCTGTAGGAAATCCATTCTACCATAAATATTGTGTTTTTCGTATAGTGGTGTCAGTTGTTTTTATAAAAATAAATTTTAGTTAAAATATTATTTGTATATTCTTTTATTTTAAAATTAACATATAAAAATATTCATAATATCTAGAAAGTAATATTAATTTGGTTATTTTATAGACAATAAAAAACAGTTTAAAAATCGCTAGGTTTGACCATTACAGACACTAAATTCATTGGATTTCGCAAACTGTTATTAACTTGTTTTATTCGAAGAATAAAGTTTCATATCAAGCACAAGATGGCTTTGCCAGAACGTAAAGAGTGATGGGCCCCATATCACCAGCACAGGAGGGTTAAGCTGGACTCATTTTGACTCCAAACTAACTATTAATTAAGCTTGTTTTGAGACTCCATTATGCGAGGGAGTCAACCGAAGGCCGTCGATCACATAAAGACAAGACTTATTTCCACATCTATCATCCACAGCTGCACCAATCATCGCAGTGCCACAGGATAGAGTTTATCTGCCGACACATTGGCATTCAAACTTGGTTGCCTCACCGAAACTTCTTTCCCAGCATGGTATGCCCGAGCCGTTCACTTTGCTAAAATTTTATGAGTTTATTTTTTCAAAAATAGAATATATGAATTTTTTTTTTGCAAATACGTCTTCAAAAAATTTAAAAAATTTAATAAACTTTAAATAGTTGATTGCAGCAGCACAACTTAAAAAAAAAAGCTATTGAAAGTAATCATAATCTTCAAAAATAAAATAAAAAAACAATTATGAAAGTTGCTTCAATGTTTTGTTCATAATTTTTGCACAGATATATAAATAGATGTTAAGTTACCAAGTGAATGTTCGGTGTCGTGGTTGATAAGTGATTTTTAAAAATATTTTATATTTGAAAATATATTAAAATAATTTATTTTTATTTTCTTGGAAAAACTTTAATAGTATCACTTCAAAACTATAAAACAAATATTAAAAACATTGATCTAAATTTTTTTAAAACATACAAACACAAATTTAAACATTAAATTAATAACACAAACAGTTTCTGATTACTCTGCGGCCAGGCAATCCCCCCTGTTTTTCTAGTACCAAACCCTGCAACTAATACGCGAACTGGTTAGGTACTTTTTTTGATCGATAGCTAGCTACTTTTGTCGAATATGGAGCAAATAATTGACGATAATTATTATTATTTCTTTGTGGAGTTTGTGACTGTTCAGTAGTTTAATCGATATCGATTGTTTTTTTTGTTTAGAAATATATTAAAATAATTTATTTTTATTATTTAAAAATTATTTTTGAGAAAACAATTTAAAAAAAATATTTTTTTTTTCAAAAAATGAATTGCCAAACCAGACCTTACTCGGCTAGAAAAATATAAAAAGTTCAAAGATTAATTAATCGAGTGGCCCAAAATTCTTACACGAGAAGAAGAGAACTGGGGAGCCCCATGCATCCCTTAAATTATTTTATAGAAATGGAAGGATTCTTTTTCTTACAACAATTTTCTCATGACGAAAAAGTTAGTCTTAAAATAGATCCAAGGGCATGTGTGCTCAAAATTTAGAAAAAAAATTACTTCAAGAACTGTTAAGAAACCCGTCAAGTTTGGCGTTAAAGTCTCAAATAAATAAATAAAGTAGCTTTACAAAGAATTTCTTCTTCTTTTTTAATCAAAGCTAAAGTAGACTTTTTGTAAAAGGGTTCTTTTTTATATATGAAAAAAAGGGATAAAAGATATTCTATAAGGAAAGATAAATAAATAAAATGCTACTGACAAATAGGAGGAATCACTGCCATCACATAGCAGCTGTGACCACAATTATAAAACGTATGTTTGTCGCCACAGTTGAATCATTGTTTTGCTAAATTTTATTTAGTTTTTCTTAATATATTATTGATAAAAATAATTTTTTAAAAAGTATTATTACTTTTTTAATATATTTTGAAATTAAAAATATTTGGCATTGTGTTATAATAATATTTTTGAAAAAAATTAAAAAAAGATTTTTTTATTTTTTATTTTAAATTAAAAAAATTGTGTTTTTAATTATTTTTATATATTAATATCAAAAATATTTTTTTTATTTAAAAAAACATCATTTAAGCCACTCAAGCTTAAATGATAAGAAGAAAAAACCCAGAAAACTTAAAAGGAAATTTTGCCTACACAATTCAGTTTTTCATAAAATTCGGTTTGGGTTTGGCTGTGAAAAAACAAACCGAATAAACCATAAACCAGGGAGTAATCCATCAAGAGAAATTAATTCCGTTCGTGAAAATATTTCTATTTAACTATTAAGCTATCAAAATGCCAGCATAAAATGCGACACAGTTTTACAGTCCACCTACCACTATAACTCAAATGCCTGCAAAAGATAGAACAAGCGTTCACACACTGTATGGATGGCCCAAAAGCAACCAAAGCTAGCATTCTCCCATTATTGTTCATCTCAGCAAGGCAGAGTAGCTTACACTACTCCTGCGGGGAGCCTTAGAACAAGTTGTCCACCAAGAACACTGCAAATAACCAAGCATGTGTTAGATGGATGGTAAAGAACGTAATTTATATTTTCCAAAATGAATGGCAATCACCCACCTCTTGACGTAGTAGTAGCAAAAATCAGCAAGAATGAAAGTCTGCACAATTTCTGAAAGTAGGACCATAAATGGCCACAATCCATAGCCCATTGCTGTCAACAAGTGTCCTCCAGTGTCCAGTACCTGTATATAGATATGAAATGCATCCTCAGATTTTCACGGCTACTTAACTGATTCATGCTAAGCCATCTTCCCCTATGATTTGGCACAACTTCAAGCACTAAACACAGCAGAGTAACAGAGAATTTAACATGAAACTTCATGAGACATTTATTTAAGTGTTCTTCTACACGTGAGGTGTACACACAATGCCTAGAGCGTGTCCATGTGGGTAGGGATGGACAAGCAGAAACTTGATGTGTATTTGTGCCTAAAGATACAGGAGGGTGGGTATCATTACACCCAAAACACTGTACATGGTCATCCTTGCATCACAAAAAATGAAATGTATGGGGAAATAGGTACTTCTTTAGGCAGTTATATCAATGCAATGATCAATCTTGTGGACAAAACATTACTCTGTATTAAAGTTCTTTGCCTAGTGTTGGGCGGGTGTGCTACGGCGACAAATGCCTGATGGTCATCGGTGAAGCCAAGATGGATAACTACTAAGAATAATTCATAATAAAATGACCATGCAATTTTCCAATAACAGAACCAAGTTATATCCCAAAATGTATAAGCTGCATTGTCAAACCTGCAGGACCCAATGTGCACAACCCAAAAACCTGGCAACTCCAAGTGCAAATACATAATGTGCGGTGAAGGGTTCAATGATCTGAAATAATAAAGAAAAAGATGAGCAGGAACAGTCCTGTAAAGATCATGTACACATTAAAAGAAACAACCCAATAATAGCCCTTATTTGGGCATTGATTAAGAAAGTTCGTAGGCGCGCATGTTATTCTCAGCCATACCTTTGTGTTTTGCATTACTTGCAGCTGAGGCAGCACTGAAATGGATTCAAGGTAAACACAAAAGGCCCAGCAAATCCTATTGACTATGTGGTGATGTGTTCTTGGATGAATAAACAAAGCTAGCACAGCACATGGTATCACCTGTTAGAAAGGAGAGAAGGCACATAGTTCATTAAGAGAAAGCAACAAAGTGCACACCGAGACAACAACAAAAAAAACTCGTGATTAAACTACATTGGAGCAACTAGTTAAAAATAATAATAATATTAAACTGCTTTTTTTTGTTGGTTTAAAACTCACAAGGCTAAGTATGAATCTTCCAAATTGATGATATCACCAGTCTGAAATAAATATTGCACATAGAGCTGGCCCACCATTTCAATAGGCACATAAGAAGATGGTTAGTTTAAACTCTTAGCATGGTCAAGGATGTTTAGACTTACAGGATGAGCTAGGTGAACGGAGACCCATGGAAAAATTGCAGTTAAACTTACATTCTAAAACAGGCACACTATGAGGTCTCAGATCAGGATTGTTTTTGGTTAAACTCATTCTAAGTATGGTGAGCCATAGTAATTTATAATCTTCTTAACGGCATAGTAAATTCAAGTATATTTAACTTACTGGACTGGATTAGCTAACTGATCAAGTACCTATGGAAACATTGCAGTTTAACTTGCATCCAAGAATATAATCTTTAAATCCCGTGAAATTTCCCAGAAAGTAAAATAAAATCCTGCTTATGGATTATTTCAGTTCAACAAAAGCATTCGACTCACCAGATAGTAAATTGCAAAGTTATCTTTGTCTTCCATGTAACTTGACCTCAGGTTAAAACGGATCGTATAGATTACCCAAAGGGTTGTCAGCAACGTGGCTGAATCAAGTAGAGTGTGTATGTCATACTCCATGACAAAACTGCAATAGAGCCTAACAGCTAAAAATATAGCTGTTAGCTCCTGTGATTTCAATGAAAGTCCTGCAAAGAACTAAAATTAGAGAAGACCAGGATAAAGATAAAGACAAAACATAAATTCTTGATTGCCCTGTTCAATAAAAGTAGAGCATCTACCAAGCAATTATCTATACATGATACGATGAAAATTAATCTTTTGCTTTCTTCAATAAAAGCTATTTATCCAAAATTAGCAAATTAGACCTTCACCCCTCGACACAAATTCTTGACACTCCATCCTTCCCAAGATGAAAAGATAAATCACTATATACAGAAAAACAAGAAGAAAACCTCGCCAAGCCACAATGCAAGATTGGCATAAATGATAAACCCCATGACTGCTGCACCAGAACCCTATCATTTCTTAAGCGAATTTTGACTCAGTTTTCACGGTCTAAGATTTTCAGCTTGAAATGTTTAGCAAAAGCCCTTTTCCTCTCTCACACTTATTTAATCAAAAGACTCAATGATCCTCTTCAATGGTTAAACAGAAATAGCCCCAATAAACCAAACCTTCTACACTTTACAGCCACGAATAAAACGAAAATGATCATACAAAAAACCCAATTACATTTTACCTACAATAGCTTAAAAAATCAATGAGCACAATAAATCAAGAAACAAAAACCCTGAAGTTTAGCTAACCATAAAGTTTCAGAGAGATGTTTCATATTTATTACCAGCGCAAGTCTTCTCCTTCATGAGCTTGTAAATAAGAACAGAGATTCCAATAGAATGAACAACCTCAGCAGCAACAAAGAGGTTATCATGATCATGAACAACCATTCTAAGAAAAAACAAAGCCGCCAGCCCTGAAACCACCGCTAAAAAAACCTTCATCTTGGGTGGTTGCCTCCTTAACCATCTCGCCACCGCCTGTATCGGCCTCTTCGTTGCCTTCATTCTATTCTTCTCCTCCTCTTGCTAAGACTCCTCTCCCTTTCCCTCTGCTTCTCACTCTGCGCTTCTAATTTCGATGAGTATCAGTCACGGAACAGCGAGGTGATAATTGTAAAATGCATGTGTTGTTGATGCTGATGCTGATGCTGTAATAAATATTAGATCCGTGGAGTGATGATGCCTGGTGAAGAGGTACACAAGTGAAGTAGAGAAGAAAGTCTTTCATTAATGTGATTTTAACACGTGGAGTGGTGGTGAGTTTGGTAAGAAGTAGAAATTGAATGTCGTCCTCCTTGTGTTTTTTTATTGTTTTGAGAAAGAAATATATTAAAATAAAAAAAACATAGATAAAATATAAATATTTCTTTCATTTAAAAAGAAAAATACAAAGTTAAATAACCTTAGATCATTAAAATAATAATTTTATATCGTTTATATCAATGTGTAGTTTTATAGCAGTGATGAAAAAGATGTCATGTGAGGTTTCATGTATCACTTGACTTTTGAATTTAACCATGCGAATATTTTTCAAGTAATTTGTTTTAATTTCTTAATAAAAATATTGAAGTTGTGTATTTGATGTCGACTCCAGTTCAAACAACACAGAAGATTACCAAATAATTTAATGATGTTACTCACGGCGCACGACATTATTATTATTATTATTATTATTATTATTATTATTATTATTATTATTACACAGTTTAATGCACACAACCTTATAACACGGTATAAAAGTCACATCACAGTATAACAAGGACCAAACAAGCTCCTGTCTTCAAAAACAATGGTTATCTGTCAATAGGGTATATAGGGTATTGGTCTGGTGGTCAAGAAATGCTTCTCCTTTTCTCTCATCCCAGGTTCAAGCTTTGTCAGGCACGCCTGTCACCCCCGCGGTGCCTTACATGCTCATTAGATTTGCAGGATGTTCAGTAGGCCAGAGGATTTAGTTGTGGAGCGCGCAAGCTGGCCCGGACATCCCGGTTATATATAAAAAAAAAAACAATGGGTTATCTTTATTTAAAAAAAAAGAAGGGGGGATGAGGGGTTAGTGTCTGACTGATAATAAACTAATGAGGTGAGATGATGTTTTTATTTTTAATAAAAAGCAGTCTAACTAATGATGCATATTTTATACTAATATATAGTTTTTTTATACTAGTGACTGAAAAAAAAATATAATACGAGGTGTTGATCCTCTGTCTCCCTCTATACTTACATTGATCTTGATTTTTTTTTATCTTAATCATGAGATTATTTCTCATATATTCCCATGTAATTTAATTTAATTTTTCAGTGGAAGTTTTAAAATAATGTATTTAATATCAATTTAATTCGAACAGCTCAACAATAGATTGCTGGTTCGGCTCACAACACAATTCACTATTTCAATATCATACAAGATACTTGTTTCCTCTTTAGGATTACAGTAATAATTTTAGTTTCTGTGTTTTTTTAACGTATTTTTATTTTTTATATATAATTTTAATGTATCAGTATTAAAAATAAAAATAATATTTTAAAATTTTATTTTCGGTAAGGTGAGATGGTTGGTCTAATTTTTTTGCATGGGTGCATTGGAGGCGTGCAATATGGTTGATCTATATATATCCCAAGCTTCCAAAGGTAGCCAAACGGGAGCTAACACTCATTGCAGTCTCCGGTCCATTGATTGTCCCTCTTGCCTTGAGCGGTACAAGGGAATTAAGCAATGATGATCAAAACTCGGAGCTGATCATCACCTTTGTGTGAATACCCAATAAGGCTTCAATAGTCAAAAGAAAATCAATCATTCCAAGTCAAAAGATAATAATAGTCAAAGTCAAATTCCACCTCTTATTTGCTTGTTTGCACCCCTGTTTTATTGATTATTGATTCCATGGTATCATCAACCACCCAATGAGGGGAAAAAAAGTTTAGTGGATATGAAAAATTATTTTATTTTCTTATAAGCCAATAGACCATATTTTAAAACACCAAATGGAAAAAAATTGGAATGGACCAAACGAGAAAACAATGGTTGCATAGGAGCCAAAACTGGGGAACAAACCCCCAACTACAACGACCTTACAGCTTAGAAAATGGCTCCAGAATGTCATCAAGTCCACGGAGCAGATCTTTTCACCAAGGGCTCCATTTGTTTGTCTCTCCTCGAGTGATTCCATCATGTCAAGATGAGATGGTTCTTCAAGCATCATTTTGGCAACCAAGTACCCAGTAATTGTCTTGCTTAAAACCAGGCAAGGTCGAGTTTAATAGCAATGCTTTGATATGATGTTCAATTGATGTATTATATAGTAGTATATGGTTTATTTTTATCCAACGATCACTGTATTGACGTTGAGTTGATGGACTATCTCTTTGATTAATTGGTTTCTTAGTTCCATATAATGCCCGGGTCCTCAATTAAATGTGGCAGTTTTAACACAAAAAAGAAGTTTCATATGGCAAATGGATCTATGAAAAGCTACGATCGATAACCAATATCTTTAATCAGTAAAAGTTCCATTGTCTATTTGACATTTTAACCAAATCTTGAATAGAAAATGATAGTAGGAAATGTCAACAAGTCCACGAAGCAGATCTTTTCACCAGGTGCATCATTTGTTTGTCTTCCTCGAGTGAAATTATGCCAAGATGAGATGGATCTGCAAGCATCATGTTTGCAACCAAGTAGCCAGCAATGGACCATGTTTGGAATTTGCGAGCCTGCTTTCCAACGTATAAACCAAGCTTGCCATCATAGTATTCAGGCCAGTGATGCTTTGATAACCGACTTTCAGCAAGTTCTATGGCACGCCTAGCAATTTGAGGACAACCAGTCTTGATTCAAGCTGCTGTTAGAAGCCATAAAAGGACCGCATTGAAACAATTACACGGTAAATATCTTAAACACCCTTGAAGATCATAGCCAAGAACTAAATCTATTTCAATCTTGGAAGCAATGCATCATGACTTCAGTTAGATTTCGAAAGCATAAAAAGCTAACCTGGCCAGGACCCTCCATTGTGGTAACTCCACCTAGTATTCTTCGTATCGCAGCCGGTCACAGTCCGCCATTCATGACTTTCTAGGGCTGGATAACAGATTTTCAGTGGCATTTCTCCAACCAGTTCTTCCCATCGAGATTCGATTAGATCCATTATTGCTGAAGCTTGCTCAGGAGTTGCCAAAGATGATAAAATCGCAACACAATTACCTAAATAGAACCAATTCTCGCAGGACTAACATTCCCAATGAAGTAGCCACCACGAATCGGCATGAAATCGAAAACCCATTCTGGAAGGGAATCGAGCATAGCATTGAACTTGTTAACTGTAGTATGAGAATACTCTCCTGTCTTGTACCGATATATGTCGTTGAGTTGTTTCATGTCTAGCCAAAAATAATTGCGCATGTGATAGCTTAAAGCATGGAGTCGCGTAGCTACTCGCTCCACAAATTCCTTCCCTTCATCATCTTGCTTGAGTAGACTCAAAGCACACCTTAGTTCCATAAAGAAGAGTGCTTGAATCTCAACAGGATATCCATACACACCCTGAACAACAACATGAAAAACAATACAATTAGTTTGTCTACTCCAGGACAAACAACGAGAGCAAATTGTGTTATAAACCAACCATTCGACGGTCGATCATACAGCATCTGTCGGCACAGAGCAGAGTTGGGAATGTGTCCAAGCCTTCTGACAGACACAAATTCAGGATAAGGCGCATACCCCTTTGACATCCAGGCATTTCAGCCAAGGAAGAATCTCCTGTGGACTTGGTATATGCACGAAGCAATATAATCCACCAAAATCCGGAATCAACAGGAGCTACTATTCCTATCGTGCTCTCGCCAAAATCAGCCATTAAAGTCTCAATATTTCTATCAGGATGATGGAGCATGTTAATACTTGTTGGCATCACTCCTGCTCCTAGCTTGCACTGATCTACCATTTTCTCACGTGACTGGAGATGAAGAGTTTTCAAGAGGAAATTCCTGACTACCTCATGCTCCTCATTCATCAGAAAAGCTAAAGCACTCGGTACAAAATCTCTAACAAATACCTGTCAAGTACAAGAAGATCAACACGGCTACTATGGATTAAGAATAGTCAAACAAGGCTCAAAAGGAACAAAAACTGAAGGGGATCGAATTTACCTGATCATGGTTGAGTTCTTCGACAGAATGGTCCAATGCAGCAATAGTCCCGACAGGTTGGCTCCGAAAGTAAACCAATGTTCTTCTCAATGATTCCGACGTATCGACTACCATGGGGTGTGACTCAAAACCACATGACCTTGGTGTATTATAACCAGACCTTCTTCCTATCGGGGACAAATTCTCAAGATGGTCTATTATGCGAAAGGAATTTTCACTAAATGATCTTTCATCGAAGGATCTTTTTCTCTCCACACTGACAGGTCTAGGTTTGTCAAACAAGCTTAAAAATTTGTAATCAATTTAAAACATAGAGCCTACTGCCTCAAAACTTCTGACACTTCCATTTTGACACACATCCATGGCAGCAGTTAGAGACATCCTTGATATTCTCCAATCAGGCACTGAATAACAATCTAGACTTGTAGTATGATAACACCTGCGATTGGTCACAAGAAATGAACACCTGCGATATAGTACAATTATCAATACAGCAACATAGGTTCAGAAAATGAAAGAAAATAGGCATTCATACCAGTTGAGAAGAAAACAACGAACGTTAACTTTGATGATTAGCAAATGGAAAGGGACCCTAAATAGAGTAGCATTAAGATAACACAAACATCTATAAAGGATAGAAGTAGGCTTAGGAATTGCCGAGGATTTGCACGAGGAAACCTACACCACCTTCGTACGCATCAACTAATGAAAAAAACATGTTCTATTCATGTCTGGCACTTTCATGTGGTATAGCAGGTGAAAATGTTGGCTTACATGGAAATCTTGTAAGATCCGATAATGACTTGGAAAGTTTCATCCATTAACTTGTCTTTTCACACACTGTATCCTTTTTTTCCCACCTCAACAAAGGCTAATCACAACTGTATTAAAGACTTAAAATGCAAATTATAACAATTCTCTTCGTGATGATCTTGCCACTCCTTTTTTTGGTTTCTCTAATCTTTTGTTTTAGATTATAAGTCAAAGCTATTAAACTCCATCAAAATTTATGATCCAGATTGGCGAGTTAATCATGTAGTTTGGAAGAGATTTTTTAAAATGTAAAACATTTTTTAATTAGATCAAACAAGTTAAAATAAATCAAATCCAAGTTACATTCTTTTTTAAGATCTAGTTTGAAATGAAAATAAGATTGACAAATCACCTTGCTGCTGAGTGTAGTTTAATAAAGAAGTCCGATGGAATGATAAGTGAAAAAATAATTAATTTTAAAAGCCCAATGATAAAGCACGTTTTCTTTGGAATGATAATGAAAATTTTGTAGAGGATTTTTCTGAAAAATAGATGCTCTGAAGTCTGAACATCCGAGGAGTATTCACCAATATCAATGGCTTTTATTTTTAATATTTTTAGAAAAAACTATAGTTAAGGCCCAATATGGCCCAAGTAACTTCTAAAGAAAGCGACACTACGCTGAAACCCCTTTTTTAGCGTTTTCGAATTCACAACGGTCGAATCCGCTCCCAAACACTGTAAATCCTAAAATCTCAATTAATCCTTTTCAATTCAAAAAACCTTCCTTTTCTCCTCCTCCTCCCGCATCTTCTATAACGATTCGATTCAACAATGGGTACTTCAAATTGCACTAAATTAGTAACCTCAGATCGTGAAAAATGGGATAAAGTATTTGGTGGCCTAGTCAACTTACTAAAAAGCCAACAAGAACAGCTCGAAACTCTCTTAAAAGAGAGGCACCTTCTTGAAGATCGCATTAAAACGCAACATGAAAGATGGGTTTCTGATATTCGTCTCTATGAAGATCATATTGTGCAGGTAAATGTACTTTTTTTGTCAAAAAGTTTGGTTCTTTTGGATTTTAAAATTAGGGGTTTGAAGATTTCGGTTTTTTTTTGTGATTTCTTTTGTAGATTAATGGGGATATGGTGAAGAAAGATATGGCCCGTGTGCTTGAGGCTGCGAAAGGTGATATGATGTTGGGATTGAAGCAGAGAGAGGCTTCTCTTCACAAATGCAGATTAGGTCGGTGGCTTTTTAAAGGGTTTTGCGCATTCTTTTCTCGATTTGTTTTGATTACTGTGAAAAGAAACGGAATTTCGAGAATTTTAGTATCTGGTTGCAAGTTCTAATTTTGAGATAGCACTTATTAGGGCTGGATGATTAAAGATTGCTCCTTTCTTTTTCTCCCTTGTGTGGAATGCATTATGCGGTTTTAATGGTGGAGCCTGTGTTAAGAACAAAGGGGCTATGGAAATTAGGTGATATTTTTTTTTCAAGTGTTTTTATGCATTCTTTGTTTGATCAGAAGAACATGAATGGGAACAAAAAAAGAAATAAATTTAGGGAATTTAGAGTTTGTTGGATGATTTTTCAATTTAAGTTGAAGCAAGGGTTAGATTATTTAATTTTTATTCCCTTGTTGTATTAAGAAAAGGAATGCTTTTTATGATTTTGGTGATGGCACGAACAAAATGGGTAATAGAATATGGTAAGGCACTCTAGTACTTTGGATATCTTATTGGTATAGGAGTGATTCTCCATTGACAACCCTGGTTGAATTCAAGTTTTATGTCTAGCTGCGTATTAAAACACTTCACAGGTTTCATCTTTGCTACCAACTCTCTTGTTTGATTTTCTTGACTCAGAATTATTGGTTTGTTATTTGGTGTTAACGCGTGGTGAGTTTCACCTAGATTTTGTTGTTGGAATGCACTTGTTCATGGATGGCTTTGTAATAACTCCTTTACATATTTAATTATGCTAATATTTGATTGGTGTTTGTAATTGCAGAGGAAACCGAAGATGAATTGGCAGATTTTCAAGCATTGTTTAGCTACCTCTCTCAAAACTCAAAAGTATGTTTTGTTTCATTTTTTGGTTCTTAGGAACTTAAGTTTAAAAACCATCGTGGGATTTTAATTTTCTGTTTGATATCTATCAGGCAAATTCTGAAGCAACTTCCAATGGAAAGGGAGGTAGGAGTTGTGATTTGAAGTCTGGTGGTGCTAAAAAGTTGGAAGCCGAAGTGGAAAGGCTAAATCTTGAAAATGAGAAGCTTGTTGCTGAAAAGAATTCTGAAGTATCTGCACTCCTGAAAGAGAAAACGTTTGTGTGGAATCAATATAATAATCTAGAAAGCAATCTGACCAGTAAATTAAGAAGTAAAGAAGCTGAAGTTGAAAATGCAAATGAGAAGATAGCAGACGTTCTTGCCACTGCAGAGTTGCTTCAATCCTCGAATGATGAGAAGGATGAAATTATTCGTAGACTGAATACTAAGGTGGCCAAGATGGAAGCTGACACAGAGAAATGGAAGGAAGAAATTTCCAAACTTTCCCGGGAGTTGGAATTTTTAAGAAAGTCAAGAAGTGCTCAAGTTACATCTATAATGAAACCTTGCAGTGCACAAGCTAGAACTTCCACTTTGGGATCCAGAAGCTGTGGCAGGGATATTAGCAATCTCATTGACATGAAAGTATCGACACCTATACTGACCACTGTTCCTTCTAAAGGTGGTGCCAAGGTACTTAAGAATCAATAGTGCGTTTACGAATTGAGAAAGGGTGGCATATCATTTTACTTTTTTTCCGGTATTAGATGATGACTAGTTTGGCATATGCTTTATCGGATATCTAGGGACTATATAATCTTTTCATTTATGAAAGAACAAAAATAGATACCAGCTTTTAGAAGAACTATTGTGCTGGTAGACCATTAATGAATCATCAGAGCTAAAAATTATATGATTGCCTCATCAGTAGCAACATAAAAAGTGTCTGAGTAAAACTTGCTTCTTTTTTGTTTGTTGTATATAGATTGATAGTCAAAGTCGATGTTAAATCTGCATGAATCTGTGTGACTTGTCGCAAATACAGGACATTGTTTGTTTGTGATCTGTGAAAATGAACGTTAAACATGTGAGGTATCATATCATACTTTGATCATGCAAAGCTCAATTGTGATTAACACACTTTTTGCTGTCAGGGTAGCAGAAGCTTGAAGAAAAAAAGGATTGACATTTCGGAAACTCCAAAACTGTTCTCTTCTACCTTTAAAGTGCCTAGAGTGAAGGTCCCATCTACTCCTTCCTCATCACCTTACCAAACCATTCTTTAACCTCTCAGCTTAACAAAGTAGCAGCATCTCTGTGTAGTTTCTTATTGAACTCTGATGTTTGTCTCTGTAATTTTTTTCTCTATATTATTGTCGATCTGATGGTAGTTAGGGTGCGTCATATCTTGCGGAAAGCCATGCTTTCCTTCGATCTTTTTGTGCAGTTTAAGTTAGCTGTAGTCTTGCTGAGTCTGTAAAGGTGAATTTGGTTAGCATTTGCAATGCCCTTTCATTGCAACAGATACTCTTGTGCCCTTCTTCTTCTCGATAAAAGATATATAAAAATACATGGATGGTGTGAGAGAAGACCTGTAATTTACCATCATCAACACCGTCAATCCCCAAGGCAATTTCCAGCTTTTACCATCCAAGCCATACGATGCTTGTGTTAGGAAGCATGGAGGTCTCAAACTTAGACGCCAAGGAAGCTGCTTGCCCATTAAATGGTCTTTTCATTGTATTTTTTTTTCTGAGGAACTCTGTCATTGTAATCTTACTTTAATTTTGTAATGTGAATTGATAATTGAACATACAAATATAAATGACTGGAACATATTAATATAAATTAATTTTTCACTTCATTGAAGCCCATAACATTCTCATGCTCAGTGAGATTTTATAGTCACCATTAAAAAGCAATTTCTAAATTTTAAGACAACTTTTATTGAATATGTTGATTTTGTAAATCAAAAGATTAATCTGTTCATCTTCTTGAAAACAGAAGATCTAATTAGTTGGAAAATTTTATTATGCAGCAACGAAATTCAAAAAAATAAAATTCCTATAAAACAATTCAAAACTCAATAAGGTAAATAAGATAAGAATTAGTCAATTAAAAGTTAAAGATAGAAAGATAATAAATAAGGAAATGCAATTAAGAAAGAGAAATCAAAGATTTATTAACCATAATTAATTGTTGTGTGAGCCATTAGTTTTACACGTGTAAGCGGATCTCCTTTTCTTTCATTATATATAGTCATGTAAATAGATAGTTAAATTAATTTTTTAAAAACAAATATAGTTATATTATTTTTAAAATATTAAAAATCAAATAATATTATATTATATTATTATTCAATCAATAAATTAGTTAATCATAAATGTAGAGAGAAGATTTAAGGATTATCAGTAAAATATTTTCCATCTAGAATTTTGAATGTTAAAAGGAGCAGGGGAACGGTGTCGTTGCGTCTAGATCGCTAGTGCTCTTGCTACTAGCTCCATACGACATCGCCTAGATATTACGCCTGAAACGAAGCGCTGTTTTCCTCACCCGTCCACAACCTCCATAGAAGCTCCATAAGTCGTTCTTTGGATTTTCTGTAAAAGATGCCTTCAGAGGATGCGAAGCCCGTGAAGAAAGAAGAGGTAGCAAAAAAAGCACCAGCAGGAGAAGAAGAAGATGAGACGAAGAGCTTGAGTGCCATGCTCCAAGCCCGGAAAAAGAACCCGACAAATGCTGGTACTTTAACCACAAAATCTGGGTCCAAAGCTACCAAGGTCAAGAAAGAAGAGCCTCAAGATGATGATTTTGATGAACCCATTAAAAGTAAGGGCAAGGGCTCCTCAGGTTCTAGCTCTAAACCAGCAGCTAAAGTCAAGAAAGAAGAAGCCGGTAGTGATGATGATGATGATGATAAACCCATCTTCAGAAAGATCCCTGCTTCCAAAACTGATAAGGTATTATGGTTTTGGCCTTTTTGTTTCTTTTATCAAGTGTGTTATTTCTCTAAAAGTTACAGTTTTGGTCGAGTACTTTATAAAGGTTTAGTTTTTATTAGTCCCTGTAACTTGTTGAGAGAGAAGTGGAGGGGGGGAGCAAATTTCTTAAATTCCTGGTTTGAGATATTGAGATTATTTTACTTTCCTGCTTTTAATTAGATAGAAGAGTGGATTTTTTTTATTGATGGGCGTGGTTTTTTTTTATTTTGAACAAGAAGAAAGTTAAAAAAGAGGAAGATAATAAGAAGACAAAGGGTTATGTGGCAGCTGAACTGGTTGTGAAGAGGAGGGAGAGAAGGGTTTACGATTTGCCTGGACAGAAGAGAGATCCTCCTGAGGAGGTAATGTGATTTGGCTCATTTGCTTTATGTTGTTTTCCTTTAATTTTTCTGATTTTTAAGTGGTTTGTTGGATTCTATGATTGCAGAGAGACCCATTGAGGATATTTTATGAGACACTGTATGAGCAGACTCCAGAAAGTGAAATGGCACAATTCTGGTGAGTCATTTTGTCTTTAGGGTTCAGTCCCTTTGTTATCATATAAATGTCTTGGTCTTTGGTAATTGGAAAAGAAGTCCGCTGATAGTTACCAAAGGACTTGCTTGATCTTCTATGATGCGCTCCCTAAATTCTTTGTACATTTAATAGGCACCATGATCTTGCAAACTCTTGATATAGATTTGAATATATCGTGCTGGCATAGCAAGCCATGGATTGTTGAGCTTTGATAATAAAGAGCGTGATAAAACCAGCTCCAAAACCAAATTTATGTAATAGTTTTAGAACACAAGGGATAAGGAAGGCCATGGATAGATTATATTCTTCATGGCAAACATAAAGGCATGACTCATGGTGAGCAGGTGCTACAATGTTAGCAAATGTTGACATTTCATGTAGGAATTATAATGTGCAAAGGCTGTAAATGAGATTCTGCAAAAAAATACTTGCCATGGTATAGAAGTATGCAAAGCATCAGTGCATAAAATCAGCTAAATCAGTTTTGTTGCTAAATGAAATCATAAATGTCCACATAGAAACACAGACATACTTTTGCAAGTGTGTACATATATACTTAGTTACCTTATGTTTGGCCTATTTTTTTCCTCTTCATAATGTGCCCAACAAGGATTAGTACGTCTAATTCCCTATTCAGCCTCTCATTTGATGTTCAGTTCTTGTGGATGTGTAGGTCATATAAGAAATTGTGGACTAGTTACAGTGACTGCAATGTAACCATATGATGAATGGTGTAGACCCTGTTGCTGTTGCACACCAATACAATCAATTCTTTGATACTTGAGTAACAGAAGATCAGAGTTTATTTGCATAAACTCACTGGTTATTTCCAGGACATGGCATTTTTATGATCCATGTATTCTGAATAAAGGTTCTGCTGCAATTTTCATGATAGAAATTTATGGTTGGATAGCAATTTTTTATTGAATTCCCTCAAATTTGACACACAAAATATGACGTGTCAAGAGCAATCACAGCTCCATTTTTCTCAAAAATAGTTGTAGGTTCAGCAAGAGGAAACTTAGCTGTTCATGATAATCTCATGATGGTCATGGTAGAAATGCTTGTATCCCTGTCTTAAATGTTTCTTTCTTGCTTGGTTATCATGCATGGAATGTAGATGCGAAGAACACAACATCAATATCAGTTTCTGAAAAGAAGTTGAGCTTGCTCTTGGTTCATCAGGGGTTGTAGTCCACCTTGGTGTTATCTCTGCTTCATCCTCTGTCATACCACTGAAAGTTTGGGTGCAATTGTTTGTGGAGTTCAGAGGATGATCAGTTGAATTCTCTGGCTAATCATATCCCTTTTCCTTCTGTAATCTATTGCAGCAATGTCTCCATCGTAAAAACTAGCGTTAGTTTCAACTTCCAATGGTGTGAGAAGGGATAATTTTAGTTTATGTGTGATACTTTGAGTCTGTGTGTCGGGCATATTGCCATTTATGGATTTTTAAAGTTGACTATCTTTATAAAGATTGCACTTGTTTAGAATTAGGCCTACGAAGAATAAGTATACATGTCATGTCGCATAGCATGACTTAATCTGTTTGAATATAGCTATTTTCAGCAAACTAATCTGATTGGGAGTGCAATAATCATGCTCGTTTCTTTGGAGCTGCTGTCTGCTTTGTGATTATTGTTGAATTGTCTGCTTTGTGATCTTGATTGTACTTATCTTTTTGAGTATTAGGGTGCCTTTTTTAAACATAGCTGCATCCAAATGTATTTGCAGGTTGATGGAATCTGGTTTGCTACCTGTGGAGATGGCCAGGAAAGTTCATGAGAAGAAACAGAAAAAGAACAAGTTCACTTCGCCAGTGAAAACAGTTAGTGTCACAAAGAGGATTCAGTCTACAACTGTTACAAAAAGGACACCATCTTCTGCAGTATCTTCAACGAAGACAAAGACAACAGGCTCCAAGGTAGTATCTTCAACAAAAACGAAGCTGACAGACTCCAAAGTCGCATCAAAACAGCCCAAGAAGCGCAAGGCTGGAGATGAAAGCTCCGAAGATGATTCTGATGAGGACTTCTTAATTACTAGGAAAAACGCAAAGAAACAGAAAACATCTTAGAACTAACCAACATTTTCTCATTTTAACTCTCTCGACGACTGTTTATTGTTTTGACAAGTTTGTTGTTGCCAGTGCTGGATTTTCAGTGATTATTTATTTCCCCTTGACTACTACATGATCTTATTTAACATTGGATAGCAATCCTGGATTTTAAGAGAAGGCAATACCATGAGGTCATTTTCTGTTCAAATTGGAGGGTGTTTTTCTTTACTTTTTTTTATGGGGAACTTGCATAGAGAACCGTGGCTTTAAATAACACCAATTTTACATATATTGTCGATACTCACTGTAGTGATCACATATATTGCACCTACCATGGTGGGTTGACTCTGGATGTCCATGGCCTTGGTTAGTTGTAAACAAAAATCAACTTGGAATCTTATCACAATCTTTTTATTGAATTTCCTTATACAAAACAATGTTTTGTTTTTTAAAAAAGAAAAATAAAACAATATTATTTTAATTGATATGATTAACCTAGGTTAATCCATTTGGCTCTAAACATGATTTTGAGCCTAGATCGTGGTTATGATTTGATATCTTCAAGTTATAATGTAGTGAGTATCATACAAACTTATTTTATAATATACGAGTTACTTGTTATGCGCTTCATCGCATGTAGAATTAATTTTTTTTAAAATATAACAATCAAAAGAATTTAGTTGCCCTCTTATTTATTTTTATTTTTTTTATTTTAACTCTCAATCTTTTAATTTTTTTTTTTTTTAGATCTTTTTGTGTAGTTAATTCTTTTTCCTTGTTGTGTTCTTTCATGTTTGTTGACCTTGTTCAATTTTGTGCTCCCATCATTATTATTTTTTCTTTAAATTTGTAATCAATATCATTGTCTTTTCTTTTACTATTTAATCAAAATAAAATCAACTCTTTAATCTCATTTGGTGTTATAACTCAAATTGTTAATATCTTATTTATTTAAAACACGTTTGCAATACTGAGACATTTTTTTTATAAGAAAAATATTGAGAGTTTGCATCATCCTAATATTAATTTTTGCCGAAAAAATTCATACCTGCAATATAGCGCAGGTCCATACCTTGTATTTAGCCAAAATAGAATATATGATCAAATTTCAATTGGAGAACACAATTGAAAAAAAAAACTGCATACCAAATAAATTCAAGGAATCAAAACATAAAGAAAAATCAAAAGAGTATGGGCTGAAATGAAAAATAATATATATGATGATTAATTTCAATTGAATGATAAAATTAAAAAAAAATTCTATAAAAGAAAAACAAAACAAAAAGATTAGGGACTAAAATAAAAAATACATTAACAAGAGGACCGACATGTATTTTGTCGTTGCAGGAGAGAGAAAAGAAAAACCGACCACCAACAACCGTCTGCCCATCATCTATCAACACACGCCTCACCATGTGGAAAAGGATATGGTGGTGCATTCGAAGATACAACATTCGAGCATTTTCACAAGCCAAAGGACACCAAATCCGCCACTTGAAAGACACATACGAGAGATAACAATCAGTGCATCAAGTAGGCGCGCTTCCAGTAAACCCAAAAATAAATAATAAAAATATATATAATTACATAAACACCCCCCGAGCCAGAGATAATAACAATAAAACATGTAATCAAAATATTATTATGCCCCCAACTCCAGACTTCAGTTTTTGTTGTTTTTAAGGATATTTGAGTAGTTTTATTGTTTACTCACCTATGAAAAATCAAAATTACCCTCATCTTCAACTCACTGATTTTGTCTGACATGAGAGTAAAGATGTTAATATAGTGTTCACGGTCAATTAAAAAACCAAAAATACCCTTGGTCTTTTAGAATTGTGGTCTGGTTAGTATTTTGCTGGAATTAGAATTTGGAATGGATTGGATGCAAAACATAGCCACCCAAACCATTCCAAATTCTAATTCCAATCATACAAATCAGACCATACTACTGGGGATTAATTCAGTATCAATTGTTCATAAAAAGAAAATAAAACTGTGCCAGTCAGGCAATAAATTGTTTGAGCTCTAAAAAGTAGTTGCTTCTAGCCACTTTACTTATTTTGTGTGTCAAGATCATTCCGCAGAGGGTTGATTGACGACAATGAAGCACACCAACAGAGTCATGTTGGCTGGTTTTTAATATTTGCAGGGGTTTTAGAAGTGTCACAATTGTTTTTTTTTAAATATATTAAGATAATATATATTTTTATTTTAAAAAAAAATATTTTTAATATAAACTCATATGATATGAAAACACCAAGAAAAAAAATGAAGCAAATAAAAAGATAAAAAAAAAAAAATTATAAAGAATTTGATTGCGAACATGGGCGTCGATACACTATAATTACATCCTCGTACCCAAACCAAAAACATAATATTTTTGGTTTAGAAACGTGGGTGCAAACATGGCTAACTCGAGTGACTAACTTAATAGTTAATTAAAAGTAATTGCTAAACAAACACGACTAAAAGTAAACTTAATGCCGTCTGTTCTTTTGGGTAGAGGGATTGATTTGTTTATTTTGGTTATTAATTGATTGTTTGAGAATGTAGTTGTTTTTAAAAATATTTTTTATTTAAAAATATATTAAAATAATATTTTTTTTATTTTTTAAAAATTATTTTTGACATCAAGATGTAAAAATAATTTTAAAATATCAATTTTTTTAATTTAAAATAAAAATAAAAAAATTTCTATTTTTTTTCAAAAATACTTTTAAAATACAGTGGTAAATAAACTGTTTACATTATTTGTGGCTTCTTCTTGCATAGGATTGAAGAAGTGCAGAGGCCAATAGAACAGTCGACTAAAAAGACAGCTGATTTGCAAAGGGTAATTAACTATGAAGTCTTCTTTCTCTTTACAAGCATATAATTAAGGAAATAACGGCTGTGAAATACACTATAACCTCGTAAAGTTAATAGCTTTAAGTAAATAATATTTTTATTTGTCCAGATTTAATTTTAAATTTTAAATTTTAAAAATATCTTGTATTTTGATTAATAATTAAGTTTTCATAGCTCCAGAAATATTAATTTATATATAGGTTTAACTGTAAGTTCTATCCAAACTTGTGAAAGATTTCTTGTTATTTTTAAACTTTAACGTGGAAAAATAAATGGATGAATAGTTTAAGGTTATCTAGTGCGACCAATGATTAATTTGACTTGGTCCCTACAACATGTGGTTTCTTCTTGCAGAAGATTGAGAAATTGCAAGAACAAGGACACCAGTTGTCATTGCAGGAGGTCATTCTGAATTCTGTTTATTTCTTCTTATTATATGAGATTTTTTTAATTTTTATTTATTTATTTATTTCCTGGCTTGCCTGGAGTCTGAAATAAGCATGATTGAGCATTATTTCCCTGACATAACTTTATCATTTTATTGCAATTCTTTTTTTTTTTAATCCGTCCTTGTAAAATTAAGACTATCAACTATGCACGTGATATTTTTATTCATAACTTTTACATAAATGCACTCAATCTCTCAAATACCCAAAATTATTTTTTTTATTGAATTATTGAGTTTTTTTTGTATACGAGAAAACTTTATCTCTCAAAAAATATATTTTGTAGACTCAAGTGCACGAGTAAAATTCTGATTATTTCAGACTCTTACAAGGAATAAACATGCTTACTCGAACTCGATATCTATTATACAGATCACAAGCTCTGTCATCAATTCATATTTCTTGGAGACTTAAATCAAGTCACAACTGATATCAATGTTTTTTTATTAAATAATAAAACATCATTGTTTTATATATATATATATATTGATCATGCTATATTAAACGTGTCATATATTAAATAAGTTTGGCTCCATTCTATAATTCAAGGGTTTCTAGGCCAATACACAGGGAATTTAATAATAATTAAAATTGTTTTATATTTGAGTTTTTATGTAAATACAAGGCTAGGTTGATATATTATTTTAAAATTGAACCGGCGATTGGACAAGCGTGCGAGGACTTCGACAGATTACAAGAAGCGGGTGAGAAGAAGACAAAAAATACTTTCAAGAATATTTTTTTCCAGCCATTATAATTATTACTTACGTTAACAACCATTATTAATGTTATCATATCTATTTTCAGCTGATTTATTGGCCCAGATAAACTGAAGACTGTCAGCATTGGAACACAACCGTGAGGAGATGGTCAGTCGCTATTCTATTAGTGTTTATTTAATAATATGGTTTAAATTGTTTTTAAAATTGTTTTTAATTTAGAAATGTATTAAAATATTTTTTATATGAAAATTATCTAAAAAAATTGAAAAAAATAATTGAAAAATATTTTTTTTTCCAGAAATACTTTTGAAACTGAATGTCAAACATGATTTTAATTGATCTATGTAATTTAATTATTTTGAGAATTTTATGGTGGATGTAGGTATTTTCTTTTTCTTCTACAGAAGCAACGAATTGATGAGAGAAGTTTCAAGCTCGAAAATTATTATGACTATAATAGTTAAAATTATTATCAACATTATTGTCAACACAATTAAAATCATCAAATTGCCCCAAAAAATAAAATAAAAAAGCAAAATATTTTTACAAAAAAATAATAAAAATAATCACTAAAATTATCGTTATTATTGCATAAACAATGAAATCATAAAACTACATTATTCGAATAACAGATAAAAATAACAAGAAAAAAAGAGCAAAGAAAAAAAATATTAAATTTAAAATGATCACCAACATAAATTAAAATTTCATGACTGAACTGGATAAAAATAAAACCTCATTAAATAATAAAATGACAAAAAATAAAAACAAAAACTAAAAGCATAGATGCACAAATACGAGTAAAAAATAAACATTGTCCAAGAAGGACTGAAAAAACCAAAAGAATTAATACCAAATAAAAATTTCAAAGAATAAGGGCTTAAAAATATATATTATTAATTCCAATTGAAGGACAAAATTGAAACAAATAAAAACCTTGGGATCGAAATAAATAAAGGCATTTTAAAAATAAATTGCAGTGTAATTTTGTTAAAAAAAATAAAAGAATAAGGATTGAAATGAAAAGATAGCACATATGACCAATTTCAATTGGAGGACAAAATTAAAACAAATTAAAACCTGCATACCAAAAAACTTAAAGGAACCCAAAAACAAACCAAAAATAAAAAGAATAAGGACTAAAATAAAAATCAACATATATAATCAGTTTTAATTGAAGGGTACAATTGAAAAAAATTAAAATTTCTATTTAAGAAATTAGGAAAAAATCAAAATCAAAAGAACAATGACTAAACTAAAACAATCACAAACATGAAGGACTTACACATATTTTCTTGACGCAAGAGAGAGAAAAAGATTAAAAAACTAAAAATCATCCATCAGCGATTCACTAATAACCTTCACACGACACACGACACACGTCCCATCGGGAGGATGAGAATATAGCGGTACACCAAGTGACAAGGCGACCAAACAGTTTCCACGACCAAAAGACATCGCATGCGCCGCCTGAAAAGCGATTACACGCGAAACACTACTGGGACATCCGTATGACGCGCTTGCAGTGTTTCTAAAAATAAATGATAAAAAAATGGCAAATTACCTATACACCCTTGGACCTTGATATAAGCATGAAAAAACCGGGAATGAAAGTACCACAATGTCCCCAACTACAGTCCTTTGTTTTTGTCTTTTCTTTGGGTATTTGTGTAGTTTCACTATGCACAAATACGTGAAAAAACAAAAACATCCCCTAATATTCCGTGTCTTTTTGTTAGCTCCTAGAATAAAATGATAGTTTTACTGTGCAATTTAAATCGAAAAAATACCATAAAACCTTAGATAATTTGAAAATATCATACATGTTCCTGGAAAATGTCAAAAATATCTCTATCCCGAGTGTTAAATTTTTCAGCCGAGAGATAAAATAGTAATTGTAATGCTGGAATCCATTGTAATTAGTGTATAGGTGCACAGTGAAATGGTCACGTCTTGTATTTGGTTTTTAATATGCATCCTTTTTTGCACTTAGCTTTCACTAACCAGGCCGAAATTCCATACACATCGTCCACCTTAATCTAGTACTAGTAAGTAGTAATCAACACCACAAAGTAGTTAACTAATATTATTCATTGTAAATTAATTATCGCTAATTTTTATTTTTATTTTTATTATTTAATATTAAATTTATTAAAAACTAAATTTTATAATTTATTTTTCATAGTTATTCCAATCTTAAAAAAATCTTGTGGCTTCTGTTAAATTAAAATAGCTCAGATATGTTTTTATAATTGATTTTAATTTTTTTTTTATCAATTAACATATAATTAATTAAAAAATAAATTTTATTATTTGTTTTGGTATATGTTTTATGAAGTTATCTTAAATGTTATCTAAAATCCTCGATTAACAATGAACTTACCATCTCATTTTTAAATTATTTCATTTAAAACTCATGCTAACAAAAAAAAGATTATTATTATTATTTATTAATAATAAGATCATATGAAGAAGGATAAATGGTGTATACAAGTATACTATTATACACAGGCCAAACAATTAAATGTCAAGTCGAAGTCCTCTAATTTTCGAAAATAATAGGAAAAACATTTTACTTGCCTGAATTATTTTAACCTTCCGAATTACTTGCTAAATTTTAACCTTGAAGCTCATTGTGCTCGATGACATCAGCTAATCCTCAATTCTTACCCCCCACCCCTTCCAACCACGACAGACAAGGAAGGTAGATGGTTTCACTTTCAAGTATCCTCCTTCAACTCTACTGTCTCGTATCCTCTATTAAATAGAAAAAAAATCAATATTCATCATCATCAAAAACCCTAAAACAGAAACTTCATACTCCCTTGTCACGACACGTGGCACATTGCCATCCATTTTCCTGTTTCATAAACAAGCGAAGCTCTGTCTCCAAGTAACACAATTTCTCCCTCTACCCCCTTCCCCCCCACCCCTCTTATCTTCTCCTCTTAAGAAAATCCAATGTTTCTTTCTTAATTTATCTCTATCGGCAAAAGAGAGAGTCCCCCATTATTATTATTTTCTCTATTGGAGAAAGTAGAATAGAGAGAGAGAGAGAGAGAGAGAGAGAGAGAGTTGGATCGAGAGAAAGAAAGCAGAGAAACAATGGCATTCAAGCACGCTTACTGTAGTCTTTACGAAGAATTCGGGTGTGATGAAATTGAGGTCGCTGAAATCTTGTTAGGTTTTTCTCGTTTAGTTGCTGTATCTAAGTATGGTTCTCGGCTTCCATTCTCATGGGGTGGTACAAGGAGGAGATCCGTGGAGGCTAATTTGGGTCCAAGACGCGCCGTTCACCCACCACCAACATCAGCATCACCTTCCCCAACACCGATATTATCTGTTCCTATGGTTCCTGCTATTACCACTACTCCTGCTGCTGCTGCTTCTTCTGAACCACAAGGACCCATCACCGTCAAAGCTGAACCGGCGACTAGCCCTACAACCCCGCTTTCTGTCTCTCCAAGTGAATCTGATGAGAGGCCTAAGCGCTTGAAGAGGAAAGTCTATACTAAAAAGGTATGTTCTTTGAAACTCTGCTTCTTTGATTGTCCTTTCTAACCAACCCCCCTTTGTTTGGATATGATACGTTGCACTTTCTTGGTGATTTTTTCTGTTGATGGGTTTTGATTGCTGGGATTTATCTGCAATTTTAGTCTTTAATGGGTTTTAGATTCCTTTTATTCTCTGCTTGCTAATTCTTTCGTTTTCTTGAATATATGCAGAAAAGAGAGGATTTGCTGAAGATTACAAGCCAAATTATTGATAGCAATGAATTGTTAAGAGGGGTGAGTTTTCTTTATTTTCTTACTATTTCAAGATTCTGGGAACAAATTTTGTCCTTTTCCTGGATCTTTGCCATACATGGCATGCTTGCTACGTTATCTTCTGTTTTTAATTGTGTTTTTTCTGTTCCTTTCTTTAAGCAAGCAAAACTACAGATGGTGTGGCTACTGATATATCCTTCTTGATTGAATTGCTGAAACAGGAGATTCAAAAGGTGACCCGATATTATGAGCATTTGAAAGTTAGAAATTCTTATTTGAAAGCAAGGAAACAAGAGGTAATCTATCTTTTTCCTCCTGATGAATCAATGCTCATTTTTTAGTCTTTTTCATTGCTTTTATTTGAGGCTGTTGGGTTTCTAAATCTTTTCTACTTAAATTATATCATTTAACCCATGTTTCATATTAAAAAAACTTGCAGCTAGACATGGGTGTTATTAAAAGAGAAGATCAGCTGAGTCTTCCACGCATGAATTTAGTCCAATCAACTGAAAAATGTCCCGTTGCTGATGATCAAACTCGTGTTCCTCGATTCATGCCTGGCATCAAAGTTCATCATCATCAGCAGCAGCAGCAGCAGGCCCCCTATATCGTGGATAGGAATGCCAGCAATCAAGAAATGGGTTGTTGTTATTATCCAAACCCGCATGGCCAAAGAGTGTCCTTGTTGCAATCTACGACTACTAGTGGCATCCCTGATCTCAATCTAACTGCTGGGGAGCCTGTTTGGATGGACTCTAAACAGCTGTTTGTGAATGACAAAAGTGCAGCGGTTAAACGGGCCATCACTGCTCAAGCAAGACAAAGAAGGAAGCTCATTTGCAAGGATAAGAGCTTTAATTCCTCTAGTAAATCACGATTCTCATTTAGATGATCTTGGTTTCTTCCTTGATCTCATTTCCCTATTTAATCGATATAGTAATTAATATGAGATATGTTAGTGATTAGTGCGGTATCTAGTTGTAAATTAGAAAATCTCCCAAGGAGATCATTTTTCCCGAATTATTTGCTTAGGTAAGGGTCCCCAGGCCCGCTCATCTTTGCTCTCATTTATGGTTAATATTTGCTTAAAGTAAGCTAGTTTTTTATTTTTTATTTTGAGTATTGTTTTGTTTATTTTTAGTCTCTTTGAAGGCTTAATATGATTTGGGTAAATTATAAATTGATGTGATTTAATTAATTAATTTTAATTTAGATGGTTCGGGTTGACAAGCAACATGGATTCAAAATTACATTGGAGGTAAAAAATTAAAAATCATAAGAACACAGATCAAATTGAAAACACCAACATATTTTCTTACATAAAAAATCATAAATGTAAATAATATATATTTACATTTAATTATGTTATTGATTTTTCTTGATATCAATAGATTTGTTTCGTTAAAATCTTTTTATTGATACTGATGATATAATCATTGAAGTTTTATTATGTTTTAAGATTCTTTATTTTTTCTTTACTTTCTCTCTCTTATTTCCTTATTAATCTGTGTTAAATTTACAAATTAAAGCGACAACTTATGACTCCCGGTTTATAAATCACATATATTATATATTATATGACTTTTTAAAATGTATTAGTTTTTTTTTTTTTTTTTGTAACGTGTTATTTTATCAATTATTATTTACCATGTTATAATTCTAAAAAACTCATTTTAATGATTTTATATTATTTATTGTTTTTAGCTTGGATTAACCTTTCCCATGTTTTTTTCTGATTTAGTTTTCTAATCAAGTCCGGTCTGTTCTTCATCTTTGATATTGTCTTACACATCACCAGATAACTAATTTTTTGCTTTTAATTTTATTTTTTTCCGAGCGAAAGAGGAAGAGTCCGCGTTATCTGGTCGTAGCCAATAATAGGGCTAATAGCCGGTTTGGAACGCGTTCTCAAAGCAAAAGCATCAGCCGCCGCTGCAGTCGGGCTAATAGACCAAAAACTTTTATCTGATGAATTGAGTGATGGAATAAGAATGCAATGGATGCAATTCTAAATATTTATTTTTGAAAATTATGGGAGTTTTCCTAAATTCAAATGGGGCTCGTGGTCATTGGAGGGGCCGCTTAAAGCTTGGTGCTGTAGGCCCAGGCCACCGAGACCCACAACACCTCACTTGAGCCCAACAATGCAGCTCAATTTTATGCCTTTGCTCTGCACAAACAGCTATTCTCACCGGATTGGTATTGGATTTTGCATGAATTGATAAAAAAGCAGAAAACGAGCCTAGCAGCCGAAGAATTCCGAAAAATGTAATTTGCCATGGAAGCCATTCCTAATTAACGATGCTGGTCACGGGCAAGCTAAACACAGCAGCATTGAAAAGTATGTAAGAACACCATCAAGACCTAGACAGGAGGAGCAGCACAAATGGTAGACCTCTGAGAGGAGCTTGGAAATTTTGCTCTGAGAAAATAAAGCATTAAAACATATGCAGATAATAAACAATATTTATACAAAATATCTGCACCAGTAGTTATCACATCCATTCTCATATGCAATGAATTCACAACACAATGAACAATCCCCTGCCCCGAGCACTTCCAGGAAATAATTCCTGAGCGCTTTGACAAACATCAATAGAAAGAAATACAATACAATTGGGTCCCCTCTACGGAGAGGAACGAACAAACATGGAGTTTCTTATTCGAAATCACCTTGCGGAACTGAGAATTTCAAAACAACAAGGAATATAGTGACAGCCACGTAGTATTAGATACACAGCAAGGGCGGCAATCTCATCAAACCCCATTCCAGCGTTATGGAAGTAGCCACAATTCATATGCTTCTCAGTCATTCATAGTTCTCTTCACCTTCCACCTCGTATTCACCATCTTCGTCAATTGTTGCATCCTGGTACTGCTGGTACTCTGCCACCAGATCATTCATGTTGCTCTCTGCTTCAGTGAACTCCATCTCATCCATACCTTCCCCGGTATACCAGTGCAAGAAGGCCTTGCGACGGAACATGGCTGTGAACTGCTCGCTCACCCTCCTGAACATCTCCTGGATTGAAGTGGAGTTCCCCACAAAAGTTGATGACATCGTCAGGCCCTTTGGTGGAACATCACACACACTGGACTTTACATTGTTTGGAATCCACTCCACAAAATATGATGAATTTTTGTTCTGTACATTAATCATCTGTTCATCCACCTCTTTGGTGCTCATCTTGCCCCTGAACATGGCTGAAGCTGTCAAGTAGCGGCCATGGCGGGGGTCAGCAGCGCACATCATGTTCTTAGAATCCCACATCTGCTGGGTCAGCTCCGGGACAGTGAGGGAGATATACCCCTGGGAGCCACGAGAAGTGAGAGGTGCAAACCCTACCATGAAGAAGTGAAGACGTGGAAATGGGATCAGGTTTACAGCTAGCTTGCGAAGGTCCGAGTTGAGCTGGCCCGGGAACCTCAGGCAGCACGTTACACCACTCATTGTTGCAGAGATCAAATGGTTAAGGTCACCAACTGCAAAATTGGGCAGAAAGAAGCTATGGTTTAGTATTAATAGAATATAAATGTGTTTTATCCAGCGATAGTTACTCCAAAAGACAATTAGTAACTCACAGCTTGGAGTGCTAAGCTTTAGGGTCCGGAAGCAGATGTCATACAGTGCTTCATTGTCAAGAACCATGCATTCGTCAGCATTCTCTACCAACTGATGCACTGAGAGGGTGGCATTATATGGCTCCACAACTGTGTCTGAGACCTTTGGTGAAGGGAAAACAGAGAATGTAAGCATCATCCTGTCAGGATATTCCTCTCGGATCTTTGAAATCAGAAGTGTTCCCATGCCAGAACCTGTACCACCTCCAAGCGAGTGGCATACCTGAAACCCTGGTCAGGACAAATTGCAACGAATGAATTCCATCTTCCAACACAGAATAAACAAGAAAAAATAAAAATGCCAGACCAAACTGTAAAATATCAGCTTTCTTGGTAAAGTCAGGTTGAAGGATTAATAATTATTTCTTCCTTCAATCCCTCACGACAAAGAAATTGTTGATGGATGCTAGCACATACCCAAACAATAGCAATTTCAAAACAGTCAAAATGTCAAGCAGTCATACACTCCCAGCAAAACCCTGAAGAGCATGAAGTTATGCAAGATCCAGACATGAGCTCATGCCAGGACCAAAAATTAACTGCGGCTTTATACAGATAGCTTCCTCTGACCTGTCTCAAAGGCCTCGTGATTTCAGGTCATGATTACTGGCTCGGCTAATCACCAACAACAATTTTACATGTCCACCTTTTCGTCGTTCTAATGACAATCAAACAAATATATGGCACTAATATCTTTGATTGATTGATTATATATATATATATATATATATATATATATTAATTATTAAACATTTAAATACTAATGTGGCACTAATTGTCATTGCCGCTGTTAAAAATTCCTTTCCCATGTGTAATTCAGGTCCAGATCATAAACCACAGACATGATTCCAGTAATTTGACATAATTAATAAACCACAATTCTCTGTTTTTTTATTGGAAATATGAGAGGTTAATTTTCAAAATATTTCTAGTTCAAGAAAATATTAGAGTAATATTTAAAAAAAATGAATAATAATTTAGACATAATGATCTAAAAATGTAAAAATAAATTAATTTAAAATAAAAGGTAAAACAAATTATTTTAATTTTTTTCAAAAACAGTTTCATACAGCAGTAATTTCATCATGAAACGTGGGAAAGGAGTTTTAAATTAATGATTTCACTATTTTTCTTTTTCACTTGTATGATTGTTACTTTTCTGGGAGCGGCGCTCTAACTACAAGATCTACCTTTTAATGTCAGCATTATATAAATGTAAAAAGAAGTCGCTGCGCTGTCCTGCTGGTCCACCAGCTTCAGGATACCATAAAAGTCAGACAACGTCATATATTTTTCTCTAATTACATAATAAAACAAAATTCATATCCTTCGGTATCCACACCAGACAAAAATGGGGTCCATTGATACAGCTCAGCCTTATCACAACCCATAATATAAAAACAAACAAAACAAAGGAGTAATTAATTAAGAATTGCAACAACCCCTTTGAGAAATGACCCGCCAACATATTATATATATATATATATATATATATATATATATATATATATATATATATATGGGTGAGATAATCATCAATGAGAACGCTACAGCACGAATTGAAAATTGAGATAATTAAAATTTTTATTTGTTCATAATTTCTACAAATTGAAAAAATAAATAAATTACATTCCGATTTCAAGGCTTGATTCCGAGATTCGCAAAGTAAAATTAAATAAATTCTGAAAATTAAAGTTATACAAAAACATCAATGCTGACACACATGGCTAGCTGAACCACCCTAATTCAACAACTACAATAAATAAATAAAAATAAAATAAAAAAAGCCCTGTTGGAGAAATTCAGAATTCTGCTAGTTACACTAGAGAAGAATCCGGCACATTAAGACCACAAAATCATTGAAAAAAATATTTTAAATAATAATAATAATAATCGATCGATCTGTTAATCACATTCAGAAAACTAATGTAAAAAATGAATATATATTTTAAGAAAGAAGGTTGAAAATACCTTGCAAGCAATCACAATTCTCGGCCTCTTTTCTGACAACATCAAGAACAGCATCAATCAACTCAGCTCCTTCAGTGTAATGACCCTTAGCCCAATTATTACCAGCACCAGATTGTCCATGCACAAAATTATCAGGCCTGAAGATCTGTCCATACGGGCCGGATCTAATACTCTCCATAGTTCCCGGTTCGAGATCCATAAGGACTGCCCTCGGCACATATTTTCCACCGGAAGCTTCATTGTAATACACGTTGATTCTTTCCAATTGAAGATCAGACGACGCGGCGTCGCCTGAGTACTTCCCGGTAGCATCAATTCCATGTTCGCCGCAAATGACTTCCCAGAATTTGGAACCGATCTGGTTTCCGCATTGGCCTCCTTGAATGTGAAGGATCTCTCTCATCCTGTTTCGTTAATATATGGAGGGAGAGGGAGAGGGAGAGGGAGAGCAGACAGGATTTTTTCCAGGTGTTGTTCTTGTGAGGGAGCAGAAGGACAGGCTTATACTGATTACTGACTGACCACCTCTAGGGAGGGTGCCTACGTAAAGAAAGCGGGGCCCCGTCATTCTGTTTGGGATCAGAGATCTGGATTAAGAAAACAAAATTTCTTACAAGTATGTCGGCTGTTTTTCTTAGATTTTTGTTGTGTAAAATATATAACGTGAAATGTTTTTTTGGTAAAATATTTTTTAATATTTGATTTGATTTTTTATATATAAAACATTTTACATTTAAAATACTTTTAAATATAACAATTAAAAAGAAAATAGTGATGGTGGTTTTGGGATAATAAAAGCAATGAAATAGTTATAAAATCTTGAAGGAGAGAAAGGAGAATATAATGGTGATGGATAAAAACACTAATTTTAGTAGTTGATTGTAAATGTATTTCTATTTGTATAGTATTTTATAAGTTAAAACTTTTTTTTTTTTTTGCATATGAATTCAGTTTTGGGGTTAATTATAAAATATTTTTTACTGATCAATTTCCTATATTTAAGTTATTTTATGAAAACAAGCACAAGAAATAAACAAACTTAGTGGTTGAGTTAAATTTTAGGAGTTTTTTGGACGTATATAATTCAATAATAAGATGCAATAGAAATTATAATTCAACTCAATTAATATCGATCCAATTTTACTTGAAATGTCGTGCATGAATAACTTTTTTAAAATAGTTATCTTTAAAGCCAATCTAAATTCAACCCAATAGATGCATTAGTCTCTCTCTCTCTCTCTCTCTCTCCCACACACACACATACACTCTTTTTGATCGGACCACTCTTAATTATTTCTGTAACCAAGATCAGTACAGTCGTCAAGTCAACCAGATCTGACCTATAAGGTCACTCCGGAAACTTGTATTTACTGTGCTGTGCCAAATTATAATCCCCAGGTGGATGCGGGGATTTGGGTCCACATAGAGATACAAACAGGTAAACACATCAGAAGAATATCGCTTGTGTTCATCATTGTTGCATCCAGCTGGGTTCAACGGGCACCATCATCCTGTCAAAACCCATGATCTAAGCTATTATTTTAAATAGTTTCAATATGCTATGTAAAGAATAATTTTTAAAAAATAAAATATATATATTATTTAAATTTATTTTTAAATAAAAAATACTTGACTTTCCTTTTTTACCATGCGGAAGCTTAAAAACATAAACATGTCGACATGGAGATAATCAATGGAGTTATAAAGAGTACTTGGTGATTTTATATCAAGCGAATCAGACAATTTTTGAAGCCGTTGAAAACTTCAATGCAGACATCATGAATGGCCATCTTTCCATTTCAAAAGTCTGCCACTGAACTATACAGAGCAAATCATGTGTAAAAACGAAAAGAGGATGGTACCAGTAGGCTTTTCAATGCTTTCACAGTAAAATGAAAAAGGTTATCTAGCATTGAATTAATTACAACAGAGGGGATGGGTGATGGGTATATTACTCCGCCATGATTGAACATGGTGCTCACCATGAAGCGATTTTGGACAACCTGAATGGTGTAGATTGCTGTGCATCAAGGAAAGCTAACAGCTTCTCAAGACATTGCTCTAGTATTGAAGATGAGATTCGTTGCAGTGCCTTTTGAAATTTAGAGACTCGTCGACCAGAAAGTCACTAGTAAAATTGAATCACATAAGCAAATAGCACAGGAATGTTATTACAGGGACAAGCTAGTAACAAAAACAGGTAAGATTAATAACTGAAAATAAATTGAACTCACGAGATCCGGTCAGCCATTTGTGAGGTTTCCCATCTAGGACTCCATGGATACTCTGTGATGAGAGGTGACTTCACCGGCATGCCAAGGGAATTGAAATGCTATACACAAATATTATAAGCCAGTCATGGAGAGTATTTGCATGCTGTTTTGGATGAATAAATCCATTATTTTTAAACTGGAATATAGAAATATGATCACCTGAGTACTTTGAAGCATCAGAGAAGGCTGCTGTTTTGGAAAGTTGGTTGAAAGGAAAACATGCAGCTGCAGTTTAGGAAATCAAGTTCATATAAGCCAAATTATGTTAAAATATGCACAGAAAAAAAATGTTTCCATTGAAATAACTTTCTAAGCTTTTCATATTAGCTACATCCCCAGTATACAACTGACAACCAAACTGGATCTTAACTTAGGCTCCCATTTGTTCCATGTAAAAATGTTTCTGCAAAATATTTTCCTCATTTCCCCATGTTTGGCTCACCTAGGAAAACATGGTCGAAGGAAAATATTTTACAGTCAAAGTAAAAGAAACTTGAAAAAAGGAAAAAGAACTCAAGCTTCATAAGAGAAGAATTTTTTACAAGACTTCCCTTGTTAAATCCTGGCCCCATCATTAATAAATTCTCATATTTTCTTTTTCAACATTTATTTTTCCATGCATGCCTAACACCAAACAATTATTGTCAAGTAGTTTTCACATAGGTAAACAAAGTAACATGTGTTTATGTGAAGTAAACAGAGGCTGATTTAGCATATTTTATGAAAAATTAACTGTGCTGTGGCAAAAGAAAACCTTCAAATACTTAGACCAATCAATCTCATTTGATATACGACTGAAAAGATAAGATATAATATGGTGAAGATCAGGGGCAAACACCTCCTCAAGCAATTTGGGTTTGATATTCTCTCTTTCCCTATGTTTCTTTACATATAATATTACAGAAACTTGCCCCACCCCTTCTGATATAATTTGCTATTGGAAAAGATCTTACTATACCATGAACGTAAAGGGTCCAGAGCAGACAAGAAACGAAGCCTTTCTGCAAAAAACCTGGCAAGGAAAGCAATGGTTAACGCCAGTCACTCTTGATAGATTAAAAAAATCTCCCTACATAAAGTGCCTAGGATGCATACTGGATCAGCTTCTAGTGGCCTTCCAAGCAGTGGGGCTAATGCCTCGATAAACTGCCTTCTAACATCAATTAGAGTAACTGCCTCTATGACCTACAAAATGGGAAAGAAAATCCTGTATTAGAATAGTGGGTGAGCAATATATCTCAACTAAAAGCAATCACTGCATGGAAGAAATAAGCTAACCAGTCTCTGAAGAAGTTCTTCCAGGTGGGGAAGATATTCAGCCATGCACCTTTTCAGAAGAAAAGAACCAATAATAACAAGTCATGCAAAACTTCATACAAAAAGCACCAAATACATATGCCAAAGATCTGAAGCCAAAATTATATGCATAGCTTACATTCCATCTAACCATGGAGGAAGTTTGACATCATCAATGGAAAATAGGGCTTTCAACTCAGGAGTGCACATTAATTTCAGACGAGGTGCTGAGGGAGCAGATGCATACTTTCTACCAACAGGATATATAACCTGCACCGATAAAATAAAATAAAAAGATTCACGAAATATGGCAATTGTGAAACAAAATAAAAAGGAGGGAGGGAGAGAAAGCAGAAAGATGGGAAAAAATAGAATACAAGATAAACTTTAAATATAAGGATAACAGAAGAAACATCCAACCTGTAAGTATATCTTTTGTGGATGTCTCCAGGGGCATGCAGACACCATTTTATTTATATTCATGTCCATTAAAGGCACTGCAAACTTAACCTCTTCTGGCTACACTAAAATTCAAAGGCATAGAAACCAGTGATGCAGTTAAATACCAACCCCAAGGGTAGTATATTCAATCACTTCATAGAACCCAATTTTAAAAAATAAAAACATTTTCATTTCAACAATTACCTTTTCAAAACCAGAACTCATATGCATTTCAATTCCCTGCAGCACAATGACTAGAGTTTCAGTGTTATGCAGAAAACGAATCACCACGAGTACAAAGAAAAGCAGTGACAACAAAGTAACAGCACAGTAATCTTTTCTACACAAAATAAGTAAATACCCACGATGACCTAGCCAAATGTCAAGACATTAGCATTATACAAAAGATGCAAGTCAAAAAATTACCTCCCTAGACACAATAGTACTAATTTCAAACTTCAACCTATCATCATCAACTTCTCCCACACGTTTCTCCTGGTAAGACCTATATTTATCCCTGGAAAACAGGATTCAAAATCTAAATCACAAGTCACAACCAAGACAAAAAAGTGTCAACAATACCAACTCCTAAAACATTTTAGGTCCTCGACCTCAATTCAATTACGAGAGCCAACAGCCGCGTAGGATCTTTATTGTTCCAATCGGTCAAACTGTTCTTAACTAGCCTCGAGTCACCATCCTCACCGCATACCACATGAAAGGGATGGAAATCTTCATCCTCAGCACCAAATATAACATCCGGTGCAGCTAATGGAAATTCAGCATTGTATATAACATCCCCTGTTACATGTAAATAAAAATCAAAACGAACCCTGACCACGATTAATGGGTAAACACTTGATAAATTGATAAATGAATACAAAAACAATGATACTAACATTTCATGTGGTCTTGACAGTAAGGAATAAGCAATGTGAATCGATCAAGACTTCCAGGGAAGTACCTGGTACCTGACCGTGCCTGCTCAATCTGCAAAACAAGCTAATTAAGCCAGCATAACCCTAATTTGAAATTCACAAAATTGCAAATTTGATTAGTGTTTCGTATAATACCCAGGGTTAGGGATGTGTGAGGCAATTTTTACCTGGATCGTGTGAGGATAGTGATTGAGAAGGTACTGGAGTTGGGCGGAGATGAAAGGAAGGAATCCATCATATGACATGGTGCTTTTGGAGGAAAATTGTCGGGTGGTTGGTTTCAGTAAATTCGTTGCGCCGCCGTTTATTGGGGACGGGGCTCACTCGCTCCTCTACGCGGTGGTGCGCCTGTCTCTAGTGAATGCGTACGTTGCTGCCCCACTGGCTTTCTAGACACGGTGGCGTGTGACTCATGTTCAAAATGAATTAGAGGGTGTATAATATTACGGTACAACCGGAGATTACAAAAAAAATATTTTAATCTAGTATTTGGTTAAGTATGAAAAATATAAATTTAACATGGATTCGCAAAACAAATGAAAAGTCGGTGCAAAAAAAGCAGCTATTTATATTAGCTATTTTTATTGCTTTTCACTCGAGAGACGAGAGGCTGCGGGGGTGGGGGGTTAATATATTTATATTTTAATATTAAATAATTTAAAAATTAATTAAAATATAAATAAATATATTAGAAGGAGATCGTAATATAATTTTTATCTTACAATTCTAATTTTATTTTAGATGATATTTTACTATATGTTATTCTGGGATTACAGAGGCTTTCACGTATGGATTTATAGTTCGTGATGAAATTACAAGTAGTTTGATGGGAGAATAAAAATAAATATCTATTTACTTGAATTGTTAATTATATTTTACTATTATAATTATTAAATATTTAAAAAACAATACACACACACACACACACACACTTTAAAGTAATTTCACAAATTAAAAGCAATATGAAAAGTTTGGTAACTAAACACTTAAAATTGTTTTTCATTTACCTCAAACCTAACTACAGTTTTAACCAAATACATTAAAAATTATTTTGAATCGCAGCTAAAATGCTTTTCATAAAACTATTTTTTTTAAAATCTCGACCACAAAATCAAAAACAATATTAAACACACATTAGTGTCCGTTTGTCATTGCGTAACTTTTTTTTATATATAATTATTCCTTCATTTATTATTATTTTGACGCTTTATATTAAGAATATAGAAAATATTTTAATATATTTTTTTATTAAGAAACATATTGCACCACCCTACTTAGGGGGTGTTTGTGAATGCGTTTGGAAAATATTTTTGAAAAAAAATGATTTTATTTTTATTTTTATTTTTTACTTTAAATTAACTTTTTTTGGTATTTTTAGATTATTTTGATGTGCTGATGTCAGAAATAATTTTTAAAACATCATTTTAATACATTTTTAAATAAAAAAATACTTTAAAAAAGAACCTCAACTATATTCTCAAACAGGAACATATATATATAGAAACTGCATTTCCATAAAAAAAAACATTAAAAAATTTAGATCTCATTACTAATTTACAAATTCAATGATATTATTTTGAGAGAGAGAGCCATGTGGAGCTGATATTAAAAATATTTTTTTAAGAATTAAAAATATTATTTTGATATAATTTTAAATGAAAAATATTTTAAAAAATAACTCCAGCCACATTCCTAAAAAATAATAAGACTGAAAGTTTCCTTTCTTAATTTTTCTAAAAGTTAATATCTATTTTTTAAGAACGAAATTATTGTTATACATTATTATTTCCATATTATATTTTAAAAAAAGTAATTGTATTGATATTTTTAAAAATGATGATATCACTAGTCATAACTAAACTCATTTCTTAGACAATCAAAACTAAATTTAATTCACAGTAGTTAATATTTTTGAGATAGTCTAAAGAGAGTTTAAGAGCTACGAGCACAAGGAAAGCTTGTGCATTAAATTTTCTTCAAATCAATATGATATTTTTATTCGAAGTAATTTCATTTCAAAATTAAATAATTGAAGATAAAAGATTAGATAAAACAAGTCAATATATTGTACAATACGGTAAAAAATATATATTCTCAGACACCTTATAAAATAATACTTCGAATATCAAATAACAGGTTAATAAATATTATTGATTTAGAAATAATAAAAAAAAATTTATTTTTTTTTAAATTAAATAAAATAAAACAATTATATTTTTATTATACAAGACACAATTTATTTTATATCTGGGTGTATTTAAAAGTGTATCTGGTTTAGAAAAACATCAAATTAATATTTATTAATAATTTTGACATATTAATATTAAAAATGTAAAATATAAAAATATTTCAATATATTTAAAAAAACAAAACAAAAACTTTATACACCATACGTAACCCCTGCCCCGGGGTCTACAGAGCAGACCGTAGTGTACCGTTCATACGAGCGTGTGAAGGGATCGATCCTCCAAATGATAAAATCAAAGAGCAGGGACAGAATCGTCAATCACAAAGATAAAAACCCTAAGAACAAAATCTCCAGCCTCCTTCCTATAAATAAAGCGGAGCACTGGTTGCTTTGCTGCAGATCCGCCGTTGCGGTTTACAAAAGACAGGATTCCCTCCCGTCTCCCTTCACTAATTCGTATTTTTCTTCTCTCTATGCCTTTTGTTTTTATTTCCATTTCTTGTTTTGGCTGTTGAATCAAGTGATGAAATTGGATTGCACTATTCTCACGACGGTCGTCTGAGACACATCGTGTCAATTTGATGTATTCATCCAATGTTTTCTGATGATTTCATTTTGCTGTTCTAACTAATCAATAATTTTTACTTAGTTTTCTGTGATGGCCAAGCATCGTGATGATATGTGTTTGTCCGATCAATTTCATGACAGGATTAATCACCTCCTACTCATACTGAATGCTTGCTCATCACTGATTTCGCATAATCATTAATTTTTATTTATGTATTACATTAACCAGTAATTCTTTTATAATCAAGCTTTTCATCAGATCCTTGACTTTTTTGTTCAAGAAAGATCAAATTGGATTGGCACAATGAGGATTTAATGCGGTACGAGGTCGAAAGATCTATGAAATTTGTATTTTCTAGTCCTTTTCATTCTGAGTGCGCAGTTCAATCTATTTCTGGAATTTGGTTGCCCAAAAGGCATCGAATGTGTGGGCAACAGACATTGCCTCATTACTCTTCCTAGAACTTGGATTTGGGCTTGTCTGGTTATTCAGAAAGGTTGGAGGAAGCTTTTCTGTAAATAAATTACAGTAACAAGTTCATCGGACAATGTGGAATGGGGCCAAGCTGCTGTGATGACAATCTATGGATACCTACCTGAATGAACATAAATTTTAGACCTAAAATAGAAGTGTTGAAATTAAAATGCTGGTCTGCTAAACTCTGAAATAAATACTATTTCAGATAATTAATTCCAATTAATTAATAATTAATTAATTATTCTCCCGTCATATTACTTATAAATTATAAAAGTTTTTTTAAAAATAAACTTTTGTAATTTTGTAATAATTAATTCCAATTTATAGATGGGTGCTTTTAAGACCAGATTGGGTTGTGTTTGAATATTGAAAACCTATCCTCGGGTTTCTTGCCGAGTTTGGTTGGTTATCAAATCACCTGTTTTGGCTGTGTTTGAATATAAAAAAATCCATGCTTGTCGGGTTTGGATAATTATTTCCCGATCGAGTTTAGATAATAAAACTCTAAACACTAATTTTGTTGGGAAAAAATACAAACAGAACAGAAGCCGATCTATAGAGATATTTATTACCCTCCTTGATGTTGTGGTTGCCTTTGCTGAATCGTTGAGTAAAACTCGTTTAAGTCAATTGAAAACTCGGATAAAGTTCGTTGCTTTTGCTTCGTTTATCAGAGAAAGGAAATCCCCAACATGAAATTCTACATGTCTATGTTCTCCGAAGAACAGAAATCCACTAGTCGAGTGACCAAGCCTGCAACCAGATAGAAGAGACAATGAGTGATTCGCTCGAGAACTCATACCTTATCTAACCTGTTAGGAGTTGTCTAACCTGTATCTTGCCATCAGAAGTGCCAGCATAAAGCATATCACCGTCCATATCTGATGTTAAGCATGTAATTCTGGCGTGCCACCCACTTCCTGTTTTGATGGAAGCAATTCTTGTAACTCTTTCCTTCAACCAAACTTCAATGATCCCACTTTTCGTTGCTGTGAATATGAAGTCGTCGTTGACAGCAATTCGCTGAATGTCAAATCCAGTCGAGAAGGATCCTGTCACAGCTTTGCTCGAGTGAGAAAATACCTGCCATGTACGGGAATGAGTTCACTTGAGTAAATTATCAGCTCAAACATGTTCCTTGAACAATCAGGCAAGTTTCTGCTGCTTACTTTCCCTGCTGTTCCATCCACAGATGAACCACCAGCAAACAGAAGACCATCTTGAATTTGTAGGGAATAAATACTTTGTTTCACCAACAATTTTCTTGTTCCAGAGTAGAATGTGGTCGACGTTAATTTGCTCAAATTCACCGCCTGGATACTGTAACCGGAGATGCCACAATATAATGTATCCCCTGTCATAGCAAGGCACTTCACCGTTTTGTTGAAGTTTATATTTATATGCTTTGGAACACCTGACCACCTGTATACCTGCGAAAATGCAATTTTCAGGAAACCGGATTCTGTCAACCGCTAAAGGGTTGTTTGGGAGGGCGGTTGCGGTTGTTTTTTAAAGTGTTTTTCATTTAAAAATATATCAAAATGATATTTTTTTTATTTTTTAAAAATCATTTTTGACATCAGTACATCAAAATGATTTAAAAACATCAAAAAAATTCATTTAAAATGAAATTTTTTTTTTCTTTCGAGGAAATGGAGGTACAACCACCGTCCAAAACAGGCACAAAGACTGCCCATTTTGGATTCGGAAGTTGAAAATGATAGGTATGTGTCACTTGCCGTAACTCCTGGTCCTTGAGAAACAAAGCATGCAACTTTACAATTAGCTGTCAACTCGTATACTGTCTCTTTCACATCGTGCACTTGAATGCAGTGAATCTCCTCAGGTTTAATCGCCCATACCTGCGAAAGAAAATCCAGGAAAATGACCGCCTCTAATGATTAGATAAAAATGACACGGAGTAGATAGCTAGAAAGCAGGAAAAAAACTGAAAATACCCGAATGGTTTTATCCAAGGAACCACTGTACAATTTGTCTTCTGAAGATGGAATATAGAGGCATGTGACAGCTTTTGTATGGTCACGAACTTCTTGAATTAACCTTAGAACCCTCTTTCCAGCATCCCACACCTAAAAGCGAGTGCTGGTTAGTTGCAGCATCAATTATTCATTAATACATATGCAACTGGTAATCATATTAATTCACGGGGAAGAGGGCCAGGCAGATTGTACCTTGATGGTTCCGTCGGAATGGCTGCTAATAACACGACCTTTAAAATGAAGCAAAGACAGCACTTCGTTATTGGCGCAGGATTCTACCTCAACCACTTCGGTGCAGCTCCACAACTCTGTCTGAAATACAGATTACAGAGCCTAATTAGCTCATTTTTTATAGCTAATCAGAAGCAGTCAAGGACATAGTATCCCAATCCCACTTACTGGGTTGACAGATGACAAATTCATCAAAGATTCCAGTACATCCGTGATCACTGGTGAACTTCTCTTAAGCTTTCTCAAGGTGCTGTAGATGCATTTAGCATTCTTTCCGAGCTCTTCAAGTGCAGCTAAAAATCAGGAAAGTTTGAGTTCAGCAGTTGTTTGTGTATATTCGAAACTGTGGTAAAATTCTCACCCACTGTAATCTTACCTGGGTCACCTACGAAGGTTCTTAATGCCAGGGTTGCCAAAATCTTCTCTTCCATGTTTCTAGTTGATTGGAGGACATTTATAAATTCATCGAGCAAGGATTTACGAGCCGCACTTCTTACACCAGTATCAGGAAGAACTGAAAGCATGTATATGAGCCATGTGGAGATGACAAGGCATGACCTAGCCATCTCTAAGGAATTACTCTTGAAGCATTCCTCTAAAGCTTTAAAGATAGAGCCCTTTTCATGATTGCAAAGAACAAATGCTACTTTTTTCTCCCAAGAACTTACCGCTTTCTCTTCATCTTCCTGCACAAAAGAATCCAAGGCTCAGAATCATCACAGAATTTAATAGAAGAGGGTTTCTTGTTCCATATCACAGAATTTAAAGCAAAAATCGCAAACCATTGTTTCAGCTAGTACTGTTTCTTCTAAATCATCTTCATTCTTCTTCAGCTTCTCCGCCTTCATTAAAGCATTGTAAGGTAGATCATATCCTGCAATCTTCAGTAACCAGGCTTCCATGTAAGTACCCCCAGATGAAGTCCGACGTGCAGAAATAGAAACTAAAGCATCCAGGGCCATCATCTGAGAATTAGAAAAGTCCTTTCTGTGCAGAGCTTCAATTAAAGCCTCTACAGCTTCTTCCCTGTAAATGCTCATCTTTCGCGGCTCAGCCTGGAAATTCAATCCATAGAAACCGTGGTTAGATATCCAAGTTTTCCTGTTACAGTAAGTGAATGATGTCAAAGAATCAAAGCAAACCAGGAGATCAAGCTGAAGAAGAAGAGTGGCAAGGGAAGGCTGCTGCTCCATGGGAGCCATTTGGAGATACACAAGAAAGGTGTGCATGGTACTAAATGCTCCTTCATCTTTAATTATCTGCAAGATCTGATTGCAGAATGTCCTCCTGAAACACCATGGAAAAGGCAGAACATTCAGTGTCGGTATTGGAGATGATGTGGAAGAAGAAGAAACAGGCAAATCTTTTGACATTTGTGTTTTTTTCTTCTTCCTTTTCAATGTTGTAGCATTACAGTAGCACATTTTTACCTTCAACTATCCAACTATTTGCTGCTGGAAGAAAATATAAACACCATCAAAGTATTACAGAAGGGAATATTTGACCTGTACCTGTTTAACTGAACTAGCTCCGAGAGGAAGTCAATACATAAGCCTCTCACGCTATCATTTCCGGAGTGAAATAATTCAAGAACAGGAGATAGTTCGATTGTACTTGCTATAGAGTTCCGATAACTTTTATCAGCACGCATGCAACAGAGAAGTACCGAAATAATTGACTTTTTTCCTTCCACTCTATCCAAACACTTGACTAGCGCTGGAATTCCATTTGCACATATAACATTAAAAGCATTGTCAGACCGGCTGTTTTCATCCCCACCCGTAAGTAAGTGTTCAAGCACTGCAATAGCGGCGTCCTTGGGCTCTATTGCAAATTGAAAATAATCTAAATCTTCAATTCTGCTCTGGATTGACTGGACAAGTGAGGGTATAAAGTTGTGAGCTGAAAGCTGAGCAAAAGGTGGCCTCAGCTGGTATATCAGAACAACAGCCTCAGCAAGCCCATTTTTGTACAAAGCAGCTAGGCAATCAAAATCAGAATCTACACTGGTAAGAATCTCTCTGACACTTTCATCTAAAAATGTTAGCTCAGAGAGAACGTAAACTGAAGTTCTAAGAACATCTCTGCTTACAGAAGCAGATAGTATTTCTACAATCCCATTTACAATAGCTGGCTCGGATAAATATGAAAGAACTGCAGGATCACCCTTCGATTCCTTCCACGATTTGGCTACTGCTGACACCGCTGCTTCACATTCTTCCAAGTTTTCTGAAGTACAGAGAGATGAAATATAAGGTTTTAACCCATTGATGATTGTTTCAATAGTTGCTTGAGAAATCACACTGGTCGGTGATGTGGATACTTCTGCTCGGGCAAATCTTTGGCTCCTCTGATGCATGTGACTATCTGTACTGTTATGAGTATGACAGGGAGAATAAAATGTTCCGGATGCAGTAGACACCAACAGATTTTCTCTTAAGGAGGAGGGGCTGAATGAATTCCTTGGTGTTTCAGAGTACGAAAATTCCTGAGCAAGCTCTGGATGCTGCTCTTTCCAAGATGTTATGAGTCTCTTGAAAACATAATTTGTTTTGGGCAGTGAGTTTGAAGAGAGAGGTTGGCGAGTAATAGGGCATGTCGTGTTTCCTCTTTTTACCCATTCTTGAATTGCTTTTCTCTCGTAAGTCTGGCCAGTTTCAAGAGTTACTGGATCGTTAAAAAGATGGCCTGTGATGGGGCAAACAAAATCTTTTGGTGATCTTGAACGGGGAGTCAGCATCTCAGATGTAGGAAGTGAAATGTAGCTCTGGCTTCCTTCATCACTCTCAATAAGTGAACTGCATAATAATCAAAAGAAATGTCTATTTCTCAAAACTGAAACGAAAAGAACAGCTTGAGTACCGTAAAAGAAAGCCTATGCAAAAGAGAGAAATTTTTAGCTACCTTCTCTCTAGTATTTGGTTGTCGACATTGTCGTAACTCATCCTTCTTGTTCGGCTACGGTTCTTCCTGACACTTCTCAGCAGACCCTGGATTGAAAAAATGCTGTCAGTATAAATGAAACGCTCCAAATTCGGATGGAATTGGCAAGAACTCATCGAAATACAAGGCAGAGACATACTATCACTTCGCCATCTGAGTCTGCTGAGCTACTGCTGCAATCTTTTTTCAAGCGTGCAGAGTCAGGTAACGAGGTAGCACTAACAGAATCCGTATCATGACACGACAGAAGCCGTAACAATGTTGTATGTTCTTTTTTATATTGCACGACTGGGTTAGGAGAACTAATCTTTGGTGGAGTTCTAGGAGAGAATGCTCTGGGAGAATGCTTTTGGCTCTTTGCTTTAGCTGGCCTTTTGCTGAGTCCAATTTCCTTACTCTCAGTTGATTCTATGCTGCTAAGAGTTACTAATTTCTGATTTTTTTCTTCAAAATCAATGTAAGTATCACTCTGCTCACAGTCAGAATCGTTTTTTCTGTCCTCGGGCATGGCCTCCTGACATAATAAAAAAGAACACGGCACAGAATCAACTATAGTTCATCGCAATGTGACAGTAGTGATATAGTTCTCAGTCTTACTTGAGGATCACATATAGCAGACTCTTCCAAATTAGGCGACAGGTTTGAAATTACGCTCAATCTGATCACAACCCCATCCATCATAACATAAACTAGTTAAAAAGCTTGAAAAAAAGAAAATGTTCAGCGTGGATGTACAATAAAATAAGAGCCAGAACAAGCAAATGGCTGTATTTATACTCTCCTGACTGAGTAGTACAATTTAATTTTCGATGCTGGGTGTAGACTAACCTGCTTTCTGCTCTCACGCCATGTTTAGAGCTAAGAACTGGAGAGAAACCAGCACTTCTTGGCAAGATGGGACCGAATTTCACATAATCAGGAATCGACCGGCTAACCTCATGCAGAGGGGTTACTGGTGGATCTGCGATCGGCAACATTGGAATCATCTTCTTGCTTCTTGTTGAATCAGAATTCATGCAATCCTTGTAGTATTTAGCAAAAAGCCGCGTATTTTCATCTACGGATTCCCTGTAAAGCTCCTCCAGGTTTTGCAATTTTTCCATCTGATCAGGCCTCATTGAATATATCAAAGACTCATTGAAGAACTGATCCAAGTCAGCAGTAAATGACAAATCAGAAGAATCAGGAATTACTTCCATCATAAGTCTATGTCTAGCTTCAGAATACCACCCAACAATTGAGCTCATCTGTGGAAGAAACAGGTCTTTCCAGAGTTCAGGGGCGAAATCAATTCTCGAGAAGAATGGATCAACAATAAACATCTCAAGAGCATGAAGAACAGAATTCTCAGCGCTGTTACGCAATTTCCATAGGCATGAAAGGTTGAGGCGGGCCCAAGCAGAGAGGTAGAAGTTTGGGACCCCAGCTGTTCTTTGTTCAGAGTTCAACAAGGCACAAACTTGCAGCATCTTCTCTGCATGATCTAATCGTGCCAGCTTCGTCTCCATATTGGAGGTGTCAATGGCTTCTTCAAGGGCTTCAATACCCCAATCCAAATTTGCTAATACTGCTTGATCGGAGTATCGAAACTCTGTTTCTCTGTCACAGCTCCCATCTTCAGCTGCTAATCTCTCGGCACACTGTTCTTTGTGCTGGGTTCTCTGCTCTTTATTGATCAAACGATCTTGTGTGAAACTTCCCACAGTGGTAATCAAGAACCTCACAATATCCTTTTGGTCCATCGCAAACCTATAGCCTCCTTCCATTTCCGAGGAGACAATTCCAGCTTACAAATTCCCAGTCAACAGCAAGAGAAAACAATCGTCATCTTCCTCTAGCAAGTTTCATCAGAAGTAAATGAAGGCAAAAATACCATACTCTTCTCAAATTCATATATTTTCAGTTTTCACTTTAAATGTCGCAGCACTGCTTGGACTGGTTAAGAATTGAGCAACCTTCAACCTGGAAACCTCCATCTATAATTCTATTGCACCATCAATCTAAAAGCAAGCACCAAAACTTCATAGAAATTTACTCTATCAAAACAATAGTAACTCGAGACGTAAGCACCCCATCAAAAATTACAAGCAGCACTGCCATTGACAAAGGATGGCTTATTATATAAAAAAGGATTATTGCTTCAAAAAATGAAATTAACATAAAGAAGAGATATGCCTATTAGACTCTAGTAGGTGTTGCCGGCTTCGATAGTTGTTGTGTGATGATCGAAGCAAAATGTGGACTGTTCATTTTATATTACTAATCACACCTCATTTCGTTATTGTATATAAATTGCCTTCCTAGGCTACATGACAAGAGGTAGTCAACTATTTCCTTGTTGTTTTTAAGTGTTTTATTTAAAAATATATTAATTTTATTTTAACAGAATAATATAAAATAATTAAAAAAATATTAAAAAAAAAAAAAACATCAATACACCGAGCAAATACAAAAACAACTCTGAAACCACTCCCCAATTGCTCATGGTTCTTAACTTCTTGTGGAGGGAACCCAGTCCACATGAGCCGAAACATTTCGTACTAATAGGAACTAGGATAATAATACACGTAAGAAACGGGAAAAAATAAAATAAGGTCGTGTTCGGTAATAAAAAGAAAATGCCCCCCCTGTCTCTCAGTTTTCTATTTTTTCTGTTGGTTCTTTAATATAAAAAAACTAACAAATGTTTTTATTTTTTGAAAATATGATTTTTTAAATAAAAAATATATATCTAGATTATAATAATTATTTTTCGTGAAAATTCAAAATTTAATTTCTATCTTAATATGTTGTATTCATGATAAAATAATTTTGGAATATTAATTCTTCTTCTATCTGAATTAAAATCTCTCTTGGAAAGTTATATTATTAAAAATATATATTAAGTTTATAATTTAAATTATATTAATTAAATATACGAAAAATAATAATATTTCAAATTACTAAAAAGTGTTAGTATATTTTAATTGTCTATGTACTTTCTTCACTTGGAAAACAATAAAAACGTTTGTAACTAAAAAGCTGTCAATATAAAATTATAAAATCTGAAAGATTATTTTTTAAAAAATATTAATATTTTATTCTAAAATAAAAATTTTCTTAGCTTTAATTTCTCAATTTTTTTTTTTATCCAGATAAAAAAAGAGGTCTCGTTTAGATGGGCTGAAACTGGTAATCCATGTCGGGTCCAATTGCTATCCAATGAATCCAGCTGAACAAAAAAATCAGGCTCCCTAAAAAATATAGAAACAAAATACCCAGTCGTCCTCGGTCCCCGCTTAGAGCATAAAAAGATACTCGCGTCAACAAAACGCAGTTCTAAGAAAGTCTCTTGTCCAAACCCCATTAGATCCATCCACGTGTGCCAACGGCCAAGATGAAACTTCAAAACAGAATCCAGAAACACTACCTCCCTCCATAAAACTAAGCCCCAGTCCCCTTCCATTGACGCAAGTCTACATATTTTCAATGGCAAACCCTAGAGTCTACTTCGACATGGCAATTGGAGGCGCCCCAGCAGGCCGGATCGTGATGGAGCTGTTCGCCGACACAACTCCAAGAACCGCGGAGAACTTCAGGGCTCTTTGCACCGGAGAGAAAGGCAAAGGCCGAAGCGGCAAGCCTTTACACTACAAAGGCTCGACTTTTCATCGCGTGATCCCCAGATTCATGTGTCAAGGAGGGGATTTTACTGCAGGGAATGGAACCGGAGGAGAATCAATTTATGGAGCGAAATTCGCTGACGAGAATTTCATAAAGAAACATACCGGGCCTGGAATTTTATCTATGGCTAATGCTGGGCCAGGCACTAACGGGTCTCAGTTCTTCATATGCACGGCTAAGACTGGATGGCTCGATGGGAAACACGTGGTGTTTGGAAGAGTTGTGGAGGGTATGAATGTTGTTAAGGTTATAGAGAAGGTTGGATCTTCTGATGGAAGAACCTCCAGGCCTGTCGTTGTGGCCGATTGTGGTCAGCTCTCTTGAGGGACTCAAGATCTATGATATGCTGGTGTGTGCGTTTGTCTATCTATAAACCGAGTCTTTAACTGGACTCTGAACGTGTTTTTTCGAATGTTGCTGTCCTTTAACCATCATAATGCGATTTACAGATACAATAATCGAATGGATATTTTTATCTTTTTTGTCCCACTTTGTGTTGATGGGCTGCTCGGGTTGGTTTCGGCTCTTGTAATCAAGGTTGGTAATTCTGTTTCAGTCATTTGTTTTTTTAATTAGAACAAAATATTTTGGTTTTTGAGTGTTTTGGTGTATTGTTTTGGGATTGTACTGTTTATGTGTGTGTATATGATTAAATATATTAATTCAAAAAAAATTAGTTCAAATCCAAAAATAAAATTATTTAGAATTGTGCAAATTAATCTAAAAAAAAGACACAATAAAATGATTTTTCTGAACAAAATTATGAACATGTATAATATTACGAGAATATCATCATCAATCTCGCAAGGTCATTACATTTATTGATTGCTCTGAAATTTTAACATCATATATATAAATATGTCAAGAGACTCATCGTAAAATTTCATCTCAATCTAACGGTCGAATTAAAAGATATGATTGATATTATAAAATTATTTATTATTTTAAAATAAAAACACTATTTGACAGAAACGGAACGAGCAAAACGAAACCGTAACATTTCGGCTGGTATTTGATCAAAAAATCCAGAATGACCAAGAATTTAAATTGAGACAAAAACAATGTTTTTTTAATCTTATTTTCTAACTGATATGAAATATTTTGGTTATTTCAACCGAAACAAAACTGTCAATCTTGAATGTAACTATGCTTTTGCCCTTTTTACTGAGGTTTTCATGATGCCGAGTTAGCAAGTGGTTCGGTCAGCGCTTTTAGAATTCGAGGATCCATGAACTCCATGGAAATCGGTAAACTATCGGAGGGCTTGTTGCTAGAGTTTGTATCTAGTAATTAAGGTCTCGAGGATTAGTTGAGGTTGACTAAATCACACTTCTTTCCCCTTGTCAAAACAAGGATATGGCCCCGGGCAGGCTTTCCCTGCTTTCTCCCTTCTCTTTGGGTGGGTGACCACAGCCGACATGGGTATGGATTTTTTAATGCCGTGTCAATCAAGGTCAAAGAATCCCACGTCAAATCAAACCCTGACTCTGCTGCAACCTTTAAAATCCGACGAGAATATTCCGTATTCTAGTAGAGATAATTTTACATCTAAATATCAAGTGGCCACCTGTGATTGCCCGCGTTGGAGAGAAACCAGATAGGTTGCCCAGCCGAACTATTTTTTTTATGTAAAAAAAATGTAAGGTTAGGAGATTTCCAGGTGATAATTTAAATAATAAAAAAACAACAATAGTTTATAAACTAGCAAAAAAAAGCAATAAAAAAAATATACCAACGTCTATTTGAATTATTAAACAATTAAATACTAGTCTAATTATAAAAAAACATAAAATAATAGCTTGAAAAAAAAAACTCGAACAATTAATTTTTTAAATCTTGAACCCGAGTTTAGTCAATAAACTTAAATATCATTCAATTTAATTTTATATAAATAAATAATGGAAAAATACTCATTAATACTAAACTTGAGAGATTTAATTATTTTATTAAAAGGTTAAATGAATGATTAAATATACAAACTTTTAGTATATTTTTTATTTTTCAATATAATAGTAGTTTTAGTATCTTAGCCACTGGAAAACGTCCGCGTTGTCGATTTGAAGTCCGCACGGCATCAGATTTTCTGACAAGGCAAACACGCATTTAATCCTCGAGCAATTACCGGCAACAAGCGAACGACGAGTTCTATCCCGGCAGAGAAGAAGTTGTCAGCTTGAAGTTAGAAGTTGAGAAAGCCCTCTCTCATTTCTCCCTTTCGTACGCGATTGATCTGAAATTTCAGTTTGGAAAGGGTCAAATCATGTTTTAGTTGCTTTGAAGGTATTGTTTGACTTTACATTTTAATACTAGTAAACGTCGTTGATTTTTTGAAAATGTTTGTTTAATCATTACATAGTCCAGAAAAGCATGCTTCATATTTTTTTAGACATTTTCATCAATTATACCTTTGACACTATGTTTTGTACTCTAGAGATTAAGGTTGTATTTCACATTCTAGCAGAGAATATTTTTTTAAAATATATATAGTTAAAAATTTATTTTAACTTCAATTAAAAAAATAAAGAGCTGGTAGCGCAATGGAAAAGAATGTTTTTTTAATTACTATTTAATTCATTTCAGAAAACTCTGGATCTATGTATGTTTCGTAGTGCAGTTGACGTTATGTTTTTTAAAGTATTTTTTATTTAGAAATAATTTAAAATATTTAAAAAAAAAAAATATTTTTAACATTAACACATGAAAATGATCTAAAAATATTATTTTTTTTAATTTAAAATAAAAAAAATCAATTTATTTTAAAAATATTTTTGAAATACAATACCAAACAACACCTTATTGTTCCGTAGGATCATCAATCCTACATCCATCATCAAATTAGGTTAAAATTAAAGCTTAGCAGTCAATTGCAAGCTTTTCAACTAATCAACGTTCATTACATTTGTCATAATACTCCAATATATAAATAGAATTATATTGAAAAATTAACCTTATCCAAATTAAAAATATAAAAATCTGTGGTCAAGTATCATCCACCGCACATCTTTATCTGTTTTCTTTGGCGGAGTCATCTTTGATCTAATTCGAGTGTTCAAGAATGCGATGGTTTCTATTTACGTGTGTGTTTTATTTATTTTTTATAAAATATTAAATAACATAAATAATAAAAGATCTACAAATAATTATTTTAATATATATTTTTTAATAAAACTTACAGTACCAAAAATATACATAGCAGAGCATTTGACTATTCAAAATCTAACAAAAAGCAGCACCAAAGAAATGTATTTACTTTTGGTAATGTTTTTGGAAAATATTTTTTGGTTAATCTTTTTAATTAAAATTATTTTTTATTTATTTTTACACGATATGTTAAAAATAATTTTTCAGAAAATAAATATTATTATTTTGATTTAGAATTTCGCGAGTCAGGACTCAGAGAAGGTAGGCGGTCAGGGGTGACCCAGGTTCCCAGATGTCCGATTCTAACAACGAGAGAATAGTCAACAATTTCTGTTTCTTTCCCTTCCCTCCCCGTTTGGCATCTCTCCATTCAAAATTCCATTGCCCACGAGACTTCCGTTTTATTGCCAAAAGAAAGAAAGAGAATAATATAATAAAAACAACGCGTTTGTTGCATTCATGAACCGAAATTAATATGAACCACCGCCTTTAGATTGCTAGTACTTATAATTAATTCCTTCTCCCGTGCTTGTTACTATTACCTTCTCTGACCTCGTCTTCACTTTTGAATATATTTATGGGTTCTTCTTCTTGATTCTGAAGTGGGTGTTTTTTCTTATCACTGACGGAATCATTTTGAATTCTTTGTTCGTGGTGTAATTGGGAGAGAATTTGCAACGAGGGAAAATGGGAGCGGTTTGTTCCAGTCGAGCGAAAGGGAAAATTGTGAAAGGCGGGGAGGAGAAGAATAATAACAGTGGCATCAATACCTCAGGGAAACTAGGGTCATTGCAAAGCACAGGCATGAAAAGAGAAAATCCTTACAGGAATAAAAACGAGGATGATCTTGGCAGAACGACGCCGCAGAGACGTAATTCTGGTGAGTTTTTGTCATCCTTTTCAAGGGAACTCAAGCCGTCAACACCTGCAAGGACAGAGGCCGACAAGGTATGTTCTTTTCATGTTTTGTTTTCCTGATCATGTTTTTGCTTTGGATGTCCAATCTGTCAGTTTTGATGGTTTATTTTGTGCCTTTGGTTTGTGTAGATTAGTCAAAAGAAGTCATTTTTAGGAAAAGCTGGGACGGTGGGACTAGAGAAAGCAGTGGAAGTTTTGGATACTCTAGGAAGTAGCATGTCAAATTTGAATCCGACAGGGGGATTTGCCACTGGAATGGGTTCGAGAGGGAATAGGATATCAATATTGGCATTTGAAGTAGCTAATACAATAGCCAAAGGTGCAAACTTGTTTCATTCTCTTTCAGAGGAAAATATTGAGTCCTTGAAAAAAGAGGTATTGCATTCAGAAGGAGTACACAAATTGGTTTCTACTGACATGGAAGAGTTGCTCGTAATTGCTGCTTCTGATAAAAGGTTGTTGCTTCTTACAAAAGTTCTTTTCCTTTGTTTAATTCTAACACGGTCCATGTTCTGTAATCTTAGTGGTGTTTTAAAAGAAAATTGGGTACTTTTACAGAGAGGAGTTTGATGTTTTCTCGCGAGAAGTGATTCGGTTTGGAGATCGATGTAAAGACCCCCAATGGCACAATTTGGGTCGATTTTTTTCAAAGTAAGGTGCATTTTTATTATGCATCAGTTACTGGTTATGTTATTCATGTTTTCTAACTATGCAATTATCTCTGTAATACATCAGATTGGATTCCGAATATTCAATTGAGAAGCAGAATAGAACGGAGGCGGAAGTGACAATGCAAGAGTTGACTACTCTGGTGCAGAACACTTCAGTAAGTTTTTTATTTTCTTTTCCCACGTTAAGTAGATGCTTGCGCTGATAAACACCATTATCGAATAAAAAGCATTACTAATTTCCTTTTAATCACTCATTTCAGTATGCTATGCTTGATCCATGTGAACGTTGCAGCTTTGGGTTTAACTCATTTACTGCATTAAATTGTGATGCTGAGCAGTTTGCTGTTGTGTTTGGCATATGCATTTTTATTTTTTAGAATTATCACTACTCCCAGCAACCTTTTCAGCTTATTTTACTACAGTTCAAGAATGCTGGATTTTATTCGGGGTCTTCAAAAGCCTTAGCTTGTGTTCCTGTGATCCTGCTTTACAAATCTCTGTTCTTGTGCAGGAACTATATCATGAGCTGAATGCATTGGACAGATTCGAACAAGATTATCGACGAAAGGTTGAGGAAGTGCAGTCCCTAAATCTCTCTGTAAAAGGTTGGCATGGATGTTTTTTTTTTTTAAGCCTCAAGGATATGTCAAAGTGAATAACATGCTTCTTTATAATGAATAGCCATCAGATCTCATTTATAATTAACTACTTATTTTTTCTCATTACATTATAACTGGTAGTTCTATGTGTTGATTTTCTTTTCGTCTTTCATTTTATGGGCACCATGACAAGTATCTGCTTGATACCCGCAAGCCATGGTGAAGCAGCTATATTTTATTAACGGGCCATTTTCTTTGTAATTGTAGGAGAAAGTATCACAACTTTACATAGTGAGCTAAAACAACAAAGAAAGCTTGTAAGGAGCTTGAAAAAGAAATCTCTTTGGTCTAAAAATGTGGAGGAGGTACATGTTTATGATCCACAAGTTACATCTGCTGAAAAGTTGCACCATAGATTTTACTTTTATTAATTCTGTACTCTTTTACACCTCATAATTGCATAGTTTGGCTCAACTCCCTCGCTCAACATGAATGCTTTGCAGCCTCAAAAATTGATTCCAGTAGCGGTTTTATGTAATAGATGGCAGTTAACACTAGCGAACTTGTTATTTTATATGAATATGTAGCTTACTCCATTAGAGTGGTTCAAATGTTTTCACTTTTACTATTCAGCCCATGAGAATATTAGTTTGTCTGTCTCAAACAATAGAATGTTCTATAACTTTCTTTCTGAACTGCAGATCATGGAGAAGCTTGTTGATATTGTCACCTACTTACAACAAGCGATCCTGGAAGCTTTTGGAAATAATGGTATGACGACTATGTCTTGCGATGAACTTAGAAGATGAAAATTTGCATGAATATCATAGAAGGGTGCATTTCCATTTCCATGCATTTCCATCAGCAAGATACATATTGATGAGAACCTTTTGCTTTCCTAGATGCGAACCACCTTGTTTTTCATTTGTGTATGATATATGTAGATAATTACTTAATTAGTGAAGGAACTGGTTTCGAGTGGGGTCTTTTATCTGAAACTGCTGTCCCTGAAACGTGTGTGTTTCTGTACTCTATCGTGTCTGAGAAATTATCTATATTAGAAATGAAAGACCGTTTATAGTGCCTGGATAATAAAAGAGGTGAATGCCATGTCCGAAGATACTGCCTCATCAGCTCTCAGCTAGATCATTCCACTATTTCTGAAGTACACAAACAGGCTAGTGTATGAAAGGGTGGAATCAAGAGGATTTACACAGGCAAACTGATGGACATAGCTCAGCTGCATTTAATTGAGCTGTCCATATAAGTGCATTCTTACTTGTGATCGATAAATGTGTATGCACTTGCATCCTTCTGGCCGGGTAAAACCATGATTAGCAGACATGAGCTATCTTAAAAAAAGATTATTAATTCCATGTATCAGCAAGATTGTAATCTGAAGTGCAGCTTTAGTTTATGAAGATTCAAACATTTTAGTGAATTGTGGCTGCGAAGAACATTATAATCCATACTGCAGTGACTTGGTCAAAGCCGACATATAAGAAACATGCCAATATAGAAGTCTGTTTTTGATTATTTTCCTCACCTTGCTGCTGTATATGCATCGTAACAAGATATAATTCAATGTTTCTGGCTTTGAAAGATGTGCTTCAAATAAAAAAATTTAGGGATTGACTGACAACTCGTGGCAGGTGTTATATCGGTTGACAAGGAGCCTGACGACAGTCGTCAAAGACTTGGCACATCTGGTCTTGCATTGCATTATGCTAACTTAATCAACCAAATTGATAATATTGTAAGTGAAGCTCTTTCTTTCTTCACTAATCACATGGTTATTATATTGGGATGAATTCGACTGAAATATTATATGTTATTAGACTTCTCGACCCGCCTTCCTTCCTCCTAATACGAGGGACAGTTTGTACCGAGGAATACCAGACAGTGTTAAGGCATCTCTACGCTCAAGGTTGCAGATGGTTGATACCAAGGAAGAGGTATGTGTGCTCATTTTCTACTTTTTCTCCAAATGGAGATTGAGGATGGGAGTTTGTTCTTACTTTTTCGCTCATGATCGAACCTTCTCAACACATAATTGCTTTCCACTCACTATGTTTCCCTGCAGCTCACGAAAGCTCTGGTGAAAGCTGAAATGGAAAAGATGCTCCGTTGGCTTGCTCCCATCGCCACAAACACAACCAGGTCGGTTAAATGACGATCTGATTTGATTTTTCCTCATGTTCCTGTAAACATGTTTAAACAAGATGATGTTTTCATCTGGCAGCGTGACCCATCTTTCTTTTTTTGTCTTTTCTCTCCTTGAGAATATTTTTTCTTACTGTCTTTGCAATTACACTTACTTCGTTTTTGTTTGAATTGACAATAGAGCACATCAAGGCTTTGGATGGGTTGGAGAATGGGCAAACACTGGGTTAGTAGTGAAGGCATATTAGAGTTGTGACTAGTGTAATATATGCAGCTTAGTAGCAGATGGGTGACTGTTTTTTCCTTTTTGACAGAGACGAATTGGGCAAGAATAGCAACCAAATCCGCCTCCAGACACTCTATCACGCAGATAAGCAGAAGACTGACCTATACATTCTTGAATTAGTGACATGGCTTCACCGGCTGATAAACCTAGTGAGACAGAGAGATCATGGTTTCAAATCCATGCATGTTAGATCTCCAGCTCGCAAGGGGCCGGTTTTTCACACCAAGACGCAGCGACTTCAATCCCTGGACCACGGCGACCAACTTTCTCAAGAAGATCGAGATCTGTTAGCCAACGTGTATCAGAGGAGATTGGTTCTCGGAAGAAGCAAAAGCCAGGAATTTTCCGGCAACAAGAAAATAGGACAGGTCTGCCCATTGAGCAGGAGCACTGGAAACTCACCAGTTGCTGCAACAAAAAAATTAGAGCATAAAAAAACTGATATTTCGGATGCCATGGAAGGCCTAGATAACAGGATATGAAGACCTATCTTGTAGGCTTTGACTTTCCTGGTGATTTATGAACCTCATTTTTCATGTATATTCTTTTGTTAAATTCCCAATCTATTGTATATACCCTTATATATTACATGTAATGATGGCATTAATATTGTAGTCTACTAATCTCTCAGTTCCATTTCTGGAGGGTATTAGAAGAGATGGTGGCCGATTCTTCTATAGCTAGCAACATCAGGCTTGGTATGTAACTAGATGTTCATCCGCTTCTCTCCACGGGGTCTGAAAAAATATGAACACTTTTTTTTATAAAAAAAAAATCTTATAAAAGGGTTAAATAAAAGATCGTGATAATTCAATAATAAACATGATTTAAATGTAAAACTTTTCAAACTCATAAATCATGTTATTGGTTCTGAAAAATTCCATTTGAAAAAACCATGAAGGTTAGTAATCAGTACTCAATTAATCAATCAAATATTGAAGAATATAATAAAAAAAAATTATATAAAAAGATCCAAAACAATAAATAATTTATTTTTTATTGAAGGATAAAATTAATCCAATTAAATATTGAAATAAAAAAAGGTTCAAATTACCTTTTAGAACAATTAATGAAATAAAACTTGTGTAAAATATTAAAGCATCCCTAGACATCGTTTTTTTACTTTATTTTAATAGTGTTTGTTGTTTTATTATACTTTTAAAATAAATAAATAAAATCTATTTATCGAAAAACAATCATTCGGTAATAAAAATTAAAGTAAACAGTGCCTCAATGAGCTATATATTGCCATGAAAAGTGGAAGATTTTCGCCATAAAAGTTGGTTTAGTTCACACTTACAATGTGATTATAAAGATTATATCTACCTTTAAATCCGGGTCAAACGGATTAGGAAAGGAAGCTTTTGTTAATTAGGCGAGGAAAGGAAGCTTCGAGTGCAAAGAAAGCAGTAGGGAGGGAATGAATAAAAAATACCACTCGTACATGCACTGTTAATTAGCTGTGCACCAGATTCCTTAAAGATATAAAGGCAAAGAAAAAGTCAGTTCTTACGGTGGATTACGTCATGGCCTCGTTATCTGCCACGTAAACGCATGCAACTTGTGAAGGAGGGGCGTCTTGGTTGTATATTAGTGATTCATTCACATGGCTTGGTTTCAGTTAGTATTTGCTCTTTCAAATATAACTTGTAGAAACCAACTGGTTCTAAATAGATTAGTTAGATTAGCAGCGGACAAGAAGGCATAAGATCGAGGAGAGTTTGAGGAAAGAAGAAGAGAGTCGGGGCAAAACTAAAAGTGGAAACTAATCTATCTCCCAGCAGATTGCAGCCAATCAACATCGTCTAGAACTTAACAAATGTAAGATCAAGCTGAGGTTGGTTTGCTGCGGTCTGCTGGGAGATTAGATTAGTTTTCTCTTTTAGTTTGGCGTACTCTCCTCTTATTTCCTCAAATTCTCCTCTTACTTCTCTTATTGCCTCGCTAATCTTTCAATATAAGCCATTGATTGAAGAATAGCACTCGAAGCGTATACCAGGTATGCTATCATCATTATTTTTTGTTTTTTTTGTTTTCTGGTTAATCAACGAGTGTTCTTTGCAAGGATTTTTATAATTTGCAACAAGCAGCATGTCCAGCTCCAAGCATGCAAAGATCTCTATAATTTGCTGCCCTGTATATATCAATGGGGAGATGTTTTTACTTATGAGATTTTCTTTTTTTTGGTCAGGAATTGGGATGCTATTCGAAGAATTGGGATGCTATTCGAAGTCAAAACAATGAAGAACAAATTGAGGTGTTTGTTTCTCTTTTGTTTCCGGTGGGACAAAAGGGAAAGAACAACGTTTCTCTTTTAGTTTACGTCGATAGCGTAAGCAAGAAAAAGGAGATTTGATTCAGACAACGACACTGCAGATCCTGGACTCATCATATTCTTTCTTTCTTTTTTCTAAAGCCGTCGACTCCCACTAGCGGTTCCGTTCAACCACTACTAGAAAGGCGTGCTACTTGTTTGGGAAAAAGACTACAAGCGTGTGAATGAAGCGGTCCAAATTATGCTGCTAATAACAGGAAGAGATAAATTACCCGCAGAGGCACAAGCTGATGTGTAAAGGAAACTTTACGGGGTCCATTGGGTCAGTCTATTTGTTGATTTAGAACAAGTGAGCATGTTGCTGTCACCCACCTATGATTTCTCGGGCCTTTCGTTGCCTGTGTGAAAGTGCAACAGCTTAGTTGAATTCAAAACAGAGTCTTGTATTTCCGACCATTATACAAACGAATAGTAAAAAAGGTTGTGGTTTTGTTCTTTCCAGTTTCGTCTCTTCCAACCATTTTCTTCATCTGAACCGTCGGATCTCCAGCTTTATGGACCCTTTTCTTATTGGGCCATTTTCCTTACGCTCTTTTATTAGGCGATGGTTGTGGAATTCCAGTTAGCCAACAAGAGCCTACGTGAGCCCACCACGTGCCTTTCATCAGAACTCTAAAAGGGCACGGTTAACTTCCTTGCAGCCTTGCAACCATGAAAATTTCTTTTGTCGGTTTACGTAGCATATGCAAGAAAAAATATATATCAAGAGAAGAATTTAACTTTCATATATTAAATTTGATTTTTTAAACAACAAGATCTCCAGTGTAATTATTGGAGATTATAGGACCAGATTGTTCTTTGGATTAGATTTTTACGTACCACATAGGCAATGTCTACTTGACTTGATTCTTGTAATTTCCCCGAAGTTTCATTTGTCAAATGCACAGCTAGATTCATGATAAGAGGTATCAAAAAGAAATTAAAAGTAATTCTTTTATAGTGGTTACTTTACTTCGGGTTGGTGACAATTTAACCCTCGCCAAGACTTCGATATGATGGTGACGCAAATACTTTATTAATAAAAATACCATTGTCAAAATTTTACCAAATTATATTTGTGTGTGTGTTGTGTATAATTTTTAAAAGTGAAATCTACATTCGCTGGTATTAATTAAAAGTATTTATCCTTTATTTATTTTTTCAATAAAAAAACCAACACCGACATGTTGCATTCTTGTGTTATGACCAGGTACATGTTAGGTGGGGGGATTCTTCTAGTTTTTAAGTCATGAAGGTTCCATTTGTCTTGAATAATAAAAATACCATTGTCAAAATTATACCAAATTACATAATTTCCGCGTAGCTCCCGTGGCTGTCTCAGCTAGTTTGCGAGGAAAAATTCATATTAGCCCTAGCATGGAGGAAATGATTTTCATTCTGCAGTAATCGATATCAAAATAATTTTTAAGATCCTAATTCTTACTCTTTTATGTCAACGTATAGTAGGGGCAAAACAAGGAAGTAATTTAGGTTACATAAAAAAACCTAAATTAAAATCAATAAAAAAACTTGAGAAAAAAAACTTTAGGTTACATAAAAAAAACCTTTTGACCCAAATTCTCGCATAACTCAAGTTTTTAATTAAGACTTATGAAAGTTTTCTTAACACAACCCAATTGATCTAATCAATCAAAAAATAACATGGTGTGTACGCTCTTGTATTTTTTGGTGATTATGGACTAGTAAAGTTTAAGGATAGTTGATATACTTGGCATGTTCGGTGTCTGATCTAGAAACTAAGGGGTTTGGAGCTTATTTAATTGGGCTAGATTTTAATTAAATATTGATTTTATATAATTCAAATAATTTAGCCAAGTTTTTAATATCTTAATTGATTGAGTCGAACTCAAAAAAAAAATCATCATTTTAATAAAAACAATCACCTTATCTGAGTTAGTTATCTAATTGGAGTCGACATTTATGTTCTAACAAACATAAAATTGATGAACATAACTGAAATTAAGAAGTTTAGGCCGCAACATACTCCATTAGTGTTTGATCTCACCGACACACCCCAAATTTTCTCAAGACAAAGATGATGTTTCAGAAACATTGTCTAAAGACACATGTGATGTTTTGTTAAGCATTTGATGGTTTATGTTTTTTTTTATTTAGAAAGTATAGGAGTTCTTCAACCTTTTAGAATTGGAGATTGGTTGCTTGCAACTTCTTCAAAAAATTAAGACATGCTTAACTCCTTTTTTTCTTCAATTAATACCGATTTAACTTAATGTAAATAAATTAATCTTAGATTATTTCATTTTATTTTAGTTTTCAAGACATCAGATTTGATTTGATTTTCTTAATACAAGTCTCGTATTTCTAAACACTTGTCTAAAGATACATGTCATGACAACCTAATAAAAGGATCTTGTGTGTTTTAGTCTTCTTTTTTTTCAAATATAATCTAATCGACATAGACAACCTGATATATAAATAAAAAAAATGAATTGACAAGAAAAAACCTCATAAACCCAAATCATTTTCTACCCGGGTTTTAAATTAAATTGTACAAAGTCCTTTTGATATAACTTATAAATTAAATTGTACAAAGTTCTTTTGATACGATTCAATCGGTATAAAATTAAATTGGCTAACATATAAAAAAATGAGGATGGAATTTAAAAAAAAAAAACAAGATAGAAAACCTACCAACTCAATTCCTTACATAACCCGAATCCAACATTAAAGTATATAATAGTTATGATGGGGTGGGGGGGGAAGAAAAAAACAAAAGGGTTTCAGAATAGAGAAGAGGGAGCGGACTTCCTGGCGGAAAAGGAAAGAATGGTTGAGACTCGAGAGAGCGGGGAGTGCATTTGAGAGATGTAGGCTTTGTTTCTAAATTGTTTTTTATATGAAAATATTATTATTTTATATTTAAAAAATTATTTTGATATTAGCATACCAAAATATACAAATATTAAATAATTAATTTAAAATAAAAAATAATTAATTTTTTTCAAAAATACTTTTCAAAATTTATACCAAAAAAGGCCCAAACCTTAAATATTCGGGCTTAAGTTGTGCGGGCTATTATTGAAAAGAAAACTTTCCAGGCTAGAGCAATAGAAGACCAACCCACTTACGGAGAGAAGAGAGCTAAGAATATATTGAAAACGGTGAGGAGGACGAGCTTGGACGCGTACTGCAAATACCACTAAATTTATTGGCCCAGCCCTTCTTCTTTTTTTAAATCCTTCAATTTGAAATTTTCAGGATATGGCCACTAATTAAATTACAAGATAATTAGGATCCGTTGGAATTTCGAAGCAACAGTTTATATTGAATTATGTTTATATATAATTGTAAAGCCAGTTTCCGAGTAAAATTTATCAGCGAAATTAAAGTGATTAGTCGCTTAAAGCGTTTTTCGTTTACTTTGGGATTATGGCAATTTAATTCTCGTCAAGGCATAACTAAGATGGTGACGAATATTTAACTGTGTGTTCCTGCTGCCGCTTTGCGAAATTTCTGTGTCAGCATCGCAAAGCTCAATTTCAATTATATACCATTTCTAGATTTGAAAAAATTATATAATTTCCGCGTTACGTGTCTCTCTCGGTTAATTTGCGAGGAAATTCTTAACAGTCGTTGGAGGAAATGTTTTTCATTCTTTTTTTTCCGATTTTATTAAAAAAAATCCCAATTCTTCCTCTTTTCCTTCAACGTCCAGCCAAAATGAAAAAAAGTATTTGGTTTCTACGGTTGGTATTGGATCAGAGGGATGGAGAGTAATGTCGAAGAATTTTCATGGCAAAAACATGACGGTTTTTTTCTAAAAAAACGCGGATGGGGCTCGTGCTGAATCAGCGAGGAGATTCCTGTGGGGCGCACCAACTTACTTCTATTTAAGGAAGTTGTCGTTCTAGTTCGACGTGCAATGAGGAGGATCTACTGCTGGAACTGCTTGGTGTTCTATTGATGGTGCGCTGTTCATGGATGGGATCAGCAGGGGACAAAAATGTCATAAGAGATGCACAAAGGGAGGGAAGACAGAGATCCATATCTGCTACCCTTCTGTTTCTCTTATGCATTTTTGTCCCTCGCCGGTCTCGCCTATGTTAATTTGCTCTGATAAGGCCACTTATGCATTTTCATGTTATCGCTAACTCCAAGAATGTTTAGGTAATTTTGTATTTTTTGTATTTTTTTTAAATTATTCCAGGGACATCATCAATTTTTGCGTGTACATGTCTGTCAGGTGAATCGTGCGGTGTTTGTAGGTGATAAAAAATGTCTAGTCGCCGTGTCATAAGGGAGCCATCATGTCTTTTTTCTTCCTGGTGTAATGCTTGTCGGGTGAGGACGATCGGGGAATCACTAGTTGACAGTTCTTCTTCTTTTCTCCTTTTCTCTCTCCTGCAGCTGGAAAATACATGACAGTCCTTTTTATTTTCGGGTGTTTTACTTCAGTCTCTAGTATTTTGATTTTGTTTTTCTTCCTGAATTTTTCAATGAAAATTTTGATTGTTTTCAATTGTGTCATTCAATTAAAACTTGTCATATATGATTCTTTTCATTTAGACTTTTATTCTTTTAATTTTTTAAAACAATTACACTGCATTTTAAAAAAAAATCCCTTTATTTTTTTCGGTCACAAGGTTTTGATTTGTTGCAGTTTTTTCCTTCAATTGGAAATACTTATATATATATTATTTTTTCATTTTGTCCCTTATTCTTTTAATTTTTTGTTTATTATTAATTTCTTTGATTTTTTCGGTTTTTATTGGACAATGTTTATCTTTTAATTTCATATTCATGCATCTATACTTCTAGTTTTTTTGTTTTTTGCTAACATGGTGTTTACGCTCTTGTATTTTTTGGTGATTATGGACTAGTATCATTTAAGGATAGTTGTTATGCTAGGCCTATGTCTGGTCTAGAAAGTATGGGATTTGGAGCTTATTTAATCGGGACAAAGATGGTGTTTATAAAGCATTGTCGAAATACACATATAATGTTTTTTAAAGCATTAGATGGTTGTTATGCAGTTTAAATTAACAAAAAATATAAAATTAATTTATAATTATTGAAATAAAATATTTAAAAATTAAGAGTTAATCTTAATTTGATAAAAAAAATAAAAGGATTCTAGGTGATTTAGTCATGTCTTTTTCAAGAAACTTGAAGCCTTCAGCTGCCTCGTGGAAGGAATTCTTAAGTAACTCGACATCAACCACCTGCCTGCTAGCAGGAAGGAATTGTAAGCCATCAAGATCGACCGTATGCACACACTAGCCATGGAACCCGCGTCTTGTCGCGGCCGGAATTATATTTTTTTAATATAAAAAATATTAATTATGTATATTTTTTTATTATAATATAAATTCGAGTAAAATAATAAATTTATGCAAAAATCTTGTGAAGTGCAAGTTTTCTATAAAATATATAAATTTTAAATGGATATAAATTTATCTGTTTAGTAGGTTTCAATGAAATCACCAATATAAATTTACCATTATCATTAAAAAAACAAGAAGATTCAGATATCTAAATTATTGAATACATTGTATTAAGATTAGTTCATTTTATAATTCAATTTAAATTAAACACAACAAACAAAATATAAATTGTGAAAGAACATGTATTAATCAAATAACAAAAATAAATAGTTAATTTTCTATCTCCAAAAAAAAGAAAACATAAATTGAAAATCCATCCACATGTTATTGTCATTACCATTACTATTACAATTAAAATTATTATCAACATTATTGTCCAAACAGTAAAAATCATTAAATTACCCCCAAGAATTAAATTAAAAAGTAAAATATTTTGTCAAAAAAAACTAAAAAAAATCACTAAAATTATCATTATTATTGTGCAAACAATAAAATCATAAATCATTTGATCCGAAAATCAAATAAAAATAAAATAAAACAAAAAAGAAAGAACAAAGAGAAAAATAGAGCAATATTAATTTTAAAATGATCACCAACATAAATTAAAATTTAAGAATTGAACCGAATAAAAATAAAACCCCAATAAAAAATAAAATGACAAAAATTCAAAACAAAAATCAAAAGTATAAATGAATGAATACGGACAAAAAATAAACATTGTCCAAGAAAGATTGAAAAAAGAAAGGAATCAATACTAAATAAAAAATTAAAAGAATAAGTGCCAAAATAAAAAGAAAAAAACATATATAATTCATTCCAAATGAATGACAAAACAACAAAAAATCAAAACCTTGAGACCGAAAAACAATAAAGGATTTTTAAAAAATAAAATGCAGTGTAACCAACATAAATTAAAATTTCAGAATGGAACATAATAAAAATAAAATCCTGACAAAAAATAAAAACAAAATCTAAAAGCACAAATACATAAATATGGACAAAAAATAAATATTGTCCAAGAAGGACAAAAAACCAAATGAATTAATACAATTTTTTTTAAAGAATAAGTGCCAAAATGAAAAACAAAATATATAATTAATTCCAATTGAAGGGTAAAAATGAAACAAATCAAAACTTTAGGACCAAAGAACAATAAAGGGATTTAAAAAAATCAATACAGTGCAGTTATTGAACTAATTAAAAAAATAAGGACCAAAATGAAAAGTAACATATATGACCATTTTCAATTTGGGGACAAACTTAAAACAAATTCAAACTTGCATACCAAAATTATTAACGGAACAAAAAACAAACCAAAAATCAAAAGATCATGGACTAAAATGAAACTTACCGTATATAATTAATTTCAATTAAAGGGCATAATTGAAAATAATACAAAGTTCCATTGAAAAATTAGTAATAAAAATGAAATCAAAAGATCAGGAATTGAAATGAAATGAATACAAATATGAGGGGCTATCTTGTAGTTCACTGGCAGCAGGAGAGATAAAAGAGGGGGGGGGAGATAAACTGTCCACCGAAGATCACACGGTCACATTTGAATGACACGCGCTGCGTGTGGAGGCAGAGGACATGGGCGACGAACCATATGAGATGGCGGAAGCACAGTTTCCATCGACCGAGGCCACTGCACGCGCCACCTGAAAGGCGCATGTAGACGGAACACAGCTGGCGCGTCCGGACGACGTGCCTTCAGTGTTCCAAAAAAAGAAATAATAAAAAATTGATAAATTACCCATGAACCCTTAGACCAAGCGATATTTATGAAAAAACCGAGGGTGAAAGAACTGCACTACCCCCGATTCCAGGTGGCGGTTTTTGTCATTTAGGGGGCTAATGACGTCATTTTACTGTGCAACAAATCTAGAAATATCATCCATGTCCCATGAAAAATTTAAAAATACCCTTGGTCCCGGGGGTTAAATTTTTTTGATTATAGAATAAAATGATAATTTTACTTTCGCAATGAATAATAATCTGAATTTGTGTAAATAATGATAAAGTCTATAATAAAATGCCACGCTTTTTATTTTATAGTTAATATATAAATCAGAGAGATGATTTTAAAAAGTGAACTCTACATTAGTTGGTATTAATTAATAGCAGGTGTACTTTACTTTTTTCAATAAAAAAATCAAGAGTAACATGTTGGATTCTTGACTTGACCGGGCACGCGTGAGGTCGGGTTTTTTCTTCTTCTAGTTATTAGTTATTAAGGCGACAATTTTCTAAAAACAAAATGCACTCGATTGCCGGGGAAAAAGAAATAAAATACCATTTTTTAAATTTACCAAGTCATATAATTTCATATGAAATTCATATTAGCCCTGGGATGAAATTATTTTCATTTATTTTATATTCGATATTAAAATAATTATAAATACCCTAATTCTTACTCTTTTCTTTCAACGTATAGAAAAAAATGGAAAAGAAAAGAAGTAACTCAGCAACTGTGGTTGGTATTGCATCAAAGAGCGGGAGAGTAATGTCGAAGAACTTTCATGGCAAACACAACTGACGGACTTTTTCTACAAAACGCGGATGCGCTCGTTCTGAATCTGCGAGGAGATTCCCATGGGACGCACCAACTTCCTTCTATTTAAGGAATTAACGTGCTGTTCTAGTTCGCCGTGCAGTGATGAGGAGCTGGTGCACATGCTCCTTGGTTTCTGTTATTGTGCGCTGTTCTTGGATGGCAGGGATCAGCAGGGGACAAAAAGGCATAAGAAATGAACAAAGGTAGCTAGGGAAGAGAAAGATCGATATCTGCTACCCTTCTTTTTTCTCTTATGCATTTTTGTCCCTCGCCAGTCTCGCCTGTGTTAATTTGCTCTGATAGGGACACGGTATACACACACACACACACACGATTCTTTGATCCAAATAACGTGACGATCGATCTTCTTCTCTGGACTTGCATCATCTTGGTCATAAGGTATGTTCGAACTTGTCTTCTTTTTGAAAGATGTTTATAATTTGATCTCTATCAAACAGCGCAGATATGCTTCGTTAGGTTTGAAGAACTTGCAGCTGAAACAATATGGAAGGAGGCATGTGGGATTGGAGAGGACAATTAAGGAAGTTCCGGGAAGACAAGGTCGTTGCACGGTTTAGGCCAGAAATAAGAGAAGGTCTGGTTGTGCAAAACCAGCTAGCATGATGACGAAAAAATATGTAATTTTTTGCCAGACAATTGATTAGGCTAAATCTTTTTAGAAGATTGCTTTTTATATTTTTTCCTTCCAAAAGAAGCTTATACGGTAACTTGTACGGTTTCAAAATGTTTTATGACATTCTTCTTTGAAGAAAAAACCTCGACAGCAATCCTATGTTTTTTTATCTGTTCCAAAACTAAGAAAAGGAAGCTAGTATAACTTGCTTAATCTACCTCTCTCTCTAACCTCATATCATCTTTATCGTTCTTCTCCTTCCAAAAACTACAAATATACGACCATGTTTTACAGGAAAAAAATATATAGAAAAGTAAGCTCTACATTATCTCTTACTAACAAGGTATTTTTGTTCTGATTCGCAGACTCAATTTAGATATATAATTGAGTGGAAAAACCCATCTAAAATGCTGCAATACGAAAACTAAATGAATAAATTAAAATTACAGTACAACATGAAGGTATTTGTTGGAATATATATATACTCGACCCTTGATTTTTGCGTTGGAGATTTGCATATCTACAGTTTATTTGATACTTGTAATTTCGTATATAGTGGTTTCACTTGCATATGCACGGTTCAAGTCCTCACTCTCTATCTCCCAAAACGAAACCCAGCCACCGCAACGAGGAAGCCCCATCGCCATGACTAACGTTAAAACCCACCATAAACCATGACAGCTACGGCTGCCCACATCAAATCACCGTCGTGAAGTGGGTTTATGTTGGATATGTGTATTTGCAGGAGCCTGGAAATGGAGAAAGAAATTGTTTAGGGTTTGTTTTTTATTTAGAAAGTACAGGATTTCTTCAACCTTGTAGAATTGGAGACTAGTTTCTTCGGAAAATTAAGATATCCTCAAATTTTTATTATTTTTTTCAATTAATATCGATTTAATCTACCGAAAATAAATTAATTTTAGTTTTTTCATTTTATTTTAGTTTTCAAGACATTAGATTTGATTTTCTTAATATAAGTGTCATGTCTCTAAACACTTGTCTACATATACATGTCATGACAACATGATAAAAGAATCTTATGTCTTTTAGTTATTTTTTTTCAAATATAATCTAATCTACTTAACCAGTTGATAGAAAACCTGATATATTTATAAAAAAAAAGGAATTGGCAGCAAAAAAACCTCACAACCCAAATTATTTTTTACCCCGAGTTTTGAATTAAATTACAAAGTCTTTTTTATGTGACTCAATCAGCAGTCTAAAATTAATGTGGCTGACCTATAAAAAAATGAGGATGGAATTTAAAAAAAAATAACAAGATAAAAAAACCTACCAGCTAAATTCCTTATATAGTATATAATAGTTAATCGAATATGATCTTGTCAATTTCTCCTTCTTCTCGTCACCTACCAGATAAAAATAAGGTTGGAATTTAAAAATGAGGATGTCGCATTATTTTAGTATTGAGGGGGGGAAAAAGGACAAGTGTTTGAGTAAAGAGAAGATTTTTTCGTGCCAGATTGGCATTGTCTACTTGACATTTAATTCTATTAATCTCCATGTCACTCGATTAAAAAAGAATTTGGAAAAGGAGAGTGGTTGAGGGAGCGGACTTGCGGGCGAAAACGGAAAGAATGGTTGATTGAGCGGTGGGTGCATTTGAGAGATGTAAGATTTGTTTTTTTAAAAACAAATTGTATGAAAATATTATTATTTTATATTTTAAAATTTTATTTTGAAATTAGCATATTAAAATATACAAATATAAAATATGATTTAAAATAAAAAAATAATTAGTTTTTAAAAAAGGCCCAAACCTTAAATATTCGGGCTTAGGTTGCCCGGGCTATTATTCAAAAGAAAAATTTTCAGGCTATTGCTCGAAATAAGCAATAGAAGACCAGCCCACTTACCGAGAGGAGAGCTAAAAAGATATTGAAAAGGGTGAGGTGGCCGAGCTTCCCAACTGGACTGTTCTTTCTCCATCTTACAGTTTTAAAAAAATATTATCAAAGTCATGACACCTCCTTCCTTTTTGTCACAAATGGGCGGGCTTCGACGCGTTCTGCAAATGCCAGTAAATTTATCGGCCCAGCCCAATTGTTATTTGTTTTAAATCCTTCAAAACTCATGTAAAAAAAAACCCATCTCAATTTGAAATTTTCCGGATATCGCCACTAACTAAATTTCAGGAGTATGAGGATCCGTTGGAGTTTCGAAGCAACAATATATATTGAAGTATGTTTATATACAATTGTAAAGCCAGTTTCCGAGTAATTTTATCAAAGAGAAATTCAAGTGACTGGTCGCTTAAAGCGTGTTTCGTTTACTTTGGGATTCTGGCAATTTGATTCTCGTCAAGGCATAACTAATATGGTGACAGAATTCCAGTTCCTTTACTTAACTGTGTGTTCCTGCTGCCGCTATGCGAAATTTCTGTGTGAGCATCGCCATGCTCAATTTCAATTATATAAAATACCATTTTCAGATTTTAAAAAGTTATATAATTTCCGCGTTACGTGTCTGTCTCGGTTAATTTGCGAGGAAATTCTTAATAGTCGTCGGAGGAAATGTTTTCCATTCTTTTATTTTCGATTTTCTTAAAAAAATAATCCCAATTCTTCCTCTTTTCTTTCAAAGTCCAGCCAAAAAAAAAGTAATTTGGTTTCTACGGTTGGTATTGGATCAGAGGGATGGAGAGTAATGTCGAGGAACTTTCACGGCAAACACATGACGGGTTTTTTTCTAAAAAAACACGGACGGGGCTCGTGCTGAACTGCGAGGAGATTCCTGTGGGGCGCACCAGCTTCCTTCTATTTAAGGAATCGACGTGTCGTTCTAGTTCGATGTGCAATGATGAGGAGGATCTACTACATGCTCCTTGGTGTCAGTGAAACATGGATGGGATCAGCTGGGGACAAAAATGTCATAAGAGATGCACAAAGGGAGGGAAGACAGAGATCCATATCTGCTACCCTTCTGTTTCTCTTATGCATTTTTGTCCCTCGCCGGTCTCGCCTGTGTTAATTTCCTCTGATAACGTACGCCATGGTGTGTGTGTGTGTCTATATATATATATATGATTCTTTGATCCAAGTCACGTGCACAATCTTCTTCTCTGGGACTGAATGCATCATCTTGGTGCAACTCACAGAAATAAGGTATGTTCTTGTATTCTTTTTAAAAGATGTTTATAATCTGCTCCCTGTCAAAAAGGGGTGGGATTCTTTGTTAGGTGGAAAGAATTTGCAGAAACAATATCGAAGGGGCAAGAAGGAAGCATGTCGGATTGGAGAGGAAAAGGATATCAAGGGAATTAGCTAACGTTCTTGCACAGTTTAGAGTATATATTTATGGTACTGTGTTAGGTAGTTATTTCTGTTTCTTACTCCATCGTGGATAGATTGCTTTTAATCCGACAAAAGCATATATGATAACATAGTATGCTTAATAATTTAAAATAAACCAATCCTATGTTTTTTTATTTGTTTCAAATAAAGCTGCTAATATATTAGCTTCCCCCCCCCCCCCCCCCCCCCTCGATCTCTCTCTCCGACTTCATCGTATTTTTATTATTTCTCTTTCCCTTCCTAAAACTTCAAACATGCGCCCATTTTTATAGACAAAAAATCTATATTTCTTAATAGTAAAGAGTCTTAGTTTTAATTCGCAGACTCAATTTAAATATATAATTGAGTTGAGAAACCATCCATCATGTGTCAATAATTAATAAATAAATAAGTATCTTTTAGAATAAAAAAAAAAGTAAAATGATATTTTAACTTTATTTTTGAAGTAATTAATATGTAGTGTACGTAAAGATCAATTTTCTTACAGAAGGATAAAATTAAACCGATCAAATATTAAAATATAAAATTAAATACAAATTAAAAGATCAAATTACCTTTTAGAACAATGAAATAAACCTTGTGTAAAAATATTCAAGCATCCCTACACATCTTTTTATTTATTTTAATAGTTTTTTGTTATTTTATTATACTTTTATAATAAATACATAAAATCTATTTATCCCAAAATAATCATTTACTAATAACACTTAAAGTAAACAGTGCCTCTAAATCCGGGTCAAACGGAATCTTCCCGAAAGTTCTAGCTTTTGTTAATTAGGCAAGGAAAGGGAGGGAATAAATAAAAAAAATCACCACTCTTACATGCACGTTAATTAGCTGTACTTTCCTACACCAGATTCCTTAAAGTCAGTTCTCATGGTGGATCACGTCATGGTTTCCTTCTAGGTTTTCTTTAGACATGTATATATCAATGGGGAGATGTTTTTATTTATGAGATTTTCTTTTTTGTGGTCAGGAATTGGGATGTTATTTGAAGTAGTCAAAATAATGAAGAACAAATTGAGGTGTTTGTTCTGGTGGGACAAAAGGGAAAGAACGTCGACGTTTCTCTTTTAGTTGACGTCGATAGCGTAAGCAAGAAAAAGGAGATTTGATTCAGACATCGACATTGCAGAGGTGCAGATCCTGGACTCGTATTCTTTCTTTCTTTTTTCAAAAGCCGTCGACTCCCGCTAGCGGTTCCGTTCAACCACTACTAAAAAGGCGTGCTACTTGTTTGGAAAAAAAGACTACTAGCGTGTGAATGAAGCGGTCCAAATTATGTTACTAATAACAGGAAGAGATAAATTACCCGCAGTGGCACAAACTGATGTATTAAACAAAACTTTATGGGGTCCATAGGGTTAGTCTATTTGTTGATTTAGAACAAGTGAACATGTTGCTGTCAGCCACTACGATATCTCGGGCCTTTCATTGCCTGTGTGAAAGTGCAACAGCTTAGTTGAATTCAAAACAGAGTCTTGTATTTCCGACCATTATACGAACGAATAGTACAAAAGGTTGTGGTTTTGTTCTTTCAAGTTTCGTCTCTTCCAGCCATTTTCTTTATCTGAACCGTCGGATCTTCAGCTTTCTGGACCCTTTTCTATTTGGGCCATTTTCTTTACGCTCTTTTATTAGGCGATGATTTGTGGAATTCCAGTTAGCCAACAAGAGCCTACGTGAGCCCACCACGTGCCTTTTTCAGAACTCTAAAAGGGCATGGTTAACTTCCTTGAAGCCTTGTCATCCTGGTTTAGAAGTTGAATTCCATCCTTCAGATCACCAATTAATCAAGTGTGTTATATCATCATCTTCATCATTATATATGTTTTATTGGTTATTCCATGTTCATGTTCTCTGGAAGGATTTTTATAATTTGCAATAAGCTTGTCCAATTGAAAGCATGGGAAGATTTCTATGATTTGCTGTTATCTGTATCAAGGGTGGGGAGATGTTTGTGTTGGGTTTGGGTTTCCCTTCTAGGTACAGGATAACCCAAAATCTTGTGTGGATCTAGCCCACATGAAAGGACCCACTTAGAAAAGTAGGGCTTCATGTCCCCACCCCCTTTTGGCTGCTGGAGAGTGACAGAGAGAGGGAGAGAAGAAAACATGTAAGCTGCCGAAATAGAGAGAAAACAAAGTTCTTGAATTTTGCTGTCCAGTTTCTATCAATTGGTCTGATCAACAAGTTTTTGTGGTCCGATTGAGCTGAAACTTTGCAGGGATGTTCATGACATGTGAAAATTGGATTCTGAGCACTTTACATATGATTTTCAGCCCGTGAACAGTAGCCTCTATTTTTGGTGAAAAATTCATTGAATTCTTGTATTAGTTGATTTGTGTCAAGAAATTGTATTTCTTGAAGATAGTTTCGGTTTGTATGTCCTTAGTTGAGACTAGAGAAGACTCATGTAGTCCTATTACTATTGATAGTGAAAGTATTTGAGTGGACTACGGTCCCGTAATTTTTCCTTCTCACATTGGGAAAGTTTTCCACATAAAAATTGTGTGTCTTGTGCTTGCGGTATTTGAATATATATTTTCGCATATATATATTGCTCTGTTTAGTAATTTCCTACAGATTCACACAAAAAATAAGTGTTGAGTATTGTTGTTTCTCCTAATAGTTTGTGTTAATGGAATATTCTTCTTTGTGGTCAGGAATTCGGATATTCTTTGAAGTCGGAATAGTCAAAGGACAAAAGTGAAAGATGCAGAAATTCAAGAAGAGAAATGCCTTTTTTTCCTGTAAAAGCAACGTTTTCTTTTGTCGGTTTTACGTAGCATATGCCAGAAAAAATATATAACAAGAAAAGAATTCACCTTTCATATATTAAATTTGATGTTGAGATTTTTTAAGTAACAAGATATCCAGTGTAATTATTGGAAATTATAGGACCGTATTGTTCTTTAGATTAGATTTTTACGTACCACATAGGCAATGTCTACTTGACTTGATTCTTGTAATTTCCCCGAGGTTTCATTTGTCAAATGCACAGCTAGATTCATTATAAGAGTTATCAAAAAGAAATTAAAAGTAATTCTTTTAGAGTGGTTAGTTTACTTCGGGTTGGTGACAATGTAATCCTCGCCAAGGCTTCGATATGATGGTGACGCAAATACTTTATTAATGGTCGCTTCCTGCTGCTGCTAAGCGAAATTTCTGTGTTCAAAGCGTCATGCTAAAATTCAATATAAACGAGGAGTGACATAGTTTCAGAGAAAGAGTCAGGTAGATATAGGTGCTGCTTAAATTTCATTCCATGAATATTGGTGATCGATAGAAATCTAATAAGCCAACAAAAACCCTTTAAAAAGCCCCCCCCCCCCCCCAAAAAAAAAAAAAAAAAAAAAAAAAAAAAAAAAAAAACATGTTGCTTTCTTAACCGGGCACACGTAAGGTCGGGTTTTTTTTTCTAGTTATACAGTTATTTAAGGCGACAATTCTCTAAAAACAAATTAAATGCACTCGATTGCCGGGGGAAAAGAAATAAAATACCATTTTTAAAATTTACCAAGCTATATAATTTCCGCGTAGCTTCTCGTGTCTGCCTCGGTTAGCGAGGAAATTCATATTAGCCCTGGGAGGAAATTATTTTCATTATTGTTTATTCGATATTAAAATAATTATCAATACCCTAATTCTTACTCTTTTCTTTCAACGAATAGAAAGGGGAAAAAAAGGAAAAGAAAAGAAGTAACTCAGCAACTGTGGTTGGTACGTATTGCATCAAAGAGCTGGACTCTGGAGAGTATTTAATGTCGAAGAACTTTCATGGCAAACACAACTGACGGACTTTTTCTACAAAACGCGTATGGGGCTCGTTCTGAATCTGCGAGGAGATTCCTATGGGGCGCACCAACTTCCTTCTATTTAAGGAATTAACGTGTCGTTCAGTGCAATGATGAGAGGAGCTGGTGCACATGCTCCTTCGTTTCAGTGATTGTGTGCTGTTCTTGGTTGGGATCAGCAGGGGACAAAAAGGCATAAGAGATGAACAGAGGTAGGGAAGAGAAAGATCGATATCTGCTACCCTTCTTTTTCTCTTATGCATTTTTGTCCCCCGCCAGTCTCGCCTGTGTTAATTTGCTCTGATAGGGCCACGGTATATATATATATATATACGATTCTTTGATCCAAATCACGTGACGATCTTCTTCTCTGGACTTGCATCATCTTGGGTCATAAGGTTTGTTCTTGTCTTCATTTTGAAAGATATTTATAATTTGATCTCTATCAAACAGTGCAGATACGCTTCGTTAGGTTTGAAGAACTTGCAGAAACAATATGGAAGGAGGCATGTGGGATTGGAGAGGACAAGGAAGTTCCGGGAAGACTAGGTCGCTGCACGGCTTACGCCAGAAATAAGAGAAGGTCTGGTTTTCCAGAACCAGCTAGCATGATGACGAAAAAATATGTAATTGATTAGGCTCAATCTTTTTAGAAGATTGCTTTTCCGTTTTTGTCTTTCAAAAGAAGGTTATACGGTAACTTGTACGGTTTTCATGACATTCTTCTTTGAAGAAAAAATCTCGACAACAATCCTATGTTTTTTGATCTGTTCCAATACTGAGAAAAGGAAGCGAGTTTAACTTGCTTAATCTACCTCTCTCTCTCTCTAACTTCATATCATCTTTATCATTCTTTTCTTTCCAAAAACTACAAATATACGACCATGTTTTACAGAAAACAAAATATAGAAAAGTAAGCTCTACATTATCTCTTACTAATAAGGTATTTTAGTTCTGATTCGCAGACTCAATTTAGATGTATAATTGAGTGGGAAACCCATCTAAAATGCTGCAATACGAAAACTAAATGTATAAATTAAAATTACAGTAGAACATGAAGGTATTTGTTGGAGTACTATATATATATATATATATATATATATATATATATATATATATATATATATATATTTCTAAGTCATTAATAGTGTACAAAATAAAACTGTTATGATATTCGTTTTTTAAAATAATAGCCCCATCGATCGCCATGACCAACGTTAAAACCCACCATAAACCACGACAGCTGCGGCTGCCCACATCAAATCACCGTCGTGAAGTAGGTTTATGTGGGATATGTGTATTTGAAGGAACCTGGAAATGGAGAAAGAAATTGTTTATGGTTTGTTTTTTATTTAGAAAGTACAGGATTTCTTCAACCTTGTAGAATTGGGGACTGGTTTCTTGCAACGTCGTCGGAAAATTAAGACATGCTCAACTTTTTATTATTTTTTCAATTAATATCGATTTAATTTACCGAAAATAAATTAATTTTAAGTTTTTCATTTTATTTTAGTTTTAAAGACATTAGATTTGATTTTCTTAATATAAGTGTCATGTTTCTAAGCACTTGTCTAAAGATACATGTCATAACAACATGGTAAAAGTATCGTATGTTTTGTAGTCTTTTTTGCATATATAATCTAATCTACATAACTAGTTCATAGACAACCTGATATATAAATAACAAAAAAAAAAAAAAATTGACAGGAAAAAAACCCCACAATCCAAATTATTTTCTACCACGAGTTTTAAATTAAATTGTACAAAGTCTTTTTTATGTGACTCAATCAGTCTAAAATTAAAGTGGCTAACCTATAAAAAAAATGAGGATGGAATTTAAAAAAAATAACAAGATAAAAAAACCTACCAGCTAAATTCCTTACATATTATATAATAGTTAATCTAATATGATCTTGTCAATATAAAAAATTTGATTCTTCTGAAACCTGCCAGATAAAAATGAGGATGTCGGGGTGAGCAAAAAAATCGGTCAACCGATTAAACCGAGAAAACCAGAAAAAAAAATAACCAAAAAAACCGAACCGATAAAAAACCAATTAAACCAATTATAAAACTTTGAAAAATGTCCGGTTCGGTATCGGTTTTGTAAAGCAAAAAACCGAATATACTGAACCGAACTGGCTCGATTAAAAAACTTACTATAAGTTGCCGCCCCACTATAAATATAAACTTTCACATTTCTTTTCAAATCCCTAGCCGCCGCCCATTATAAATATAAACTTTCACATTTCTTTTCTAATTTCAAAACCCTAGCCCCCCCACCCCTTGGCTTCTCTCCCTCCCTCTTCAAAACAAGCAGCCTCTGTGCAATAGTGCAACCAACCTACGCAAGGCAGCAAACACCCTCTCCCTCCCTTTGCAACTGCATCTGCATCTGGCATCTTTATTTGTGTTTGCCAAGTTGTAAAGTTTCCATCTTTATGTGTTTTAATTTCTCTATTGTATTGGGTTTTCTAGGTTCTTGTTTAATCATAATTTCATGCAACAACAATCACCAATTGTTAACTAAAATCAATTGTTAATGTTCATGTCTTTTGCGTTCGTGAATGTTGATCTTGTTGTCTTAATTCGGTAATGTTTATTAACAAAACTTAATAAATACTATATTAATTTAATACATTAATATTTGTATCAGCGGCATAAAAAATTAAGAAAATCAATTTTTATTAATATTAATTGAAAGCCCATCAGAAAGCCAAATAAAACAAATTCAGTTTTTCCAATTTTTTAATCATAAAAACTGAAACGAATCGAAAATGGTCGGTTTTTGCTAGGTTTGGTTCGGTTCGTTTATTTTTAAAAATATATATATAATTTTTGGTTTGGTTGTTTTTTTAAAAAAAAACAAATTGAATCGAAAATGCTCACCCTTAGATGTCTTATTATTTTAGTATTGAGGAGGGGAAAAAAAAGGACAAGTGTTTGGGCATAGAGAAGATTTTTTCGTCCCAGATTGGCAATGTCTACTTGACATTTAATTCTATTAATCTCCATGTGACTCGATTAAAAAAGAATTTGGAAAAGGAAAGAGTAGTTGAGGGAGCGGAATTGCTGGCGGAAACGGAAAGAATGGTTGACTGAGCGGTGGGTGCATTAGAGAGATGTAGGATTTGTTTTCATTTTTTTTTTGTATGAAAATATTATTATTTTATATTTTAAGAGTTTATTTTGATACTAGCATATTAAAATATATAAATATAAAAAAAATAAAAGTAATTAGTTTTTTTTTTAAATATACCAAAAAGCCCAAACCTTAAATATTCGGGCTTAAGTTGTCCGGGCTATTATTTAAAAGAAAACTTTTCAGGCTTTTGTTCGAAATAAGCAACCAGCCCACTTACCGAGAGAAGAGAGCTAAGAAGATATTGAAAACGGCGAGGAGGACGAGCTCGGACGCGGATTGCAAATGCCAGTAAATTTATTGGCCCAGCCCAATTTGTTTTTTTTTTTAAATCCTTTCAATTTGAAATTTTCCGGATATCGATTACAGGAGTATGAGGATCCGTTGGAGTTTCGAAGCAACAATATATATTGAATTATGTTTATATACAATTGTAAAGCCAGTTTCCGAGTAATTTTATCAAAGAGAAATTCAAGTGACTGGTCGCTTAAAGCGTGTTTCGTTTACTTTGGGATTCTGGCAATTTAATTCTCGTCAAGGCATAACTAAGATGGTGACGGAATTCCAGTTGCTTTATTTAACTGTGTGTTCCTGCTTCCGCTATGCGAAATTTCTGTGTAAGCATCGCCATGCTCAATTTCAATTATATAATGGAACTTGGTTGCCGGGGAAAACGCAATAAAATACCATTTTTAGATTTTAAAAAATTATATAATTTCCGCGTTACGTGTCTGTCTCGGTTAATTTGCGAGGAAATTCTTAATTGTCGTTGGAGGAAATGTTGTTCATTCTTTTATTTTCGATTTTATTAAAAATATCCCAATTTCTTACTCTTTTCTTTCAACGTCCAGCCAAAAACAAAAATGTAACTTGGTTTCTATGGTTGGTATTGGATCAAAGGGCTGGAGAGTAATGTCTGAGAACTTTCATGGCAAACACATGACAGGTTTTTTCTAAAAAAACGCGGATGGGGCTCGTGCTGAATCAGCGAGCACCAGCTTCCTTCTATTTAAGGAACTTGTCGTTCTAGTTTGACATACAATGAGGAGGAGGATCTACTGCTGGTAGTAGTGTGCATGCTCCTTGGTGTCAGTGATTCATGGATGGGATCTGCAGGGGACAAAAATGTCATAAGAGATGTTCAAAGGGAAGGGAAAACAAAGATCCATATCTGCTACCTGCTACCCTTCTGTTTCTCTTATGCATTTTTGTCCCTCGCTGGTCTCGCCTGTGTTAATTTGCTCTGATAACGTACGCCATGGTTTATATCTGTCTGTCTATCTATCTATCTATCTATCTATCTATCTATCTATCTATATATTTGATTCTTTGATCCAAGTCACGTACACAGTCTTCCTCTCTGGGACTGCATGCATCATCTTGGTACATGCAATTCACAGAAATAAGTTATGTTCTTGTATTCTTTTTAAAAGATGTTTATAATCTGCTCCCTGTCAAAAAGGGGTGGGATTCTTTGTTAGGTGGAAAGAATTTGCAGAAACAATATCGAAGGGGCAAGAAGGAAGCATGTCGGGTTGGAGAGGAAAAGGATATCAAGGGAGAATTAGCTAACGTTCTTGCACAGTTTAGAGTATATATTTATGGTACTGTGATAGTTAGTTATTTCTGTTTCTTACTCCATCGTGGATAGATTGGTTTTAATCCGACAAAAGCATATATGATAACATAGTATGCTTAATAATTTTAAATAAACCAATCCTGTGTTTTTTTATTTGTTTCAAATTAAGCTGCTAATATATTAGCTTAATCTCCCTCCCTCCCCCCTCGATCTCTCTCCCCGACTTCATCGTATTTTTATTATTTCTCTTTCCCTTCCTAAAACTTCAAACATGCGACCATTTAGTTTAGCGGACAAGACGGCATAAGAGGAGATTTCGAGGAAAGAAGAAGAGAGTCAGAGCAAAACTAAAAGTTGAAACTACTCTAATCTCTCTGCAGAGTGCTGCCAATCAACATCGTCTAGAACTTAAAAAATGTAAGATCAAGATGAAGTTGGTTTGCTGCAGTCTGCTGGGAGATTAGATTAGTTTCCTCTTTTAGTTTGGCAGACTCATCTCTTATTTCCTCAAATTCTCCTCTTACTTCACTTTGCCCCTATCTTGTGCCTCGCTAATCTTTCCAGTCCTTTAGTTCTTACGTCAATATAAGCCATTGATTGAAGAATAGCACTTGAAGCATATACCAGGTATGCTCTTCCATCCTTAAACAGGTATGCTATTATCATTATTTTTTTGGTTAATTAACGAGTGTTCTTTGCAAGGATTTTTATACTTTCTAACAAGCAGCATGTCCAGCTCCAAGCATGCAAAGATCTCTATAATTTGCTGCCCTGTATATATCAATGGGGAGATGTTTTTACTTATGAGATTTTCTTTTTTTTGGTCAGGAATTGGGATGCTATTCGAAGTCAAAACAATGAAGAACAAATTGAGGTGTTTGTTTCTCTTTTGTTTCCGGTGGGACAAAAGGGAAAGAACAACGTTTCTCTTTTAGTTTACGTCGATAGCGTAAGCAAGAAAAAGGAGATTTGATTCAGACAACGACACTAGCGGCTCCGTTCAACCACTACTAAAAAGGCTTGCTGCTTGTTTGGAAAAAAGACTACAAGCGAGTGAATGAAGCGGTCCAAATGAAGCTACTAATAACAGGAGAGATAAATTATTGGATTATTTGGCTAAATACTGGCTGAAATGTGCTAGTATTATGTCATCTGTGTTGTTTTGGTATCAGAAAAAATAAAAAATTATCTCTCGCCGTCTCATCTCCCATTTCAACAAATTGAAGTGGTCTAATTTTCTTATTTTTTTCCATCTAATCTAATAGCATTAAATTGATTTTATTACAATATATATATATATATATATATATATATATATATATATATATATATTATTGTTTATGAGATATATTGAAGATGTGAGAGCCAAAATCAAAACAATAAAAATTCAAAAAATATATATTATAAAAAAATAAAATTATTGTGTCAACTTTGATTATATAAAAAATAAAAATTATATTAATTTATTTTTCTTTGTAATTTTTTTCATATAATAATTAAATAATTATATATGAGCAGTACAACTCTAAAATTAGATTTGATTTCTATGCAAGGCACTGTCATGCTCAATTTCAGTACAGATGAGGAGCAAGATATAGTTATAGATATTAACTTTCAAGAAATTAGATTTGATTTTCTTAATATAAGTGTTGTGTTTCTAAACACTTGTCTAAAGATACATATCATGACAACCTTATAAAAGGATCTTATGTATTTCCTCAAATAAAATCTAATCGACCTAACTAGTTCATAGGCGACATGATATATCATTAAAAAAATGATTTGACAGGAAAAAAAACCTCTCAACTCAATTATTTTGAATTATGGGCGGGCTTGGACGGGCACTGCAAATACCAGTAAATTTAGTGGCCCAACCCAATTTTTTTTTTTTTTTTTTTTTTAAATCCTTCAAAACTCATGTCACAAAAAACCCAACTCAATTTGAAATTTTCCGGAGAGTATTAGGATCCGTCGGAGTTTCGAAGCAACAATATATACTGAATGATGTTTATATACAATTGTAAAGCCAGTTTCCGAGTAATTTTATCAAAGAGAAATTCAAGTGACTGGTCGCTTAAAGCGTGTTTCGTTTACTTTGGGATTGTGACGGAATTCCAGTTACTTTATTTAACTGTGTGTTCCTGCTGCCGCTATGCGAAATTTCTGTGTGAGCATCGCCATGCTCAATTTCAATTATATAAAATACCATTTTCAGATTTTAAAAAGTTATATAATTTCCGCGTTACGTGTCTGTCTCGGTTAATTTGCGAGGAAATTCTTAATAGTCGTCGGAGGAAATGTTTTCCATTCTTTTATTTTCGATTTTCTTAAAACAATAATCCCAATTCTTCCTCTTTTCTTTCAAAGTCCAGCCAAAAAAAAAGTAATTTGGTTTCTACGGCTGGTATTGGATCAGAGGGATGGAGAGTAATGTCGAGGAACTTTCACGGCAAACACATGACGGGTTTTTTTCTAAATAACGCGGACGGGGCTCGTGCTGAACTGCGAGGAGATTCCTGTGGGGCGCACCAGCTTCCTTCTATTTAAGGAATCGACGTGTCGTTCTAGTTCGATGTGCAATGATGAGGAGGATCTACTACATGCTCCTTGGTGTCAGTGATTCATGGATGGGATCAGCTGGGGACAAAAATGTCATAAGAGATGCACAAAGGGAGGGAAGACAGAGATCCATATCTGCTACCCTTCTGTTTCTCTTATGCATTTTTGTCCCTCGCCGGTCTCGCCTGTGTTAATTTCCTCTGATAACGTACGCCATGGTGTGTGTGTGTCTATATATATATATATATGATTCTTTGATCCAAGTCACGTGCACAATCTTCTTCTCTGGGACTGAATGCATCATCTCGGTGCAACTCACAGAAATAAGGTATGTTCTTGTATTCTTTTTAAAAGATGTTTAAATTTTCTCCCTGACAAAAAGGGTTGGGATTCTTTGTTGAGTGGAAAGAATTTGCAGAAACTAATCGAAGGGGCAAGAAGGAAGCATGTCGGATTGGAGTGGAAAAGGATGTCAAGGGAATTAGCTAACGTTGTTGCACAGTTTAGAGTATATATTTATGGTACTGTGTTAGTTATTTCTGTTTTTTACTCCATCGTGGATATATTGGTTTTAATCCGACAAAAGCATATATGATAGCATAGTATGTTTAATAATTTAAAATAAAACAATCCTATGTTTTTTTATTTGTTTCAAATAAAGCTGCTAATATATTAGCTTAATCTCCCTCCCTCCCCCCTCGATCTCTCTCTCCGACTTAATCGTATTTTTATTATTTCTCTTTCCCTTCCTAAAACTTCAAACATGCGACCATTTTTATAGACAAAAAATCTATATTTCTTAATAGTAAATAGTCTTAGTTTTAATTGGCAGACTCAATTTAAATATATAATTGAGTTGAGAAACCACCCATCGTGTGGCAATAATTAATAAATAAATAAGTATCTTGTAGAATAAAAAAAAGTAAAATGATATTTTAACTTACTTTTTGAAGTAATTAATATGTAGTGTACGTGGGTGGCTGGGTAAACATCAAAGCAAACTAAACAAAACAAGGTATACGTTGATAAAAAAATTCTTAAATAATTACAGCCGCAGTAGAACAGTTGGAGACTTATAGGATAAAAATGTCCTTCACCCTCGATTTTTACGTGAGAGATTTACATATCTACGTGAAAGTTATGAACACTGCATGAAATTTTTTTTTTTTTAATGGGGATAAAAAACCAGATATATATTCTATGTTCACAAAAGTAATCTGTGTTTTTTCAATGTACAATAGAAAATCCTATATATATATATATATATATATATATATATATATATATATATATATTCACAAGAAATAAGTTGTGTTTTTCTATGATAAATACTTTTTAAAATAGTATTTATTATTTACAACAAAAGACAATTACTAAAGTATGACTTGTTATTCTTTTTACACTACAGCATTTCCGACAAATTGTACGTGAAGTGGTGGGAATAGACGTGATTACGATGCAATTTCTAAGAAACCGTGCTTGAGGCCTGAGTAAAGGCGGCCCTAGCTGAAATTCCCGTGCTGTAGTTTTTCTCTTATAAAAGATAGCATTATACTCTCAAGTTTAACATATGCGAAGAGGAACATGAATTCCATGGATTGAAGGAAGAAAGAGTCAGGTACAGGTTACTTAAGTTTCATTACATGGTTAATGAGTTCTAGACAGGTTGTTTTTTATTGCAATTGTTCCCTGTGAATTGCGAAGTAGTTTATTTTTCGTTCTTTAATTAAGATTTCTAACATCTGATTTCTGAATTATCGTTGCAAGCAGAGAAGAAGAACAGTCGTCTGTGAATAAAACATGGGTGAGATTAGCTGGGACAAAAACCCATAGTAGAGGATAAAGAGAAGGCAATAGAAAATTTCGGAGAGATAGGAAAGGCAGTGAGAAAAGCTAACTGGCTTGATTTCCTAGCAGAGTCCTGCCAGCCAGCCAAAAATCCACATAGTTTGGAACATGACGTAAAGCCAAAGCTGGTTTGCAGCCCTCTGCTAAGAGATTTGATTAGTTTGAACCAACTCTAGTTTTACTGAGTCTTTATCTTATTCCTTCAAAATGTTCTATTACTTCTTATTGTCCCTCTTCTATGCGTTTTTGTCCCTGGCCAATCTCATCCATGTAAGCTGAGATCAAGAAAGGCATGGTTTTACAGGGAACGAAAGAATTTGTTGAGAGGAATGGTTTTGATTTCATCCTGGCAAATCTCGGGTACGGAAAAGATCATAGTGTCTTCTCGGTTTCCTTAACTTGCAGCAAACAGGGGAGGCATTTTATCATTTAAGGGATTTTTGTTGAATTCCTTTCTTTTTCTTCTTGTATTCTGTTATACAATGCTTTCAATTTTCATTTCCTTCTTAAATTTTTTTATCTTAGGCGTGTGAGCTGGGATTCTCAGAGTTTTCAGAACTTGGTCAACATAAACATTTTCCTTGAAAACCCGGATGGCTGTGTCTAAGAGGGGAGGAAGAGGAATAATCATTTATGGGAATTCAATTTGGGAATCTAAACTTTGAAGCAAGGGAATTTGAGGCTAGGGCAAGAAGAAATGAAACAAAACGCTGTAGCAGAGGAAACTTCCGTGGAAGCTACGAGTGGCTTCCCATCCATCCATCCTATGCTCTGCTACTTTTCCTTTCTAAAGACTTTAAGTTTTAACGAGTCCACCTTTTAGACTACTAAATTCAATAGAAGCCGAGGAATCTGTCACAATGCCACATCGAGCTTTGTACTTTTTGTAATCCAAGTCATATGGGATCATTCTCCAAAAAGAAAAAAGAGAGTAAAATAGGATTTATTGTCTTGATCTTTTTGTTGACAACAAGTGAGCATGTTGCTGTCACTCCCCGTCAATATTCCGGGCCATCAATTTTTTCTTGGGAGGCGGTTACATTTGCTTTTAAAAAACATTAAAATATTTTTTATTTAAAAATACAATAAAATATTGTTTTTAAAAAATATTTTTGATATTAATACATAAAAATTATCTAAAAATATTTAATCTAAAATAAAAAATAAAAAAATATTTTCAAAAATAATTTTGAAATTCAATGCTGAACACAGCAGCTCGTCAAGTTTCGTAATTGGGCTCAAGGCTGGAGCAGTTATTGCCTGTAATTCGTGCAGGATCCATCCATATTTACCCACCCAAAGCCGACAAGAACAATAATCTGAAACTCGGCCCTAATTGAGCTAGCTCGGCCCAGTGACCTAGACCTCAAATGAGCACGACCAGGGCAATGACCGGTCCAGCAAATCAAAGGAAATCAGAGATTTTATTTATGGCAAGGGGCTTGAGAATCAGGTTTTATATTATTCAGATCACAATTTGCTGGATTACCCATAATAGAGGACTGGTTTTGAGTTTTCCAATCCAGAACCTAAAGAAATTAAAACAAATTCAATCGAGTCAAAATCTCAGATGAATGAAAAAATATTTAAAACTGAACAACACCCATAAGTCTAATCCAAACTACTGGTGGATGCATTTTCTGAAAAACAAAAAGAAATTCTTTTTAATTTTTCTTTGAATTTGTTTTTCTATATTTCTAGATAAGGTAATGGAAAAACAATTTTTTAAAAAGCATGAAAATCATACCTTTTAACATTTTTGTAACAAAAAAAAACTATACCTATAATATTTCTACCGACTCAAAGCCAATAATTTTATACTATTTCCAAGATTTTATGGAATATCTTCAGTTAGGGATCAGATAGGTAAAGATGGGAGTGCCCTGTTGTCGTAACCAGGGAGTGGGCTGGACACCCATCTCGCATATTTATGTGCGAGCATTGACCACTCATCATATCCCGTTAAACCCTGAAGGATCATGGTTAATAGAAGAGTATTTTCTTTTGTTTATAGTAACGTTCAAGACCCTCCCTCTTCTATCTTGTCGATGTGGGATTATAAAGCCTTTTTGTTCGAGTCAATACTGTTTTTGACCTTGCTAGGTTTTCCTTTTTAGCAAATGGCATGTCTTTCACATTACTGGCTGAGCATATTAAGGGGTAAAGATTGTGGTCCAGCAAAGTCATTTTCTTCTATTTATTGGAATTATATGTATCTAAACTTAGTGCTTCTTATCTACAAAAATTAAAAAGATTTACCTCCTAGTTTCAAATTCCATGTTTTTTTTCTTTATATATCTATATATGTGTTTGCTATTTACAAAAAAAATAAAAATCTTTATCTTGTAGTTTCAAATTTCAAATTGAATAAAAATTTAAATGCAGATCCTTCGTGAATAAAGTATATACTAAATTAAGTATGTAATAATGATAAAGTCATTTTTAAATGTAATAATTTGAATTATTACATTTTAACACTTTCAAAATTAAACTCAGTAGCATAAGATTGTTTCGTTTAATCAAATAAAAAGCTTTCTGTGCCAATTGCTAACAGTGATGAGAGGTAAAATAAACTTGTAATTTGACACTTCACTTGATATTTAGGTTCGAACTTGTAATTTAAAAGTGCAATAGTTTTTATTTTTATATAATTTTTAAAAATGTATCTGGTTTTTAAAAGTATAAAATTTATATTTTTAATGATTTTAATGTAATGATGTAAAAAATAAAATAAAATATATTTTATCATTTTCTAAATAAGCCTATTAATGTACAATTTATCCCAGCTTCAATGTTTTTTAGCCCATCACCTTGCTACTGCTGATCTTGATCAGAAAGTTGGATCCATTGTAGAGTGTTGCCTGGGCTAGCCAGTTTTCTATTTTTCCAGTGGCTTTATTGCTTCAGACTCTATCTGATTGGGCTCTTTTCTCGGGTCCTGATCTCTTAGCTCAGAAAATTTCGGATTGAAAGTTCAGGAAAAAAAAAGTAGTTGTTGTTGGTTGGATGCCTTTATTATTAAATTTATGTATGAGATTTATCAAATATTTAAATGTTCAAAATCTAAATTCTAAACTTATTCTTAAACCAGTTTTTAAAATTATTTCATTGTTAAAACAAGTTGATTTTTTTTATTACATTTATCCAAGTCAAAATATACTTGATACGTCCAATTAAAATTTATAGTTTTTTTTATCAATTAAAATATTAAAAAAAAACAATATCTTAGAAAATAAAGAAACAGATTTTTTTTAAAACAATATACGTACATTAATGTATTGATGTATTTTACTTATTTAATACATTCAGAAAAAAAAAATGATACTTGTTGATGCTTGGATTGTTATTTGAAAGTCTTTTAAAATCAAGATATCACCATTCTTCTTCTGCTGGAAGACTGTCCTCTATACCTCAATCAATATTTTCACAGCAATTTTCTATTTCTGGTGACTAAATCTTTAAATACCTTTATATTTTTAAAATTAAATTTATTATATACTATTTTTTTTCTTTCAGAAATCTATTACATTGAATCAACAGCTCTTGAAACCAAGAACATCATGAATTCAGTACTGGCGAATTTCTTATTAAATCAACTCGATGGAAGTTTACATGGGATTAACATTACTTTCATTTTGGAATATGTTTTACAACAATGCAACCATCTATAGCTATATTCTACGGGATGTTTAACACTATATTTCAAAAATATTATTTTTTTAAAAATGATATTTTTAAATTATTTTGACCTGTCATTATCAAAAATAATTTTTAAATAAAAAATATCATTTTAATATATTTTAAGTCAAAATACTTTTAAAACAAGTTTTGTAAGTTGTGCAGTGACTGCCGGTGTGCCTGCAATTCCAGCATAAAGTTGTTGCTATCAGTAGAGATTGATGAGTGATATTTTGAGTGGCATTTACCCTAAAAGGGTTGTTTAGGAATGAATTTGGAAAATATTTAAAAAAAATATGAATTTTTTTTTTATTTTAAATTAAAAAAATTTTATTTTCAGATCACTTTGATGTGCTGATATTAAAATAATTTTTTAAAAAATTAAAAAAATATTATTTTAATACATTTCTAAATAAAAAATATTTTCAAGAACAACTTCCATCACAATATCAAACAGTCGGTCAATCTGTCGAATTAGTTTTTTCTATAAGCTGGGATCAATGAATTTTGCTTAGAAAAGTAAAGCATAAATTCATGGCTAGGTCGTCTTCACGTGCTACCTTTTATTGCAGGAGACCACCGTCCATTCCCCGAGAGCCGGACGCGCGTCCATCCTTTGCAGAAGCAATGGATCCTCCTCCGTCCTCACATGCTCACCATGTGACCTGGGAACGTGACACTTCAAACCAGGGCACTTGTTAGTTTATTTATTTTAAAAAAATATTGTTTTAATTTTTTTTATCCAAAACAAGTTAATTAATCACAGTTTGATTGCATCACCTTTTTTTACAAAAAAACGAATCACATAATTTTATTGGGTTACAGAGCGGTTTTCAATTTGATTAAAAATTATATGATCCGTTATTGGTTTTCGTCTTCGCAGGACCGTGCAAGATTGCAGATTCGACAGGACCACAACCTACCATGCAAGGACAACATTTTCTACCTGGTTTCTTTATCCATGCTTAATCCTGACTGGTCGACAACCACATAGCTGCAAAGATTATTAACCTTCCAAGTGGGAGACTTCGAATTCAGGTGGTAAAAAAAAAGGCCAAAGAGATTACTGCTCATGGAGATACTTTACAAATACAGTGTGGTCCTCGGTCAATTGACTCGGGTCCAACGACATTCAAGCTGGCAAATGCGCTGTATTCGACCCATCACACGTTACAAGGACGCCGGTGAATAGGCCACATGTAACGAAGTGTTTTACACTATATATATATATTTTTTTAAATCTTTTATTTTTATTTTTTATTTTAAATTAATATTTTTTGGTATTTTTTGATTATTTTTATGTGCTAATATCAAAAATATTTTTTAAAAAATAAAATAAAAGGCATTATTTTAATATATTTTTAAATAAAACATACTTTTAAAAATAATCATAAATACAGTATTTAATAGTAATATCTAGAGCAGATGTACTGTTTAGGGAAACTAGTGTCTACTAGTCCCACATGACTTCTCTATCTTATCCATATCCATGGCCCATGAGCCTTTTTTTCCCCCTCTTATTATCTGCTAAAAAAAAGAAAAAAATTAGAGAGTTTTGCTAGCTCCAAAATCTTCAACTTTTATAACGAGAAAAGGAAAAGACAGTAACGTTGTTGCAGGGCATATCCAAGAGTATCATACGATTCACCTACGACTTTACATGGTTACGTACGAGTCGATTTACATTATATGTAACCTCTCCAGGCAACCTTTCCTGAGTAAATAATCCAACATAACTGGATTGGAGCATTTAATTGATTTTTCGTCTGATACGATGATGACAGTGTCTGTATATTTCATCTCGGCCACAGTGGTTGCGGGAGTACGTATCTCTGACTTTGCATTCGATAGCGGTATTGTTATCTCGTTGTAATGTGTCATCACTGAGTCAGCTTGACAGTTTTTTCTGGTCACAAGCCAGATGGTTTAACTACCAGCAACGCACAACAAGACAGGCCAGATTTTTTAAAGAATAAGATATTTAAAATATTTTATTTTTGTTTATTTAAGCTTTCATTTTTCAACAAATTATGACAGTAATTTATATAGAAAAATAGAAATCTCCGGTAATGAGAATAGATGAATAGATGTATTGTTCAAAAGTAACTTAATAGAATTTTTTAGTTTTTTATTTCGCGCAGATACCTTTCAAATGGCACCAAGTGAACCATGTCTCGTGAATCATGCTTATGTGAGCAAGTTCAACATTAAAATATCTTGATGAACCAAGAACACCTTCAAGAGCTACTATAAACAACGTATTCAATGAAAGGAATAACACTATGGGAGGGGTTTTTAAAATTTGAAACCCCGACAAGCTGGAGCAAATATCTCTTTAGGAATTGTATTTTGATAGATATTATAGCTTAGTCCTTCATATTTTGAAAGTCTACAACCTAGTCCATCAACTTTTCTTGATCATTATTTTGCTGAAACACCTTTTGATTTGTCCTTAATCTCAAATCTATCACTTGATGATAAGATAATCCCACAGTAGTTTTACAGAAAAACAATTAACTTCACAGCTACCAACAAAAATTAAGGGGATAAATTATAACTGGATTAGAAACCGAGGGATTTTAAAAAAATTAGCCCACGAGTTTTGGAGGAGGAGAGGTTCAAGAGAGGCACGCAAGCTTCCGACAGATACCTGGACTACAAACGTACAGTGTCAGCTCTTGCCTGCCAGTAGTCTGAGATTCTCATATACGTCGACGGATTTCTGAGTCAGCATGCGAATGATCCAAATGGATAAGCCCGTAATTCGTTAACCAACCAAACTAACCATGGTTAACCAATCCCCGGCATCTCTATAAATAAGGAAGTCACCCGTTCCTCACCCCCTCGGCATCCTTCAAACACACAACTGAGCATAGTAAAAACAGCTTCCTCTACAACCATGGCCGTCACATCTTCTCTTGCATCTTTTAGCTCCTCCACATCCCCCTTCACTGGCTCAAAATTTTCCACAAACCAGCCTCATACATCACCATCTCGTGTCAGCTTCCGCCCTTTCCGAGTAAGCGCCGCCTGCGCTTCCACCGCCGAGAGACCCACGTCATACACCGCTACACTAACATCGGAATCGTCTCTCTACGAAGTTCTTGGGATTCAAATGGGTGCCACGTGTAAAGAGATCAAGACTGCTTATCGAGGACTAGCAAGAATTTTGCATCCCGATGTTGCAGGTAACGGTCAAAGGGAGGGCACAGCTTATGAGTTCATAAGAGTCCATGAAGCTTACGAAACTCTGTCTGATCCTGAAAAAAGGGCAGATTATGATCGCTCCCTTTATAGACGAGGAAGGCAAATGGGCTCTCCGTTTTCAATGTCTGCTGCTACTGCAACAACAATGGCAGCAGGTTATGCAGCTGCTGGATTTTCCGGGCGTACAAGGCAGAGATGGGAAACTGATCAGTGTTGGTAACTGGGAAATGAGGCCGTAAAATTATAGATCACAATCGATTCTAGTCCCTTAGATTGCTAGATGAAATAGTAAGATACCGTATGGATCCCCAATTCCTCAAATTTTGGGGATCATTTCCTGTTGTAAATAGTCGAGATTGGACCTCGATCTCTTGTATCATGTTCCAAGACGGCATTTTTTAAGCCTGGAATTATCAATTCTTACTTATGCTAACGCTAAGATTTCGACACCGATGTGTTGGAACTGTACTAATTGAAGGCGTCTGTTTTCGTCATCATAATACCTGTACTGGATTATATTTCAAGGAATTTGAATATCATTCATGAAGAATGCTTCATTTACAAATAGAAATGGAATCAAACCTCGATTTTTATTTTATTTCATTGAGAATTTAGATTCTTATCTATGTTGGTTTGAGAAGTATCTGGAGTGATAGATATAGCTGAAACAGAGTTTCAGCTTCAACCTTACCTATCGATGGAGGGTCCCATTTCCACAGGCCATATGGATGACTTTTGCTCAATGATTGGACGAGAGGATTAGAAATTCTGAAATTTCTTGGAGTTCAGAGACAAATGGCTTCGATTTTCAAAATGTATGAACAGAATATATCCGCCAGGACTTGTAAATCGGACACTCTCCGATCTCTACAAATTATTGGGAGGTTTGGACAGAAAGAGATAGAACTGGGCAGGAAAAGTGGTTGGAAAATCTATTTTAGCATTCAGTTTACAGCAACAGCTAGAGAGAAAAAACAAATGGGTGAATTAAATACATATATCTATATTTTTTTAACAGGTAGTTGTTAGTTGTTACAGCAAATTTAAAAGGGTAGCTGTTTAAAGAATTAACTCCAAGATCCAAAAACAAATTATTACTATATATTTTATGTTTTTTTATAATAAAAAATTGTGTTTTTTAAAATATAAAATAAGTAATATTTTTTAATTTAAACACTTCAATTTAAAATGATGAGATGCTCTATTTTTAAAAATAAATAAAAAATCTCTTAAAGAATATTTTAAACTTCATTATCCACCTCCATTACAGCTACAATTATACAGAGTTAAGCCCAGCAAGTACAACGCGGTCTTAACCAGGTCCACTGCCATTTAAGCTGGCAAGTGCTCTGTCCTTTTAGAGCACCGCATGCACATCAAGTACATCTCTAGCCGACTTCTATCTTGTTTCACACTGTATAATGTGTTTTTAGAAAATTTTGAGAATTTTTTATTTTAAAATATTCTTTTTAGATTAATTCTAATATCAAAAATATTTTTTTAAAAAATAAAAATACATTATTTTAATATATTTATTAACAAAAAAATAATTTCAAAAACAAAAAATTCATCCCCACTGACAAACAACACTTCTTCTTTTCTTTTTCCATGTTTAAGGCGATGCAAGGAAATAGTGACGGGACATTATTACTCTTTTTTTCAGCGGTTCTTATCTGGATATGGCTACTCTTCTACCGGATCAGCATCTTTCTTCTTATCCACTTTCATGGACCCGCATATCATAGCCATCGATTTTATTTTTATCGACTAAATTCAGGCTAGTAGGTCAAGTGACATTTTGCTAGGTCAGACGTCAAAATACTTTTTTAGAATTATATTTAGCACTTTAAAAACATGTATTGTCAAACATTTTTTTTATAATTATCTTATGCTCAGGTGTTTTCATCAAAATATTTTTAATTTTAAAATGTATTTTTTTTTAATATCAGATAAACCAATTAAAAAACATTAATTTTTTTTTTTAAAATCAATAATATTTAAAAAATACTCCGAGGTATAATTTCAAACAAGAAAACAAACTATCTTTTCATTCATCTAAAAATCAACCTTGATAGTCTTACGATGACCCTACCAGATAGCGCTGGAATAGTTGATACTCAAATTATGTTTAACTGTAAACTCTATTAAATGAGATTTGACTCGTCATATTCTTACCAGATAGCAGTAATTTTGACAAATATTTTTCTCGGTCCTATGCAAGGCTCGACTCTTTAAGAGCCCATGGCATCCACGTACCGAGGAGAAGTTTTTGCGGTGTTTGGGAGTTTTTTTAAAAAATATTTTTGAAAAAATTTAAAATTTTATTTTATTTTTTTATTTTAAATTATTTTTTTATCATTTTAAAAATAAAATATCATATTGATATATTTTTAAACAAAATACATTTTAAAAAACAATCACAACCGCAATTCCAAATAAAAAATCCTCTGCTCGAGGCTTGAGACATCAACTTATGAGACATAGTTCTTAATTTAACTGAGATTCATTTCACTGGGACTAAAACACCAAAGGAATCCTCGGCTCGAGGCTTGAGACATCAAATTATGAGACTGAGTTCTTAATTTAGATCCATTTCACTGGGACTAGAACACCAATGGAATCCTCGGCTCGAGTCTTGAGACATCAAATAATAATGAGACTTACTTAAGGGTTTTTTTGTACTTCACTGATGGAAAAATATATTTGCCTGCCGGCATGTACGGTACAAGATTTCTGTATGCACGGCGGTTCCTGAGTCAGCAGGTGAATGAACCAGAAATATCCAAATAGATAAGCACATAGTTCATCAATCCGAGCAAACTAACCATGGTTAATCAGTCTCCCACCTTCAGGTAAATAACAACAAGTCGTCCATTTCTTTAAATGTAGTTATCTGACATGTTAAGGATAGATTTGTAAAAAGGTTTGGGCTAATATATCAATTCACGTCAATTTCTCTTATTAAAACTGTATTTTTATTTACTATTTTCTTACAATCAAGTTTAAATTAAAATTAATTAGATTAACCAAATCATTAAAATTCTAGTCGAGTGGATTGGATTTTACTGGATTAATATTTAATAAAATTCAACTAAAAACTTGAACCATGTTAAGTTTCACAATTCATAATTTGTTTTAAGTCAATAGACTTAACAAGTGAGACGAGATTTAATAATCATTACTAAAAGTCTTTTAAAAAAATTATGAGCATGTTTAGGATTGTAGTAAAAATTAATTTTCCAAGTATTATTCAATTGAAAATATATAAACATAATTATATATATATATTATTCTTAATAACATTATATCAAAAAAATAAAAACATTAAAAAAAATATTAATTTGATTTAAAAAAAAATAAAGATTTAAAAAAACACAATTTACATCAAGAGCAACTTCAAAAGACGTGCTAAATAAAAAACTATAAATAAATAAAAATATTATTTTGGATCTTCAACACTTATTTTACATGCTCCAAGAAAAACATCAAATAAAATGTCAAAATGCATTTTATCTTCAAGAAATGTTATTTTTATATATCTTCTAAGAGAATCAAAGCCAGCAAGATAGTACCAACAAAAAATAAACCAATTAAAAAAATGCCATCAATATCACCAAAAAAATCATTAATTTCTCGTACTTCAATATAATTAGCTTTTTAAATATCTTTTTTTCTATCGGAGGAGTATGCATAGTAAAAACAATATTTATATTATTTAAAATATTATTTTATTAATTTGGGCTTTTTACAATAAAAAAAAAAAAAACTTACGCAGCATATTTTAAGTTAATCAGCCTTATCAAGCACATTTGAGAACATTTCATGGTGAGATTATTTTTTAAAATATTTTTTATTTAAAAATGTATTAAATAATATATATTTTTATTTAAAAAAAATTATTTTTAACATTAGCACATTAAAATGATCTAAAAATATTTAAAAAATTAAATCAAGGCAAAAAATAAAAATAAAAAAATTAATTTTTTTTAAAAACACTTTTAAAATACAGTTTTAGACAAGATTCAATTCTTAAAATTTATTTTTAATAACCGTTACATTGAATTCTTATTTTTTTAAGAGAAGTTTTAAGATTGTAGTAAAAACAATTTTAAAATTTATTTTCTTGAAAATATAGAAAAATATTTTATTTTTATTTTTAATATTAGCATGTTTTAGAACAGTTAAAAAAACACTATTTTTTTTTTCTTCAAGAAACACAGGTTACCATAGTAATAATAAAAACCTTAAACTACACAGCACATCAAGACAGGAAAAACAAGTGTTGTCGTATTTTCAATCATGGCCTCCACATCTTCTCTATCATCTTTAAGCAACCCCGCTTTTATTGGCTCTAAGATCTCATCGAAACATGCAGAAAAAGATCATTCGCTCTTTTGACCTGGAAAGCAAATGAGCTCTCATTCTGCAATGTCTGCAACAACAATGGCATTAAAAACTGCAGCTGCTGGATTTCCTGCCTACACCAGGGCAAGATGGGAAACTGATCACTGCTGGGTAGCTGCTAAACTATTTACTACTCTGGCTGGATTGGACCCTGAATTATTGGTATCAGAATCACTTCAGGCTTTTTTTTTCTTACATGCACAAATCTACTGTAAAGCAAATAAAACAAAATCAAACCATAAAATATGTGTCCATCCCTCGACAGTATTACACGGATAGTTGACTTTCAATCTATCCTGTTTATCAAGATGGATATCATGTACGTACCTTTCGTGGAGTTCCTACTGGGTTTTTTTATCAAACAGAATCAAATGTCCTCGGAGCAGTCATGAATTACTGTAAACGGTAAGAACAGCTCGAGATACATAGAAAGAAAGGCAGCAAATATAGGCAGAGATACGTCAACAATCGAGTATTTAATTGCAATTTATTTTGGAAACACTTGACTGCAAACTGAATAACAAGCATGACAAGGCATTCAAACCACCACAATTCTGTCAATTTTTTTGTTCATACCAGCAGTCTAAATAGCGACTGACTAACCGCACTGATCCCACAAATAAATTCTTACTCGGAAGAAGACGAGAAAACAAATCCATATGAATGCCAAGCTTCCTCCCTAAAAACATCAGATCGGTGTAACGGGACAGAAGCTTGATTCCTTGACATAGGCCTATGTAGAAATTCTATATGCCAATCAAAATTATCTTCATGACCATCTCGGCAAAAACTCGATTTCTATTCTTACTTGAGGCGCTAGAAGATAAGGCTGGGTCGGGGTTTTACGGCCATGACCTTTAGGCTATATTTCACATTTTATTTTTAGATTATTTTCACATATAAATATTAAAAATAATTTTTAAAATATAATAATAAAATATTATTTTGATATATTTTTAAATAAAAAATACTTTAAAAAATAACATCAAACAAAGAACAGACAGACACTTACCTTTTCGCTTCACCCTTTTTTTTTTTGGTGGTGTGTGTTGTTTAATAATAATGAATACACTAGAAATGTTACAGGAACAGTTTCAAATTTTCAATAGAAACGAATCTATTATGTAGAATAGTTGTCCAACTTAAAAATAATATAGGTAATTATGTCATCGAGTGTAGTTAATATATATTTTATTAATTTAATCTGATTTATTTATTTTTATTAAAATTTATTCTGAATCTTTGAGGCTCTGGTTTTATAAATTGAACTACTGGTCCGACTATGTTAAAAACATATTTGAAAGTATACTAATGGTTGTTTTTTAAATTAATTTTTACTTGGAAATACATTAATTTTTTTAATATTAAGATTAATTTAAAAATGATATTAATATATTTATTTTAAATAAATTCTGACCAGTCTTCATTTAAGCCGCAATCATAAACAAGGCTATCATCTTGAAACACATCTTCGGGAATATAGCATGGGCCCATTTCTCTTCATAGGTCATATATTTCTAATGGGCTAGAGCTACAGGCCGAAATGGAATGAGCCTTAGAAATTACCGAGCCAGGCTCCAACTCTTCTTTCAAAAATGACATGCCGTTGCAGCATTGCTGCGGCGCATCAAAGAAGCAGAAGTAGCAATGGCTCGTCTGATCCGGCAATGGCCGCTGTTGCATCACAATTGCTTCCCTTACGCTGCACTCAATTACCTCCTCTCTGAACCCTTAACTTTATCTACCAAAGCTACCTCGCATCGAGCTTCTTTCACTAAAGTTGCAGCTTCTAATCGTGGCGTGCGTTTTCGACCACGCGGTCCCAAGTTACCCAATTCTCCAACACCTTATGATTTCGATCAAGGAGGAAATGTGATCCCTTCGGATTCAGAAGCAAGCAAAAGCCGCAACCAGAAAAAACGCGAGGCTCGACGCGCTGTTCGTTGGGGCATGGAGTTGGCTTCCTTTTCTCCGCCTCAAATCAAACGCATTATCAAGTGATGAATACAAACTCTCTTTCTTAATTTTCTCAAACCAGCAATGTTAAAGCTATTCTTTGTAGTTTACTTGTGTTTTGCTTGGGATTTTTTAGAGTGGCTTCACTTGAGAAAGACGTATTCGATGCGTTAATCCTAGCTAAGGTACTTCTGTTGTAACATAATGTCTATTGCTCTTCCAGAGTGTGATGATTTTTCATTTATCTAGTGTCCCAGAACGATAGAAAAAAATGAAGCTAAGATGTTTGTCTTTTGGCCGCAGAGACTACGACCGGATGTTCGAGAAGGAAAGCGGAGGCAATATAGTTATATTGGTATTGGTTGGACTCTGTGTCCTTAAACATTAGTGTTTAGTAACTTGTCTCTTAAACATTATGGTTTGCTAGCTACGTTGTTTGATTTCCTTCCTGAGAAACATTGACAGCATGCGTGCAAGCACTCTTTGTTTTGGACTATTGGTCCATGCTAATACATTTAATGTTACTTATCATGGAGCAGGGCTCGTCGCTTATTTTAACGAGAAGGATTCTATTTTCATGACGTGGATTTTATTTCTCTGAATAATCCAGTAAACTGTGCGACAACTGAGTGTATATTTTTTGTCATGTAGAGAGTCTTTGAGGTCAATGTTTCAGGAATTATAAATGTTTTCTTGGCCTTGATTATTATGTGAAATGTGTTGGCAGGGAAATTGTTGCGGGAGGTTGAACCTGAATTGATGGATGTTTTGATTCACTGTACAAAAGATGGTGATTGGAGTAGGCTTCGTGATTTTCCTGGCTTGGAGGAAACGATTGTTGGGGACGACAATGAAGAATGTGAAGAAAGTGAATACGAATCAGAAGAGGAGGTATATTGAATAACTATCACCTTTAATTATTACTGTGCAAGTTTTGAGTGGTTGTACGGTTTGCTTGTACGGTTTGCCTGTACGGTTTGCCAAACTCTTCAATCCTCTTCTAGTCTAACTTCTTTTATAAACTCTGCTCACCGAAGAGGCTGACCTTATTTAAGGTTTCTGCATTACCATTTTGGTTTTGAATGCAAATATATCGCTACAGTTCTTTTCTCGCTCTCCATTAGTCTTGATATGTTGGAAGGCATTTGGCTGCCATAACCAGAAGCTTGCAGGGGTGTGGTAATTGGAATATACTACAATTGACCTTTATGATAATTACACTTATGGAAATGGAGAAGGTTAAATCAATCTAGAAAAAAAATCCTCTCTACTTACCAAAGTGCAAGCATAATTAGAATACAATTTGACAAACTACATTTTTGTTATTTGTACAATTTACAGGGTTCAAACGAGTACATTGATGTGGCAACCAGATGGTTTGATGGCCTGATTAATAGGGACATAAAAGTTACCAATGAGGTTTATTCACTTCGCAACTTCGATTTTGACCGCCAGGTTAGTGAACTGTTACCTCAAGTGAAGCATTATTGCATTTTTTATTTGTTCATCATACCTCTCAAATTAATTATAGGCTAATGATTTCTACTGCGAGTTAGATGATGGAAATATATTGCATGAAAGAAAAAAAATGAGGGGGCAAGTATTCTTATGAAGTCACCAGATGAACAGGAACCTGTCATTTATTTCCATCCAAAGAAATAAAAAGAATCAATAGGGGACTTATTACTTCCCAGACGATTACTTAGCTCTTGTGAATCCAGCATGTTTGACCCATGCTCACTCTATGCACGTTTAGGTGGTCTAATCTGCAGAAACCATGGTGGGCCTGAATAATTAGTTGCATGAATGCCTTCATCGGTGAAGTTTAATTGCTTATCATCTATTGTTTATATGATGGCGTGACATCTATTGAACAGGAACTACGTAAACTTGTGCGGAGAGTACATGCAGTTCAAGAACGCAAGGGTGTTGCGGAAGAAAATGAGCAAGAAATGGACACTGCAATCACAGTTGCCAAAGAGTCCCTCGCTCGTTTCCTCCATGGCCTTGCTAAGCAGATGCCAAGTGAACCTAATCGTATTTATTTGTAAGATACATATTTTTTCATCGCATATTTCCTTTCCAAAACGTCTAATATGTGTAACATTCATCTCGGTAATTTTACTGGTTAAAACAAGCAGGGCTCCTCATAGAGTTACCGAATATCCTGAGCTTAGGCTTATAAATGTAACCATGGCTAGCAGCCTAGAACATTCTTTGCTTTTCTAGGCCAGGCCCATTACAGAATATGATGCCCACCTTTGTTTCCCTCCTCTACCATTTGTTCTCTTACTTTTTTCACATTGGATGATGGCAAGGACCAATGGGACTAATAAAACGTCGGACACTTGAGCTGATTTAGACCCTGAGAAGAAGAGGCCTTTGTGGTCCAATATCCTAACTTGACATGCACCTTAATTTTTTTATTTTATTCTATTTTCTTTCCCAACTTGGGACACAAGTAGGGATATTGGGGGTCTTAGTCTCGTAGGAGATGAAGCAATACAATAGTTTAAGACTTAACGTGTGGCATGACAGATAAATACAAAATGAGATTTGCTTAAACATTGTTATCGCTTGTCTATGTAAAGTTACAAAGCGCAAGATGCCTAAATCTTTCGAGTGCTTTTAGTCAGCTAGTGATAATGCCATTTTGTTTTTTTGGAACTGATATGTAGTTTTTAAATGGTGTGAATCAGATCTTTATAGTAAGTAGCAGGTGATCTTTGTTTTGACAGCATTATTGATTGGATTTGTTTCTATTCGCTTGCATCATCTTCGTACATAGTAGTCCGAGCCATCACTTCTACCTTTTAGTAGGTCTATTTATCACAATGGTGCTATTACCTCTACATTTTTAAAATGGTTTCCTGGATGTTTTTATTGCTTAAATTTCAGCATTTTCGGCAACCTCTTAAGATTCCCAGAGAATCTCATTGTCTCTCGAGTGAAAATATCTTTTTTTTTAGTGTCAAAATCTCAGCGTTGTGGGCTCTAATCACGATCACATCCTTGTAGCAATATCACCGACGATATATAATAGGTAAAAAACAAGAAGAACTCGTCTTCGATCGCTTTCGCTTTGTATAAAGAGATTCTTAAATAACTTAATAGAGGGTGTGTCACCCTGACCTCAACTATAGTCGATGCTTCCCTTGATGGGTTGCCCCTTCACTTTTGATTTTTGAAGATGGACTAACGAATGCCAAATGAGAAACAAATTTTCAGTAAAAACAAGGAGAAATAAAAGGACACACTAAATGTCATTTTCTGAATAAATAGGGTACCGTCTGTTGATGAACTTTTTTTCGATTATCATAAAAGCTCAAGTGCTTTATGAGAAAGTTGTATGGTCCCAAAACTTATGTCGATACATTCACTATATATTAACCTAATCATAATATTAATTTACCCTCGGCAATTAGCAACACTGTTTGACAGTGAAAATAATTGCAGTTTAGGTCAAGGGTGCCAACACCCTCCATTAAGTTATTTGAGAATCTAAGGTTCTCAAATAACTTAATGGAGGGTGTGGCACCCTTTGAAGCCCTAACAACAATTCTGATTTTGCACCAGCAAGAATAGATTAGCATTCGAAAACTTGGAGCTCACAATAAATTGATAATGCACGCAGTCATATTGCATAACCCAAACTCCGAAACAACTTGACCCTGCAGGAGATAGAGCTTCTCCGGTGGGGGACGAAAAATGATAAGGTGTGTAATTGAGATGAATTAAATAAGCTCTGCTGCCGTCCAGTTCTTGAATTAACTAGGACGGATGGAAGAGTAACATTTGATAAGGTGTGTTTGATGACGCTATACTTTTGTAAAATTATTTTTAATTAAAAATATTTAAAAATTATTTTTATATTAGCATATTAAAACCATAAAAATATTTAAAAATTTTAATTTAATGGTTTTTAGATAAAGCACAGTTTAATTAGTAATTCATGCCGTTTGGTATCTTGATAACTTTTGGTTTTCAAAGCTCCTTTTAAATTAGATTTTTGTCTGAAATAAGTTGATTTGATGTTTTTTAGAATTTTTTTACATAATTTTAACGCTAGTATTAAAAATAAAAGATATTTTAATATATTTTCAATTAAAAAAAAAACACCCGGCAGTGAACAAACGGCAAAGGAAAAGAAAAGAAAAACAGCTAAAGAAATCTACACGCTTTTGAGTTATGTATTATGAAAAAAACCAGTAACGGTCTTATAGTGTTCACCATGTGAAACAAGGGGATTATTTCCATCAGTTCTGTATTTTGTGTGTCCGATTATGCCAAAAAAATCTGGAGTTTGTGTCATCTGGACGTCGTCGATTGACTTCTGGTCACGGAAAGTTGCAGCAGCAGTGCGACTGATCTATTTGGCACTAGAAATACTATTTCTGAAGAGATTTTTTCAAGAATGAGTTATGACGATGTACACCTGAGAAATTAAATTAACAATCCTTTCCATTGGATTTAGCATTGAAATCATGATCCGAAGCTCCCCAATCTTCTTGAAACTTAATTCTTATTGTTAGAGAATAATATAAATCATATTATGGAGCCTCACTTACAAGCTTAAGCTTTTAGGTGAGATGATTCCTTAACGTGGTATCAGAGCCTTATTGACCCAGTGGTCACGAGTTCGAATCTCACCACCCCCATTCTATTTGATAAAAAACCAAGCACAAGGTGATGTGGGCCTGTGCAAGTTTCAAGCCCAAAGGGCTTTCACTTGAGGGGGTGTGTTAGAGAATAATATAAATCATATTATGGGGCCTCACTTACAAGCTTAAGCTTTTAGGTGAGATGGTTCCTTAACACTTATCTCTTTTTTTCTTAGTTAAAACTTAGCTCTCACATGGAGTTTGTCCATCTTAAAAAATCAGAAGAATGGAAGGCGACCCACCACGGGAGGCATTGGCCTGAGTTAAAGTCAAAGGTTGGCGTAACACCCTCCATTAAGTTATTTCAGATTCTCAAAATATGAAGCGAAAGCGATAGAAGAGAAGCCTCACTCTTTTTTTAATGTGTTAGAAAAAACAAAATTGATAAATAACACAGTTCAAAAGAAATATTGAAGTAATTAGCACCCTTAATATATATATATATATATCGCCGAGGTCGAGTCGTTAAACAGCCTGCAACCCTTCCAGAAACTGAAGGAGTGGGTTGAGGACAGTGTTCTAGTTCACTGGGTTGTCCCAATTAAAGAAAAAAAAATGTTTGAGAGGCCAGTGGACTGTCTGTCTGGCCAAAACAAAAGGTTGAATTTCTGACGGGACATTTGACCTAATCAAGTGAACCTTACAAGAAAGAACCTTCTTTCCCTCGATATATATTATTTTAATTAATCCAATCGCATGCTTGCACTCATGGGTTTGAACTTTGAACTTTGAAGGGTCTTGGGGCCGCAATTCAGGTTTACTCCAGGTGAAGGTGACCCCGTGGCGAATAAGAAACAATCAATTACTCAGTCCAACTCGACCATAATTTACCAGGCTGACCATCATTATATGTGTGCGTGGAGTTATCGTGCCAAGCTATCTGGTCCGAGGTGGTGGCTTCTATGTGAAAATTCTCAGAACTACTGCGATATTTTATTCATGTTTAAAAGACAGCTAAACTACCACTGCGATATTTCCTGTATTGATGGCCCTAGATTTGAAATTATACAATAAACTAAAAGAGATCATGAAAACAATATGGATTGTGAGTGTTTTCACTGTGAATTTCAATAGTGTATTTTTGGGTCGGTTCGGTTCTCGGTTCGTTCGGTTCGAATCGTTTGGTTTACCGGTTTTTCGATTTTTTTATCATTATTTGCACAGTTAAAATAACATTTTTAGCCCTCGAAAAAGACAAAAAACCGGTTATAGGTGGAGGGGCTCTGCGGTAATTGCACAATTTCGGACCGGACCGGTCCGCCTACCTTTTTATTATTTTATATTTTTTTGAAAATGGCTAATTACTCATCTAGCCCCTAATAAGACAAAATAGCTGACTTATGCACAGGGGTGTACCGGTAATTGACCATCATCTTTTATTATTTTTTTCTTTATACTGTCGGCGCGTGTTCCACACGCGACCGGCAGTATTCTGCCTCACGCCCTGTTTAGGTGGCGCGTGAGGGCTGGTCCTGTGGCCGGATATGGGATTCCGGCGTCTCAATCGATGCGCCGACGCGTGGTCTTCCTCCCGGTGCAGCGCGTTTTGTTCTCAGACGGCCGTGGACGCGGCGGTGGCCGGTTAAAGCCGCTGCAGCCGTTTCTCTCTCTCCTGCACGTCAAAGTGCAGGCGAGTCCCCTGGGTTTGGTGATGTTTCACTTCGGTCCCTTTACTTTTAATTGTGTTTATGGTCCTGATTTTTGTTTTATAAGTTTTGATTTAGTTCGATTGGGTCCTTCGATTGACATTAATTCAGTGTCAATGTTTCAATTCGGTTCTCCTTCTTTTAATTTCTGAATTGAGTTTAAAAAGATTAATTAAATTCGGTACAGCAGTTTCAATTTGTTCAATTTTGTCTTTTGATTGCAATTGATAATATATTTAAGTTTCATTTCAGCCCTTATACTTTTAATTTTGGATTTTAATCCCTTTATATTTCATTTTTATTTCAGCCCTTATACTCTTAATTTTTTATTTCCATCCTTTTATTTCTTTATATTTCTAGAATAATCCTTACTTTTGTCCATATATATATAAGTTTGCTCTTAGCTTTGATTTTTAATTTTTGTGATTTTCTTATTTGTTGAGTTGATATTTTTTTCAAAAAAATTAGCTCTTAAATTTTATTTTGTATTTATGATTTGAAAATTGATATTTCTATTTTTTTTCTCCCTTTGTTCTTTCTTTTAGTTTTTTTATTTGTTTCTTTATTTTTATTTTCAAGTCAAATGATTTTTTTTACCAAATAATTTTTATTTTATTTTTTTGTTTGATCTTTTGTTAAAGTTTTTAAGATTTTTTTACTCTTTCATTTATTTTATTTTATTCATTATTAACACAATAATAATAATAATAATAATAATAATAATAATAATAATAATAATAATAATAATAATAATAATAATAATAACAACAACAACAACAATAACAATAACAATAATAATAATAATAATAATAATAATAATAATAATAATAATAATAATAATAATAATAATTTAATTGTTTTTATTGCTTACTCTTTTGTTAATGTTTTTGAGGTTTTTTTCCTCTTGGGATAATTTGATAATTTTTATTGTTGTGACAGTAATAATAATGATAATTTTTATTTTTATTTTATTTTTTTGTTTGATCTTTTGTTAAATTTTTTAGGATTTTTTTAGTCTTTCATTTTTTTTCCTTTCATTATTAACACAAATATAATAATAATAATAATAATAATAATAATAATAATAATAATAATAATAATAATAATAATAATAATAATAATTTAATTGTTTTTCTTGCTTACTCTTTTGTTAATATTTTTTAGGTTTTTTTTTCTCGAGATAATTTGATAATTTTTATTGTTTTGACAGTAATAATAATGATAATTTTTATTTTTATTTTATTTTTTTGTTTGATCTTTTATTAAAGTTTTTAGGATTTTTTTAGTCTTTCATTTATTTATTTTTTCTTTAATAATAATAATAATAATAATAATAATAATAATAACAGTAATAATAATATTTTAATTGTTTTTCTTGCTTCTTATTTTGTTAATGTTTTTTTTTTTTCGGAATAATTTGATAATTTTTATTGTTTTGATAATAATAACAATAATAATTTTAGATGTTACGACTCCGATGTTGCTATTGTTATAATAGGGTGTGTTGATCTATTTCATTATATTAAAATTTGCATATATAAATATTATATTTTAATTTTGATCCAGCAAATCTTATAAAAATTGTTTGCTCAGCAAGCAACGTAGAGCGGATAATTTTTTAAATTTTCAAGTTAAATAATTTTTTTCAGCTAATAATTTTTATTTTTGTTTTATCATCTATTATATTTTTTATTTTCTCTTTTATTAAATTTTTTATTATTTTTTTAGTCTTTGATTTAATTTTGCTTTTTTCATTATTAGCGCAATAATAATATTAATAATAATAATTTTAATTTTTGTTCTTATTTGTTTTTCTGTTAAATTTTTTTTGTATGTTTTCCTTGGGGTAATTTATTAATTTTATTATTTTGACGGTGATAATGATGATAATTTTAAATGTTAAAACTTTGATGTTACTATTGTTATAATAAAGTATGTTCATCTGTTTCATTATATCAAACTTTACATGTATAAATATTCTATTTTAATCTTAACAGTTATAAAAATTATTTACTCGACCTATAACATAGTGCAAACTGACAACATCACAAAGGTTGATGTAAATGTTGAAAAAAAACTATGTTTTCCCTTCTTTTTTTGTTGAAAAACTTTCGAGGCAATTACTTATTTTCGTCTTTTTGATGTTAAAGTTTCGATATTATTATTGCGATATGGTGTATTGATGTGTTGTATCATATCAAACTTTGCATATGTAAATATTATATTATATTTTTAAATTAGTAAAATCTATAAATTGCTTCAAATTCAACCATTATAAAAATTATATATTGCCCGCAACGTAGTGCGAGCAATCTAACTTGTTTTAAAACTAAAGGATGCAGTTTTTTCTTGACGCCAAATGTCATGCCCGAGCAGTTGTTTTCTGGTGAGACTAATTTCAGGTCGCCACCTAATTCCTCAAAAAACTGTGACTGATACAAAACCTAAAAGCATCGAATATTAGAGAATAATATAAATTATATTATAGGACCTCACCTAACAACTTAAACTTTTAGGTGAGATGGTTTCTTAATATGATATCAGAGTCTTGTTAACCCAGCGGTCACGAGTTTGAATCTCACCATTCTTATTCTATTTGATAAAAATCAAGTACAATATAGTACGGACATGTGCAAGTTTCAAGCTCAAAAGGCTTTCACTTGAGGGGGTGTATTGGAGAATAATATAAATTATATTATGGGACTTCACCTAGTAATTTAAGTTTTTAGATGAAATAATTCCTTAACATCGAAGACATGTGATATGGGATTTTAAATATAGTCGGAGGTCGAACCCAGATTTACCTCTTTCTTGCAATCCACACGGATTGTCTGGCCACTTAATTATTTTTTTCCAGCACCATAAGATTTCTCGGTTCATTTAGAGATTAGTTGCCTTGACTGGTCAACAGGCATGAAGAATTGGGTCACAAGGTTTGACCTCGTGCTATGAAGAAGAAAAACGTGTCTTTATTGAGAAGCTAACCACAGATGACTTACATTATCCAAAATACCAGGAGATTAAAGAACTCCCAGAAAGGCTGTAAGCCGGTTTTGACTTAGCTTCATTCCCATCTACCATGAGCAGGTCAAAACTTCCTTGTTTCAAACATTAGGTTATAAAATTATTTATTCCACTACTGCTCTGTGATAGAAAAAATATACCTTGTTCTTGAAATTGCCTGTCGATTGGTATATAAATTCAGAAACCATTTGAACTCTTGAAACAACCAAAACTTTCTCGCACCATTTACCCTTTGAAACTCATACTGGTCAATTAGAAAGTGATTTCTTGTTTTTTTTTCCTTTTCTCTTGTTGAACTTTATCTCAATTGAAGATTATATAAATGCAAAATGCTGACCATCGCAATGCATACATAGGCAGTTGTACCATTGGTATAATGTTGAAAGAACAGGTCCAAAACATTTGAATGGTACATACACCATGAAAAACAAAACATAGTTATAAAACCTAACTTCAAGTTTGTGCCGGCCGGTCTAAAACTCAAATCCTCGATTGGACATTTGAATAGTTTTGTTTTTTTTTTAAATTCCTCTGCTTTATTTTTGATGAATTAAAGTTAGACAACTGTTCGAATCCAATGTTTTTGCTTAATTTCTATTTCGTGTCTCCCACTTGTACTGCCGGCGAAGCTGTCAGAGGCAGGAAGCTCTCTTAGAACAGCAAAGAAACGGTCGATCAACATGCCATCTTCTCCTAATTATGACTTTCTTGCTGGAAAAGAAGAACTTTAACGAAAGAAACTCAATCCATTCTCGAGGTTAGTGCTAACGGGAAATATAATGATCATAGTTTAAAAGAAATTTGATGGGGTTTGGTAGGAAAATTTCCATTCTTCCGAAATCAGTACTGTAGTAGTACTGCCCACGTCTCTTGTAGCTAGAACAAAAGTACATGTATATATTTTTTAAATTATTTTTTATTAAATTGATATTGATCTAGAGGTTTTGCTATGAGTGTAATCTACTTATATATATATATATATATATATATATATATATAGAATGACATCGACAGAATTTTTTTATTTATGTAATTCTTAAATGAAATGAAACTTCAGTCCCTTACCATCTCCAACTACCACGTGGAATGCAACAAGCAAATGGTCTTTTTATTATTGCAATAAAAGTGAATTAAATTTTAATTTAATCGCAACGTGAATGATCTAATAATGGTTAGAAGGTAATTAAAAATTGAAGATTAAAGATGTCTTTAGTGAAAACATCAACTGCTTGCTTACATTAATATTTATTTATAAATATTGGATAATGTTTCACTGCCTAAGAAATATAGATGGAAATGAAAGGATTGTTTTTTATTAGAAGAAAACAAAAAATAAATAGGATTGATCTTTATTTAAAGATAAAAAAAAACATGTATCAGACATTTTTATTTTTTTCATGTTCTGAAAAAATAGAAATAGTCTTTATTTTTTTCTGAGAAAATAATTACTGGTTAAGGTAACTTGTACCGACAGTTGTTTCATTATCCGTGCCCTAACAAGCAGAGTGCTGGGTGTTTGCCAGCAAATTGAGGTTCATCGAGCTTCACATCAAAGCTATCTCTGTTATGGGGTCGAATATGATCTTCACAGTTTTCACACACCTAATTTGGTTGGTCAAACTATGAAAATATGTCTAATATAAATTTGAAAAACGATGCTTTCTTCCCATTATTACTACTTAAATAATTTTTAATAATTTCTTCCTATCAATTTTAACTTCTGAATAAAATAAAAGTTGAACCAAAAGTCTATTTTTTTTTTAATTGCCACATATATAAAATAAAAAAATGCCATTAAATATATTCTTAATTAATTAAAGAAACAATACAGATCACTAAATTAAAACGATGTGGCTCCTCGTCAGCTTAATTTGATAGACCCATCTTCTCGCCTGGCCCTTCAGGACCCATCACATGCCCAAAAAAAAAAGTAAAATAAATTAATAAAACTAAAGCAAAATCCAGAAAACACACTAGCTTCTCTCGCTATAAATGCCCATCATGTCAGCACGATTTGGAATCTCACAATACCTCGTTTCATTTCATCAACAAGAAGAAGAAGAAGAAGAGTTCGGCATCTTTGCCAATTGGATTCCAAAACCACTTCTCTTCTTCTCTCTCTCTCTCTCGACATTTATCTAATTAATTCTCCTTCTTCAATGTCTCAGCTAACATTACTTGCCACTCTATCATCCTTCTTCATTGCCCATTTCTTCATTCCAGGTAACTAAATACTCTCAAGAAATCCATTGACATGATCGGTTCTTTATATATATATATATATATATATATGTATGTGTATATAATCTTTGAAATTAATGTTTTTTTTAATGTTTTTGCAGCTGTTGTCTCAACAACGTTTACATTTACAAACAAGTGTGACTACACAGTATGGCCAGGAATTCTTTCCAACGCAGACGCACCAGCTCTCTCTACAACTGGGTTTTCCCTTCAAAAGAGTGAGTCAAAAACCATTTCAGCACCAGCTTCATGGGGTGGACGTTTCTGGGGCCGAACATATTGCTCGGAAGACTCCACAGGGAAATTCTCTTGTGTTACAGGTGATTGTGGCTCGGGAAAGCTAGAGTGTTCAGGCACTGGCGCAGCTCCTCCGGCCACGTTAGCAGAGTTCAAGCTTGACGGCTATGGAGGGATGGATTTTTATGATGTGAGTCTCGTTGATGGGTACAACTTGCCATTGCTTGTTGTCCCTCAAGGAGGTTCTGGTCAGAATTGTACAAGCACAGGATGCGTTGTGGATTTGAACGGCTCGTGCCCTTCAGAGCTTAAGGTTACTAGTACCGAAGGCGAGAGCGTGGCCTGTAAAAGCGCTTGTGAAGCTTTTGGGTCTCCACAGTACTGTTGCAATGGCGCGTACAGCACACCTGATACTTGCAAACCTTCCACGTTTTCCGAGATTTTTAAGAACGCTTGTCCACGCGCTTACAGCTATGCTTACGATGATAAGACCAGCACCTTCACTTGTGCCTCCGCTGATTACCAAATTACCTTCTGCCCCTCCCCGAACACCAGGTAAAATTATTTTTCACCGCTGTCAACTCTCAGACGTTAGAAGTAGTTTTATCAATAGAAACGTTATGAAAAAGCCTGTCAATATGACCGTTTTGTCCTCATTCACCACCTGACATTAACGTTACCACCACATAAAGACATGTTTGAAGGGGACCGTTGATAAATCATGTCACTTTAGCTCTACGTTAACATGGATTTGGGTAATCCCAAGACAACCCAGCATGAAGGACACGTCACATGTGACCTAGAGTTAGTGTCCCCTTGCCCGGGAGTTCTACCCACGTGAAATGATGTTGTCTAACATCTTGCCCACGTTTGCTGCAAAATGCTCTGATCAATCCTGAAAATTTCAAAGACAATCTTAGAATTTACAGATAGGAATCTTGGTTGTATTATGCAATCAATCCTTAAAAACTCATTATTGCATGATAAAGTAAGATATGCTGCCTGCCTACATTAGTTTGCACGTCTTTTGCAGCAGATGGGTTTGTGATTGTTTATCTACCTGTGTTTTAAAATATTAAATTAATATTTGTAGATAATAAATAAATAAAAAATACTTCAAGTGGGTGCACTTATTATTAGCTTATTAGTGGAACATAACCACGCAAAACAATACTTCTTTCCAAATCCCCACGACAAAGTCGATTTAATTTCTTACCAAGTTTTTTAGAGTAAATAAATGTTGCATCAATAACGAGGGTACTAACGGTTATGTTTTTGGTGAACTGTGCAGCCAAAAAGCATCACAAGGGCAGAACACTGAGAACACAAACGCAGACAAAACTACACCACTCGTCAACAGTACAATGGTGTATGAGGGTGCGCTGAGCCAGAATGGAGCGTCCCCGTCGATTTTGAATAGCGAGGTGTTAGGATCGCATGTCATTGCGGGGATTGTCAGCTTGGCAGTAGCCATTTGGCAGATGGGATAGCTCTTCTAATTCTTCTTCGGGCAGGCCCCCCATGAAGAATATAATCCACCAAGTTTTTCGTGCATGTTAACCTACAAAAATCGGCCATCTAAATTTTGACCCAAGGGTTTGGCCTAGGTGCGAGTTGAAGCTGTGTGCGATGATGGAAAAGTTCACCAGTCAATTCAAGGCCGCTCCATAAAAAAGGCAAAAACATCTTCCGGAGATCAAGCACTGGATACTGCTGTGCTGGCCGCCGGAGGCTGAGGAAATAGTGGTGGCGGGGGGCAGAAAACATGAAACTGAGCTGTTATGTTAAAATAGAAATTTCCCTTTCTCTTTTAGTTTAGGAAACCATTCTTTTTTTAATTAAAAGAGGGATTGTATTATGTAACCATTGCATCTGGTGCCAATTAAGATAGTGAAATCATCTAGCTACTAATTTGATGTTTGTCTTCATGTTTGATGTCATGTTGCCACTTGATCAGTCCTTTGAGCATTCATACAATAGAGGTGTCTAGCAGCACACAAACTGTTCTCCAATTGGATTAAATATTGGTAGATAGGATAACATAAAGAAATCTGTAGTGTTCTAAGCGTGGAAGATAATGCTAGCCATTGTTGGATGTAGCCCACCAAGCCATCGATGGCATATTCGAGTACCCCACAAAAAATGGATTCTTCAGCTGTAATAATAATGACTTCGTTTATGTATATTGATTGCAGAGACCAGTTAATTTTAGGCCTTTTCTCCAGCACCATTTCAACGGCTATATTCCAATTAGCACAAGGTGTTGATTTTCCTTCTCAAAAGATAAAAAATTTCTTGATCCAACCAGTGGCAGATCAGGCCATTTTCTTGCCCGTCAGAAAAGGGTGCGAATTATGAGCCTAGCCAAAGAGCGATAGAGAATTCCGTCGAAAAATTCTATGGTTTAGTATCGATGGATAAGTTTAATTGAATGTGTCAATTTCACATCTCATACCTGCAAGTTTGTTGAATATTGAAGGCATGAGCATCACGACCGGCCATGTTTTGTCTTTTAAATTGTTTCTTCTAGGTCGGGATCATCACATGTTAGCTCAGCAGCCATGCACATTAGAGAATTCAATGATAAGGACCCGATGCCGTCGGCTTACGCAGAATTTCCGTCAGGTGTTAGTCACGATTGATTACTTGCATTATCACATCTTAATCTTCATATTTTTTACTACATTTTCAGCCTCAAGAAACACTACAGCACCTTATCTCTCTTTTTCAGTCTTAATTTTTAATTTAGCTTGAATCTCTAACATTAGTAGGCAAGACATTGGACCATCACTCTTCATTATACTACTTTCCAATTTCAGTGGATTACCACAATTATGCCCTTATTGCAAGAAATTAACCGGATGGATCATTGTTGAGTCAAGGCATGTATGATCTGACACGATCAGTGATGGGGGGCAATGTGAAGAACATGAAGGGTAAGATTCAAACTGAAGTGAACGAAAAAGGATCACAAGTGTCATATGTAAGCATTTTACAGGGACTTGACCATAGAAAACTAAAATTAAGGATCGAATTAACTTTACAAAACATTTTCTTGGCCATGGTCCCCTCAGGCTAAAACGTGGCCAAGACTTTGGACGCCGTAAATTCAACGAAGGATTAGTTATAGCGGCACGAAATGGATTTGCAATAGCATTTTTAAGCAACAAGCATATGTTAATCCACCTCTGTCACGCACGGACCATTGGGCGAGAATGCGCGACTCTCGTTGTCGAAGAAAGAGAACGAGCATGGCTGAATAATCGTAGCAAATAGCACCGAGAGTAAAGATAATCCAGTCGTTTGAAAAGTAGACATAAAAATTATTTGTCGCTCAAGTTCTTCTGTGTGTGAATGAAGATTACAGCTATTCTCTTATTTGTCCCTTGAAAATGACATTGTCTGCTTGCATGAACATTTCCCGTTTGCTACTTCAAAAACAATTATTTAGTTCGCATGGAAATTTTATGCAGCAAGATTTATTTATAATCACTTTATTTCACCTAATTTGATAAATTTATTGATTTAAGCCAAGGCCAAGCCATGTCAATCAAGAATCTATATGTTTTTTAAGAATTTCTCATAGCATATCTATAACCAAATCGTGAGCCGGGTCAGCCTCCACCTTAAATCTAATAAACGATTGCAAAATTATCAATGTCGTATCAAAAAAAAAAAAAAGACATGCGCAATCAGACAGTGGTAAATAAGTAAATCAAATAGTCAGAGTAGCTAACCGAGGCAGAACTCGTTGTTGATTTTTTTCCCACATCGATGATAATCACAGTAAGGAATTGATTGTAGACCACTTTTTGAACATATATAAAGAATATGCCAAAAAGCTTTATTTTCAGAATTTACCAGATAACAAAGGGGAAATGATGACGGGCCCAAAACTTGGGGCGATAAATTATCCGGCCCATCTTTATGTTCCATTCAAACGAGGCCCACCACTGATCGGACTGTGCTGTCTAGGTAAACTCAGAAAGAGTTGCGTCCCTTGTACCTCACTGCTTGAGCCCATAGGTTTTCAAAAAGGATATACACCCTGTTTCTTTAGTAGATGAGTATTTTCGAATTAGCATACGCCAATCATAAACGAATCATCAACACAAATATGTTTACCATTTTCTTGTGGCGGAAGTTTTTTTTTTATCAAAGCCAAAATTTATGGAAGATGCTACTTATGTCTTTATATAATGTTATAGAGTTGAATGAATAGTAATTCGAGCAAAAATCTTTAATTATCCTCGAAGCAGCGACACTACTCTACGTTTGATTTTTCAATTTATAAAGAGGCAAAACCTTAACTTGGAAGATAGTGGTGAACATTTTACTGGTCCGCGAGATAATGAAAAAAAGATGGATGACATGCCAAAATTTAGAAATAACAAATCCTTCAACACTTTAAAGATCCATATTTCTCTTTTGATCTTGCATTTATATCTTGTTTCCGATTACATCATGTGAGACGGTGAATGTTCCAAAAAAGGCCCATCTGATTAAAAGTGGTGGATAAAAGCATGTCCACTGATCCTGTTTCTGTCCAGATAGCATTCAATCCAAGCAGTGCGCTGATTAGTTCAATTGACCCCAAAAGTTTGATTTTCTTATCGGTTCCTTGTTTAAATATATGGAATTCCCTCACTGGCTGGTCATCATATTTGAGAAGCAGGCTAAGTCCGAATCAAGAAAAGAAGCAAAGCTTCAAAGATTGCTAAGAACTGACAGTACAAAGTTTGAAAAGGCAAACCCTTCTTTTTAGGTCTTCGAATTGCAGATATAACTATTGATAATGTGATGAAAATCTTTTATAAAGATTGGAAAAGGAAATGGTAAAAGGAATTGGGAGGGCTGTATTATGATAATGACAATTAACCAGACGTACTTTACACGACATAAAACGTGGCAAAGGACATTCTGAAATGCTGAAAGAACTGCATATTTTCTGCTAAAAGAAAAAATATATATATAGATGGAGATCATCGGTTTCCTTTTCTTATTTGGATCTGCTGCTGACCCTCCTGATCATCTCATCCTGTACGTTCATTCTAGGAACGTCGAGCAAGAGAACTGTCAATTTGGTGTACGGAAATATGCAGCAGTTTATGAACTGCATAATTCATAGAATTATCCACAGTACCTTTTAGTTTAGTTTCATAATTCATTGCAGGCATACATACACGTGTAAGAACCATGCTGTCATCAGCTGTGCCATTTCTCCCAATGGCTTCCACCTCATGTATACTCAGAAAAGAGACTTTCAAGTACAGATGTGTCCGACCATTAATATGAAGGGTGATTTCCTTGTCTAAAAGATACTGCATACGCTTGCCATTGAAATGCTTGCTAAGTTCCTGTAATTTTGCACATGGTAACGTACAAGTCAAACCCTAAAAAAATTGCAGTAAACATCCCGCTTTCGCATGTCAGCACGTGTGTGTGTCTATATATATATATATATATATATATATATATATATTAACACCTCGTATAATGTGTGTTGAAGTCTTGCATGTCAAAACACTTATTTTGGCAGCTAGATTTTCAACATACTTCAGCCGCAAACAGTATATTCAATATCCTCTCTTGTGGCCTGTGATCTTATCATTCTCCTCATATCAACCAAAAAAACATCTGCGCCACTTCACTGAATAATGACCAAGTTTTTTTCCACATTTGTGCTCTAATCGACTACCGCGTAATGGAAATGGCCATCATCATATTGATTATTTGATTTTCTATGTTGGCTTAATGTGATTATTTCAAGTTGATTTGATGGGAATGATACTTTACAAATCATAGTTAACATGGTCACATAAAGCATGTCTGAATACAACTAGCTAGCTTTAGTGCCATGTAAACCTAATTCGCATGAAAAGCACTCGACGATACACGATATGGACAGTCACCTTTTTTTCTTTTTTTCATCACATTAGCGTGCTCTATGAATATATATTACGGACATGGATTGTCCAAGGCCCTTGCATTACTGGTTAACAACTTCTTCTTTTTTATAACCGGGGTGTCTGGCCAGCTTGCGCTCACCAAAACTAATTTCTGGACCCATTGAATATCATTCAAACCCAATGAGCATGTAAGACACCGCGGGGGTGACAGGCGTGCCCAAGGTAGTCAAACTCGTAAACCTGGTTGAACCGGAAGAAAAATCGAAGCCGGTCAAACTCGGTCAAACTCGGTCAAAATCAGGTTGACTCCTAAAATCGGACCGGATCGGTCCGATTTTACGAGTTCATCATATTCTACTGAACATGGGCGAACTGGCGAAGGGCTTTCATCAATTTCAATTTTGCATTTGAGAAAGGGAGGGGGATGAGCACAACTGCACAAGAAAGGGAGGGAGATGAGAGAAAGGGAGGGAGATGAGCAGTGAGCACACTACACAACTGCACAAGAAAGGGAGGGAGATCAGAGATGAGCACAAGGGAGGGAGATCAGGAGATGAGCACACGGTGCACACCTGCACAAAAAAGGAAGGGAGAATCTGGAGATGAGCACACGCACGCACCTGCACAATCACAAAAGAGAGAGGGAGATGAGCGGCGGCACAAGGAGGGAGGGAGATGTGTGTGGGCACTGTGGGGGCTAGGTAAGGGAATTAGGGTTGGGTTTTTTTTTATTAGAATAATAATAATAGGTTTCGGGGGGTGGGGGGTTATATAAATTAATAATAATAATAATAAAAAATATATATATATATATATATATAGGTTTATACGGGGGAGGGGTAATAATAATAATAATAATAATAATAATAATAATAATAATAATAATAATAATAATAATAATAATAATAATAATAATAATAATAATAATAATCTGAGGGTTTATAATAATAATAAAAATAATAATAAGCATAAAAAATAGTTAGCATAAAAAATATTTTTTTAAAAATCCTATTAATTTAAGATAATAAATAACATTAATTAATTTATATTTCACATCAACAAAATATTTATTTTTAGTTTGTTAATTTTTACCTAATAAAATTCTATGGACATAATTGTTTTGTAATGTATTTTTTAATTAGTTTGAATCATGCATGAACCTTAACTAATGAAGTTTTATGGCCATAATTATGTTATATTATATTCGGAAATATTTTACTTACGATTTTACCTACACGATTTTAGCTGTGATTTTACGATTTTTGTACGGAAAAATTCGGGTACGATTTTACGATTTTACGATCCGATTTTTCGGAGCCCTTTCCGATTCGTGTCAAAATCTCGATTTTGACTACCTTGGGCGTGCCTGACAAGGCTTGAACCTAGAGTGAGAGGAAGAGAGAAACTCTTCTTGACCACCAGACCAAGACCTTATTGGCGGTTAACAACTTTTATTATTATAGGAATAGGAATAGGAATAGGAATAATTATTTTTTAAAAATATATTGAAATAATGTTTTTTAAGAAACTAATTTTAAATACCAAAATAATTAAAAATAAATAAATTATTGGATTTTTTTCAAAAATATTTTTGAAATGGCAGAAATAGACATACTCTAAATTCTAATTACGTTGATTGAGTTAACCTCTTCAACCCTAATATTTTCATAATTATTTTTTGAAATTGTGCTGGTTTGTAAAATATATTTTGTACAGTCTTGCTACTTTTTTAATAAGAAAAAAACCTCCAGAGCTCGAGCCGGCCACCTTATACCACTCGGTCATCCCCAGGCTGCAAAATCTTTACGTTGTGGTGAATATATTTAGCCCTTCCAAGTTCCGAGGCAAAGCTAAATCAAGCGTCTGGTCCCGGAGTGCAGTGCCGGAACTTGATCAAAATGATCGGTCAGCAGCACAGCCAGGAAAGGGGAGAGAAAGGGCCCCGATCTAGTGACTTCCACGGCACCATGGACTCACTGACGTGGATGAGCATCCACATTTTTAAAACTGGGCATCTTTTTTTGCTAATTTCAAAAGCAAAGGCGATTCCTAAAAGTTAAAACCTTCCTTTTGCTTTAAAGGTTCCACACTAGGCCCCATGTTTCGGTGATCAGGCTCGGCCCAATAGACTCCCGAGTTTTCTGTTCTAATCCAGTTCTTGATTAATGCATGATGGTCGTAAATATATAGTTGTCAGAGTATACCATAAATCCACCAAAGAAAAGTCCGCAAATAAGGTTTTTTTTAGTTTCTTTGCTTTGAAATTGAGTTTCAAAAATATATTTAACTTGGAAAGATGTTTAAATATTTTATTAATGATTTTAATGTATTGATATTAAAAATAAATTAAAAAATATATTTTAATATCTTTCCAAGTTAAATATACTTTTAAAGTTCATTATGCGTGATGATAAAAAAACACACTAGAGAGAGTAATCTCTATATCTAGATTGTTGTATTTATTAATAATAATTATTAATTATTATTATTATTATTATTTAACCATGCGAACATGAAGTAGTGATGTGTGAAGTAAATCCTGTCAACTAATGATGTAAATATTTCCTAAATCATTGTTAATATTACAGCTAAAATTTGTAAACTGGCTGGTGCTGGTTTATAACTTTGTAAAGCTTGTTTTGAAAAACAATTATAGTAATTAAATGATAGTAAAGCATGGCCCTAATTTAGTATTGTGCATTTGCTTAAGCTCAAGTTAAGAGAGCCTGAAAAATTTATCATTCCATTTTAAAAATATTTTAGAAAATTTATAAAAAAAATATTTTTTTTATTTTTTATTTTAAATTAAAAAATTAATGTTGATGTCAAGAAATTCAATCACACTTTCAGGCTATCAAACAGACACATGTGAAACAAACTCTTGGCGTGATACGAATATCGTTGCATGAAATTCAATAAAAAAAAATCCCATTCATCAGATTTTAAGAATCTAATTCTATTTTAAGAGATGTCAAGATCAGGGAAAATCCGTGTAAGATACATAGCTATCTACATTCATCAGCTATTTAAAACATAAAGATTGAGATTCGTGAACATTTTTCTTCGCACGTTAGGTAGGTCCATATATAGGGAAGAACAAGTTGATGAAGATAAAATTTAAAGATGCTTTAAGAAAGCAGTGTGCAGATCCTCTCGAAGACACGGACCTTCGACATCAATAATTAGTTTGTCCATCTCGAAAATCAATTGACTTTGCAATGAATCTCGAGGAGTCACGCCCATGAAGTAAAATATATACACGTTGATAAACCTTGCACGTGTACGGATTCCCTGCATTGGACAGCAAATTTCCATGGCATTGCAGTGTGAAAGCGTTGTTCTGGAATTTCGTAAAAATGTCAAAAAAAAGAAAGAAAATTCATCGTTTTGATGGAATCTCTCCGCATTGGGTCATCAGTTCCTGCACGAGGCAGATAGAAAATTTAAGGAAAAAACAGTGAGAGTTGTAGGGTAACACATCCTTGCCAAGTTTGGCTATCGTTAGGTCATGGGACATTGTGACTTTCATTTCTTTTGTCTTTACAAAGACTAGATTTTATTCGGACAGCTACCTTATAAATTGAGGTATGGAGGAAGTGGCCTGAGTTTCTTAACTTCACATCAAATTCTTATCTCCTGCCATTTTCATTTCTGACCTCTCTCATACCAAGCAAGTTCTCTTTTATTTCTTCTGTTTTATGGGCAAAAAGTTTCCTGTCATTAATTTCTCTATTCACTCTTCCTCTTCGTCCTCTCATCAATAGAATAGACAGCTTAGCATTCTAGTCCCTCGACGAAGAGTTTTAAAAACCACATATCAGTGATTTATATGCATATCCTTTTGTTCCAGCTTAGATTTCTCCTTATGGATCACGTCTTCTCCACTTCTGCTCTACATATCACTCTCATTTTGCTTACAATCTGCGAAGGTATTATTTGAAAACAATTGATCATGCTAGTTTTGATGCTCTGTTTTCTTTCCCTAAAAGTTCTGTAGCTTGCAGATGCTTTTAAATAATATGGGACATGTGCATTTATTACAGGAATATCAGGGGCTAAATTTACAATCATAAACAGATGTGACTACACAGTATGGCCAGGTATTCTTTCCAATGCAGGCAGCACTCCGTTAGATAGCACAGGATTTGAACTTCCACGAGGTGGATCACGATCCTTCCAAGCACCACCAAATTGGTCAGGTCGATTCTGGGGCAGAACTGGTTGCACATTTGACCCGAATACCGGCCAGGGTACCTGCGCAACAGGTGACTGCAGCTCCAACCAAATTGAATGCGATGGTAAAAATGCAAACCCTCCAGCCACTCTAGCAGAATTCACTGTCGGATCAGGGGTAAAGGATTTTTACGATGTTAGTTTAGTTGACGGCTACAATCTACCCATGATTGTCGAACCAAATGGCGGGTCAGGTGGTTGCTTGTCGACCGGGTGTATGACAGATTTGAACCAGCAATGCCCGACTGAATTACGGGTTGAATCAGGGCAGGCCTGTAAGAGTGCATGCGAGGCCTTTGGGAGCCCTGAGTACTGTTGCAGCGGCGCGTATGGAGCACCAGACACATGTAAGCCATCTGTTTACTCGGAGATGTTTAAGACCGCATGTCCGAGATCATATAGTTATGCTTACGATGATGCCACTAGCACATTTACATGTACAGGAGCAGATTATGTTATCACATTCTGCCCTTCATCAACAAGGTAAGGATTGTATGCTCCTGTTTTATTTTTCACTTTATTCTGTTGCCATTGTTTTACTCTGTATCTATTTTATATTGTAGGTGTTGTTTGCATTTCCATTATGGATTCTAGTGTGTAAATGTTATCTTCTTTATGAGCAATCTATCTGGCTTGAGAGCTACTTTTTCCAACTATACTATGCTTCTGTGTGCCTCAAGCTAACAGATTGGCATGTGGAGTACAGAAGGGAAATGATTTGTAAATTGAAAACAGGAAAAAGAAAGGGAATATCTGCAGAAATATCTTAGTTTTCAGGCTTTGTAAAGAGCAAATTGCGATTTATATATGTTTATTATATTCTGATCATTTCTTTATTTTTATCCTGCAGTCAAAAATCTGCAAGAGACACGACTCCACCAGCAAGCACGGCAAATGGGGCTGAAACAGGACCAGGATCAGGGGATGGGCCAATAGGAATAGACACTTCATGGTTGCCGAACTTTCTCACTGGGGACTCACCCAGTGCCTTTTCCTGTTGCGCTTGGCAATTTACATTGATTTTTTCTGCAATGTCCTTTTTATTCCTCTCTTTGGTTTATTTATAGCCTCAACTTTGGACAAATGCACATGCAGCTTAAGTGGTCACTCGGAATTTGTTTTGCATTGGAAGGAAAGACTGATCAAATCCAGATTGTAAAGAGAGTTTTCCAGGCAACAAGTATATAATGTTAAAATATTTTTTCTTCACCGAAAATAATATGCGTGCGTGTGTGTTGTATTTTAACCCTTACAACCTTTACTTTAGAGTATGAACCATTTGTAATCTAAAGTAACGAATTGGAAAGGAAGAGACTTTCGAGATTGGCAAAATCATTATTCAATTTGATTTAGATGGCATTGGAAAAAAGTGTTTGCTTCACTGTGAATCTTGAGTAATATGTTCGGTGAGAACCAACGAAGGAGGAACCCCACTTTGCTGGAATTGGAAGCTTGGTAGATTTGTCATGATTTTGGCTGCAATCTTAGAAGGGAAATAATGCTGTTAATAAAAGGATATGAACCTATCATTTCCTTAAATCCATGAGATTAACCTTTGTTCTTATCTTGACACTGGCCAAAACTCAAATGATTTAACAACAAAATCAGACAACTTTTTAGATGAATATGTCAACCTTCTTCTAACAGACACCTCATCTTTCTCCAAAAGTGGCAAGAGTAACATCAATGCCTGTCCTAAGATTACAATTCAGCGCAATAAGATTTAGATGGCAAACAATTATATCTTCCATAGAAGGAAAAGACTATTACGCTGTCAAATCAATTACCATATGCATGCAATATAGCCACAACCCAAACTGCTTAAAGTATGGATTCCCATTTTGTGGTTTGTTGGTGGAATTTGATGAGATTCGTGATGTGAGATTTGAGAGTTAGTGGCACGGGCAGCAGTTGTTCTTGAACGAGGAACTCTGTGCAGATATAGTGATCTTCCTGATTTGTAGTTTAGAAGCTCGTGAAAGTAGAGAAATCAGAATTCATGCACTTGAAAGGTTACTCTTGCTTTAGCTTGAAGATCTCTATGGCAATGATTTTATTTTTGGTGGGTTTCGAATGGCATGGATAGAAAAAACTGCATGAGAGCAACTTAGACCTCCCCGAGCACCAGGAAAAGAAGCTTTTCTTCGAATGGGATATGCTCTATCTCAACGGAATGTACATTTTACTCTACCAGAAAGGACAGGGGTCCCAGCTCCAAGCCCCAGTGCCCAGTGGGCAATGGCTAGAAGTAGGGTTTGGTCCCTCCATGATCTGCCGCAGTTGTCCAAGTTGTCCACTACCAAGCATGGAGAGACATTAGCGGCTTTAGAAATTCTTATTCCTCAAAAACACGTTGCGTAACAAGATTTTTTTTTTAGTCAGTGGGAGATCATCAGAGGCATTATCTGGACTGTGGAGCCTCTTGTAAAAGTGGAAATGAATTTGTGTATCCACTTTCTTACGGGCCATGATTGGGGTAACCTTCCAGGATAATTTCTTTCTTATCCTGAGGACTTGAGGACTTTTGCATAGTGATGAAGCCATGAAATGAGAAACACGATGATCTGTGTTGAGACCAATAAAAAATAAAAACCTGAGTTGCATAAAATGCAATATCCAGGGAATCAAATCATCTCTCTTTAGTCTCTCTTTAATCATTCCCTTTTGGAAGTGGGTTTGGTTCCTAAGAGAAGCTTAATAAATTGAGGAATCTTATGTTTTTTCGTCAGAAGTTCAGTGGGACTCTCTGGGAAACCAAGTTCAACGAATAAAAGGCAAAAAACAATAGAAATCATTAAAAATTATATTCAAAAAGAGCCACAGATTACAAATGATGTTTTGTTTTTTAATATTGTTAACACCGTGGCAATGACGATAAAAAAATGCATTAAAATGTGCAAGAGAAAGAAATGATGTTTTTTTTTTTTCATTTCTTTTTAATACTTTGAGTACATGATCCTACTAGAAACCATCTTAAATAATAATTATGACTTTCTTAGAAAATGTCTTCAAATCTACCGCAATCCGGTGTGTATTTAGTGCCCGTTTGACATTGTGATTCCATCAATTTTTGGCTGAAATTTGAATTTTTTTTTTCATTTTAAATGAATATATTTTTGTGTGTTTTAGATCATTTTGATGTGCTGATTTCAAAATTGATTTTTTAAAAATAAAAAAACATCATTTTGATGTATTTCGACATGATAAACACTTTGAAAAGCTACTGCAACCACACTTCCAAACAGGCCCATAGATTCTAAAAATCAAGTTTGATCACTCAACCAAACCCGCGATCTAAACTATTCAGAGTTCATCGTGAATTGAAATGGGGCAGTGCACGCTAAGCTACGATCACTTGATGGGCCTTATTGGACCGAAAGCTCCAAGCCCAGTATCTGTGTAGGGATTATGAAACAAGCTGTGCAGCAAAAATGCCATTTGTTTATCATTTAATTGCTGCAATTCATCATTAACCACCAAGTGCTAAAAAGGTAAGATTCCTGAGTATTCATTAACTCTACGATCTAATGTTTAAGGTTCGACAGGGTGAAAAATACAGGAAGCAGCTCATCTTCTCTCAAGAAAACAGCATTACAGGAAAAAGGGGTGCCTTCATTGGATGGTCTCGTGGCTCATTTCTTTGGGACATCTATAATTCATCCTTCACAACAGAGGGTTCCGCATCCTCGTCATCTCTAGTGGGTTCAGCTTCACTGTTGGGAGTGGCTTCTTTTGCTTCGGTTTCAGCTTCAGCTTCGTCAACATCTTCCTCCTCTTCTATGATAGCATCAGGACTGATACTTAGGCTAGATTTTACCGAGCTGTAAATACGAGAGGCAAAATCCTTGGGATCACTGAGTATGAAGCCACTCTCCATTAGTGCTGTTTGGTACATGAGGTGGGCAGTTTGCTTAACACCGTCATCCTGGAGAGAGAGAGAGAGCACCTTAACGTCAATAACTGGAGTAGAAATATTGATCAAAGATTTAAACTGAACGTTTAGTCGAAGATTCGCCCCCATAGATCATTGAGGATGACAAACCCAGAAGATAAGTATGCAAACCCACATGTCCAAGTTCATGCTTCTAAAACACACGTGCACAAATAACAAACACAAAGTGCAAAAAATTACCTCAGGGTCCTTTACAACTCTCTCAAGGAGCTCCTTGATGATTGGATGCCTTGGATTAATCTCGAGCACCCTCTTGCCACGCATATATGCTTGCTTGTTTGCATCTGACAAGGTTTGGGCTTGCATTATCCTTTCCATATTCGCGCTCCATCCAAATTTTGATGTCACAACAACACAAGGGGTGTCAGCCAAACGGTTGCTAATTTTCACATCATCAACGTTTTCACTGGCAAGAGCACTCTTCCACCACTTGGTTAGGTCCTTGAATGACTCCTTTAGCTCCTTAGCTTTCGAGTCTTTCCCCATTTTCAGACCCTCCTTGGAAACATTCTGGAATTTCTGGTCGCCATAATCCATCAAGTATTGCATCAAATATTCATCAACTGGATCTGTGAAGTAAATAACCTGGCAAGATGACAAACCCAGAGATGATAAATCAGTAGATAAAGGGAGAAAATAATTCCGGTTTCCGGGATACTAAACCATGTAAAGGAACAAATGCTGGAGAAAATAACGTGAAATCTAATGTCTTATCCGGAGGTGAAATGTTTCTCAATCATACCTCATAACCCTTCTTCTTCAGCCTCTCAAGGAAAGGAGATTTTTCCAATTGCTCCTTGTTCGGTCCAGTTATGTAGAAGATATCTTTTTGCCCAGATTTCATTCTTGATATGTACTGATCAAGTGATGTCAATTTACCATCCGACTTGGTACTGTAAGAGAAGATCCATATACCATAAGTTATGAAAAAAGAATCACAGCACCGACACTGCTTCAGAAAAGATTTCAAAAAAAAAAAAAAAAGATTCATAGAACAGGACAATACGTTTCAAATCTGAGAAGTTTTGCCAGGCGATTTCTGTTAACTGAATCCTCAATGATGCCAAGTTTGATAGACTTGCCAAACTCATTCCAGAATTTTGCATATTGACCTTTCTTCTCATCATCACTGGAATTCTCAACATCTGCATCCATAATTACACCACTAGTCATCAGCAACACTAAATACGCAGATAGATTTGGGGGGTAAAAAGGGCACACCACAGTATATAATACATGTCAGAATGATGATTCAGCCAAAAGACAGAAACCGTTACACATCTTTAACCAGAGAAAATCAAAAATCAAGCCAAATAATAGCAAGAACCTCCAGTTTAAAGACAGTAATACCTTTCTTGTCCTTGTCATTTGCCTCATCGGGATCCTCATCAGCAATTTTACGGATCATATCAAGTGCCTTTCTGATAAGTTTCTTCTTGATTGTTTTTAAGCTGCTGTGTTGTTGAAGCATTTCTCGTGAAACATTGAGCGGTAGAGTGTCAGAATCAACGAGACCCTGCTCAAAATATCACCCATTTGGAATCAATATATCTGGTGCTTTCTTTTTTTTTTTTGTTTTTACTATAGAGCAATGCATAAGAATTATTTGGCATTCACCCATTACCATTAAAAAGTTCAGATATTTTGGCAAAAGCTCATCAAATTCATCTGAGATGAAGACTCGTCTAACATACAACCTCAGGTTGGCTTTATTAGCATTGTAATAACTCTCATATAGATCATGAGGAGCCTTAGGTGGAACAAACAAAACAGCCTTGAATTCAACATCGCCTTCTGCGGTGAAGTGACTCCATGCTAGTGGCTTCTCATCACCAAAATCCTGTTGGGCAACAAAAATGTACAATTGAAAAATCCATACATACAACTTACAAATTTATCAGGTTACTAACTGACAAGAAGTCATCCAGTGTACTCCCTCTCACATTCATGTAGACTTGATTGATAGTTTTCAACAGGATGCCCATCCAGGATATAAAAGGGGGGAGAAATACACAAGTGTGATTGGCAAATTACCTTTGCTAGAGAGTGGTAGAATTTTGTGTACTCTTCTTCTGTCACCTCTTTTGGATTTCTCAACCATATAGCCTTAACATCATTCAAAAGTTCCCATTCATAAGTAGTCTCCTTAATTGTTTTGGTTTTTGGTTTATCCTCTGCATCCTCATCTTCACTTTTCTCAGATTCTCCATCGTCAGAAGAGATGCTTTCAGCTGCTGATAACAGCAAGGTAAATAAAAGCAAACCACGAGATTAAATTACAGCACATTTGGAAACTCAAGTACTAGAATAATAAGCATTATACACTGCCACTAGACAATGCATACATGTTTCATCTTCATCACTAGACTCATCTTCGTCAGCCGGAACCTCCACATCAACCTCTTTACTTGCCCACAAATAGATTGGGAAGTTGATGAATTCAGAATATTTCTTCACCAAATCCTGGAGGCAGGAAAAAACAGAGATTCTATTTATCAACAAGCAATTCCAGTTCCTCACAGATATTGAAATTCTAGCAGTAGTGGATTACTAGTACCCTACTTAATTTGTTAAAGATGATCAACTAAAAGGTTCCATCAGAAGATGGGAATCTTCTCTCCATATTGCAAAGAAATGCCAAGCAAAAACATTTCCTCAAAAAGGGCATCAATATGATTCAAAAATTCCCGAGCAACATATATATAAAATTATTAATAACAAGTCTATAATGTAACTCACTGCCACTATCCATTTTAATTATTTGCATGGATCCTCACTAACCAACTTTCTTCAACCAATGAATATAGCCTTCCTGAATTGTAGAACAAAAAAAAACCAGTCCTTGCAATTAACTCGGCAGCTATACAACTATCATGCAAGCTTACCATCCTAATTTGCTATGTTAAATACAGCTATTGCTATCCAAATTCTGGAAAAGTCTCTTCCATGTCCTAATTTCATTCCATGACTACCAGAACCATTTCAACTTCACAATTCTGACAGGTTTACCTTGTCTTTGAACACCATAAACAACAACAGAAAATAGCACTAAACAGTAAAGTATAACATTATTCATCAAATATTAAATACACTCACTTTCAATTTACTCTCCTCCAAGTATTCTCCAGCTTCTTCCCTGAGATGCAATCTAATTTCAGTTCCACGTCCCAAGGGTTCATTCCAGGTATCCTCAGAGATTGCAAATGCTCCATCAGCCTTTGATTCCCATACGTACCTGAAATACACAAACAATGCATAAACAACCACCTTTCAAGTTCCCATATGCAAAGTTCCAATTCAACGAGAAGCTGAAAAACTAATCCCAGAACACTTACTGTTTGTCTTCGTTATGCTTACTAATGACTTCAACATAGTCAGCAACAAGATATACAGAGTAAAACCCAACTCCAAACTGTCCAATTAAATTTAGGTCTCCACTTGTCTGCATTTTCTCCACAAATGCTGCACCAAGAACACGAACAATTTACATAAACATTCTAAACATTTCTCAGAAAAATTACATTTTTCGACTTCTGTTCTGCAGATACCTGAAGTTCCTGACTTGGCTATAGTACCCAAATTCTTGATCAAATCCTCCTTTGTCATACCAATACCTCTATCACGAATTGATAGAATTTTCTTTTCTTTATCCAACTTAATCTGTATTTCCACGCATAAACATATAAATAATCATAAAATTAATCACCATCACAACAACTCCAAATACAACAAGATCAACTAATCACTCACCTGAATATCAAGCTTGGCATTGTCGCCTTCGCCCAAAACCTCTTTATCCGTCAGAGAAAGGAATCTGATTTTATCAAGCGCCTGAAATTCAAAAGAGGTTTATTATTTAAATCCATTCCATCGCGACAACAATCAAAATAATGCTGAATCAGGTAAAAAATTAATAATAAATACTCACATCAGATGCATTGGAAATCAACTCTCTGAGGAAAATATCTTTGTTACTGTAGAGAGAGTTGATAATAATATCCATAAGCCGAGACACCTCAGCTTGGAACTCGAATTTCTCCGCAGTGTTGCGAAGTGTTTTCCTCGAAATCGACTCCGACTCTCTAAACCGAAAGATGAGTTAAATCCATGAGCAAGAGAGTGGGAAATATGTTATTTAAGCAAAATAGGAAGGGGAGAGAGAGAGAGAGAGAGAGCAAACCTCTTGACGACATCAGAATCCGTTGATAATCCGTTTGGAACGGCACCGAGTTTCTCCTCTACTTTTGGAGGACCTAAAAGCGAATCAGAATCATCCTCTGCTTTCGCATGTAACTTCTGACCTGTGAAACCACAAATCGAAACACAACATCGGTGACAGTCTGAGAATAGATCAATCCGGAGAGAGATCGATTCGAAAATGATGAAACATAAAGGTACCTTGATCTGAAATGAGAGAAAGAAGGCACAGTAGTAGCAAAACGGAAGGGACCGTCCACTTCCTCATCTTGATTTTTTTTTTCAAGTAGCTTCGTTCAGTTAAGAGATCTATGCGTTCATCCGTTTATCAAGTAGTTTATATAGGAGAGTGGTTTTATGAGAGTGAGGGTTTTAGATCTAGCAAGACTTGACTTCTGTAAGCTAAATTTGTTTAGATCGGGTTGTGCTGGTACCAACGTGGATGATCGCACGGTAGGCGGTATCCGAAAGGCCACGTGGTTTGTTTTTATTGGTGATTGATTAGTAAGTTGACGTGGGGAGCTAAGCGTTCACGACGACCCCACCGAACGACTTGAGGACGGAGTGTGGTTGACCGCTCTATTGGCTTGAAATTGCAACGGTGGATGATTGGACGGGTTGAGATGTGTAAACGTGGCAGAATTTTATTGGGTTTTATTCTTCAATTGACGTGGAGAGTGGAGGCATGAGAGTCTAGATTGTTCTGCAGTCGATGTTTGGTTGCCAGGATATCGGTCGTTCAGTCGCTGATAACTTCCTGTGCACCAATGGAATGGAAGGAAACCACTAGTCTAGTTTCAAATCAAGCTATTGTTTATTTTTCTAAAAAAGATTGGATTTTTTTTTACTTTAAGTTTTCTTGTCATTGAAGTGTATTAATATTAAGAAATATTTTTATAAAATTAAAAAAAAATCTAATATATTTTCAAGTAAAATATACCTCAACAATTGGTACTATAATATCAAACACTACTTAAAATTCATCATGTTTTATAATTTCTTAGTGACTATACACATACATGGGATTTTGTTGGGGACCCCCCCCCCAAAAAAAAAAATGCATTATTTTCAATATATCTTACTTATAATAAGTTACATTATTAATTAATTATTTTTCTCTACATCATATTTATATTGTATTGATTTATTTAAGGTTTGAAATATTTTTTTGTTGATAGGAAGGTTCTTGTCCTATTGGACTAAAACTTATTAGTTCTAAAATTCAAATCAACTAATTTCTAATATAAAGGATATTTAATTAATTTCATAAGAATATAACAACCTCATTAAAAATCAGTTTAAAAAAATCACGAAAGTTAAATTCTTAATAAATAAGAGATAAAATTAAAAAAAAAATTAATAAATAGTATTTGGCTACGAGATTCACCTCCTCTTTTACCTGCTAAATTTGATTGCTTGTATTTATTCTAGCATTATGTGGATCGATATTGACATTTAACAATACAAGATAGTTTTATTATTCTTAATTATTCTTTCTCTCCTCTTGGTACAGACATGTATCTCTTCTAAGCCATTAACTGTTATTGTTATTTTACAATCACATATGGATTATTGGGGTGTTTGATATTATATTTAAAAAATATTTTTGAAAAACTTTGAAACAAAAAATATTTTTATATTATTTTTATGTATTAATATTAAAAATAATTTTTAAAATATAAAAAATTATTATTTTAATATATTTTTAAATAAAAAAATATTTTCAAAAACAATCTTGCTGCTGCTGCGTAATCTTCCAGGTGAAACCATGACAAATCAAGACTCCATGCTCGCGAGAGGGGATTGGAGAGAGGAGATTCGTGGGCATAACTTCAGACAGGAAGAGCTAACAACGCCGAACAATGAACAGGTTGGGTGTCATACGACGAGCTTTCGACAAAAATCTCGATGACCCGAAAGTTCAACACTGCGCTGCCCAGGCTAGTCAGTCCGAGGTTATTCAGGCCCGAGCCTTTTCCAGATAGAATTGAATAAACAAGTAAATGCCTCGACGGCAATTGAAAATGGAAAATCAGTTTGAAAGTCCCAGAAAATGAAAGCAAGGGATTTGATTTCTTGCAGGGAATAAAAAAATTATTTTTATTTCTTGATTTAAATTATTTTTTAAATTATTTTGATAGGTTAATGTTAAAAATAATTTAAAAAAATAAAAAATATATATTATTTTAAAATATTTTAAAATAAAAATCATTTTAAAAAATAACTTGACTCTCAAATAAGCTTTTAACCTCGTCGATTATTTTAAATTCAATAGGTAGAGCTAAGTGAAAAAAAATAATAGCGATTGTATTATACTGGTTAGATATAGCAGATCATGTGATGTAATGATTCATTGTGATTTTTTTATTATATAATTTTAAAAAATATAATGTAAACAGAGCGGCTCAACACGGCCAATTCTATGGGCACTCAATAGCTACTCACTGGAGTCGTGTCTATTGGATGATAAACAAAGCTTCTAGTTATAAGGAAGAGCTTGAAGAACAGAGAATTTGGACAAACAAGATTTTATTGAAGAGGCTTTTCCTTAGAGAATAACTCTCTTCGGGTTCTGCCTTGAAACATTACACCCAGCCTCTATTTATACAAGTTTGGAGGCTTTTGCTTACATCATTGATTACATAAGAAAACACATAGAAAAGCACTCACCTAATGACAAGACATCACTTATTACATAATGGAGCACTTACCTAATAATGGAGCACTACATAATAATGCACCACTACATGACAAGACACCACTTGTTACATAATTGAGCACTTACTTATAACACACCCTATAAGACAAATAATAATTATCAACTGACAATAGGTTCATGGTCTGGAGAAAGATTCTGGTCTGATAAGTCATCCTGGACTTGTAGGGCCAGATCATAGTCGTCTTCATCAATCATTGCCATCTCATGTGGTTTCAGGAGTGTCGGGATTCCCAGAATTATCTGCTTAATTTTTTTATTTTTGTACTGCATTCTCAGATTATGAAGATGGTCGGAATAGTGAGGGTCATAAAAATCATATCCAGGTTCTTCATCAGGATCTGTGCCTTTAGGCCATAATTCCTCAGGAATAATATTGTTCTTGAGGCACATTGTCTTTTGCATGGTCCTGAGCTCTGGAAGGTTTGACAGGGGTTGTTCATACAGGGAGTATGGATGTGTTGCGTAGAGAGCAGCCTGTGGAAAACTTATAACCAAATTGTCTGCCGAAGCCTTGAAAGGTCTGTGAAATATGAAAATAGAGAACAAATGAGCAAAGGCTTGTTTAACAGACTTGGGTCGGGCCGTGTTTTGATATACTTCAATCCAACAAGGTTGTGGATGAGGCCATTGGGATTTTTCCTGTTGGAGAAGGGAGATCCACTGTGTGGGGTCATGAAACCATGTGAGGAACTTGAAGGTGTAGTACCAAGAGTCCGCTGGCCAAGAAGTCCTGTGAAAACTAGCAAGAAAGTAATCAATAGGAAATTCTATAGCAACATGGTACAAGTGACAGAGGTACCATAAGAAAAAGTAAAGTTCTTTGGGGAATAGGCCAGATGGTTTGAAGGTGAATAAGTGGATGAAAGGATATTTGGGATGGATCCCTAAGCTTTGGAAACAAAGGGATGATGCATCATAATTGAGAAGGAGGTGATCTTGGAGGCTAAATAATTTGTCTTTAGCCTGTTGGTTGAGAGTGTGGTTAAGGATCATTTCTTGAGCAAGAGGAGGTAAATCTTCTGTGGGGAAATCTCGCTCAGGTGGAGGTGGATTGGAAGAGGAAGCCATAAGGATTAAGGGAAGAAGCAGTGTTTGTGGTTTTGGTGGTCTGGTGAGCATGTCTGGTATTAGATTCTTGTTTCCCTTTATATGCTCGACGGTGAAGGTGTACTTTGAAAACCATTCTGCCAGTCTTAGAAGCTGTGGATGAGGAAGCATCTTTCGCTTGAACTGTAGCATTTTGGGAAAAGAGGAACAATCCATGATGACCTTGAAATGGTAGGCTGCCAGGTGGAACTCGAACTTTTGGATGCCATACTTTACAGCTAGGATCTCTTTGAAAGTGGAGTGATAGTGGGTTTCTGACTCCTTAAAAGACCCGCTTTTGTAGCCACATATGTGTCGGTGGCCTTCTTTTTCTTCAAGTAGTACTGCACTCCAATATTTGTCACTAGCATCAGTCTGGAGTATTCGTTGCCCTGTTGATGGAATGACTAAAGCAGGTAGATGTTGTGTGGCCATCTTTAGTTGTTTGACTGCTTGTGTCTGCTTTTCTGTCCAGGGGTCTGCATCCTTCTTTAACATTAGCTGGAGTGGCCTTGTCATCTGTGCAACTCGGGGAATAAAATTTCTGAGATACTGGACAATGCCCAAAAACTGTTGCACTTGTCTTCTAGTGAGGGGGCCATCAGGGAATTTGTGGAGCTCTTCAGCTATATGGGTGCCAGGTGTGTAAGCCCCATCTGTAAATACCATACCGAGAAATTCAATTTCCTTTTGGCAGATATGCATCTTGGTTTCAGAGAGCATGATACCATGATGGCGAACAAGCTCTGCAAATTGCTTTAACAGCATAGCATGTGACTCCTCGTCTTTTGAGAAAAGTAACACGTCATCAATGTAGATTAAAGCTGATTGAAGTATAGGTTCAAATACTTTAATCATGGCCTTTTGAAATAAGGAAGGTGCTACTTTGAGACCAAAGGGCATGACTCGCCATTGATAATGATGGTCCGGTATGCAGAAACCTGTTTTGTATCTGTCTTTAGGATGAATGCCAAGTTGCCAAAAACCAGCTTTAAGATCAAATTTAGAGAATACTTTGGCATTGTGGAGGTTGGCAAATAATGTCATGGTGTTTGGCAAGGGGAACTTATCATCTTGTAAAAAATGATTCAAGGGCTGATAATTAATTACCAACCTGAGCTTGCCTCGTTTTTGTTCAGACCTTTTATTAACATAAAAGGCTTCACAAGACCATGAGGAGTCTGTGGGCTCAATTAATCCTTGGGCCTGTAATTGAGCACATTCTTCTTGAGCTAGCATCTTATGCTCAGGATTCATTCCAGTGTGGCTAGCTTTTGTGGGATTGATGTCTTCATTAAGCTTGAAGGGAAGCTTAATAAAAAACTGTGGATTTTGCCATAAGGGATGAGAACATTTGGTAAGAAACTCCTGATGAGAGTTTGAACACGAGTGTTGAACGATTTGAGCTTTGATGAGGTCAATATGGTCTGGGAGTGAAGGTTGGAGTTCATAGAGTGAAGGGGTAGCTGTATATGGAAGAAAATGGGTTTTATACTGAATACCATGAGGAAGGATTCTGAACTTAGATTTGAAATAAACATCAAATCCAATAACTAAATCCTTTCCAGGTAAAGGAGATCCAAGAACATGGGTTTTGACTGAACATTGTGGAAGGATTTGTATAGTAATGGGTTTTTTGGTTTTGAGTTGGGTGCAGAAGACTTGATTGTCAGCTGCTCGGAAGTATTCTTTATGGGCGACCCAACAATGAGGAGGAAGGACTTTAGGGTTAAGGATGGTTCTGTGGGCTCCTGTATCAAATAAGGCTATGGCTTTGATGGGCTTGGCATATTTGGATGTGAGAATAGTGACAGGGGCTAGAGGTATTGGATGTGAAGGGGGGCTGGTGGTTTGGGCTTGGTAGAGTTCATAGATCTCATCATCAGAACTTTCATCAGCAACAGCAGCTATGGTGTCAGGAGTGAGCTCATCCGTGAGGGAGAATAGGGATTCAACTTCATCATCATCAGGATTGAACTTTGTGTTTTGGGCCAGGAAATCAATTAACTTCAGTGACTGGGCCTGCTTCTTTGGACAGGCTTTTGCAAAGTGTCCCTTACGCTTACAGATGAAGCATCTGTTGGAGCTTGAAGAGAAGTTTTTGGGGCGCCTGGTGTGACGTTTTCTGAGGAACTTCCATTTCTTCTGGCGACCATTAAAAGAAGATCTGTGGATTTTCTTGAAATGCCGTTTCTTTTTCATGGGACAATTGCAATCAGCATTGTCTGAGCATTTAATCATCAGGTCTGGTCGCTTGCAGGCACGGAGCATAGTTTTATCAGGCTGTAATATCTTGGTGAAATACTTGTGCTGGTCACACATTTTGTTGAGAGCTTCCAACACCTGGTGGAAGATCGTGCCAAGAGATTGGTTGTCAATGGCTTCTTTTCTGATTTTGAATAGTCTGAATGTTTCATCTGCCAGATCTCTAGGAATGGAGGCTAAAAAGGCATGCTTGAGGCTTGGATCATCAGGACCAGAGAGAATATGGTATCGTCGGCACATTTCTTTAAAATGTCTTTCCAGATCAGATCTCAAATAAGAACAACACTTCATTTTGAAGTACTCGTACCTTGCGATTTCTTTGTCATTTAAAGCTTCTCCAAGAAATTCATAATGGAGCCAGCCCAGAGCTTCAGAAAGAGACGCACTATTCACAAATTGTAGTTGCCGATAGTCTCCTAAGGCATGGAACCAATCCCATAAGGTGCCAGAGAACTTTGCCGTGAATTGTTGTAATGCATCTCGAAGTGTTACACCATCTTTGAGCATGTAACTAGTCAGCCATGAATGGAATTCGAGCATTCTATCACGCCATTTGACTCTTGGAATGTCATCCAAAGTAAAATATCCTCCGGTATTTGAAGAGTGGATATGAGGTTGATAACGCCGAGGGTTAAGATTTACCTCATCGTCACTGCTGACTGGTTCATCCACACTAACTCTAGTGGTAGAGGTTGGTGGAGGTTCTTGCCTAGTCCTGGAGGATTGAGGATCTGATGAGTGTGCTTGAGGAGGATCAGCCATTAGTAATGGTGGCATGGAACAAGTGTCAGAAGAATCATCATCTGAAGTCACAAGAGTACTTTCTTCAGTAGGAGTCTCTTCTTCAGATGTATTGGCAAGAGGTTCATGAGTGAGAATTTTAGGGATAGTTTGGTGGGAATAGGTAGTGAGTAAGGACTGGATAGGGTTGGAAGATTTGTGAGACTGAATCATAAGTTGGTAAGGGTCCTGGGAGTCTTGGAAAGGGTCATCTGGTTCATGTTTTTTAGATTCAAAAGAATCAGAGGATGAGGAGATGATAGGTGCTGGTGATCTGGGTTTTTTGGAGATAAATGGTACTTGGGTTTTCCCTTTATCTCGTTTGGAGAGAGTTTTTCGGAAAAGGTTTTCAGAGTCTGGGTTTCCAAATAATTGAGGTGTAGCAGGTAGAGGTTGTGGGGTGAAAAAAGGGGAATGTTTAGTCCAAAATGGGTCTGGATAATAGGAGGTCATCCTGGCCTGTGAGGGTTCAGGGAATGGTGAAGGCTTTGATTTGGATTTGGCTAATTCAGTCTGGAGAGACTTGAGTTGTATTTTGAGAGACTGAATTTCTTGTTCCTTCTGAGGGTCTATATGGCTGCCAGTAGAAGCTTGAAGAAGTAGATACTCATGGATGGTGGAGATCCTTTGTTGAATTTCAGCACACAACTTTTCAAGATGTAGGATTCGAGAATCAACAGTAACTGTCATCTTTTTCAGATTAGTCTGTACCATGTCAACCTTGGATTCAATGCGATGAAGCACAGAATTTTGAGCAATGGCATTTTGGCTTTGCCAATTGAGAACAGCTTCAGCTTGAGTAACTTGTTTAGGTCTGCCATCAGCATCAACACCTGGAGGGTTGTGGACTTGGGGAAGAGTACGAACTCTGTCTTTAACTTGTTCCTGTAAAGCAGGAAAATCATCATCATAAGGTTTTGTGGGTTGATACATAGAGACTGTAGGGATCTGCTCTGGGGTTGCCCAAGAAGGAGGAGTATATTTGACAAGATAGTCAAATTTTCCTGAAGGTTGTCCCAAGGTGTCAACTGTGCGATCTCCATTTATGTATCTGGATTTCAGCTTCTTGCCAGAAGATTTTCTTTTGTGCCTGGGAGTATCATCTTCATCTGCCATGGCTTCATTAGAACAACTATCACAATGACAGGTGTCCCAAAATTTATGGTTATCTTCTGCAAAAGAGTAGACGGGTAAACCAGTGTTTGAGAAGGACTCAATAGGTACTGGGAGGGGCTCATGGATAGGCTGCACCATTGAGATGGAAGAGAAAATTGCAGGGGGAGTTGTGGAAGATGCTCCTTTCTGAAAAATTATTTCTACAGTACCATCTGCCTTTTTGGTGAACTCAGGTTCCATGGACTGTATAGGAATAGAGTTTTGGTGCAGTTTTTCATAATTGGTGATCCAAGAAGAGGGAAGTAATTTTTGCAATTCATCTTTTGGGATCTGTCTTGGGACATGGGTGCAGGTGGCTTTTTGATTAGTATCAACAGTGATAAGTAAAGCATCATTGGTGACGGGGAGTACTAAATCAAAAGCATGATTTTGGACCCGATAAGCCATCTGGTAGTGAAGAGTGGCTTGATAGGTGTCCAAGACTTGATCAGCACCTGTAATTTGTAGTTGGACTTTCAAGAAATGATGGAGTTGAGGATCATCCAACGCCATGTTGAAATTGGGATAGAAAGTAACAACCACTGTACCACAATTAAGAGTGGTTTCAAGCGATCCAATGCAAGCATGTTGATACTCCAAATATCTGGTATCCAAAAGAGCTAATCGTGCTGCAACAGGTAAGCCTTTACGGCCATGATAAGATAAAGCGAGACGAATAGCACCAAAGTGGATATGTGTATATCCTTGAGTGATCCATTGTTCTGGAAATTCAGATGGGATTTCAAGAGTAACAAACTGTTCTCTAGAAGTAGAAGGAATCTTATGTTGATCAAAAGAGGAAGCTTGAACATATTCTTTTGTTATACGAGAAGGCTGTTTAATGAGGGTTTTAATACTACGAATGACCGAAGGAGATTTTTTAACAAAGGCATGATAAGGATTTACTAGAGGAAGATCTGTTTCAGAGATTTTTTGTGTATCATCTAAAAGATTAACCTCATATAGATAAGCAAGCTTAGTTGAAGTAGACTTACGGAAAGAAGGGGAAGGAGGAAGATTAAAAGAGGAAGAAGAGGTCTGAAGAGAGGAGGAAGGAGGTGAGGAGGAAGATGAAGAAGAAGTCATCCCAAAACCAGGGAGCTCTGATACCAAACTATCCCTAAAATTCTCACTCATGAACCTCTTGCCAATACATCTGAAGAAGAGACTCCTACTGAAGAAAGTACTCTTGTGACTTCAGATGATGATTCTTCTGACACTTGTTCCATGCCACCATTACTAATGGCTGATCCTCCTCAAGCACACTCATCAGATCCTCAATCCTCCAGGACTAGGCAAGAACCTCCACCAACCTCTACCACTAGAGTTAGTGTGGATGAACCAGTCAGCAGTGACGATGAGGTAAATCTTCTGGCAAGAAGCTGAAATCCAGATACATAAATGGAGATCGCACAGTTGACACCTTGGGACAACCTTCAGGAAAATTTGACTATCTTGTCAAATATACTCCTCCTTCTTGGGCAACCCCAGAGCAGATCCCTACAGTCTCTATGTATCAACCCACAAAACCTTATGATGATGATTTTCCTGCTTTACAGGAACAAGTTAAAGACAGAGTTCGTACTCTTCCCCAAGTCCACAACCCTCCAGGTGTTGATGCTGATGGCAGACCTAAACAAGTTACTCAAGCTGAAGCTGTTCTCAATTGGCAAAGCCAAAATGCCATTGCTCAAAATTCTGTGCTTCATCGCATTGAATCCAAGGTTGACATGGTACAGACTAATCTGAAAAAGATGACAGTTACTGTTGATTCTCGAATCCTACATCTTGAAAAGTTGTGTGCTGAAATTCAACAAAGGATCTCCACCATCCATGAGTATCTACTTCTTCAAGCTTCTACTGGCAGCCATATAGACCCTCAGAAGGAACAAGAAATTCAGTCTCTCAAAATACAACTCAAGTCTCTCCAGACTGAATTAGCCAAATCCAAATCAAAGCCTTCACCATTCCCTGAACCCTCACAGGCCAGGATGACCTCCTATTATCCAGACCCATTTTGGACTAAACATTCCCCTTTTTTCACCCCACAACCTCTACCTGCTACACCTCAATTATTTGGAAACCCAGACTCTGAAAACCTTTTCCGAAAAACTCTCTCCAAACGAGATAAAGGGAAAACCCAAGTACCATTTATCTCCAAAAAACCCAGATCACCAGCACCTATCATCTCCTCATCCTCTGATTCTTTTGAATCTAAAAAACATGAACCAGATGACCCTTTCCAAGACTCCCAGGACCCTTACCAACTTATGATTCAGTCTCACAAATCTTCCAACCCTATCCAGTCCTTACTCACTACCTATTCCCACCAAACTATCCCTAAAATTCTCACTCATGAACCTCTTGCCAATACATCTGAAGAAGAGACTCCTACTGAAGAAAGTACTCTTGTGACTTCAGATGATGATTCTTCTGACACTTGTTCCATGCCACCATTACTAATGGCTGATCCTCCTCAAGCACACTCATCAGATCCTCAATCCTCCAGGACTAGGCAAGAACCTCCACCAACCTCTACCACTAGAGTTAGTGTGGATGAACCAGTCAGCAGTGACGATGAGGTAAATCTTAACCCTCGGCGTTATCAACCTCATATCCACTCTTCAAATACCGGAGGATATTTTACTTTGGATGACATTCCAAGAGTCAAATGGCGTGATAGAATGCTCGAATTCCATTCATGGCTGACTAGTTACATGCTCAAAGATGGTGTAACACTTCGAGATGCATTACAACAATTCACGGCAAAGTTCTCTGGCACCTTATGGGATTGGTTCCATGCCTTAGGAGACTATCGGCAACTACAATTTGTGAATAGTGCGTCTCTTTCTGAAGCTCTGGGCTGGCTCCATTATGAATTTCTTGGAGAAGCTTTAAATGACAAAGAAATCGCAAGGTACGAGTACTTCAAAATGAAGTGTTGTTCTTATTTGAGATCTGATCTGGAAAGACATTTTAAAGAAATGTGCCGACGATACCATATTCTCTCTGGTCCTGATGATCCAAGCCTCAAGCATGCCTTTTTAGCCTCCATTCCTAGAGATCTGGCAGATGAAACATTCAGACTATTCAAAATCAGAAAAGAAGCCATTGACAACCAATCTCTTGGCACGATCTTCCACCAGGTGTTGGAAGCTCTCAACAAAATGTGTGACCAGCACAAGTATTTCACCAAGATATTACAGCCTGATAAAACTATGCTCCGTGCCTGCAAGCGACCAGACCTGATGATTAAATGCTCAGACAATGCTGATTGCAATTGTCCCATGAAAAAGAAACGGCATTTCAAGAAAATCCACAGATCTTCTTTTAATGGTCGCCAGAAGAAATGGAAGTTCCTCAGAAAACGTCACACCAGGCGCCCCAAAAACTTCTCTTCAAGCTCCAACAGATGCTTCATCTGTAAGCGTAAGGGACACTTTGCAAAAGCCTGTCCAAAGAAGCAGGCCCAGTCACTGAAGTTAATTGATTTCCTGGCCCAAAACACAAAGTTCAATCCTGATGATGATGAAGTTGAATCCCTATTCTCCCTCACGGATGAGCTCACTCCTGACACCATAGCTGCTGTTGCTGATGAAAGTTCTGATGATGAGATCTATGAACTCTACCAAGCCCAAACCACCAGCCCCCCTTCACATCCAATACCTCTAGCCCCTGTCACTATTCTCACATCCAAATATGCCAAGCCCATCAAAGCCATAGCCTTATTTGATACAGGAGCCCACAGAACCATCCTTAACCCTAAAGTCCTTCCTCCTCATTGTTGGGTCGCCCATAAAGAATACTTCCGAGCAGCTGACAATCAAGTCTTCTGCACCCAACTCAAAACCAAAAAACCCATTACTATACAAATCCTTCCACAATGTTCAGTCAAAACCCATGTTCTTGGATCTCCTTTACCTGGAAAGGATTTAGTTATTGGATTTGATGTTTATTTCAAATCTAAGTTCAGAATCCTTCCTCATGGTATTCAGTATAAAACCCATTTTCTTCCATATACAGCTACCCCTTCACTCTATGAACTCCAACCTTCACTCCCAGACCATATTGACCTCATCAAAGCTCAAATCGTTCAACACTCGTGTTCAAACTCTCATCAGGAGTTTCTTACCAAATGTTCTCATCCCTTATGGCAAAATCCACAGTTTTTTATTAAGCTTCCCTTCAAGCTTAATGAAGACATCAATCCCACAAAAGCTAGCCACACTGGAATGAATCCTGAGCATAAGATGCTAGCTCAAGAAGAATGTGCTCAATTACAGGCCCAAGGATTAATTGAGCCCACAGACTCCTCATGGTCTTGTGAAGCCTTTTATGTTAATAAAAGGTCTGAACAAAAATGAGGCAAGCTCAGGTTGGTAATTAATTATCAGCCCTTGAATCATTTTTTACAAGATGATAAGTTCCCCTTGCCAAACACCATGACATTATTTGCCAACCTCCACAATGCCAAAGTATTCTCTAAATTTGATCTTAAAGCTGGTTTTTGGCAACTTGGCATTCATCCTAAAGACAGATACAAAACAGGTTTCTGCATACCGGACCATCATTATCAATGGCGAGTCATGCCCTTTGGTCTCAAAGTAGCACCTTCCTTATTTCAAAAGGCCATGATTAAAGTATTTGAACCTATACTTCAATCAGCTTTAATCTACATTGATGACGTGTTACTTTTCTCAAAAGACGAGGAGTCACATGCTATGCTGTTAAAGCAATTTGCAGAGCTTGTTCGCCATCATGGTATCATGCTCTCTGAAACCAAGATGCATATCTGCCAAAAGGAAATTGAATTTCTCGGTATGGTATTTACAGATGGGGCTTACACACCTGGCACCCATATAGCTGAAGAGCTCCACAAATTCCCTGATGGCCCCCTCACTAGAAGACAAGTGCAACAGTTTTTGGGCATTGTCCAGTATCTCAGAAATTTTATTCCCCGAGTTGCACAGATGACAAGGCCACTCCAGCTAATGTTAAAGAAGGATGCAGACCCCTGGACAGAAAAGCAGACACAAGCAGTCAAACAACTAAAGATGGCCACACAACATCTACCTGCTTTAGTCATTCCATCAACAGGGCAACGAATACTCCAGACTGATGCTAGTGACAAATATTGGAGTGCAGTACTACTTGAAGAAAAAGAAGGCCACCGACACATATGTGGCTACAAAAGCGGGTCTTTTAAGGAGTCAGAAACCCACTATCACTCCACTTTCAAAGAGATCCTAGCTGTAAAGTATGGCATCCAAAAGTTCGAGTTCCACCTGGCAGCCTACCATTTCAAGGTCATCATGGATTGTTCCTCTTTTCCCAAAATGCTACAGTTCAAGCGAAAGATGCTTCCTTCATCCACAGCTTCTAAGACTGGCAGAATGGTTTTCAAAGTACACCTTCACCGTCGAGCATATAAAGGGAAACAAGAATCTAATACCAGACATGCTCACCAGACCACCAAAACCACAAACACTGCTTCTTCCCTTAATCCTTATGGCTTCCTCTTCCAATCCACCTCCACCTGAGCGAGATTTCCCCACAGAAGATTTACCTCCTCTTGCTCAAGAAATGATCCTTAACCACACTCTCAACCAACAGGCTAAAGACAAATTATTTAGCCTCCAAGATCACCTCCTTCTCAATTATGATGCATCATCCCTTTGTTTCCAAAGCTTAGGGATCCATCCCAAATATCCTTTCATCCACTTATTCACCTTCAAACCATCTGGCCTATTCCCCAAAGAACTTTACTTTTTCTTATGGTACCTCTGTCACTTGTACCATGTTGCTATAGAATTTCCTATTGATTACTTTCTTGCTAGTTTTCACAAGACTTCTTGGCCAGCGGACTCTTGGTACTACACCTTCAAGTTCCTCACATGGTTTCATAACCCCACACAGTGGATCTCCCTTCTCCAATAGGAAAAATCCCAATGGCCTCATCCACAACCTTGTTGGATTGAAGTATATCAAAACACGGCCCGACCCAAGTCTGTTAAACAAGCCTTTGCTCATTTGTTCTCTATTTTCATATTTCACAGACCTTTCAAGGCTTCGGCAGACAATTTGGTTATAAGTTTTCCACAGGCTGCTCTCTACGCAACACATCCATACTCCCTGTATGAACAACCCCTGTCAAACCTTCCAGAGCTCAGGACCATGCAAAAGACAATGTGCCTCAAGAACAATATTATTCCTGAGGAATTATGGCCTAAAGGCACAGATCCTGATGAAGAACCTGGATATGATTTTTATGACCCTCACTATTCCGACCATCTTCATAATCTGAGAATGCAGTACAAAAATAAAAAAATTAAGCAGATAATTCTGGGAATCCCGACACTCCTGAAACCACATGAGATGGCAATGATTGATGAAGACGACTATGATCTGGCCCTACAAGTCCAGGATGACTTATCAGACCAGAATCTTTCTCCAGACCATGAACCTATTGTCAGTTGATAATTATTATTTGTCTTATAGGGTGTGTTATAAGTAAGTGCTCAATTATGTAACAAGTGGTGTCTTGTCATGTAGTGGTGCATTATTATGTAGTGCTCCATTATTAGGTAAGTGCTCCATTATGTAATAAGTGATGTCTTGTCATTAGGTGAGTGCTTTTCTATGTGTTTTCTTATGTAATCAATGATGTAAGCAAAAGCCTCCAAACTTGTATAAATAGAGGTTGGGTGTAATGTTTCAAGGCAGAACCCGAAGAGAGTTATTCTCTAAGGAAAAGCCTCTTCAATAAAATCTTGTTTGTCCAAATTCTCTGTTCTTCAAGCTCTTCCTTATAACTAGAAGCTTTGTTTATCATCCAATAGACACGACTCCAGTGAGTAGCTATTGAGTGCCCATAGAATTGGCCGTGTTGAGCCGCTCTGTCAGAGTTCCTTGTCTATGTTAGTTCTTCACCATTCCCTGAACCCTCACAGGCCAGGATGACCTCCTATTATCCAGACCCATTTTGGAAAAAGAGGAACAATCCATGATGACCTTGAAATGGTAGGCTGCCAGGTGGAACTCGAACTTTTGGATGCCATACTTTACAGCTAGGATCTCTTTGAAAGTGGAGTGATAGTGGGTTTCTGACTCCTTAAAAGACCCGCTTTTGTAGCCACATATGTGTCGGTGGCCTTCTTTTTCTTCAAGTAGTACTGCACTCCAATATTTGTCACTAGCATCAGTCTGGAGTATTCGTTGCCCTGTTGATGGAATGACTAAAGCAGGTAGATGTTGTGTGGCCATCTTTAGTTGTTTGACTGCTTGTGTCTGCTTTTCTGTCCAGGGGTCTGCATCCTTCTTTAACATTAGCTGGAGTGGCCTTGTCATCTGTGCAACTCGGGGAATAAAATTTCTGAGATACTGGACAATGCCCAAAAACTGTTGCACTTGTCTTCTAGTGAGGGGGCCATCAGGGAATTTGTGGAGCTCTTCAGCTATATGGGTGCCAGGTGTGTAAGCCCCATCTGTAAATACCATACCGAGAAATTCAATTTCCTTTTGGCAGATATGCATCTTGGTTTCAGAGAGCATGATACCATGATGGCGAACAAGCTCTGCAAATTGCTTTAACAGCATAGCATGTGACTCCTCGTCTTTTGAGAAAAGTAACACGTCATCAATGTAGATTAAAGCTGATTGAAGTATAGGTTCAAATACTTTAATCATGGCCTTTTGAAATAAGGAAGGTGCTACTTTGAGACCAAAGGGCATGACTCGCCATTGATAATGATGGTCCGGTATGCAGAAACCTGTTTTGTATCTGTCTTTAGGATGAATGCCAAGTTGCCAAAAACCAGCTTTAAGATCAAATTTAGAGAATACTTTGGCATTGTGGAGGTTGGCAAATAATGTCATGGTGTTTGGCAAGGGGAACTTATCATCTTGTAAAAAATGATTCAAGGGCTGATAATTAATTACCAACCTGAGCTTGCCTCGTTTTTGTTCAGACCTTTTATTAACATAAAAGGCTTCACAAGACCATGAGGAGTCTGTGGGCTCAATTAATCCTTGGGCCTGTAATTGAGCACATTCTTCTTGAGCTAGCATCTTATGCTCAGGATTCATTCCAGTGTGGCTAGCTTTTGTGGGATTGATGTCTTCATTAAGCTTGAAGGGAAGCTTAATAAAAAACTGTGGATTTTGCCATAAGGGATGAGAACATTTGGTAAGAAACTCCTGATGAGAGTTTGAACACGAGTGTTGAACGATTTGAGCTTTGATGAGGTCAATATGGTCTGGGAGTGAAGGTTGGAGTTCATAGAGTGAAGGGGTAGCTGTATATGGAAGAAAATGGGTTTTATACTGAATACCATGAGGAAGGATTCTGAACTTAGATTTGAAATAAACATCAAATCCAATAACTAAATCCTTTCCAGGTAAAGGAGATCCAAGAACATGGGTTTTGACTGAACATTGTGGAAGGATTTGTATAGTAATGGGTTTTTTGGTTTTGAGTTGGGTGCAGAAGACTTGATTGTCAGCTGCTCGGAAGTATTCTTTATGGGCGACCCAACAATGAGGAGGAAGGACTTTAGGGTTAAGGATGGTTCTGTGGGCTCCTGTATCAAATAAGGCTATGGCTTTGATGGGCTTGGCATATTTGGATGTGAGAATAGTGACAGGGGCTAGAGGTATTGGATGTGAAGGGGGGCTGGTGGTTTGGGCTTGGTAGAGTTCATAGATCTCATCATCAGAACTTTCATCGGCAACAGCAGCTATGGTGTCAGGAGTGAGCTCATCCGTGAGGGAGAATAGGGATTCAACTTCATCATCATCAGGATTGAACTTTGTGTTTTGGGCCAGGAAATCAATTAACTTCAGTGACTGGGCCTGCTTCTTTGGACAGGCTTTTGCAAAGTGTCCCTTACGCTTACAGATGAAGCATCTGTTGGAGCTTGAAGAGAAGTTTTTGGGGCGCCTGGTGTGACGTTTTCTGAGGAACTTCCATTTCTTCTGGCGACCATTAAAAGAAGATCTGTGGATTTTCTTGAAATGCCGTTTCTTTTTCATGGGACAATTGCAATCAGCATTGTCTGAGCATTTAATCATCAGGTCTGGTCGCTTGCAGGCACGGAGCATAGTTTTATCAGGCTGTAATATCTTGGTGAAATACTTGTGCTGGTCACACATTTTGTTGAGAGCTTCCAACACCTGGTGGAAGATCGTGCCAAGAGATTGGTTGTCAATGGCTTCTTTTCTGATTTTGAATAGTCTGAATGTTTCATCTGCCAGATCTCTAGGAATGGAGGCTAAAAAGGCATGCTTGAGGCTTGGATCATCAGGACCAGAGAGAATATGGTATCGTCGGCACATTTCTTTAAAATGTCTTTCCAGATCAGATCTCAAATAAGAACAACACTTCATTTTGAAGTACTCGTACCTTGCGATTTCTTTGTCATTTAAAGCTTCTCCAAGAAATTCATAATGGAGCCAGCCCAGAGCTTCAGAAAGAGACGCACTATTCACAAATTGTAGTTGCCGATAGTCTCCTAAGGCATGGAACCAATCCCATAAGGTGCCAGAGAACTTTGCCGTGAATTGTTGTAATGCATCTCGAAGTGTTACACCATCTTTGAGCATGTAACTAGTCAGCCATGAATGGAATTCGAGCATTCTATCACGCCATTTGACTCTTGGAATGTCATCCAAAGTAAAATATCCTCCGGTATTTGAAGAGTGGATATGAGGTTGATAACGCCGAGGGTTAAGATTTACCTCATCGTCACTGCTGACTGGTTCATCCACACTAACTCTAGTGGTAGAGGTTGGTGGAGGTTCTTGCCTAGTCCTGGAGGATTGAGGATCTGATGAGTGTGCTTGAGGAGGATCAGCCATTAGTAATGGTGGCATGGAACAAGTGTCAGAAGAATCATCATCTGAAGTCACAAGAGTACTTTCTTCAGTAGGAGTCTCTTCTTCAGATGTATTGGCAAGAGGTTCATGAGTGAGAATTTTAGGGATAGTTTGGTGGGAATAGGTAGTGAGTAAGGACTGGATAGGGTTGGAAGATTTGTGAGACTGAATCATAAGTTGGTAAGGGTCCTGGGAGTCTTGGAAAGGGTCATCTGGTTCATGTTTTTTAGATTCAAAAGAATCAGAGGATGAGGAGATGATAGGTGCTGGTGATCTGGGTTTTTTGGAGATAAATGGTACTTGGGTTTTCCCTTTATCTCGTTTGGAGAGAGTTTTTCGGAAAAGGTTTTCAGAGTCTGGGTTTCCAAATAATTGAGGTGTAGCAGGTAGAGGTTGTGGGGTGAAAGAAGGGGAATGTTTAGTCCAAAATGGGTCTGGATAATAGGAGGTCATCCTGGCCTGTGAGGGTTCAGGGAATGGTGAAGGCTTTGATTTGGATTTGGCTAATTCAGTCTGGAGAGACTTGAGTTGTATTTTGAGAGACTGAATTTCTTGTTCCTTCTGAGGGTCTATATGGCTGCCAGTAGAAGCTTGAAGAAGTAGATACTCATGGATGGTGGAGATCCTTTGTTGAATTTCAGCACACAACTTTTCAAGATGTAGGATTCGAGAATCAACAGTAACTGTCATCTTTTTCAGATTAGTCTGTACCATGTCAACCTTGGATTCAATGCGATGAAGCACAGAATTTTGAGCAATGGCATTTTGGCTTTGCCAATTGAGAACAGCTTCAGCTTGAGTAACTTGTTTAGGTCTGCCATCAGCATCAACACCTGGAGGGTTGTGGACTTGGGGAAGAGTACGAATTCTGTCTTTAACTTGTTCCTGTAAAGCAGGAAAATCATCATCATAAGGTTTTGTGGGTTGATACATAGAGACTGTAGGGATCTGCTCTGGGGTTGCCCAAGAAGGAGGAGTATATTTGACAAGATAGTCAAATTTTCCTGAAGGTTGTCCCAAGGTGTCAACTGTGCGATCTCCATTTATGTATCTGGATTTCAGCTTCTTGCCAGAAGATTTTCTTTTGTGCCTGGGAGTATTATCTTCATCTGCCATGGCTTCATTAGAACAACTATCACAATGACAGGTGTCCCAAAATTTATGGTTATCTTCTGCAAAAGAGTAGACGGGTAAACCAGTGTTTGAGAAGGACTCAATAGGTACTGGGAGGGGCTCATGGATAGGCTGCACCATTGAGATGGAAGAGAAAATTGCAGGGGGAGTTGTGGAAGATGCTCCTTTCTGAAAAATTATTTCTACAGTACCATCTGCCTTTTTGGTGAACTCAGGTTCCATGGACTGTATAGGAATAGAGTTTTGGTGCAGTTTTTCATAATTGGTGATCCAAGAAGAGGGAAGTAATTTTTGCAATTCATCCTTTGGGATCTGTCTTGGGACATGGGTGCAGGTGGCTTTTTGATTAGTATCAACAGTGATAAGTAAAGCATCATTGGTGACGGGGAGTACTAAATCAAAAGCATGATTTTGGACCCGATAAGCCATCTGGTAGTGAAGAGTGGCTTGATAGGTGTCCAAGACTTGATCAGCACCTGTAATTTGTAGTTGGACTTTCAAGAAATGATGGAGTTGAGGATCATCCAACGCCATGTTGAAATTGGGATAGAAAGTAACAACCACTGTACCACAATTAAGAGTGGTTTCAAGCGATCCAATGCAAGCATGTTGATACTCCAAATATCTGGTATCCAAAAGAGCTAATCGTGCTGCAACAGGTAAGCCTTTACGGCCATGATAAGATAAAGCGAGACGAATAGCACCAAAGTGGATATGTGTATATCCTTGAGTGATCCATTGTTCTGGAAATTCAGATGGGATTTCAAGAGTAACAAACTGTTCTCTAGAAGTAGAAGGAATCTTATGTTGATCAAAAGAGGAAGCTTGAACATATTCTTTTGTTATACGAGAAGGCTGTTTAATGAGGGTTTTAATACTACGAATGACCGAAGGAGATTTTTTAACAAAGGCATGATAAGGATTTACTAGAGGAAGATCTGTTTCAGAGATTTTTTGTGTATCATCTAAAAGATTAACCTCATATAGATAAGCAAGCTTAGTTGAAGTAGACTTACGGAAAGAAGGGGAAGGAGGAAGATTAAAAGAGGAAGAAGAGGTCTGAAGAGAGGAGGAAGGAGGTGAGGAGGAAGATGAAGAAGAAGTCATCCCAAAACCAGGGAGCTCTGATACCAAACTATCCCTAAAATTCTCACTCATGAACCTCTTGCCAATACATCTGAAGAAGAGACTCCTACTGAAGAAAGTACTCTTGTGACTTCAGATGATGATTCTTCTGACACTTGTTCCATGCCACCATTACTAATGGCTGATCCTCCTCAAGCACACTCATCAGATCCTCAATCCTCCAGGACTAGGCAAGAACCTCCACCAACCTCTACCACTAGAGTTAGTGTGGATGAACCAGTCAGCAGTGACGATGAGGTAAATCTTCTGGCAAGAAGCTGAAATCCAGATACATAAATGGAGATCGCACAGTTGACACCTTGGGACAACCTTCAGGAAAATTTGACTATCTTGTCAAATATACTCCTCCTTCTTGGGCAACCCCAGAGCAGATCCCTACAGTCTCTATGTATCAACCCACAAAACCTTATGATGATGATTTTCCTGCTTTACAGGAACAAGTTAAAGACAGAGTTCGTACTCTTCCCCAAGTCCACAACCCTCCAGGTGTTGATGCTGATGGCAGACCTAAACAAGTTACTCAAGCTGAAGCTGTTCTCAATTGGCAAAGCCAAAATGCCATTGCTCAAAATTCTGTGCTTCATCGCATTGAATCCAAGGTTGACATGGTACAGACTAATCTGAAAAAGATGACAGTTACTGTTGATTCTCGAATCCTACATCTTGAAAAGTTGTGTGCTGAAATTCAACAAAGGATCTCCACCATCCATGAGTATCTACTTCTTCAAGCTTCTACTGGCAGCCATATAGACCCTCAGAAGGAACAAGAAATTCAGTCTCTCAAAATACAACTCAAGTCTCTCCAGACTGAATTAGCCAAATCCAAATCAAAGCCTTCACCATTCCCTGAACCCTCACAGGCCAGGATGACCTCCTATTATCCAGACCCATTTTGGACTAAACATTCCCCTTTTTTCACCCCACAACCTCTACCTGCTACACCTCAATTATTTGGAAACCCAGACTCTGAAAACCTTTTCCGAAAAACTCTCTCCAAACGAGATAAAGGGAAAACCCAAGTACCATTTATCTCCAAAAAACCCAGATCACCAGCACCTATCATCTCCTCATCCTCTGATTCTTTTGAATCTAAAAAACATGAACCAGATGACCCTTTCCAAGACTCCCAGGACCCTTACCAACTTATGATTCAGTCTCACAAATCTTCCAACCCTATCCAGTCCTTACTCACTACCTATTCCCACCAAACTATCCCTAAAATTCTCACTCATGAACCTCTTGCCAATACATCTGAAGAAGAGACTCCTACTGAAGAAAGTACTCTTGTGACTTCAGATGATGATTCTTCTGACACTTGTTCCATGCCACCATTACTAATGGCTGATCCTCCTCAAGCACACTCATCAGATCCTCAATCCTCCAGGACTAGGCAAGAACCTCCACCAACCTCTACCACTAGAGTTAGTGTGGATGAACCAGTCAGCAGTGACGATGAGGTAAATCTTAACCCTCGGCGTTATCAACCTCATATCCACTCTTCAAATACCGGAGGATATTTTACTTTGGATGACATTCCAAGAGTCAAATGGCGTGATAGAATGCTCGAATTCCATTCATGGCTGACTAGTTACATGCTCAAAGATGGTGTAACACTTCGAGATGCATTACAACAATTCACGGCAAAGTTCTCTGGCACCTTATGGGATTGGTTCCATGCCTTAGGAGACTATCGGCAACTACAATTTGTGAATAGTGCGTCTCTTTCTGAAGCTCTGGGCTGGCTCCATTATGAATTTCTTGGAGAAGCTTTAAATGACAAAGAAATCGCAAGGTACGAGTACTTCAAAATGAAGTGTTGTTCTTATTTGAGATCTGATCTGGAAAGACATTTTAAAGAAATGTGCCGACGATACCATATTCTCTCTGGTCCTGATGATCCAAGCCTCAAGCATGCCTTTTTAGCCTCCATTCCTAGAGATCTGGCAGATGAAACATTCAGACTATTCAAAATCAGAAAAGAAGCCATTGACAACCAATCTCTTGGCACGATCTTCCACCAGGTGTTGGAAGCTCTCAACAAAATGTGTGACCAGCACAAGTATTTCACCAAGATATTACAGCCTGATAAAACTATGCTCCGTGCCTGCAAGCGACCAGACCTGATGATTAAATGCTCAGACAATGCTGATTGCAATTGTCCCATGAAAAAGAAACGGCATTTCAAGAAAATCCACAGATCTTCTTTTAATGGTCGCCAGAAGAAATGGAAGTTCCTCAGAAAACGTCACACCAGGCGCCCCAAAAACTTCTCTTCAAGCTCCAACAGATGCTTCATCTGTAAGCGTAAGGGACACTTTGCAAAAGCCTGTCCAAAGAAGCAGGCCCAGTCACTGAAGTTAATTGATTTCCTGGCCCAAAACACAAAGTTCAATCCTGATGATGATGAAGTTGAATCCCTATTCTCCCTCACGGATGAGCTCACTCCTGACACCATAGCTGCTGTTGCTGATGAAAGTTCTGATGATGAGATCTATGAACTCTACCAAGCCCAAACCACCAGCCCCCCTTCACATCCAATACCTCTAGCCCCTGTCACTATTCTCACATCCAAATATGCCAAGCCCATCAAAGCCATAGCCTTATTTGATACAGGAGCCCACAGAACCATCCTTAACCCTAAAGTCCTTCCTCCTCATTGTTGGGTCGCCCATAAAGAATACTTCCGAGCAGCTGACAATCAAGTCTTCTGCACCCAACTCAAAACCAAAAAACCCATTACTATACAAATCCTTCCACAATGTTCAGTCAGAACCCGAAGAGAGTTATTCTCTAAGGAAAAGCCTCTTCAATAAAATCTTGTTTGTCCAAATTCTCTGTTCTTCAAGCTCTTCCTTATAACTAGAAGCTTTGTTTATCATCCAATAGACACGACTCCAGTGAGTAGCTATTGAGTGCCCATAGAATTGGCCGTGTTGAGCCGCTCTGTCAGAGTTCCTTGTCTATGTTAGTTGTCACGCTACTGGTATTCTGTATAAAAAGAAATGTGTTAAAAGTCATTACGTGATTACTTGTGATACCTAATTGCAAAAAAATAAATCACAGTGATTAAATTATATTAAAAATACAGGGATAAAAAAATCCAATTTGTAAGTGGAAATAAAATAAAGAGATTGAAATAAATAATAAATAATTTGAAAAAGATAAATACAAGAATGAAACATTATAAGAATTTTGTTCATATTACCAGGAATGTTTGTAAATAAATACAACAGTATAATGCAATAAATAATTACATTTCTTTTTTTTCCATTGCATAATACGCATGCAAGTAATGTTTTGTCTTTTTTTCGTATATATTAAGATTGAGATTTCAAGTTATCAACGGACAATCTCACCTAAAAGTTTAGGTTATTAGATAATATTTCAAGATATAATTTATATTATTTTTTATTATATCTCTTCAAATAAAAGTAATTTGGGTTTGAAACTTTCACAAACTCATACTATATTATGTTTGATTTTTATCCGATAGAATGAGGTGGTGAGATTTGAATTCGTGACTGTTAAGTCAACAAGTCTCTGATACTATATCAAAAAATATTTCACCTAACAGCTTAAATCTCACTTAAAAGCTTAAGCTATTAGGTGAGGGTTTAAAATATAATTTATATTATTTTATAACACAATTAACAATTCTATTTTTCTTAATGAGATGGGATTGGGAGGTTGTGTCTTCCTTCCAAATTCGTACTTGTAAAATTTATTTTGAAAATGGAATTTATTTCAAATTTAAATCTCTGAAATCAATCCAGAATAATTTATTTTTCTTAAAAACAAATCTGAAACTTTATAACAATGAAAAAGAAAATTCTTTATTAACCCAATTCAAATGAAATCGTGAATTGAGTCACAAATCATGCTAAGAATCATAGAATCGTCAAATTTTACTTGCCAGTTAAAGATCAAGAAAGGTCTTGTAAAATTTTATTTAGTATCGAGGTAAAAAAACTAATTTATTTTATTTTAAAAAAAATTATTTTTATATCAACGCATAAATACAATAAATAAATGTAAATAATATATATATGTAAAAATACAAAAACAAATAAATTCTAAGTTAATTTTAATCAACAACCATTCAATACGCCACCAACACGCGGATATCCCTCCCGGTTTTGAAGAATACTGTAAACCGCCACTGCACGAACCAACAAGTCTTTGGTTCGGCACTTCCAAATTCCAAATTTCCAGAGTCTTCGACGTGGAGTGTTCACCGGGGTACGAACCAAGTCTTTGGTTCGGCACTTCCAATTCCAAATTCCCAGTCTTCGACGTGGAGTGTACACCGGGGCTAGTGCCTGTGCTGTCATCTCATTCGTCCCTTAAATGCATCATTGTTATATTTTATTTTGGCAGGCGTGGCTCTATTTTTTCCGGGTGTCAACTGTCACGAGTCAATTATGTTTTTATTTTTAAAATTTTTATTTTATTTTTTAGATATTTTAATGTTAATTTTTAAAAATAATAATATTATTATATTTTAATATATTTCAATAAAAAAACTTTAAAAAACAAAAGATTTTATTTAAAAAATAATATTTATTTTTATTTTTATATATATGTTGATGTTATAGATAAATTTTTAAAAATAATATATATATATATATATATATAATTTTGATGTATTTCCAAGTAAAACATATTTTAAAAACAAAAATATTGATGAACAAAATATTATACTATAAATAATCTAGTTTGTTGAATCTATAAATGTTTAACTTTCAGCTTTAACTTTAATATAATTTTCAGCTATTCTAAAATATAAAAAATAATTTGAAATTTGAATAGACAAATATAATTCAAATACCTAAGATACAAGTTAAATTGAAAGTCTCGAATATCTTTCTACGCCAGATGTGTAACCTCCGATTTTTCATCCTGGTCTGGAATGGGACAAACCTTGTGGTTTGGAGGTGCTACTGGCAATAAAGTCATGCAGTTATATTGTTCTGCGCTGGTATACCAGCTACGAGCCTACGACACGAGGATTCGGTTACAGGCATACCTCTTCACAAGGCCAAAAATCATGGTATTTTAGAATTCTGATACAATTTCATGAAAGTTTGTGGAAAGTAACACGTTTCATAAAGGTGTTGGGGGGGGGTTCCAACACAGTTGTTATTTTAAATAATTATTGTTCAAAAAACAATGTAATTCTCGATTTAATTAACATGTTTAAAAAATGGATCGTTGGGGACATATCAAAACTTTATTTTCGACACCCTAGGTACCACTAAAGAAGGTGGGGTGATTTTAAACACACCTTCAAATACTATCAAACATGATCATAATCTGATAAGAGTTTTATTTAAGATTAATTATTACCTCACTTGGTGTTCTTTCATTACATAGTTAAAATCATATAATTGATATTTTTTAATGGTATCAAACATGTCAGAAAAATAATATTAATGTGTCTTTGATATGCCACTATTTTTTTTTTTTTGGATGACGAGGGAAACCTCATCCCCGGAAAGCGCACTTTGTGGGCCCAGGTGATAAGTAAACCTCGGCTGTCCCAGGCTCTTACAGGGGATTTGCATCTAAAGAGGAGACTGCGACTCGAACCCCGCACTTGCGCTGACAAGAGCGGGGTGTTTGCCGCTAGGCTCCCCCCTGGGGACGATATGCCACTATTTTTTTCTTTTTTTTCTCCCCTCACTTTTCTCTCGCGCCTCGTCTCTCTCTCCCTTTTCTCTGCTGACCATTGGATATTGAATTTCATTATTTGGCCATTAGATATTTATGAAATTTCTAGTTAACTTTTATCCAGGTAAATTAATTTGCAAGAAAAAAAAATTCACTAAACAGCCGTTGTTCATGACAACGGTTATGTAGAAAATATATTTTGAGATGAAATTGCTATTCAAGATGATGGTTATGTATAAAAATGATGTTCTGAAATTCGACGGTGTTTTGCTACAGTGAATGAAACAAGACCCTTTAAAATCAAAATCAACTTTATCTCGTATTAGAGGTAATTACATGAAAGACATCCAATAAAAATCTTATATCTAGTTACACAATAACACGTGGCTTTCATGTAGTCGGTTAACTATAAGTTGACATGGGAATTGATGATGTTCGATTATATTGAATGGGCCCGTGGCCTGAACTACTATTTGGGATATTTGATTAGTCCCCTGGTTTTGACAATATTATCCTTCATTTCACGACGAAGTGGTTAATAAACCATGTTCGACATCTACAAAAGATCTCTTTTTTGAGTTTAGGGGTTATCTGATAACTAAGTTAGTATCTTTTGAGATTAAAAACAATTAAAGTTTATAAAAAAAACCTAAAAATAAACATTTTTCATTCATAATTGAGAAAAAAATAAACTTTTTATCGAGGTCACAATGGTTCATTCTATAGCCCTTAGGGTTCCTCTATCTATTAGAGGGGTGAAAATTAATGTATTTACAATAAATATTTATCCCGTTAACATGAAATATTTATGACTTGTTATAATAAAATATACCTGACCTCACTTCCACGAGCTCAATATTCTATTGAAATTAAAGAGACCACAAGATCAACACCAATAAGTTTGGAAGGTTGTCGAACCCATTGATACTTAAAGGTGACGACGAGTCTAGCAACTCACTATATTCACATGTGTTCGAGGGTAAAAAATTTATCAGTTCATCAAACCCACACATGATCAAACTTAGAGGATTGATTTAACTCAAAACTAACAGGTTTGGAAGCAGACAGCTCACTAAATCCATATATATCAAGACCGGTGATTGATTGAGCTCCGAGATGACGAGTCATAATTCATTGTCTTGTTATTCTTTCCAATAACAATTTTAAACAAAACAAAATTAATATCAACGTATTAAAAATATGTTTTCATATATGAAACATTTTTATATCCATATACAAATTATAAAATATTAATTACCTTTACCGCTATTTATAACAAAATATGGATAATCTACAAATTATATATTGTTTCTTTTTGTAAACACAGTATCAAAATAGAGTTTTCGTAGAAACCGTGTAAACTATAGCATTTATTGATTATCCAAATAGTTTAGATAAAATATAATGTAAACCATAATTCATTACATTGACAAACAGCCAAAACCCCCCTTGTAGTCTTCTTTACCGTTGTACGAGAAAGAAGTAGATCTGCCAAGGCAGCCTTGACTCTCTGTAGTTAACTTAACCAACCATCCAATCAAGAATGATAATTATAAAGCCCATACAGAGAACATTCACCCAACGACAGGGGATTGGATATGGTCAATAAATTTTGACCCCGTGGAGGCACTGCCCGAAACTTCTTTCCAATGTAAAAAATTAAACATCGATGCAGGCGTGGGCCATGTCATAACGTGTATCGCCTAAACCACGCATGCCGTAGTCAATGAAGATGTGGGGTCTTTTTTTTAATTAAAAAAACGGTTTTTTAAAAGTAATATTTTTAGATATTTGATAATGTTATAAAAAATAAATTTAAAAGAAGTTTTCATTACTTGACTATATCATAAAAAAATATGTTGAAAAATAGCTTAATAATATTTTGTCTCATGTTCATTGAAAGAATAATCATATCTAACATGTAAAAAAGTTGAAGATGGTGAAGTTAAAAACAAATAATATAATTTTAGTAATTATTGAAAAGAATAAAATAACAAAAGACTAAATTTGACATGTTAAAAAATCTAAAAATAATAATTTCATATATCATTTCAAATAAAATAAATAGCAATTAAAAAATATGGACTAAATCTAATAAGTAAATATTTCAACTACTAAAATAATAAGAGAAAATACAATAACAATAAAAGAATATATACAAAAGTTAATATAAAAATCAATTTTGAAGGGATAAAAATAAAATAAGAAATCAAAATAAAATTTATACCAATTAAAAAACTATAAACTAAATCTGATATATATCTACGATTCTCTTGCAACCTTTGAAAAAGGTTTTCCATCTGAAATAAAAGGAAAACACTCTTTTATAAACCATTAAAACTTTTTATTTAGCTGAAAAATGTTTTTTATTTACCAATTTTTTGAGAGACAAACAAGCATATGACAGTTTATAAAGTAGGTTTCATCAAACCATTTTTCATTAAATAAACAGGGTCCAGTTCATTGAAAAAATTGCCCGAGATCAAAATATGCAATGATGATAAAACTGTGTTTATACAGTCATTAATTAGCCATGATGAAAAATAACTTACAATTGTGTCATTATGATAAATAACTTAAAATGTAGATTTGAGTCCGAACATGCATTATTTATAAAAGTTCAAGATAATAAATTTTTTTATTCATTTATCTGAGCTCATAAAATACGATTTTCAAGAGATGTAATTTCCTAGCATATAAAAAAATATTTATACCGCAATAACAATTATTTTTTATTTGAATATATATATATATATATATATATATTATATACCATTTTTTTTAACACTAACCTATCAAAATGATAAAAAAAACATTAAAAAAGCATTTCTAAACCAAAAAAATCAAAGTTATTGAAAACTTGTAGCTAACCATGTTTAAAATATCATATATTAATATACCAAACACCAATTAAAAAAAAAATATCCACACTACCAGTGCATTAAAAAAAAAATCCTTGTGCTCTCTTGTTAATTGTAATCTAAGTCCTTGGAACTGGCCATCGCTCGTTCCTGGTCCATTACCAGAGTAGACAGAATGTCTCTGTCATGGCACCCCACATCCACCGCGACGTCGTCATAAAAAAGAATAATCAAAAGTATTTAATTTATTAAAAATACTTAAATATCTTGCGACGCGTGAAAGGTTGTCCATCTCAAAGCAAAGAAATGCACGTGGTACTATCTCTTTGGCTACTTTCAGCGGGTGCACGTCATGAAACTGATACCTTCCACCTACAGTCATAAGATAAGCTCAACTCTCCCTCCCCCCCTCCGGAAAAGCAATTGTATTGCACTTCTGTCATGGCGCTATCTGATGGGGTGACAAGGAATTTAACGACGATCTACGTGGCGGTGATAGCTGGAATTAAGTTTTTTGGGCTGGTCTGTGGAAGGAGCTTCAACGGTGGATTCGTGCTGATTCTGTCCACTATCGTAGTGGGTTTAATATTGATTGGAACGCTGGCTTGGGATATTTCTCGCAAGGCTACGTATGCGATTTCACGGGATCATGTCAATGTTCATGAGATGTGCAAAGGTGGTATTTGTTGGCACGGTGTGGCTGTCAGGTCGCCGGCTTCTCAGGTCCGGTTTAGACTTCCTCAGCATTAGCAATTAACATCAAGCAATACGGGCTTCTCTGTAAAATAAACGACAGATTTTGTGAGATAGCGTCAACAGAAGTACGAAAAGAAGGATGGGAATAAAAGAAAAGGGATTAAAAATGCCAGGTAGAGCCTCTTTCTTGGTTTCTGGTGGTTCTTGCCGTGGATCATGGAGCCTTTTTCCATGGAAGAGTGATTCACGAGGTGTTTGTTTGTTTGCCAGAGAGGGAGGAGATACAATAATGTGCATACATATACTGAAAGAGTGATGATTACTTTATTTTTGAGTATAAATAAGAATTTATCATACCTTTTGTTTTCTTGTATCTGTTTCAAGCTTTGTTTCGTTAGCTTATTTTTGAGCCGTTGCATTAGCTGAAAAGCCTGACATGGAAGTCGATACTTGATACTGAACAGCAGCAAAAACAAGGGAATTGTCCAGCTGAAAACAAAAGTTCGGATTGAATTTCCAGGGACAGAGCCTTGGTTTGGCTTTTTTTGCATCTCAATTTTGGCGAGGCACAGGGTGTTTTTGTAAAAGTTGAATGATTTTTTTTACATTGACAATTCAAAATTATCAAGAATAAAAAAAAATCAGATAAATAATTTTAATTAAAAAACACTGGAGAAAAAAGACCGAACTACAATAGCAAGCACTGACTTAGTAAATTCAATTTAAACGAAAATCTGATAAAAAGATTAAAGACTCCTTTTTTTGGTATAAACCATCCGGTACTCCGGCCACTGCTGACTAATCCGGATTCGAGCCGGGTAGGACCCTTAAGGACGGCAAAGCTCTCCCAAGCGAGTTTTAAAGCAGCTGCATACCCAAGGTTCGAACTCGAGACCTTGATTAAGCTGGGACGACCCCCTACCAGTCGACCCACGCCCCGTTGGTAGATTAAAGACTCCTAATCTTGCCTCTAATAGCTCTTATCTTTCTGCATTTCTAGCCGTTTTAATTTTTTGGTTTTATTGGATCTATTAACCTCTTTATTTTGATTTCAATACCACTTAACGTCTTTCATTGCCCCTGAAATTGGTTGCCGGAAAAAACCTTTTCCAATAACTTCTACTCTATCCACTTCTTGTTTTACTATGGTTACAAAACATGTTGATTTGGGTGCATAAAAAAATCATATTGGATATCATTTAAATTCTAACCAAGGTTAACTCAAACCTAATTTGATGTAAAATCTTACTCGGATTAGTTTTTGAATCAACCAGTCACCAAATTAATTAACTAGATTATATCATATTTAATAGCACTTCTTTTTACTAGCAAACTGAAAAAAAAACAAGTATTTTCCCACATCTAAAAAAAAAAAAAAAAAATTCGGTGACAATTTGGGTGTGAACTTCAAATCCTGCTGGAACACGAAATTTCAATCAAATGCGGACCCTTAGTAGTAAAAATAGCCAGTCTGAAATATGGGCCCACTGGAATAGCCTGGTAAACGGGGCCCTATAGTCCAATAACTGCATAACCCATTTCAAATAGCCCATTATCTTTTAACTGGGCCTGAAGTGATTGTAAGCGGAGAAGAAACGACAACGTCTAAAGAAGGCAGGAAGATGCCTCTTCCTTCCAAAACCCTTGACAAACAGCACAAAACCCTTTTCTGCAAAAGCAGCCAACACAAACTTCCTGCCTCTTCCCAGTCAAATCAATGGCTACAAGCTTCGTATTTGAGCCTCCTAGCGACGAAGAAGTTGATTTATCAGAAGCAGAAGAACTAGAAGATGAAGAAGAAGAAGCGGAAAGAGAAGGAGAAGAAGAGAAGCCATCAAAACGGCGGCAGAAGCAGTCGCCTTGGGACTTTGCTTCCTACTCCGAATCCGTCGCCGAAGAACACGCTCGTAGAAGCACAACTTCCATCGATGACAAAATCTCCAGAGTTCGCCAACAACACTCCACTCCCTTACCTGACCACACCGAGGATGCTAGTTCCTCGGATTCCGAACCCGACAAACAAGTAACTAACTACCTTACGTTTTGCATTTATAAAGGGATTCATAGGTTTCTTATATTTTATTATTTTATTTTCCTAGGAAGAGTACAAGGGGGAAGATGATGACGGTGATGAGGATACTAATGTAGAGGAAAGGAAGTCATTTTTTGCGCCGTCTGAAGGAACTTCTTTCCATGCTAACTCGTTTATGGAGCTTAATCTATCTCGGCCATTGCTTCGAGCTTGTGAGGCTTTAGGTTATACCAAGCCCACTCCAATTCAGGTTTCCAATTTCACCCCAAATTTTTACTGTTATGCATTTACTTACATTTTAGTTTAGGATATTGAATTTAGGGATTGTTTGTAGGCGGCTTGCATACCGTTGGCCCTCACTGGGCGTGATATTTGTGGGAGTGCTATTACTGGTTCAGGGAAGGTATGAGCTTTTGTTAATAACTTGAAAATTGGTGCATTTTGTGCTCAGATAAAAATGAGTTGATCGAATAGAAATTTGAAGACCAATGCTGAATGATTTTATTTTACAGACAGCAGCTTTCGCCTTACCTACTTTGGAGAGATTACTGTTTCGTCCAAAACGTATTCTAGCAATAAGAGTCCTTATTCTTACTCCTACCAGAGAATTGGCAGTTCAGTGAGTGTTCATGTGCTAATCTTTTTAATTAAAGGCGTGCGTATCTCATTTTAAAATAATTGATCGAAGTTGATTCTGTACTTGGTGTATATGTTGCAGGGTTCACAGTATGATTGAGAAACTTGCGCAATTTACAGATATAAGATGTTGCTTGGTTGTTGGAGGGCTTTCAACGAAGGTATTTATCTTTTCAATTCACTCAATTGTGTAAAAACATGCACATTTGGTTTGTGGTCGAATAACACCAAAGTTTTTTAATCTGTTGCTTTTGATGACATCTATTATTTGATTGGACATGGTTGGAAGTGTACAATTAATTTGATATCATATACCTGCAAAATGGGAATTCCTTGTTTTTCATTCATCAATAATTCAGAAGTAATGTCTTTGTTGTTTAGGTGCAACAAGCTGCCTTGAGATCAATGCCAGATATTGTTGTAGCTACACCAGGGCGCATGATAGATCATTTACGCAATTCTATGTCAGTTGATTTGGATGATCTAGCAGTTTTAATCCTTGATGAAGCAGACCGACTTCTGGAGCTTGGATTTAATGCTGAAATTCAAGAGCTGGTACCTTTGACCTCTTCTTGTTTCCTTACATAAGATCTACAATGGCTTTCCTGTCACTGTTAACAGTTTTGTTTGTAAGCTTAATTGTCAAGAGTCACAGTTGATCTCATAAAACATTTATCCAGGAATTAACAGGATCCATTTCTCCTACAGTTAACAAAATTGTGCTAACTGAAATTTAGGACCACTTCACTTTAGGTCTCGCTGAGCTGGGCACACATAGAACAAAAAAGTCATTAGTTGCTTCTGCATTTCAATGATCAAATTTGTGTCTTAAGTTTCATGGAGTTTCCAATGAAGGTGTTATTACTGCTTTGTCTTTTATAATCAGTTCCTGGTTTATTGACAGGTTCGACTTTGTCCCAAAAGAAGGCAGACCATGCTATTTTCGGCTACTATGACTGAAGAGGTTGATGAGCTTATACAGCTTTCTCTAACCAAACCACTGCGTCTCTCTGCTGATCCATCTGCAAAACGGCCAGCAGCATTGACCGAGGAGTAAGTCATTCTGACCCTGCTTTTTTCATTTCATTTTTATTTTTACTTCAATGTGTTATCCATCTGTATCTAAGATGTGTATTGGGAAGGGTGTATCTTTTACAAGTTATTTTAGGAGGATTGCCTTCTACTTTTGTTGGGATATACCCTCTATTAACTTGTTTTAACCAGGAAGTATGGCTCTCTTCTGTAGGGTGCTTAGACTACGCAGGATGCGAGAGGTCAATCAGGAGGCAGTCCTCCTTGCTTTGTGCTCAAAAACTTTTACATCCAAAGCGATCATCTTCAGGTTGATATTGCATTATATTGTCATTTTCTTCATGAATATGCTATGGCCGCTGAATGTTTTTTTAAACAGCCTATGGCAATAATTATTATGTAATGAATCTACATGTATGGTCTTGCTGACTAGCATATGGAAATGTTGAAGTAACAGCAATTTGAATTTGTTATATTGCTGTAACTGCTGAGAGATTATCAAAATTCTACAATAGAGCAAATGGAAATAGTAAAATAATCAAACACCTGTTTCTAACTAGGACTTTGATATGGGGACAAAATTCGATGCTGCTTTCTCTGCAGATCAAGCATGTCCTTCCTGTACTTAGGCTTATCAGTTACGTGTATGTAATGATCGATTTCAATTTCCTTTGGCAGTGGAACCAAGCAAGCTGCACATAGGTTGAAGATTTTGTTTGGATTAGTGGGATTTAAAGCTGCCGAGCTTCATGGAAATCTTACACAGGCCCAGCGTCTTGATGTGAGTTGCTTAATTTGAGAAGTTTTGTTTTGCTTATTTCAGGTCTTTGCAGTTGACTGCATATTTCCCCTGTTGTGCTACCAGAAAGTTAGAACTCTGGGGATAGCACAGTGCTTAGCTTGGTATTTTTAGATCTTCAGTTGCCTCCGGGACTTATTTATGATTACATGCTGCAGGCTTTGGAACTTTTCAGGAAGCAGGAAGTTGACTTTTTGATTGCAACTGATGTAGCTGCACGAGTGAGTGGAAACATGAGACTTAAAACAGTCCCTTTCATATTGCTTGATAATATCAATATCACCTGCTTGGCCCTTTTCTAGTTTTATTTTGTTGATTTAAGGTTTTTTTGTGTGCGCGCATGCATGCACATGGTGGGGTGTTCAAGAATTGGAAGTTAAGAGTTATGAATAATTTACAAATATTTCTTTCATTGGAACTTGGGAGAATCCAGCCTTTATGTCAGCATCTGGCTCGTTTGTTGTCCTTTTTTTTTATCTGCTATAGATTTGGAAGTTGGACAATATAATTTGTGCACCTTTTTACCTTCTTCTTGTGTTTTTAGGGGCTTGATATTATTGGTGTTCAGACAGTTATTAACTATTCATGTCCCCGTGACCTTACTAGGTAAATACTGAACCGTTTTCTGATGCTGCTTGGTTTTGACTCATCTATTTTTTTATTTGAATATTTGTTCATCATCCTACATTTGAATGCTATTTTTGGGTTGCTGAATGATCACAGTGCATTGTGGTATCTCTGTCTTTGTTTCTCTGTGCAGTTACATTCATAGAGTGGGCCGTACTGCAAGAGCTGGTAGAGAAGGATATGCAGTTACATTTGTGACAGATAATGATCGATCCCTTTTGAAAGCCATTGTGAGCCATATTCTTCCTTTCATCTTCTAAGACTGGTTTAACTTTTCTGGCTAACTTTACCCCAAGATATAAACAGTCTACATGTAACTTGAACCATTAATTTGGCATAGTAATTCTTTCTTGGCTATTCCATTCACTCTCGTAATATTGATATTATTTTTCTCTGTGTATGGAAGGTGTTTAATATTGTCTTTCTAGGAGAGACCATGCACATTTTTGGCATCAAAACCCTAAGAAGAGAATGTTTTCATAGCCATGGAGATGTCAAAAATGCACTCACCAAAACCCTAGGATTTCCTGGGTCCTAAAATTGAAACTAACGTTTTAGCTGTCACAATATTTTGGGCGAGAGATTGTTTTGCATCTAAGAGAAAATTGAACATATTCCCAAAATAATAGTCAAGGCTTCAGAAGGAAGGAATGTATTAAAGCATATTTATGGCTTCTGAATAGAGGGTGTTTGGGAGTGTGGTTATGGTTGCTTTTCAAAGTGCTTTTCACTTAGAAATATATTAAAATATTATATAATTTTTTTTATTTTTTAAATATCATTTTTGACATCCGCATATCAGAATGATCTAAAATACTAATTTTTTTCATTTAAAGAAAAAAAATCATTTTTTTCTGAAAAGCACTTTTGAAGTGCTTCCCAAACACCAAATGTCACTGGTTAAATTATATAAAAATAAAAATACACATGGATGAAAAATCCTGTTTTTAGTTATATAGGCTCTTAATGTTCAATTATGTAATATTTTGAAGCAGATCCCATAGTATTAGCTAAATATTTTATCATAAAAATTATATATGGATTCTCTCTTTAAAAGGCTGAATCTTATGTGTTCCCCATTTAAGTAGGTTTTTAAAGGAGAATTGGAGATGGTCCAACTCTTCATTTGTGTTGCATGAAGTTGCTAATGTTAAAACTAGAAGTTTCATCAATGTGGTTTTGGAATGCAACTCATCCAGAGGCATGTTGTCCATTTAACAGGCAAAGAGAGCTGGTTCAAAGTTGAGGAGCCGTATTGCTGCAGAGCAATCAATTATTAAGTGGTCTCGGATAATTGAGAACATGGAAAAACAAGTGGCTGATGTTCTTCAAGAAGAGAGGTCTTTATGTGATTATATTCTCGTGGTTCTTTTACCTAAAAATATTTCTTATTTCATGCTGAAGTTTTTGGTGTTCAATTACTGCAGGGAAGAGAGAGCAATAAGAAAAGCTGAAATGGAAGCAACCAAGGTATCTAACCCTTCTCCAACTAGACTGCTTATCTGTTGATCTTTTCAGAGATAGTGTACTTCATAGTCCATAGTTATAACTTGAGTACTTGTTCTATTTTTGGTTTTCTATTTCCTTGTTTTGGCCATCACTTTGCATTGAAAGTCTTTACTATTGGTGTAGAAATATTTTGTGGCTTTGAAAACTGTTAACCTGAGAAAGCACTAAATTAAGCTCACACTTTGATTCTTGCAGGCAGAAAATATGATTGCACACAGGGATGAAATCTTTTCACGTCCCAAAAGGACTTGGTTTGTAACAGAGAGAGAGAAAATGCTCTCAGCAAAAGCAGCTAAGGTGATTTATATACTATCTTGGTTGTTTATGTTATATGCCTTGCATGCTCAAAACAAATCTGTCCCAGATAATCAAGTTGGAATTTGAATTTTTTTCTGGCCATTGAGAACTGCCAATACCAGTTGCTTAGAAAATGACACAAACCTTGTCAGCATAATGATTTCTTGAAGGTTTTGATAAAGAATGCTAGGATGGATAATGCATTTGTTATATTTTCTTGATCTCCTTTTATAATTTTATCCTCTAAGAGGACAGAAATCATGTGAAGATGGTATTTTGTGTTAGAGGATGCCTCCTAAAGTAAAAATGCTGTTCTTTATATATGGAATGCACACAACTTGAGCTATTTCATCCTGTGTTAAATGACTTCCCTCTTCCGGTTTCATTCTCAACACTTCATATGAAGCAATTTTAGCATGAGCTTAGTTTCTCCTATTAATCAAATGGTGTCTATAATTGCATGCAGCAGTCATCAACTGAAAAAGAAAAGGGTTCTGGCAAGGAGGTGATGAGTGCCCAACAAGCCGAAGACCTTAAAATGAAGGAAAAGAGGAAGCAAGAGCGTGAGGTGATTTTTTTTGTTGTTGTAGGTATTATTTTATGGGGAAAAAAAATGTTCTCACAAGCATAATTAATTTTTGTTGAACAGAAAAATTTACCCCGTAAAAAGCGCCGAAAATTACAAGCAGCCAGAGAGATGCTAGAGGATGAAGAAATGACTAAGAAACCAGAAGTATGTGTCCACCCATTTTCTGTGTGCAAATATTGTGCATGTATATAATCTTGTCCTGTTGTGTATGGCACTATCAAACCATAAGGTGGATATGTGCAAAGATATTTCTGAAGTAGGGTTTCGAGGCGGCAATTTGTATATCAATTTATCTGTGCTTTTCAGGTTTTCATAAGATCATTATAAAGGAGGCAAATGTATTTTACTGCTAATGTTTTATCAGTGCAGAAGTTTCTTTTATGATTCTTGCAAAGTGAAACTTGTTTTGCTTATATCGTACTGCAGGGCAGTGGAAAAAATAAGAAAGAAAAGACTGGACTATCACTAGTCGATCTGGGTTACCGGCGGGCAAAAGCAGTGAAGGCTGTGAAGAAGGCAATGGATTCGGGCAAGATTGTGCAGAAGAAAGCTAGTAAGAAATCAAAGCAGCCTCCTGAAAGAACTCAATCAAGGACAGAAGAAATGCAGGAGTTATTCCAGAGCGACATGAATGAAAGAAAGCAGAAGAGAAGTAGTGGAACAGGAAACAGGAAGTCCAAGAATTCATTCAAGAGCAAATCAAGGTATAAATCAGCTTAATATTTTTTACTTTTCTTGGCTTTTATGTTTCTAGATCTCCTACATAAGTCTTATAGCTTAGTATCAAAGCAATATTCTTTTTTTTTATCATTCCAAGTACTGGGATTCAATATTCATCGATACCCATTTTCTTTTTTCAGGTATAAGCGCAGGTAGCACTATCAAGTCGGCCATCAAATTATGTGGTCATTTACCTCTATATTATGAAGGTTCTATCCTTTAGCTCTGCTGATTTTAGAGGAAGACAGGCAGGCAGACAGTAGCCGATGATGGTGTGTACGTGGAAGCATCCTTGCAAATGACGTGCTCATCATCTCCCTCTGATGTTTTAAATTTCCATCCCGTATTTTTTTCCTGTATAATTACTAGGAGATATCGAGACCTAATAACAAATGTTTTCCAGGGTCGCAATATTGTGGTAGTTGGCCCTCAGTTTTGATCCATTATGCTGCCCTGTGGTGTCGGTTGGTCTCTGGGCCTAACTGCCCCACCTGATTTCAGTTTGGTTTCATGAATTTCATCTCTGAAACAATGTAACTCACCTTACCTTATGATACAGGAAGTAGGTATTAAAAATACACTACTTGCGAGCAGCCAGTTAATAAGTTTTCTTGTCAGTCTTACCTGCCTTGCTATTTGAGTTTTTAGCGCGTTTTTGTGGGATCAGGAATTACAAGGTCCCTAGGCCACAGGTCCACATATAGTTCTGATATTGGCAAAACTCGCGTCTGATACGTTGATTTTATTTTTGATTGAAACATATTTTTGATCTTAGCCGTGGCTTGAGCCTTGTTCTGGATTAGCCTGACCCCTCCGAGCTAAACTTTTTCTGTTACCCGAGCCTTAGCTATTTGTGGCCTAGGGGGATTTCTGTTTTTGAGCTTATAATATTGCGTCGGCTAGCTTTTGATTAATCAGCATGAGCTGCTCGTTTTGTTTCCTCCAAAGAACGCTGAAAACTGACACCTCCACAGATCTTCATAAAGAGATTTATGTGGTGCACCAACCTCAGGTGCACGCTGCACACCATTCTGCAATAGAAAATTAGCGAAGAATTCATGTGCCCTTCGCTTTTGTTATGCAAAACAGGGAATAGTAAACTACTGAAATTAAATTCACGCCCTTCTATACAAGAACCTGGAAATCTCAAAAAAAGAAACTTCAAAAAATGAGGTTAAAGAGAATTAGTTCCTTTAAATTTCTGTGCTATGTGACGAAGATAAATTACAGCTACATGTACCAAAGCTTCTATGATTGCAATTGCCTTCTATGAAACACAGAAAAGAGAAGAAACTAAACCAAAATGATAAACAAATAAAAACCCTAATCTTCTTTTTGCCCTCCTTCAGCTATTAATCTCATGAATCATTTTACATTCACAATACCCCCAGTTTTATTCTGCTTCCCTCACGTAGGCCAATCAGCTGGATTATCATTTGCAATCCAAGTATGAGCCGACTTGTCAACTGATTCCAGGAGTCGGCATGCTGACAATGACGAAGTTTCTATCTCCATGGAGGTTGAAGATGCTTATGTTGATAGATTAGGCGGGATCCCACCCCCTATCTGGTTCCTTCCTTTTCCCACCCACCCCAGAGCTTGAAGGCCGTGAGCTGCCTTGGCCAGGCATGAATAGCTGCTGCAAGCCACCTATGTTTCCCCCTTCCAGAGTAAAACCAGAATTTAAGTCAAAGTTAGGCCGTGAGGGCCCAGCACCATTTAAACCTAGGGGTGCTCCGCTCATGCTCATGAAGAATGGCTGCTGGGAGTACGGAGGAATAGCTGCTGTAGAGCCCATTATTTGAGGCATGACAGGGGCTCCTCTTGAATCCACCATATAAGGGATTGAGCCAGTAGGACCATACATGGCCGAAGAGATGGGCATGGAGGGTGCTGTTGCCAGTGCATTGAACCCAAAAATAGGAGAATGCGTGTATGACACAGAGGGGACAATACCCAAAAAAGCTCCCATTCTTGTAAGATTAGCATCCATTGCATGTTCCAGTGGCTTGCCATTTGGCAGGGATGGAATTTGAGGAATAAAACCCTTTCTGTCAACATCAAATCTACTCCCCACTTCCACTCTAGTACCCATGATAGAAATAACAGGATCACCTGGTTTCGGTCTTCCATAAGCACTTGCAGATTGGGAGGACTTGCTATGATAGAGCCCTTGATCCAAGGAGTCGTTCTGAAAGAAAGGACTGTCATTCAAATCAAAGTTCCTCAGAGAAGGCTGCCTTGAAGATGACGACAAAGCAGGAGATGGACTGCGTTGGCCATTCTGCTGGTAAAAGAGCCGTCCCTCCAATCTCAAATCTCCCGGTGTAGCATCACCATCATCACTGGTACGATTTAAATCCAAGTTGGGTCTCTCTGGTCTTCTTGAACCCACTTCCAAAGAAGATTCCCCGGAATGGAAGCCTGACGAGACCGGCATTTGTCTTGACAAAATCAAATCCATGACCTTCTCCTCTCCATCCTCAGACACATTGAGATCAATATCAAGAAAAACTTGCCTTCGTTTTGAACTATTGCTGCTACCCCCGGTCTCAAGTGTCTTGTCCGCCTCAGAAATCTTGCGCGGGGAAGCTGGACGAAAAGCACTAGTAGCTGCAGAACCTCTCCATCCAAGACTCCCCTCAAACCGCAAAGGAGCTACAGGTGATCCAGAAGCTGCTGCAGGTCTAGAAGCTGAAACAACAGAAATTGGGGCAGAGATGGTATTCACAGGACGATCCATGTCATCAGAACAGACTTCTTCATTAAGATCAAAATCACAAAAGCCTTTCTCTGCATTAACTTCTGGTTCTTGGGCCACTTCAGTAACCTGAGAGGAATCTAGGTCATGCATGCCATTCTCTGCTTCATTTTCCAGATTATTTGAATCAATCACGTGCCCCTCTTGTTCAGCATGTGTCTCAAAAGGCTGATTTTGTCTTGTTGGAACATTTTCTGGAGGGATCTCATTGGATAAGTTCTGTTTTGCATTCATGGAGTCTGGGCTGCCTGGCTGCTTAATACCACTTTCCATGTTTTTCTCTGAAGATGAGCTGCAGGATTGTTCTCTGAAATCCACAACTTCTCTCTCCACTTCTTGAGCGACTTGGCGAGCAACTTCAAGAGCATCAACTATGCCATACTCAAGCTCAATATCAGATCTTCTTCTGTCAATCAAATCTGGACTATGTTTATATGTGGTTGGTTTAGAGAAATCAAAATTATTTTCAGCCCCATCACTGCTATGTTCTCTATCATCATCACTGGCACCGTCTTCCATCCGTGAAAAGAGAGTCCCTAAATTGTCATGTTTTTCCAATGCACTCTTGTTGCCAGACAAGTGTTGTGGAGGGTCAGGAGAAAATTCACCATCTTTGCTGGTAGGATTAAATATCGATGTGTGACATTGATTTCTGTTTTCCACTTCATCTGTCCCAACCTTTGATGAAGATAAAGGTACTGCCACATCACCAGGTGCACTTGGACTGCAATTATCCTCTTTGGCATCAATATTATTTTGCAAAGCAGATTCCGTCACAATTTCCTGAGCATTTCCTACAGCCTTACTCAAGGAAATAGCTGCAGCTTCCACGTTACTAGAGGTAGCTGCTTTATCAGTGAGCATCTTTGGAGCTTCAAAGTCTGGTTCAGCTGTGTGTCCCTTTGGGACTGCTAAACTATGTGTCTCAGTAGAAGCGGCTCCTTCTACAGTACTACTCACTTGGGATTTTTCTTTCAATGGTGAGCTTTCTTGATCAGAATTTGACACGACAGGAGGGGGACAAGGATCTAATGATCTATCCACAGCGGTGGTAATAGGATCTTTTGTTCTATTCTCCAAATTTCTATGGTCTAAAATCTGATGATCACAATCACTTGTTTGAATTTGTACATCCTGGCTGCTTTCCGCTGGAAGACAATTCGAGCTTCTCAAGTGCAAGCTTTCATCCCCTGTTTGTTCTGCAGCCTTATTTTCTACATCAGCACTTCTGTTTGAAAGGGGAACATCAAGAACAACAGATTCAGTTTTACCAGTGCCACTGTCATTCATTCTGTCATTATCAAATGCCCCAATGCTCTGAGCATCATGGTGAATTGCATCACTATCCTCGTCAGGCTTCCAGCTATTGAACAGTGCCCTTGCCCTATCCTGAACCCGAGAACTGTTGTGGTCGAGTAGATTATTGACAGTGTCCCAGACCCCTGAAGTAATAGACCTCTCCTTGTCTATTTGCAGCTTCTCCAGCGCTCTTAACAATGCAGAAATTGACTCTTCTACAGAGCCTTCACCTGTTTCATTACTGAACTTCTGAGCGAGCTTTAACCATCTATCAAAAAACAACAGTCCATCTAAGTTAATAAAAAGATCAAGACAATCTTTATTCTCTGTGGCAGCAATTGTGCTTGCAACAGCAGCCCATTGCCTGGTTGCATCTCCAACATTTTTCACAACAGTAAATTTCTCCTTCTTCATTACAGCAACCAAGTCGTGGACTCGTGAGGGGGCTGTGAGCCCATCCTTCATCTCAGTCAGTGTAAAGAAATCTTCGAGAGTCATACTGAATTACATGCACCTCCAAGCATTGAAGAAGTCCTTGTGGCATAATAATCTGCTCTTTTCCATCAAGAGCCACAGTGGCTTTTAGAGCTTTTTACAGGATACCCTGCAAAAGGGACAAAATAGAATTCCTAAGCAGATAGTTTGAGAAAGTATATATTAGCTGATAAACACCTTTTATACTTCACATTAGAACTCATCAAAAAACAAGTGCACAGAAACTAAATGAAGACCAACTAAAACCACATAAATGCATGGCATGGGCTAAATCACTCATTACAGAACATCCAGTGTAAGAAGAAACCAGAAAAAATACAGAGTATAAATTAAAGGACATCCAGAGAATGTGTCAAGGTTAATTCGCCCTTGGTTCAAGATACTCTTATTCATAGAGAATGGTAGCGGGGATGTAAAAGAAACGGTAAATGGTTATCCACTGTGAACAACAATACAAAAAGGGAAAGTTAATTGGCCTTCCATATTGAGTATAAATTCCACAATCAAATTTAGCCCATACTTGCCTCCTCTAACACAGGTTATAAGGTACACTAGAACATGCGGGTGGTAGATGGCGTGGAATCTGACAAATATTAGACTAGTAATCATGACACATAATGGAAAATGCATGACAAATCATATAATTAGTTTGAATTTGGAATCTCAAACTGATAGATATTGTTTGTGCAGGGAGGAATAAAACAGTTGACCATTTTTAAAGCAGAATTTGGCAGGGATGGGTCACTCACCACCCCCAAATAAGTATTTTGTTAGTTTTCCAACACTAGGAGACATACGCCAGAGCATCGGAATATTAAGCAGAAAATGCATAGCAGTTGTAAAGGTAAGGCACCATTATCTTCTTTCATCACACCCATAAATAGCACGAAACAAGAGATTACAGGATTATTGAGGAGACACTTTCTTGCACTGTTTTTACATTGAGAAACACATTCATCGAATAAACATTTCATAAGATCCAAACATACAGGTGTAACACCAACGAATACACAAAATCGATCAACTCATCATTGCTTTATGAAAAGTGTGTATGGTTACTTTCGTATGCCCTTGGCACAGGCCAGCCATTTCAAAATGCCTAACCAAGAAAGAGAATTCAATGCATGACATGCATAGCACACTTTACATTATGCTCGATACGTCACCTCAACTAGTACGTGATATGCATGTACTTCATGAAGCATGACAGAAATACAATTTGATGGCCATCCTTGCTGCACTACAATTCGCTTCATGTGCACAGATCAAATAGTGAATCGTGTTCAGCATATACCAAAGTCCCTTCACCAACACTTACAAAGAGAGCACACCAAAAACATTTCCAAAAAACACAAGCGATAGAACTGATCACGTAAACCTACGGGTGTAGACAAGATAAAACAAGCAGTATACCAATTAGATGACAAGCAACAACAACAGGAAAACAATGGCCAACCCTAAAACCAACAGTAATACTATCTAAAGGTCAAAACTTTTTCAAAGCACCCACCAATTACACACCACTCCAAACCCAATAGACCCATAATCAGAGAAAGGAACGGTAAAGTGAGAACCCACTAATTGAATAGGAAAAACAAGCAAATTTCAAAGACCGTCAGCTCGAAACAATAACAAAAAAACATTACTTTTCCATCAGTTTCAGCTTATGACATTTCAAAAACCCAGTAGCAGCAATGAGAGGAGATCAAACCCTAGAATCCAAAATACCAAAAATAGAAAATAAAAAAAATTAGGTCTTTTTTATTGCTTGATATTAAAAGATACGGAGTATACTTGGAGAGATTTTGTGAACTAAATTAATATCATCCTAATTAATGCTAATCGATGTGTAACTACAAAACAGTAAATCACATAAATGGAAATGAATTAACAAAAAAAAAAAAATCCAATAAATTAATAAAAAGTTTTTACCTTGATGATAAATTAATACAAAGAGGAAATGAAATTAAAACCCTAGCTGGTGAGTGACACGGCTCCAAGACTTTTTTGTGTGTTTCTCTCTCTAGAAAATTCTCTCTTTTAACTTTCTCTCTCCCTAAAACGGGAGTGCTTTGTCTTTATTTTCCAAGGTTTCTAACATGAATAAACCCCTCGTCTTGCTGTTCTCTTTGAGGTTATCACTGAGAGAAGAGAGAGCAGAAGGCGCAGGAGTTATGTTGTTCTTCGAGTTTGTGTTTCTTCTTTTTAATTTTGAAAATTATTATAATTTAATTTTCTGGTTGGTTTTAGCTCAGAGTTGGGTAAATGCACGTGCGATGCGTGCGATGGAGCCGTGTGCTTTCGAGCGGTTCGGCTTATTGGTGTCCAGACCCGGCAGCTTGTCTGGTCAACCGGTGACGATGCAAGCTTGTTTTAATTTCTTAAGACGGAATGTTTTTTGTTACTTACATTTTATGAGCACGTAAGCACCCCACTAAACTATATTTTAATCACATTTTCACAACGTTTTAATTTTTTTCTTTAATGTTTAATATTGAAACAAATCCAAATTGCATTTTGTTGCTAAATAGTTGACCGCAACAAATAAAAAATTATTTTTTAATCCTTTTCCTTTTAAAAATAACAAATGAGGGTTTTAAAGTAGTATTAATTGTTAGTGATTTTAAAAATAGAGGGTGAGAGAAAGATATATGCATGGAATTGTTTTTTGAAAAACATGGATATTCTATTTGAACCTTATCAGCTTCTTAACAACAGCAATTATATCTGATATTATGAGAGTTTCGTGATAATTAAAATGTTTTTTATATAAAAAAAATGTTGTTTAATCTTTAATTTTAATATTTTTAAAATAGAATTACTTGCTGTGATTTTAAGATGAAATGGTGAGAAAAGGATAGAAATTTGGCCATTTTTAGCAATTTAGCAATTATATCCATCATTACAGGTTTGATTGCTTATTTTCAAATTAAATATTAACTATATTTTACTTAGCTTGCACCATAAACTCAGAATAGTGATACACACACTATGTTTGTTGGATGTTGTGGTCATGCCCCGATGACAAGTGCCATGTTAGAAATTTCTAGATGTGTAAAATTTCAAGTATAGAAGTCAAAACACTACATTAAATATAGTTTAATGTAGTTTAAACACTACATTAAATATAGTCAAAACACTACATTAAATATAGTTTACTAGCCAATGCCCCCGCGCCTCGTCGCGGGCTGCACCATATTTTTTTGTTATGATATAAATTTAGTCAAAATAATAAATCTGTGCAGAATTCTTGTGAAGTGCAATGCAAAATAAAAATTATTTTAAAGTAAAATCAGAAGCTGCCGTGAGCCGGATTCGAACCCACGCCCTTTGTATTAATCTCGCGCGCCTTAGCCATATCGGCTACCTGAACATTTTGTTCATTGTTAACGACAATATATAATAATAGTAAGTGTTTCGGTGGATGCAAAATCAGAGATTGCTGAGAGTGGTATTCGAACCCACACCCTTTCAATTAATCTCGCGCGCCTTAGCCAACTCGTCTACCTGAACATCTCGTTCATTGTTAACGACAATATATATTAATAGTACGTTTTATACATTACTGCCGCAATGAACAGTAATATGTGTATGTGTGAACAGTACCATTATCTACAGTAAAAATGGCACGCGTTTTATATTTTAGTTAATATTAAGGATTAGTATCCTTTTATTTTTCATGATAATGTTAAATATCGTGTGAGCGCTTGTTTTTTAAAATTATTTTTGTTTTAGAATGTATTAAAATATTTTTTTTATTTTTCATTACACATACATCTAAAAACATCAAATAAAAACTATATCCAAGCTCAAAAACCAACTGTTCTAAAAAAATACAGTGACGGCAAAAACGACCATTGTCTTTGAATTGTGGTGAATTTGAAGTAGGAGAGTTTTGAGCATGGGAGTCAAAACAGAACATAATAAAATCCATGAGGACTGGAATATAACAAGGTTGTCAATTTTGTTTCGATTAATATTTTATTTTTTTAATTGAAACAAAATGTTTTGGTTTTGGAGTGTTTCAGTGCGCAGTTTCGGGGTTGCACTGCTTGTGTATATATATAATTAAATATATTAACTCAAAAAAATAGTTCAAATCCAAAAATAAAATTATTTAGAATTATGCAATTTAATCTAAAAAAGACATAATAAAATGATTTTTTTGAACAAAATTATGAACATGTATAATATTACAAAAATGTCATCATCAATCTCGCAAGATCATTATATTCTCTGATTGCTCTGAAATTTTAACATAATATATATAAAAATATCAAGAAACTTCTCGTAAAATATTATCTCAATATAACGCTCAGATCAAGGAATATGATTGATATTGTAAAATTATTTATTATTTAAAAAAAAAAAAATTTGCCCGAAACGGAACGGGCGGAACAAAACCAGAACATTTTGGCTGAAATTTGGGCAGAATTTCTGGAAAGTACCAAAATTTTAAATGAGATAAAAACTACACTATTTTATTTTAATTTTTTAATTAGTACAAAATATTTCGGAACGAAATTAACAGAAATGCAAGATGAGTGGTTTTATTTTTATATAATTTCCAGGATAGGAAGTTGTGTGGGTGTCGACTTCAGGTGGGCATTGACGTGGGGCTTTCCGTGATGAGATTCCAGGGAAGGGGATGGACAGGTGCATAGGCAGGAAATTAAGAGGAGACAGGCACATCGTTGTCAATGTCAATTGTGTCCCTCTATCAGTAACAAGTGGCATACACGTTCGATGATGTTAAAACTAAAAGTGGGGATTTTGTGCGCTGAAGCCCGTGAAAAATCAGCAAGGGACTACATGAACACTGCATGCTGATGCTGGTGAAACTCGAAAGCCCCACCACGTGTCGAGTGAAAATGAAAGTCCATCTATTTTCAGGCCCCAAGATGCTTGACCTCGAATGTACGTGCCTCTTTCACTTCGAATTTCGACACCAACAAGTTTGTTTTCTCAATCCATGTACTTGTCGTAGAAAATGTCAGCTGCTACAAAAAGTTATTGAGAGAGAAAAAAAAAAACAAATGGAAAGGGTAAAAACAGCATGATTGAATGCAAAAACTATCCATGGACAACAAAAATAACTATGAAAATAAAAGGTGATTAATTAATACACTCTTTTTTTATTTTCATTTCGGGTGTCCAAACATTTTACCCGACATTGTTGACACACCTAAAAAACACTATTGTGCATCTTTTAATATTTCATTTTGGTCCATGAAATTTTGTTTTGTGCGATTTAATATTAAATAAAAGTTAATTACTTTTGAATTCTCACTCAATGGTTGAATTGAAAGGAGAAGTGCCGAGATTAATAAAAAAATTGCTAAACGTGGGTGGCGTGCCAAATTTTTCCAAGATGCTCATGTAGCTCACACTTCTCGAGGGTTAGTTGGACAGCATATTCCTGTCCCGGGGCACCAGAAATGTATAAAATAAGTAGGTTCCATGGAAATTTCAGAGATAGCAAAGGTCATGCTATGTATTATTGAATTATTTAATAGAAAATATATGTAACCAACCTTGCCTAGCATATCAAGGAAGTTATATGTATCATGTTTGAGAAGGTGAGCAACCGATAAAAGCTTGAAACTAAAATGTTTTTTTTTTATTGTTGTAATTTTAGATTTAAATTATGTAGTTATTAATATAATGATAATTAAAAAATTTATATAATCATTAATTTTAAAATACATAAAATTAATTAAGATGTGAGCACGGGCATGAAGATTAATGAATGGGCAAACTTTGTTTTGTTCTGGACTCCCTATTAAAACCTAATGGATATTAACTTATACCTAAATTATCTCATAAAAACAAAAAAAATCTGGATATACGATGGATTTGAGTTCTTATCTTGTTTGGGTTTTAATATATCTATATTTCCCATTTTTTATTTGTTTTTTAATTAATCATAGACATTTTATTTTTATTTTTTTTATCAGATTTTGTTTTATTTTCTGTCATCATTGTGGGCCAGGGAATTTTAGATCTATTATTAATAGATAGGCTAGGTTTAACAAATATTAAAACCTAATGGAAACTTGTAAAACATGAGTTTTTTTTTCTCGATTTAACTTTCTTTCCCAGCAGGGTGCTATTATAAATTGACTACCCGTGGTTATATAAAGTCAACGATTCAATTGTTATGTCTTGATCAAGTCAGGCTGGATCACTAGGTCAACCCGGGATTTCGACCGGGCCATTTTTTTCTTCCTTTTGTTTTACTTTGACCAATCCAATGTTCAAATTGGCTGGATCCAATTGACCTCGTACTTTTCTTTTCTTATGAAACTTTGTTTTTGCTTCAAATTTTTTTATATAAATATATTTTGGGTTATTTTAACGTGTCAGATGCTGAAATAAATTTAAAAAAAATAGAAAAGTACTAATTGGATGAATTTTTTTACCACTCACAAACATGTTCTAAGTTGGATTTTTTGGTATTTAACATTGCGCTTCAATAATATTTTTAAAAATTATTGAATTTTTTCAGCTTCAAGTTATTTATTTTGATGTGATAATTTAAAAATAAATTTTAAAAATTATCGCAACAAATTCCCAAGCAAAAACACTATAAAAAAACAACTTACATCACTCTCAGATAGTCATCTTGCATCCTGTCACTTGAGGTAACGCGTTGTTAGCTGTAAGAATAATATAGATTAAAGAAAGGAAAAAAAAAATGGTATTGGTTAATTTTGATGACAGTGGGAGATAAAATAAAAGAGCATGGAGCCGTGCAGAATGTTGTCTTGTTCAAGCCCACAAATAAGATATTCACCGAATCACAGGTTAATCAGGTCCTTTTAGCAGGCAATTGGAATCCCAAGTCAAAATTGATTATTTCACTCCACGATTCTCATTCTCATAGTTGACATTACCATTACGCAACTTTTTTTTTTTTTTTTTTTAATCCAAGATTTTATCATATTCAAAATTCAATGCTGCAAGGATGTTCGGTCAAGGTTCAACCCATTGACAATTGGGTCATTACAGCCTTATTTATTTATTTATTTATTTATTATTATTATTTGATTAAAGGTTACTTGATGTATTTATGTTGGAAATTGCAAGAAAATGGACAAGATCTAAAAGCTTGATTTAATTAGCTGGGATCAAGATATTTATTAAACTTTGTTTACCGGTTTATTTTAGAAAGTGATTTCAATAGCTTGTTAATATTTCTATTTTATTTATCAGGATTCTTAAGAAAATAAAAACCAAAATTAACAAATATAAAAGTTCAGTGAAGATATAATTGATTTTTTTTATAAATTATTTTAAATAAAACAAATAACAATCAAAGAAACAGAGACTAAATCTAACAAAAAAAAATTAATTTTTTCAAGTAAATAGGAATTAAAATAATAAGATCAAATTCAATAGATAAAATTTTTTAATTATGAAAAGATGAAGGGGAAAAATAATAATAATAAAAAATAGAAACTAGATTTAGTTTAAAAATAAAATTCCAAGAGATGAATAGAAATATTGAGGATCAAAATTGATATAAGTAATAAATAACAAGATAGTTTTGAGTTTTTTATAATTCTTGAAAAGTGTTTTTCATCGAAATAAAAAGAAAAAATAATTTCTTGTTCTGAATTCAATCTATTTTCTTGTAATTGATGATTTTTTATAATAAACACAAAAAATAAAAATCAATTTTGAAATAACCACCTGTCAAACTAAATAAACTGGGCATAAGTTCTATCCATCATGCCATTAGCTTGAACCTCCAATGAGAAAGGTCCTGGATGTGGTCCATGGACCATCATGGCCAGCTGTCGAGTCCAACAAAAAAAAGGGCACGATTCTCCTAATTATTTCGATCATTTCAACTCATAACCTCACATCATCACTGTTTTTCATTTCCAGAAACTAATAGTCCGAGCCTCGTTGACCTTCATTACCATTCTCCAAGAGCATTGGAAGGGGAAAAAAGGCCTAACTCTGAGTCAACTCAGGCCTAGAGAATGGACGAAGCTCACTTTGCCAAACTAAGACAGCGGCCCAATTCCAGTTCTAGCTCGTCAGCTCGTCCCGATCTCAAACTCACCGATTCTTACTTGGATTAATCCTTCAATTTTGTGTTTTTTCCCGGCAATGAGTCCTGCCCAAATATTATCTCAAATCAATTTTCTTTCTAAATAAAAATAAATATTAACCAAGTCAAACTCAAATTACTGCGTAAATCAATACTCAAGTAGAACCCCATTGGATCAAACTTAAATGACTTATAAATCAGCTGATTACCCAAACCCAAATAACCAACACAAACCCAGGTAAGACCCAATTGGGCTGGCTACTGGATCTTTTAACCATAACCCAAATAATCAACACAAGCCCAAGTAAGACCCAATTGGGTTGGTTACTGGATCTTTTAATCAACGTATGACCCAACACAAACCCAACTGGTCAGCCACTTGGGTTTTTCTCAGAAAGAAAACTGTCCAAAACCAATAACTTTTTATATCAAAAAACCACTTGAACATCATTATTTAAAATTGCTCAAGATAATCCAGGCGTCGTCAAACTCAACTCTCCACCGTGGACACCAATTAAGCGTTGGTTTCTTGATGCATTGACATGGGGCTGATAAGTTAAAAGTTCAGCATAGTCTGAGATATGGGAATGTCAAAGGAATCTGACAAGGAATCTGTTGTGTAGGAATGACTGGATAATTAATGAGGCGTCTACATGTTTGTATCTAACATTGTACTATAACCCCTTAATGGATGAGCCATTACTCATTTAATTTTTATATTTTTCAAGAAAAAATAAAATCTGGGTTTTGAAATTGACCGGAGCAACCCAGGCCGGGACCAACTACTCGATAGAAAAGCATACAAAATCAGGCCAACACTGACATAACATGAGATTTTTACACCAGCGAAGTCGGCGTTGCCACCCATTTCGCCACAAAATTATTACAGTTTGGTTATGCTATTATTCGTTCACACACATTGGTCAAGAGTCGAGTACATGCGCATCAAGACAAGCCTAGTGGGCGAGCAGGCTGGGGGCAGATTGGGGAGGATTGGTGAGCATGTGAACAACTTCCCTCATGGTAGGCCTGGCTGAGCTCTCATCTTTAACACACAACATGGCTATCTTAAACAAGTGAATAACACCTGCAAGTGGGTACCCACTAAGCCTGGGGTCCACAACTGCCAAGACTGAAGCTGAATCAGACGGCTGAGATAGTTCTGATGTGGTCTTTCTGACCCACCTCACGATGTCCACCCCATCTCCAAACTCCCCGACTGGCTTTCTGCCTGCGACCAGCTCCAGCAGCACGACGCCAAAACTGTAGACATCACTTTTCTCGTCCACTTTCAGCGTGTATGCGTACTCTGTAGTAAATCAGACCATTCAGAGACATTATTAGTAAAGTAGCCTTCACTCCACATTTGAAGTAGTCGCCTTGAATTCAATAGGCTATATACTAAAAGCTGTGCCTATTTAAATGAACAGCTGAACATAAACAATCATGTTAAATCACAGAAAAATCTCAACTATTAGATCTACAGGTTTGTATAGGTTTGTATGCAATGCAGTCAAGACATATATTTAGCTGATAAAGCAAGAGAATCAGTAATGTAATTAAAAACATCATGGACCTGGAGCAATGTAGCCATAGGAACCAGCAACGGAGGACATGCATTCTGATGCACCTGCATCTTGTAAGAACTTGGCGAGCCCAAAATCAGCAACATGAGCCTCAAAATCTGAATCGAGCAATATGTTGTTGGACTTTACATCCCTGTGTATGATCAGAGGCGAGCAATCGTGGTGAAGATAACACAGTCCCTTGGCAGCCTCCACAGCAATCCTGTATCTGGTCTCCCACTGCAAATGGCCTCCCTTTGAACCATGCAATAGCTCCCCTAAGCTTCCATTAGGCATGTATTCATACAACAGCAAGTTGGAATCCTTATTCGAGACGTACCCCAAAAGCCTTACAATATTTCGGTGCCTGATTCTTCCAAGAGTTTGAATCTCGGCCGAGAAGCCATGATCATTTCTTCCGCTGCCTCGACCAACAAGTCGTTTGATTGCTACATGATCGATACCCTCTGGCATTGACCCCCGGTAGACAATACCAGCACCACCTTTGCCTATAATGTTTTCCTCTTTCAAACACTCAACCACATCCTCCGCCTTGAAGTCCAGCCTTTGAAAAGCAGTTAGCTTCCAGGCCCGTGAATTATGCAGCCTCTTCTTTCTCAATCTGTAAACCGTCACAACTATTAACAGCAAAGCAGTGACTAGTGCAATGACAGTGATTATTAACTTTGAAGTACTAAAAGAACCCCCATGGCCATGGCCACCAAATGAGCAAGTATCATTTCTCGCCGAGCAGAGATTTGGATTTCCTAGAAACGAACTGCCATTGAACGCCAGGAATTGGCCGACAGAAGGGATCCTGCCAAATAGATTGTTGCAGGAGAGATTAAGGAATGTAAGGCTCGTCATGTATCCAATTTCACCTGGTAATTGACCGGTAAGTTGATTTCGAGAGAGATCGAGAAAGCTCAAATCTTTCAGTCTGGAAATCTCCTTGGGAATCCCCCCACTGAGGCTGTTTTGACTGAAATCAATGGATGTTAGTGAAGTGCAGTGGATAATCGAAGCTGGGATTTCACCGATGATGTTGTTAGCACGGAAATTGATCTTGGTGAGGGACTTGAGCCTGCAGATTTCTTCAGGAATTTCACCAGAAAGTCTGTTCATGTCCAGCGACAGAGTCTGCAAATTCTTCAGATTCCCAATAGCAGGCGGGATTTTACCTGCAATCCGATTGTTAGTAACTGATAAAAGCCCCAGTGCATCTCCTGAAATCTCTGGTGGAAGCTCGCCAGAAAAAAAGTTATTGCTCAACTCAACTAGTGTCACCGAAGGCAAATTAAATATCCCAGCAGGGATAGTTCCAGTAAACATATTACTCATGATTCGGATTTTGAGCAAGGACTTGCACTGGCCAATTTCTTGAGGAAGCGATCCAAGGAAGAAATTGTTCATGAGAATCAACATCTGCAAATGCCCTCCTTTGCATAAATCTCGCGGAACCAGCCCAGTCAAGTGATTAATAGACACATCCAGAATCTTAAGCTTCCCATTCCGGCCAAGATTTTGAGGAAGCTCGAAAGTGAAGTTGTTTCCCCAAACCTGAAACACCTCAAGGTTTGGGAAATCACCAACAAATTCTGGGACTGGACCGTGCAGCTTGTTTTGGAAGAGGCTGATCAGCTCTATGCTTTTCAAATCAGAAAAACTCTCTGGTATCTCCCCAGTGAGGTTGTTGATCGAAAGATCAAGTGATTTCAAGCTAATTAGACCAGATAATTCAGGAGGGATAAAGCCAGTGAGGTTATTGACTTGAAGAAATAACGAATGCAGACGGGTTAATTGGCCTAAAGTGGCAGGAATCTCACCATTAAGGTTACAGGAAGCCATGTCAAGAAGTTCAAGATTAACTAGTGACCCGAATTCAGGTGGAATAATCCCTTCATAATGGTTAAAATACCCAACGCACAAGCTCTTAAGATTCTTCAACTTAGACAAGCTTGAAGGTATTTTGCCTGAAAGCGCATTACCGTTCAAGCCCAGGTACTCCAAGCTCAGAATCTCGGAGTACTCCTCCGGTATTGTACCAGAAAAGAAATTCCCTCCAAGATGAACATGCTTCAGATTTTTCAGGTTAACAATTTCAGTTGGCAGTGAACCTGAAAAATTATTGTTGTAAACATCAAGAACCTCAAGCTGTGCCATGCCAAGAGTGATTTTTCCTGGGAAACTCTTATCAAAAACATTGTTGGAAACGTTCAAAATCCTGAGAGAGGTCAGCATGGCTATCTCCACAGGGATTTCTCCCGTGAGATTATTACTTGACAGAGTAAGATTCACAAGCTTGTTCAACAGCCCAATCTCTGGAGGGATTGGACCAGGAAGATATCTGAACGACACGTTCAGAGACACCACACGTGATTCCTCGTCACACTTTACTCCAGAGAAGTAACAATGAGCTGTAGGAGACGCGGGAGAAGCCACCCAATCTTCAAGGCCAGTGCCATTACGTCCATACATGGAGGTTTTCAGCTTCAGGAGGACTTCAAGATCACTGTATCCAATGCAAGGAGTGAACAGTGGTACTAGTATAAGAAGAAGAAAACACAGAAATCTTTTCATTTTCTAAAGCTTTTTTCTTTCTGCAGCGGAGAATTTAGCGAAGAAGGTAAGGTAGAAGCCTGGTAGAGTATTTGGTATACTTGGCTATGTTAAATCAAACAGAGGTATGGCAGGCTATAATAAGTAGAGTATGCAATCGATGACTGGCTCTGGCAGTATCAAACTTGAATCGATAAACAAATCTAAGAAAGTTGGGGTCACAGAGAGCAGTAGTGGAGGTTGCATGAGTTTTGTGTGGCTTGGACCCTACCGAGCCTGCTACTGGCTAGGTTCCTACTTTGTACGTTTAGATTTCACAGTGGCAGTAATTTAGCTTCCAGCGGTTGTTTTTTGTACATGGTTCAGAAATGTAAGTCCATTTATTAACGGAGTTAGACCTTTCAGTTTGTCTTCCAAGGACTCTTTTTAGAAACCACCTGTTTACAGCTTATTTGATATAAAAACATTTATTTCAAAAATATAGTAAATATTTTTTTTAAAAAATATTTTTATTATTAGTATATTAAAATAATCTAAACAATAAATATTTAAAAAATAGCAAGTAAAAGGATATTTGTGGATGTGGTAATTATTGTATTTTAAAGTTTTTGTTTAAAATATATTAAATTAATAATTTTTAGTGTTTTTTAAAAAATAATCTTAACATTGACATATCAAATTAATCCAAAAATATATATAAAAAAACTTAACAATTTTTTTTTTTTTTGTAAATAACACAATTAAGTTGCAATGTCAAATAAAGCGAAAAGCATTGTTAAATAGATTGAGTTGATTGGAACAAAAAAACAAGTAAACTGGTGTTTGAAAATACAATAACAATTGTTTTCACAGTGTTTTTTCTTATAAATACATCATAATATTTTCTTACTTTAAAAAAATATTTTTAACATCATCACATTAAGATAATTTTTAAAAATATATATATTTTTTTAAATATGACACCAAATAGCTTCTAATAAATATATTCCAGAAGCAAGATTATGTTAAACAAAACCGAGACATGAATCAACTTGTAAAATATTATAACTATTCTATTTTTTTAATTTATTAAGTATTTACACTTAAATTCAATGTTAAATAAATAAGTTAAAGATTTATAATGATAGATTTATCAGGTAAAATATAAATATAAAATGTGGATTGGCTCGACAATTCCATCTAAAAACTAGAATTTAGGTGACTCGGGCTAAATAGGACTAGATTGAAAAAAAAAAAAAAAGAAGCTTGGCTAGCCAAGTGTATGTTAAAAAAAACAAAGTTTATTTTTAACAGAATGATATTGTTTTGATCATTTCAACGAATTTAAAAATCTAACTCGGGATAAAGCTTTAGTTATAGGTTAATTTAAAAAAATCAAAATAATATCTTCTTGACTATTTAAAAAAATAAATAAAATTGAACAAGTTTTTTAAAAATAAAAAAAATATATTAATTTAATATATTTTAAAATAAAAAATACTTTTAAAACAGTTTCTACCATTGCCCCCGGCAACCCCTTCTACATATCAACCTCCCAAATAGTTCAAACGACAACTGTGGTTCAAATAACTATTTACTGGTCTTAAATCCCAACGTTAGAGCATAGTAGTCAAATCCGTTCCGGGTGCCGTTCCGGTTTTGTGATTGGAACGGAACGTTCCGGTTTCGGTGCATTCCGGTGTGCCGTTCCGGTTTTGTACTGTTCATATTTAAATAATTATATATATGAAAAAAATAAAATATTAATTTAGCAAGCATAATTTAAATTCAAGATAAATGAACTTCAAATTATACAATACAAACATAATCTCAAAATTAGAAACATCTCTAAAATTCCAAAATATTATGAAAGTAAAATGTTCTAAAATAAAAGAAATATACATCAAACATCTTCTACATCATTAATATAAAAATAAGGATCTTGATCTTGCTGTGGAACATAAGGAAAGTCATCAGCAAAACATTCCAATAGTTGGTCATTTCCACCAAGCTCATTCTCCTCATTTACACACGGCTCTTCATCATCTAAATTTAAAATAGAGAAAGGTGCTTCGATACTCTCCCAACTTATGTCCTCTCCATCAAGAAGATTGGGTTCTTCACAAATCCATTCATTCAAAAGATCAATGTTATCAAGGCTAATGGGATCTAAAGCATCTCTTGTTCTGCTCAAATTCCTACAAAGAATAAACACGAAAAAAATTAAAAAATTAATAGCAATGTAATAGAAAATAATTATTAATATAATAGTATTGATATTTTACCTTTGTTGAATCTTGAGATTATAGCGAACAAATACTAAATCATTTAATCTCTTGTGCTCAAGCCTATTTCGCTTTTTGGAATGGATGTGTTCAAATACACTCCAATTTCTTTCGCACCCAGTTGCACTACAGCATTGACTAAGAACTCGAATTGCAAACTTTTGAAGTTCTGGAGTAACATTGCCGAATTGCTCCCACCATGAAACTAGATAAGAAAATTTGAATAAATCAAATATTATAGATAAAAAAAAAGACATTATATTGTACAAAATAAAAGTTATTACCTGGATTTAATTTTTCTCTTTGACGAATAGCTAGGGTTGTACCAAAATCACCAGTTGCTCTCTTATACTCCTCAATTTGGGCACTGATGTTATCTTGAGTATCACAATCAGGAACCAATCTTATAATTGTGGTAAGCAAACCTCGAGTTACCTCCTATTGTTTTGAAAAAGAAGGCCTAAAAAATATTCCAGGATTAAGAAAACATCCTGCTGTATGTAATGGACTATGAAGTTGCATATCCCATCTAGCATCAATTACCCGAATATATGGTCCATATTGAGACATTCTATTTTTCAGCCTTGTTTTAATGGCTTCTTTTGCTTTATCCATTGCCTCATATAAATATCCCATTGATGGTTTTTCTTCACTGTCTGCTAACCTTAGAACTCGTACTAAAGGCTCGCTGACGTTGACTATATGTGCACATCTCGGCCAAAAGTCTTTATCTTCTAAAACTATAGCAGCAATTTCCTTTCCAACCCGACTTTTGCCATGACTTGATTCAACCCATTTTGTGCAAGTAAACATCTGCCGAAGCTCATTCTTAAACTTCAGTAAACATTGGAGGCTTAAGAAATGGGTAGCAAACCTTGTTATGCCAGGACGACATAAATCATTTCCATTTGTGAATTCTTTCTTCATCAAAGCTAAAACCCATGCATGATTATATATAAACTTGGTTATATTTCTTGTATTTTTAATGGTTGCATCAATCATTGGAAAATATCTTGGATCGCAAATATTTTCTAGCATTAAATCAATGCAATGGGCAGCACAAGGAGACCAAAAAAAGGTGCCATACCTTTGCTGCAAAGCTTTCCCAGCAGCCTTAAATGAAGCCTCATTATCACTAACAAATTGGACAATATTTTCTGGTCCAACTTCTTTGACAACTTCATCAAACATCTTCAGCAATGTCTCTTTATCTTTTCGAAGTCCTGAGGTGTCAATAGACTTCAAGAATATGGTGCCTCTCGGAGAATAAGCAAGGAAATTGACAATTGGTGCATTCCTCCTATTTGTCCACCCGTCAGCCATAATTGAACATCCATAAAGTCTCCAATCAGCCTTGATACTTAAAATGTATTCATGGACATCATGAACTACATCTTTCAAAAGTGATCCTCTTAAATCATGATAGGATGGTCCTTTAAAACCAGGTCCTATTGCTGTTACGGCATCTAACATTGGCTGATAATAATATGACCTCGCACTGTGAAACGGTATATTAGCATCATACCACCATGTTGCTATGGCTTTTCTTGCATTTTGGTCCATCTCTTTAGAAGCCATTGCACTTCTAATACTAGGTTGCGAACCTGGGGTAGTTCGTGGAGCAAATAAAGACATCCTTCTTCTAGCTGTACTTATTCCTTGCACTGTCAATCCTCTATTTGTTTGTGAACGTGAATCACCCGAATGAGGATTTGCAGCATCACCCTCTCCAACTTCTTCATCATTGGAAGCTGATTGATAAGTTCCAATATCAGTTCTAACTCTTTTCCTCTTCTCTTTCTCCGTTGTCATGTCCTCTAGCAGTTGTTTCATTTGCCATTTAACATCTGCAGGGACCTTTTTACAAGGTTCAACCTGACCTTTAATACCAGCAAGGTGATACTTCAAACGAGTAACACCACCACCATTGATCCGTTTGTTACAATGAATGCATATACTTGCATTCTTTGAACCAACAACCACCTGTCCATGAGCCCATGCTGGATCATCTGATCTTGCTGGAGCTGAAGAAATGGAAGTCCCACCACTACATTCGTTTTCATCCATGTAATTTAATCTGTTGTCAAAAGATAACACAAGTTAGAAATTAATAGAAATTTCGGTTCAAGTCCCTATAATGTACTCATGCCCTCCAAACATGTGAAATTAAGTTAATTAACAAGTCCAGGTAAATAAAAATCTCTTAACATTACAAAATAACATGACATGGATCATCAATCCAAACTCTTTCCATCATCCAGAAATTTGCATCTTTAGAAGTTAGTATAATGTATGCCTAACATTTTGTTATTTGGTCAAAATAGCTTCAAGGTAAACAAGGTTTCAGGGTTGACCAGTTTGCAAAAATGCTTATTTTATCATAAAATTTCATACAGTAGTACCCGTTTCCCCTGAATCAACTATCTTTGCCACCATAGAATACACTGAAAAACATGATCAAGTAAGCAAAAAGAAAAAAACAGTTTTAGAACGCTCCAACATGCAGTCTCCCAGCATTTTTTTTCCTTCATGGTTTTTCAGATTAATAATCTGGGAAGTGCCATCCTCACAATTTTATGACCAGAATATCCAATTATGTACTCAGTGTCAAATGTCTTGGAACCTTGTTATAGGACATAACCTCCTTTGTCTAGCTTACAACAACAGTTAATAAAAGAAACAAATTTGCAGGAAAAAACAATTTCTATCTCTAGACATTTTGCTTGATGTTGCATTTATTGGAATTATACTGTTTGAGCATCCTGTGGAATGCAGAGATGTATATTTCTTCTATGCATAAAACCCATAACAGAGCATGCTTAAGAGGCCAGTTTTATTCAATAACCCTTGACTCCTATGACTATTTGAATCCAAAAGGCATACACCAAATTCAATGAAAAAAATATGAGCAATCACAGTTGAGATTACAAGCATACAGTGTAAAATATGAGCAATGAAAAAATTCAACAGAAACTGATCATCAAACACAGCTAATAACAATCGGTTCAAGATAGAAATTAATAGAAATTAATAGAAATCTGTTGTAAAAACAAACCCAATAATTTTACACCCACAGAAATTGATCAAACACAGCTAATAACAATCAATCAAACACAAACCCAGTTTCAACAATATCATTTATGCCCAGTTTCATGATTCATCAGTTTCAATATCATAATAAATTCAAGGATTTGGGGACTGGAATGTGTACCTTTCACTTGAAGTTGCTGCCGTGAGATAATTTGGGGAAGAAGTGAACAACCGTTGAATTGAAATTTGAGGAAGAAATGAAGATTGGTACTGCTGTGTGGATGAAGAAGAACAGGTTCGATGTGGAAGAAATTGAGAGTTCTTCAGGTGAGAGTTACAGATTAGGTGAGGGAACAGATTAGGGTTCGAAATCTTGAGATTTCAGTTGAGATTTGGGTGGATTTTTGAGGGATTACGGATGATTTGCGCGGTTGAAGAAATGAAATTGATTTGGGAATTATGGACGGGGGTTCTTGCTTCAGTGTATTTTGTAAGGCATGAAACGACGTCGTTTTGATATATACCCGGAACGGTACGCCCGGTACCAAACCGAGTCGTTCCGGCCGGAATTCGGCCGGAATTCACGAAACACCCCGGAATTAAAACCGGCACAAAAACGTCGCCGTTTTGTGCCGGTTTTACGCGTGGAACGGCACGTTCCGGCCGGAACGGAACGGATTTGATTACTCTGCGTTAGAGTCTAACGGCATCGTTTGATTGATATCTTCCTCGGAAAAAAAACAATCTAGTCCTCGCCTTTTTGTTTTCCTGGCTCATGGATTTCTCATTTCCAAACGGCAGTGTCTGCAAGTGTCGCTTAACCATTTTATTTTTTTTATTATAAAAAACTTTTTTAAATATTCTAATGTATTGATATTATAAATTAAAAAAACAATCTCACTACAATACCAAAATACGCTTTAACAATTGGGTGCATTTTTCCGGGTCCATTGCAAAGGCTGGCTGTGTCTTTTCCCAAAACAGACGCTTTTCTCTCTGACTCCTTTTGGACGCCAGTTAAAAGTCCACCCTTTCTGTTTTTTTCTCGTCTTACACCAATCTTGACCGTTCAGTGGTGGACCCTTGGGTTTAATGGCTTGTACTGGCCTTACATTTTATCTCTATTTCGTAGTTCGTATGTATTTTCTTAAAAAATATATATATATATATATATATTAAATTATTTTTTTGATATTTATATGTGCTAATATCAAAAGTATTTTTTCCTCTCAAATACATCTATGGTAGTTTGTATAAGACCGCCCTAAGAAGTAATCGCCGGTTTGTCTACGGTTTTGCTATGTTTTAACTTTCATTTCAAATGAAAAGGTATTATTTTTATTTTTTACTCGAGGAACAATTACTACCATGTAAATAAGTTACCCCACGGTGTCGTTTATTAGCACAGCAAACCGCACGAGAGTGTATTCGTACAAGGCTCGAATAAAACCAGCGTAGGAAAATTACCAAGAGATGCATAGCTCCTCGAGAAGAAATAATACTGAAACCTTGGAAAGGGGGGTTCTGTTTGAAAACGACGACGGAGTCCAACCGTAGACTTTTGATAAATGTAATGTATTCCTATATGCTTTGATTCTTCAGCAAAGTGACTTTTCGGGACAGCTTTATACAAGAATTAAAAGCACCTGAAGTGGAAGTGAAGAAGCACTTCGAACATCTCAGGTATTTGGTCCGATAATCGGAGAGCCACGCAAGTTGCGCGGCGAAAGACAAGCATTTATTCTTGTTTTCCCAAATGTTGACACTCTTTTTCGGAGAACTTATTCATATTCTCCCAATGAAGGGATTAGTGGGAATTCTGGTTTAGGAGAATATAAATAAGTGGATGGTTTTCAGAATAAAGATCTTTGCTTTAACATGCAGCAGGAGAACTATTTCGATGATCGGGGCTCTCCATATCTGGTGATAAAGGTAGAGAATCCTCTCCTTGATGCTTTTAAGTGGGTGGTTGTTTGACATTGCAATTTAAAATTATTTTTAGAAAAAAAATATTTTTATTTAATTTTTATTTTAAATTTTGATGTTTTTAAATATTTTTATATATAATGATATTAAAAATAAACTCGAAAACAATATCAAACCGTCTCTAAATGCCTGGGGGCTACAATTATGACCTAGTCTGCATGTCTAATAAACTCCGCTTTAATGTACTCTCTGGAGGTTCATTCCACTAATTGTCCCAGAGAATATCTCAGTAGTGATGTACTTCCGGTTTGTTTTCGTGCTTTAAAAATTAATTTTATTTTATTTTAAATTATATAATTTAATTTACTATATTAAAAATAATTTATATTTTAAAATATATTAATTTTTTTTTTAATATTAGCATGTTGAAATAATATAAAAATATTTTTATTTTAAAATAAATTTTAATAAAAACCAGTTCAATTTTAATTCTAAATACATTGGATCAAAAACCCAAAAGGCATGCGCAGAACCATGCCCCCTGCCATGAAGTGCTAACAGAGTTGTGATTTTTACTGTTTCAAAAATATATTTTTTTTAAATATTTTTATTTTATAATTTAAATTATTTTTTTATTATTTTCTTTGATATGCTAATATAAAAAATAATTTTAAACAAAAAGTATTTTAATATATTTTTAAACAAAAAATAATTTTAATCATATTCTCATACAATTATTATCAAAGTGACTGTTTTAGATGTTTGGTTAAATGTAGAGAAATTGAAAAAATTATATGGGCCCTATCTCAAAAAAATGTGTACCGGAATTTCACAAAAAATAGCAAATTACTGATTTATGTGCGTCTGGGGCTGGGGGTATTTTTTTTATTTATTTATTATATTTTCTGTGTAGGGAGGAGTTTATTATTTATTATATTTTTTTTATAAAAAAACATATTTTTAATATTAAAATAATCTAAAATTAATTAAAATATAAATAAATATATTAAAAGGAGATCACAGTATAATTTTTGTCTTGCAATTCTAATTTTATTTCAGATGATATTTTACTAATGTTGTTCCGGGATCGCAGAGACCTTCGTGTATAGATTTATAGTTCGTGGTGAAATTACAAGTAGTTTGATGGGAGAATAAAATCAAACGTCTAATTTACTTGAATTATTAATTATATTTTATTATTATAATTATTAAATATTAAAAAAAAATATTAAATAAATTTCACAAGTTGAAAGCAATATGAAAAACTTAGTAACCAAACACTTGAAACTGCTTTTCATTAATTTTAAACTCAACCACAGTTTTAACCAAACACTATAAAAATTATTTTGAATCGCAGTTCAAATACTTTTCATAAAATACTTTTTTTAAAACCTCAATTACAAAAATTAAAACAATACCAAATACACCCAATATCTTTTCCAGTCGATCCACCTCTCAAAATAAACTAGTAACATTTCGTTCGTTCATTGGCCACAAGAATCCTAGCCAACTCGCTCGAGGAACTTGATGCTCTTGTCCACAAATTATTAATATGCCTTGTTTATTTATATAACTAGATAGCTAGGCTAGGCCTGAGAATATCAAGATTGTTGAATAAAAAATACAAAGATACGTTGAAAAATATTTTTTATTTAAAAATATATTAAAATAATATTTTTTATTTTTTAAAATTATCTTTAACATCAATATATTAAAAATATTAAAAAAAATATTTTCAAATTAGTTTCCAAACAACCACTCTATTGATTAAACCAATTATATCACAGAGATAATGGAGCACACTGCGCTGCAAACGTATGATATAACATTCACTGTTAAGGAAGTGTGCCCGAATTTTTTTAACAAAAGGATAAGAAAAAATAATGAGATCCGTCCAATATGACGAGGGAATTCCCACTATGTTATAAAATTATAAATTTTATAGTTATTAAATCTAAGCGTGAATTTAATGTTTTTTTAATTAGAACGAATGATGAGACAATTAAATTTAACTGATTTAATAATTTAATTGAACTGGTTAAAATCTATATGTAATTTTTTATTTTTTTTTAATTTAAAACAATGTAGTTTTTATTTTTATCTTTTTAAAAAGATCATCAATTTGTTTTAAAAATAACAGCTTCATTTTATATTTGATTTTAATTAACTCGGTTACAATATAAACTAAATTTTAAAACAGGTTAGGTTCTAGATAGAGTAGTTATTTTAAAAACAAATATTAAATTAATATTTCCTAATGAATTAAATATATTAAAGCTAAACAATTTCTTAGAAACACAGTAATACCAAACAGGAACTCAATAACCATATGATAAATTTATAATCAAGATAGGAAGGAAGGAAAAGCAAATCGTTGATGAACAGTACTGTCCACAGCAGATGTTACCAAATAAACAATATTTATTCTAAGAAAACCATTTTTTATTTATTGTCATAATTGTTTGTAGGATAAGAGTTTGTAGGTTAGATTCTACAGAGCAGTTTCAAGGCCGTGGCCCGATGAGAAAGCTACTGTGATGTCATGATTGATGGACCGCAGATTAGAGGACTCATAGCCCACTCCAAGGCACAGCTCTGTAATTATTCAGCCTCGCAATTATTACGGTGATAGATTCGCCGAGCCTTCCCTCAACTCTTCAAATCAGCTAGCTGGCAGGAGATCATATCAGGTCACTGTGATCGATCAACTCATGTTGATGTCCGAAATTCTTATCAGCAGAGCATTGCTTGCGCCGGACACGTTCATGTTCTCAGTGGTAGTTTGACTGACCAGGTTATTTGATATATTTGAGAAAATAATAATTTAACATGCAAACAATATAAATTCTACACTGAAACAATTAATTTAGAAAAAAATAATCTAAATTACAAATGTACAAAAGGTTCGGTGCTTATGTTTTCTTGACAGCTGTTGTCTCCAATCACTAACCTAAATAATAAACAGAGGTTTGAACATCGTATCCGTATGCGTTTTGGGTTTAATTATTACATTAAACAAGTTTTGATTTTCAATAATAATAATAAAAAAATGCAAACTCCCTGCTCCTGGATCGTGCTTTGATAAGGGATTTCACCGGATAAATTCACATTTCACATAAAACGAGCTAGTTTGATCTTATTCTCAAATTAAATGTTTTTTTTTTTTAAAAAAAGTTTAACAAGAATTATTTTTAAAATAATCCAAAATAAAACCTGACTCGATTAAACCATTGACCATCTGCCACGTCTTCTTGCGATCGTGACCTTCCCGCTCAAAAAACTTTACAGGCGAGGACGGTCATATGCTCTTTCGCCGGAGACTACTTCCGTCCAGGTGAATCTCCGATTGAACTTATATCCGGCTACATTATGAAAAGATAAGGAAAGAATCACAAGAAATCGATAGCAGAACCACAAATCTGAGCTTCGAAATGGGACTGTTTAATAGTGCTGGCCTGCGGAATCTGCTCTTCCAGCCTAGCCTTTTGTGTCCAACTTTAAGGGATGCACATTGAAACTCAAGCTACAATTTTCGTCACCGCCTCAGAAGCTACTTATCTGTAAAGTTTTACTGATCATATTACTTTAAAATACATGCAAGTTTATCAAAGAACAGAATTAGTCTGATTAAACACAAGAACCTGGCTGGAAATTGCTACAGATTTTTACTAAACAGTACCTGGAAACGTTTCAGCAATCTTATATTTACAGAATTCATGCTCCTGTAATCTACAGAATCAATTATTAGAGGGCACACTTTCGTACTGCAATTCACTATAAACAAAAAGCAGATGTCTCATGTTTTGATGAATACCTACTAAAATACAAAATGAGTGTGCCCTTAAGATGTCTTCCATTGCAGCTCAATTTGGATTTGGCCGTTCCTAGAGTCAATGAGATGGTACTTCTCGTTGATTCTCCTGTTTGTCACGACATCTGCTAGGTTTATAATCACATAACCCAGGTATTCCTGTTTGGATATGAAGAATGAAGGAGCATAAACGAGTTAGACAATGATCAACATTCAGCAGGATACAGCAGACTTTTTTCTCAAAATTTCCAGAGAAGATGGTTTTAACTTCTTGTTATGTTCGAATTGTTGGATCAGCCATGCAAACGATAGTATCGAGGCAATTTAGCTAACGCAATGTATATACCTTAGGGTGGAGTAGAGACATCTTTGAGGAACTAAGAACTTCCACATGAAGTCTTTCTCTTGTAGGTGGTTCCTCCAGCGTGAACTGAAACTCTTCCCCCCATCTCGGATCTCTATTTTTCTTCACTAGCTGTATCAGTACCAAAACATACATCATTAGTTGTTCAAACATCACTCTTCCACTGAACATATATTACCAATTTACAAAGAGAATTGTATTAATATCACAGTTGAAGAATAGAGCAACTTGTTGGCAAAATTACAGTGAGTAAATAGAAATTGGGACTTCACCATGGAAGGCAAAAAACAGCGTAATTATGCTCATGGAGGGTGTTGTAAGTTTATGGCATACCTTGGTTCTTTTCTCCTCCCCCTTGAAAAGTAATCGGGCATAAGGATTTGTGTGGTGCTTTCCTTCAATATCTTGAGCTTCATGCACAATAACTACAAGCAGACCACCACCAGAAGGTGTTCCTTCAGGAGCTTTTCCCACTGCATTTGGATTATCTAGATCCCTTTCTGTCTCGAGATCCTTAAAGGGTTTGTAAACCACTTCAACAACAATCTTTCCACGTGATTTCTCATTTTGAACATCATTTGGATCCATATTTTTTAGCAGATCAAGAGTCATAACCTTATTCTCATCCGGTGTCAGATCTTTCAATGGAATGACATTCATACCCATCTTGTCATGTTTGCCAACCTAAGGAAAAGGAAACAGGTAGCTCTTCAATCATCAAGTCCGGAAACCAAAGGACAGAAGCGATAAGCCATGTAGCAAAAGAGAGTTTCTCATGCAAGAGACCTGTATGGCTCAGCCATCGACTATCTTAAACCACTCATCCATCCAACTCTCATGGCAGGAAAAGCTTCTGAAGCATATGTGGCTGTGAAGATTGCTTCAGGAATGCTATTCATGCTATCTTTCTGTTCTGATAGCTTCAGGTTTTTATGTTTCCAAGCAAATAAACATTGTCCTAATATGTAGGGGTTGCTAGTTTGTTAGCAAATCATAGCATGGTTTTGATGTCTATCAATAAATACGCAATCAATTATCCTAGATATTACCCTGGTAGAACTTTTAAATGTCTTTGCAAGCACAAGAACAATGAAGGCTTATTAGGCAAGATCATTTTGCCGAGGTGCCCTGCCAGCCAAACATAAGGATTTTGGAAAGGATAAAATAAAATAGTTCAAGAAGTATCAAGATTCTAGAAGTGAAATTATGCAAATAATCAAATCCTATGCGAAGGTGGAAATTCAAAAAGGAGTTGTCCACCTTGTCAGAGCTGCGGCAGAACAGGCCATCCTCCAGTCAAATATTGGAAAAGACTAGATGCAATGTGTGACAAATGCAATCAATTTGACATGAAACTATCATTTGCAAAATCAAATTTCAGAAGCAAGAAGCAGATGCTTAAGTTACTGATCAAAATTATGAAGATAAGATGTTCATATCAACTTATTTTTCAATAACGAGCTCATTGAAATGTTAGTTGATTGATAGTGGTTGTACAAACCACATGATTTTTGATTGAACCCTTTTTAGAACCCTATAGCATACTAGAATTACAAAGGCTCGAATAAGGAACAATGACTATATTCCAACATAGGAAAAAAGAATTGTTGCAATTTCAAAAAACTTAGATGCAAAAACAATTTCAGATATCCTTTATGTACTTGATATTGATAAAAAAAAATTGAGTGTAGGTCAATTAATTGAAGATAAGTATTGTTGCATTCACGATGTTTATGGACAAAAAATTTTACAAGCTAAAATGAGAGGTAAAAGCTTTTTTTTCCAGTTGAGGAAGAGCATATAACATATTCAACCAATATCAACATCACTGAAATCTAGCATAAAAGGCTTAGACATCGCTATCTTCAATAAATGATGAAAATGAAAAAAAATGCTGCAGTAATAGGACTATCGTTACTTCTCGATCATATACCAAGTTGTCATGTCTGTCAATTTGGTAAACAAAACAGAAAGCCTTTGCCTAAATCAACGACGAGGTCCTCACAAAAGCTTAAACTAATTCATATTGATGTGGCAGGATCTCTAAGAGCACCATTATTAAAAGGTAACCTTTACTATATTGTTTTCATTGATGATTTTACAATGCAATGGATTTTATTCTTGAAATTCAAGTAAAAAATGGTTGGAGTTTTCTGGAAGTTCAAGAAAATGGTGGAAAATCAAAGTAGTTTTAAAATTCAAGTTGTAAGAGCAAAAAATAGAAAGGAGAGCACCTCGGCATTTTGTGAAGATGAAAGCATTTAACATCAGCTCATGACTCCCTATACTTCATAACAAAATGGATTCAGCGAAAGAAGAAACAAGTGTATAATGAAGATAACTTTATGCATGCTACAGTGAAAGAAGAAACAAGTGTATAATGAAGATAACTTTATGCATGCTACAGTGAAAGAAGAAACAAGTATATAATGAAAAAACTTTATGCATGCTACAGTAAAAGGAGTTTCCAAAGGAAATTTAGGCGGAGGCAACTAATACAACATTTCTGCTTCAAAATCGATTTTTAACCAAAATTTTAGAAGACCATCATTTGAAGCTTGGGATGGATACAAATTTTCATCAACAATGTGTTTTGTTCATATTCTACAGTTTAAATGTGACAAGCGTGACAAGTAGGCAATTTCATACATCTTCGTGGACTACAATCTAGTCTCTGAAGGTTACAAAGTGTATCACCCACAAACACATAAGATGACTATCATAAGATATGTACATTTCAATGAAGATGAGCAATAGGACTGAAAGAATTCTCAAAATAACAATGCTTCTAAAGATCAAACAACACCTCAATGGCATGATAAACTAGAATATGATGCTCCAGTTAAATGCACAAGGTCACTTCTAGACATTTATTAGAGGTATAATGTGGTAATTTATAAGCCTGATAAGCATGAAAAGGCTTTCAAAGACCCAAAATGGTATAAAATAATGAAAGAAAAGATGTCAGATTCAAAAAAATAATAACTGGAAATTAGTTGACGGCCTTGAAGATAAAAAAATCGTTAGAGTAAAGTGGGTTGTACAGAACTAAACTAAATGAAGACAACTTTATCAACAAACACAAGGACATACTTGTAATTAAGGGGTCTGCTTACATTTTTTTGTGTTGATCACTTACCTTTGCTCATGTTACTAGATTGGATACAAAGAGCTAGAAAATGTTCCAATTAGATTTTAAATCAACACCATTAAATGTTCTACAGAAAGAAAAAAAAATTTGGAGTAGCCAAATAGGTTTGTGATTCAAGGTAAAGAAGATAAAGTCTACTTGCTCAAAAAATCTTTGTGGACTAAAGCAAACACTTATAGCCCAGTACGGCAGGATAAATGATCATTTGTTAATCCGTGATTCTCAAAAAAGTTATATAAAGCCACTCTTTATGTCAGGAAAAAGAAAAATTTATGTTTTTATAGTATACTTTTATGTTGATGATCTTTTAATAGCAGAAAGCAATGCACGACAGATTGAAGAAATCAAACAAGAAATGATGTAGATTTTTGAAATGACTAATCTTGGTCTTATGACTTATTTTCTTGGAATGGAGGTAAACAAGATCAAAATAAAGAATTCACCAACCAAAAAAAAATATGCAAAGGAAATTTTGAAGAAATTTCATATGGAATAATGCAAAGCAACAAATACATCAATGAATTAAAAGGAGAAATGAGCAAAGGAAGATCTGATTGTTAAGGTTCATAAAGAAAAATATAGAAGCTTAATTGGTTGCTTAATAAAGCTTATTGCAACAAGGCTTGATATTGTATTTCCTACAAGTCTTTCATCTTAGTTTATGTATTGTGTTTGTGAAATATATTTGAGAGCAGCAAAAAGAATATTAAGGTATATTAAATGAACTGTGAGCTATGGTATAAACTATAAGAAATGTCAAAGTTTCAAGCTATGTAGTTTTTTAGACAAAGAGGATCTATTGATGACATGAAAAGCAATTGTGGAAATTGTTTTAATATAGGATCATGAGTTTTCTCACGGTCATCAAAGAAACAAGAGATTGTAGCACAATCCACTGCAGAGGCGGTTCTCATAAATTTATGTAGATAACCAAAGCAGCAATTGCAATATCTCACAATCCAGTGTTCCATGAGAAAACCAAGCATTTTAACATTAAGCTTTGCTTCTTAAAGGAGGTGCAAAAAAATATTGAAGTCTCATTAGTTTATGGCAAGTTTGAAGAGCAGTTAGCAGACTTGTTTACAAAGGTCTTCCAGTAAATAAGTTTGTACGACAACAGATCAGAATATGTAGATCCTAAAGCAAGGAGTGTTGAAGATTGCTTCAGGAATGTTATTCATGCTATCTTTCTGTTTTGATAGCTTCAGATTTTTATGTTTCCAGCAAATAAAAATTGTCCTAGTTTCTTAAGTTGTTAACAGATCATAGCTTGATCAGACTGCTAGAATACTAGTTTGATCTATAGTTGTAAGGATGTCTATCAAATAAATACGCAATCAATTGTCCCCAGTACGCAACATAGTAGCTTTCTTGCAGTCTTTTAATCTCTTCCATTTCATTATTTACTTAAAAACTATTAGTGGTTAATCTTAAAAAGATGCACAAAGATACATACCTGTTCCCAATCATATACAAGAATCTCCAAGGCTTGAGATTCCGGGTCTTTAACGGTGATGTTAAATTCCTCGTTCCATTCGGGGTTCAAGTTTCTGTTTTTGATAGTTGTTTTCTTTGAAGGAATCGCCACTTCGGTAAGCTTTAATTTCACATATGGGTCTGATGACCCTAACATGTCTTTCTTTTTTAGATTCATTGCCCTCAGAACCTTCACAGTGAGTATCCCAACAGGTCGCTTCATGGCTCTGACAAGTTTTAGAAAAGCTTAGCAGGTCCTAGCAAACAGATTGCATGAAAACATGGAGAAAAGGAGTTAAATGATACTTACTTTGAAGCATCCACTATTGGTACTACTAGGGTTTTTGGCCATAAATACATTCTTGCAACCTGATCTTTGATAAGCTCCTAAACAGGAAAAAAGGAAAGGAAGTAAGAAAAGGGTGAGAGACCGGAAAACCTTTATAAGAAAAAAGTTTCCCCTAATCCCTATGGGCCATATAGATAGTTTGATCGATCCTTGGAATTGCAGTCCTTGTGTTGCAATGCTTTTTTAAGGCAGATATTTGTCGAAAGAACATACACATTAACCTCCAAACAAACATCCAAATAGACATTATCATGAATGATAATCAACAATTGCAGATATTATTTGTTGAAAAAAGGCATCCCTGGAAATGGTGGTGGTGAGGAATTGTTTCTCGAAACTTGATGATGAGAGGAAACCACCTCGCCCCATCCCATCCAGACATCGAAAAAGAAACAAAAATAAAAAAGATGAATACCTGGACAAATTTGTACAGGCCAGGAATGGCCATTGCATCAGCTCCAAACAATTTCAATCCAAAGTCAACATGTGGCTGCGAAATCATAAAGAATGTATAATGATGCCAGATTCCTTGCTTCCAATTAAAATATCCCTGTGCATAAAATTCGATATAGTAACGCCACATACCTTCTCTAGCAGAGACACGTGTATATTGGCAAAACAAGGAAATGAAGGAATCAAAGGCTTTAGGGTGATACGAGGAGTGGCAAATACTTGCAAATCAACCACCTGAGAATGGTCCAAAGAGGTCAATGATGTCGCTTGTAAAGAGAGGAGGGGATGAGCATGTGCAAGTATTTTCATAGCCTACTCAAGTAAAACCAATAACTTCATTTCAACAAACAAAAATGACTTTCTGTTTATTAGCAGTCACAAATCAAAATACCTGAACTGTGGCTTTGAGACCAAATGCTTTAACTGCAATGATAATATTTGGATTCCCAGCCCACTTCAATACCGGTTCCATGATCAGCTCTTTCTCATCAGTGATAAAAACTTTCATTCCTGGAATCCAGTAAAAGCAAGAATCAGCACTGTTCAAGACTTTACCAACTACCACGCTGTGTGTAACTTAAAGCAGCCTTGTGTTGTATATATGTACAGCATTAGTGTGAGGAAGAAGAGTCCCCTTAATGCATCAGATTTTATTGAATGATTGGCTTACTGGGTTGAAGGCAATGTATTTTCCATATTCAACAATAAATCATTTACAATCTGTTAAGCTATAGAATGAATAGTTTACGAATACTATTAAGAGGGAAAATCCCCACATGTTCTTAGTGTCAAGTTGAGGTTAAGGGTCTGTTTTCCCCGTATTGGGTGTTGGGAAAGCATAGCTCCAATCTTAAAACCTGTTGATTGAAATGTTGAGACATTTGTTGACACTTTCCACATAGTTCTTTCAATTACAATGTTTTCTTAGATCACTATGACAAAGAAGTGTGCACGCAGGAGCCCATGAAAGTGTGGGGGGAGAGGGAGGGCAATATAACCTGGAAAAGTTGGTGGCAGGGAGCCCAAGGTAAGTGTTTCGAATTCAACAGAGTCAATTTTGTATTTTGGAATTTGCTCAGCAATAATGGGCTTCGCTATATTCTTTGCAGTCTTGCAGATTGCCTAGAAAACTAAAAGCCATCAAGAAAGCACATAAAGGAAAATGAATATGCCCTCAAACAGAAATGAAGCCTCCACAATCCAAAAACCATCAAGGCACCCATACCGTATCTAGGTAAGGCCACATGTTCTCAATCAATTTGTTAAGCCAGTCAACCTTCACAGAAGAAAATTTATTAAAATCAATGAGAAGATTGCTTTAGAATCAGCATTTCTCTACTGTGACTGAAAAGCAAAAGACAACTGCAGGCAATAGCATACCCGATCATAGTCTGGATTTTTCACCCACTGGGGTATTTCTGGAAGCAGACGTTGCAAAGTTTTCGAGTCTTGTTCAATCAAAGGACGGACTACAGGATCCTGGATAAGCCAGCAGCCAGAACTAATCAATCAAATAATGAGATGAATGCACCAACTAATCAAATTATATGATGGTTGGAGTACTTATTAATCAGTGACTTTAATGGTAAGAAACTAGATAAAACATAAGTTAAGGTAGGCTGTCTTGAATAAAAAAGACAGTGGCATCTTGAAAGAAAATGTCCTTGCAAGAACAAAAACTCATTTCTGTTATGAAATAACAGTCAGGATAGAGAGACATGTCCTCGAATCATTTCTGTTTTGGAAGAACAGCAATTCATTACAAAACTGTCATAAAGATTTATTTCTATATCTCCATATATGTCCTTGCAACTAAACGTATTTTTGTCTCTCTCTTTCACCAAATTTAGATTCCAAATATGATTTCAGTGGAAATTATGGAGAAATGCGAATCTCTGAATTGCTAAAATAGAGTGACATTTGTATTGACTGCTCCGTCTGTCTATCTGGATTCAGATTAAGCGATGAAACTCTCACTCATATTCCATATACAGTCACCATGAAAACATATTAGCATGTGCAAAATCATGGATTGCCATGCCCTGTAACAGCCCAACACTTCATACGTTCTGCATACAAAAATGCATTAGTAATATCCAAATGGCACAGAAAACTGCTGCAATGTTTTTCTATATGGAGCCCCATACATGCAAAACTCCTACTCTAATAAAAAATACAACCCATCAACAGTCAATCCACATTGGCAAACAATCCTGTGAAAGACCAACTTGTAATGGACTTGCCACTAATCGTCTTCTCAATGAAAATGTTAGCAGAATAAACCATGAAGATACATAAAAAGCCCAGTAAAGGACGGTAAATTCCAAACTCGTTCCATAAAACTGAAGGGTAATTAACCATACATGGCCTTTAACATATTTTCATCCCTACTGGAGCTTAAAATAGCCCTGCAGCTTTCTTTCCTATAGTTTACATGTCTCCACAACTAGCATATAGCAAACATACATTGCAGCCCAGCATGGAATCTTAAAAGGCAAGGTTCAGACCAAACAAAACCAAGAAAATGAAACACAACTGGAAAAACATGAGAGAAAACAAAAACAAAAACAATACTGACCTTGACATCGGTTGGCTGAAAATATATAAACATGTAGTACCCAATTGCAATCCCAATTGATGTTCCTACTCCAAAACCACAAAATCCCAATATACTACTCAATATTCCCATCTCTTAACAAATCAAACCCAGTGTTGCAAGCAGGGGAAAGGAGAAACGTAGCTGAAGTAGAAGAAACTACTAAAACTTTACAAGTGGGAAACGAGTATCCGTACGATCATAGAGTGTCGCTTGGTCTTATCAGGTAAGTGCAATAAAAGGTTGCATTAATTGATTCTTGTGGCCAATCTCTTAACGTTTCATGTTTTTTAACGACTTTTATTTTGACAACGGCTGGGAAATGAAAGTTTCACCCGCGTGTTATTCAGGTGCTGTCGGTAACGTCTGTTTGGACATTAAAATATGAGGTGTGGGCTATTGATTGGCTGCTTTTTAGAGAAAGTAGGGCCACTTTTTGTAGCTGACTATTTCAGTCCATTGGTGGTGTTTGAGCCTCGAAAATATCTTATTATCCAAAATTGGGATATACCAGATAGACAGGGTTTGTTTGGGAGTGTGGTTGCGGTAGTTTTTGAAAGTGATTTTCGTGATGAAATGTATCAAAATGATGTTTTTTTATTTTTTAAAAATCATTTTTGACATCAGCACATCAAAATGATCTAAAAACACCAAAACATATTTATTTAAAATACAAAAAAATAATAATAATCAAATTTCTGCTAAAAGCAGGTTGGATCGCACAGCCCAACAGGCTCTATAGACAGTGTTCGTTGTTCGGCAGTGAGCTGAGTTCATTTTTTTAATATAAAAAAACGTCAGAAAATAATAGTGTTTTTAAAATACAAAGAAGAATCTCGAACCCGGATCATTGATTTAAATGGGTTTAAAAAGCATGATTAATATAATAGTATAATTATAAAAAAAAAGTTCATGACCAAAAAATAATGATGATTAATAAAAAAAAGTGTTTGTCAATATTATAAAAGAATATCATCTAATTATTTTTAAGAATATTTGATAATTTATTCGATAACAAAATAAAAATTAAATAAAAATAAGATAATTTTATAAAAAGAAAAAAAAATTGAAATCTCAATTACTAACAAACCAAATGTTAAAAAATAAATTAAAAAAAATATTTTTTTTTCAAAAGATAAAAAAAAATCTAACTTGAATTAGCAATCTCGTATAAAAAAATGAATATAAATAATTAATGTTAATTCTCAAGCAAATTAAATAATAAAAAAAAAAAAAAAATCAGGTATACTTAGAATACACGATCGAGATGACTTTAAAGATTTGTTTTTCAGAAATACGAAGAGGAACGGAGTTGGAGGTATTAGTAATGATCACTATTTACGCAACATGTAATTTGTCGAATTTCTAGAAAATATTCTGACCATTTTCCAACAATGGACCCACTAGATTCATGACATGACAGAGATATTACACATAGTGTCTTTTACTGAACATAATAAAGGATGATTGTACTATAAAAACTCGAGTTAGCTCTTAAATCATGCTAAGAATTTCAGCGCACCGACTACGTGCTTGTACGGGAGTATGTTTGTGTTTTTTTTTTAATTATTTTTTATTTTTTAAATATATTAAAATGATATTTTTTTTGATATAAATATATTAAAATGATTTAAAAATATTAAAAATATTTTAAAAAATATTTTTTTTTCATAAACACTTTCTAAAACACTCAAACACCATCGCGCTAAAAAATAAATAGTTAAAGTTTGAAGTACAATAAGAAGTCGCGAGACCTTTGCCTAGTCATAAAATGTTTGCTAGGCTAAATAACTTGTATTTTAACCGAGACTCCGTTTCTTTCTTGAATATACAAAAAAAATCCATATATCATATTTATATAATGTATTTGAAAGAATAAATTCATTTATTTTTTCTCTCTTCAAATTCGAGATTAGAGAGTGGCGAACTTTTTTTTATCATTTAGTATTACAATAATTATTCCAACCTAAAAACTTAGTTATGTAAGGTTATAAAATATGATTTTTATTGTACCTTTCAAATGAAAGCTCGTTTTTTTAATTTAATTTAATCAAATTCAAATAAAATAATATATGAGGTAAACACAATGAATGAATTATTCGTTCGTTCATTACCGGGCTATAGCAATCCACCCTTGCCCTACTGCTTCAGGCACCAACAACATGGCTAAGGAGGATGGTGCGATTCCTGTGGTGGCCATTGAAATGAAAATGTTTTTGGTCTTGTGGTGGTGTGATTGGAGACAGGAGAGGACCCTTGTGGTGTCTATTTGATTGAGAAGTCACATAAAAATTCGTGCAGTTTGAAAGAAACCAAAAGAGAGACGACAGGGACAGTTGAGGTCACAAATATGCCATCATATATCATCTACTTTTCTCGTAAAATGTCTAACTTGATATTGTTTTTTAAAGTGTTTATTATTCAGAAATATATTAAAATAATTTTTTTAATTATATATATGTATTTTTTGTTATATCACCGTATCAAAATGATTAAAAAAATAACAAATTTTAATTTAAAAAAAATAACAAATTTTATTTAAAAACAATTTTGAAACATAACGTTAAACATGCACTAAGAACATGAGGTGCACACACTGTCTAAATAAGGTCGGCATCACATGGGTTTTTATAAGAGCTTTTTAGTGTTTCTTTGACATTGTCTTTTAAGAACGATTTTGAAAGAAAAATAAAAGTTTTTATTTTTATTTTTTGTTTTAAATTAATTTTTTTGATGTTTTGGTATTATTTTAATATATATAGATATAAAAAATAATATTTTTTTTAAAATATATTGTTTTAATATATTTTAAAACTAAAATCATTTAAAAAAAAACTTCAGCTGCATGGTGAAACATGCTCTTAATCGACAGGCCAAGGTACCGAAGTTGCCAGAAGGAAATCGAATCAAGCTTATAAAATGATAACTTGACAACATTATCAAAAGAGGTAAACTTGGTATCGGTGTTTCTGAGACAAAAATCTAATCCGACCACACTAACTAGTCAGGAAGCCGGCGAATCCCCGATTTCCATATGTTTACTAGCAATCTCTTATGGAATGGCTTGGAATGTATCCGAGGCCAAGTTAAGGAACTGGGCATGGCAATTCGGGCCATTTAGCTGAATCTGATCTACTTCTTGAAAACATGTCCATCAAAGCCTGGCCCATCTCCGTTGGTCAGTCCAGTGGAGTTTTTTTTCCTCAGAAATCCAGTTTGTTTTTACTAAAATAATATTATTTAAGAACTTAAAATAAATATACCTGAATTAAAGAACCTCGTTTTGGGACAAATCATTCAATGGTCATTTTGTCATCCATGAGCAATTAAGTTTTTCACTTTAACAGTGTAACCAGTATACTTGCCATTTCCTTCCCATCAAATATAATTAAAATATGATCTATAAATGATAATTTAATTCAAACTTGATACTGCCACTGCCGAGGTTGGGGGTTCGACCCTCTTCCTCGTCAGTAAAGCACCTCATGGGGAGATCTTGCCACCCCGGTCGAGGGATTAGTCTGGGCCGAAGGCCTGGGATACCCTGGTTTGACCAAAAAAAAAATTCAAACTTGATACATTGATATGTTAATAGAATATTTATTTTTTTAATAAAATATAATATAATATTAATATATAAACACATGTGATATTTATAATTTCATTATTTCATGTGTGTGTGTGTGTTGACTATTTTATTTTAATTGAATGTTCACTGCTTAGAGTTTATAGTAAATAGTAAAATTAAAAAAGAAGAAGATTACAATGGAAATAAATGTTAAATATGAATGGCGTGTTAGAGATTTTAATAAAAATACACTTAGGTCCTTTATTTAAATAACATAATTCATACACCTTTAATCTTTGGAATTTTTTTACTATTTTTATTTTATAGTAACTAATTAAAGAGATGAGAGGGAGAGAACTGTGTCAAATTCCAATGATAAAAAGAAAAGGTGATTTTTCATTCAATTTTCAATTACCAAAATAAATTTTATTTGAATATCTGAGAAGGGTTTCGTGGTTTTTGTCCAGGGTCTTGATATTACATGTAAAACTAACCTAGTTTAATTTTAAGTTTTTGGCATTTAGAATTGATTAAATGATTTATAGGCGTTATAGAGATGTTTGTGAAGTAATCTATGGTTGAAATGACTTGAAAATTGAATTCTAATAAACACTTGATTAAATTGAATTGTTTACATAATCATCTCCACTACAATTATGAACACTTTAAATTTCTGGAAGGAAAAAAAGGGCGATACTGTGGCTTTGGCCATCTATACGTTGTCACGTGTCACTCGTGATTATCGAGAAAGAAAATGTCAAGCAAAAGAAAGGAAGATTTGTTCTCTTTATCAAGGAAAGAACAACCAGGCGTAAAATTGAAAGGGTGACTACTAGCAAGTTAGGAACAAAAGAAACTTGGAGTGAGAGTATATATATTTAAAAGTGTTTTTGATAATGTTATACAGGTTAATTTTTAAAATATTCTTTAATTAAAAATATATTATGATAATATGTTTTTATAATTATTTTAAATTCTTTTACATTAGTGTATTAAATTTATTAAAAAATATAAAAAAACATGTCTGTGTTTTATAAAATAAAAAATAATTTTATTTAAAAAAAAAACATTTTACAAATACATTCCCAAACACCCCATCATTTACCAGAGTAACACGTGGATCTCATTTGTCCACGTGTAACCAAACCTAGATTCATCACTGTATTATTATTATTATACGACCACCCCAACGCCTAAAAAAAAATCTTCTCGTGTTGCCAAGATTATTCCCTGCACATGAGGTCATAACGACTACACAATAATACTATACCTTTCTTTCTTTTTTCATTTAACGTGGACCCGCCACGCTTATATTTTGTATGGCCAGGATTCTTCTAGTCCCTGTCTTCCGAGACAAACTTCGAGGAACCCGAGGAAGAAATCAACGGAAATAATCTTCTCAACGGCTATTTCAAAAAATCACGATCAGACGGTCTACAGAACATCCGCGGTTGCCAGCCAAACAGTATTATTGTGTTTGTGTTTTAAAAATGTTTGTTTTATATAAAAAATAATTTCCCCCCTTTTGTTTTAAATATTTTTTATATTTTTAAATAATCATGCTAATTGAAAAAATAAAAAATATATTATTATAATATGTTTCTAAAAAAGTTATTATTTTTAACAAGAAGTAATAATACGGTATCTTGAAAATAGTAGACCGGATTGTGTCGGTAAAATCAGGAGTAATCGGCACATTTTCATTACAACACCAAGAAAATATATATGTAAAAATGAACAAAATTATAAAAGAAGGCAAATTTCAGATCAGGCCTTACACTATATATTGTTTATTGATTGAGTCCCAAAACTACCAATTTAGTCATGTAAGAATATGTTTTCCTAATTATTTAAAGTATTCGACGGGAAAATACCTAAATGTTTTTTTGAATTTAATACAGGTAAGAGAAATCTAAAATATAGTTAAAACAACTTGTATACTCTTAACTATATGTGTGTTTTGTGCGTCCAAAATGGGTATCTCAACATCCAATAATTTGAGCGACGCTCTCCAATTTTTTAATCAAGGATCGAATTGGGGAAAAATGTATAGATAGAGGACCTAGTGGATAAAATCAGTGGTTAAGACACTAATTATGAAAACATATACAGTTGGAGGATAAATACGAGGTTTGCCCAAAAAAATGAAGTAGCCGTTGCCGGCATGCCTCCTATAAAAGGACGTGCTACGGTTACCGAAGGTTCATGAAACTTGCAAAGAGGAAAATATCAATCTCCTCCAATTCTCTAACAGGGATTCTCAGGATCCGTTGTGGATAATATACAACTATTCTTTTTTCTTTTTTTATGAGAGCAAAATTTGTCGAGTTATACCGTTGTGGATAATATCAATCTCCTTCATCTATCAAGGGTATTGTTTATTTGGTGATCGTTTCTAGGAAATCTCAAAGAGAATCCTATGAAATTATATTGATCCTTCCTTTTCTCTGCTTAAAATTTTGTGAATCTTGTTAATTTACCAAATCTTTTCTACATCTTTGTCAGAAAATTTCTTGTATTTTTCTTGAGAAAATCAGCAGCAAGGAGTCCCCATCTGGCTATTGATCGTGTTTTTTTAAAGATCATTGCCTCTTGTTGTTTTTTTGTTTGAACTTGTGCATCTAAACTCATCTTCTTTAGGTATATAACAAGCTGAGAAATTTGAAACTATGGAGGCCCGTTGTGCACCATCAATAGCAGATCGTCACCGACCAATCTCTCCATACAAGAAAATGAAAAACCCACCAAAGAAAATCAGCCATACTGCTAGTCGCAGTTTCATTTCAAGATCCCTAGAAAACTTGCCTCCTATGAACTACAATAAGTACAGCAACAACAGCCATGGAGTCGTCCTCTTCGCTCCTCGAAATGATTCCCTCCACTTCTCCTACCCTCCCCCATCTTCACCGTCCGTTCTAAATCAACACCAGCAAAATTATTACCATGAGAGGCATGCCAAGCCACTTTCTTTTCCTCTTCCAATCTCTAAACCCCGTTACAATTCTCTTCCTTCTCGAAGCTTGGCCTTTCCTTGCCCACCTTCTGCTACAAGAAAGACTAATAGTAGACCCAGAGACCAGTCTCTCACCCCAAAGAAATCTAAACAACCCAACACCAAAAGAGTAGAAGAGCCAAAGAAACAATCTTTGATCATTGAATCGACTGTATCATTAGGACCTGACCCAAAAGATTTGCCAAAATATGTTTCAAAGCTTTTATCATCATCGTCGTCGTCGTCGTCGTCGTCGTCGTCGTCATCATCATCATCATCAGGTAATGGTGTTATTAATAGTACTGTTTTAATGGAAGATTTTGAGAAGTTTTCAGGTTCGGCGTTTGCATTATCTCCACATCCAAGCAGCTTGCCTTTGCCCAAGTTTTCTATGAGACCAAAGCTGAGTTGTTCTGCTGAAGCGGCCGGGATTGATGCCGGAGCTACAGATAATCTCCGGCGACTTTTACGTCTCCGGTGAAGTGCAGTTATTTCCATTTGTTACTGTGTGATGGGTGATAATGCAGTGATCTTTTAATAACTGTAAATAAAAAGCACAGCCGAGAGGCATATGCTTGCCTGGTTGTGGCTTTCTTCTTTTCTCTCAGTTGTTATTCAAGGATGTTTGTGATCACCACCTGCGTTTTTTAATGGGGTGCACAAACAAGTTACAAGCAGAAAGAGAAGCTTTAGCAGGTTCCTTTTTCCTCTTTATTTCCATATTTAGAGGGGGGGGGGGGGGGGGGGGGAACAGATAACATTATGTATTTCATCTGTACCTTGGTTTCTTTTATCTGTAAAAGCATTGGCCTGAAACTTCTGTCGAGCGTTAACATTCATAGAAGATTTGGATTCATCTCTTCCTAGTGGGTCTGGTCTGAGACATCTGTCGAGTGTGTTATAACATCCATGGGAGATTTGGATTCATCCGTTCATCACTACGGATCCTGCAAGGGAAATGCCAAATCAAAAGGGAAAAAAGAAGCGCTATAATGGAGAGATGGCCTAATTGTGTTTAAAATAGCAACAAAACGAGTTCTTCGAACTCTGTACGGGTTTTAATTATTTGTTTATTACAATTGAATTTAATTTTGAAAGTAATTTTTATTTAAGAATAAATGAAAATATATATTTTTTAAGTATTTTTATTATCATTATATCAAAATATCTAAAAAAAATTCAAAAAAACTCTTAAAGCAATATCAATTCTAGCTCACGGTCCAAAAAAACTTTATGCAATTTATATAAGAAGTAACTGATTACTCTTTGATATAGATCTAAAATCATTAAATTAATAAAAAAATTCTTTTAATTCTCTTTCAAATCCAATTTTACTGAAATAATTTTACAAGAATACAGAGAGGTTTGTACTTAGATAATATCTTTTCAAGCTCTTGTAATTAAAATTGCGCTGAAAAAATTAATATAAAAACAAGAAAGTGAATTTTCAAATCACAAATAAAACTTTCCTTTTTTATTTACTGAGATCTACATATTGATTATATATGATATGTCAACCACACCCTAAAAGGTTCAAAAATCTTTTTTTTTTTTAATTCCGGAACAAATAGGTGAGTATGTCGGAACTCCGTTCAAGTCATAATTATTAAATTTAGTTTAGAAATCGAATTGTTTATTGAGGTTTTCTTTTTAATTGTATCAGATGCTCACTATATTTAGATGACTCAAAGAATTGATATGTATCTCGATTACTTCGGCCAAATTGGATGGGATCAGGTCTAGAAAACTTTTTTTTTTTGTCAAAACAATATTGTTTTGCTAGATCGGACCCGTGCCTTCTTTTTTATGGATAAAATGAATGTTTGAGAATGTGGTTGAAATTACTTCTCAAAATATTTATTATCCAGAAATATATTAAAATAATATATTTTTATTTTTTAAAAATTATTTTTAATATTAACACATAAAAAATAAAAATGATCTAAAAACACAAATAAAATAAAATAATTTTTTTTTTCAAAAATATTTTTTAAATGTTATTCTAAACTGGCCGAAGTCACAAGTGCATTGGATATAAAATCTGAGAAGTTTGTCCGATAGGGTTTAGATAAACTAATGGAAGTCAAAACAACGGTTCTGGTCGCATCGCCCACAGGTTATCAGCTACTCGCGATGCTGATAGTATTGCAGTGCTGCAACATGGGAGGGTGGTCGAAATCGGAACCCATAACCAGCTCATTGGAAAACATGGCGGCATTTTAAAACAACCAGTCAGTCTACAACAAGACAAGAACACACAATTATAAGTAATAGGCCCTTTTACAGGGAATCTAAGCCATAAACAAATATTTTTCTACCTGTAACTTCACCTAACTAAGCTGAGAGAGTGCAGATTCTTCAAGAACTAAGTTTCTTTTCGAGTTAACTGAATTTCATAAAACAGATTCCATTACTTGAACCTGCTGTAATTAGTTTTGTTATTGCAGTCATCTTGAACAGTTGACCGTTGCTTAAGCCTCATTTTGTCTGAAACCAGTCAGAAAACATAGGAATCTAAGCCGGATTTTCCCAGTTTGTTTTTTTCAACGATTACTTGTCCAGATTCAGGCCTGAAAAAGTTCTTACACCGAATCCCAGTCATATTCCTGCTGTATTTTTTGTTTCGAACTACCTTGTACACTCGCTCCAATCCTTGATTTTTTCTGCCAGGTTTACGTTCCTTTTACCTTCAAGGACATAAACTAATCAAGTTATGGAATCTCGCCGGCAATATTATATACAAAGATGCTAGAATTAAAGTAGATGTTAGCTACAAGAAAGTTGTTGGGGGGGGTTGGTATTCGGTAGGCCACGATCCAGCAAGCTCGAATCTGCTAATAGAATTCTCTAGGTGTGCTTTGCAAGTTATGGGTAAATTATAATTATTTACGCAATTAGTGGAGCAGGATTGCTTTCCTTCAAGGAGAATCAAAGATAGAATCACCAAAAATTATAGACATGATGCCATGATCTACGAGACTCAGAAAACTTTTGACAGAAGGAAAATACAGGGATTTGGGCGGTGCCAATTGTTTTCCTCTGAGGTTACAACTTGTGGGTTTATTGTTGACATGGAATAAAAGATGATGCTCGTATGATTATTGATCGATCACAGAGACTATTGGGGGTAGATTAGACCTGGCCACGTCTTCTTGATGGAACAAAAATGCCAGACACGTTGATTGTCATTCCATGCCACTACATATCCTTAATTGTCTTTGTTTTTGTGCGAACTTCCCTCGTTTGGTTGAGACTTTGGAAACAAAAAAATAGCTGAAGCATAATTCATTTGACCCGACTCATGAAGGCAAAAATATCTGTACCGGGTTCGAGCCTTTTGGTTGCAAATATGATGATCACTGGAAGTTTACATGGTCGTTAATTTTAAGACTTATGAGATTAGTCGAGGTACGCGCAAGCTAATCTGAACATCTAATTTAATAATAAAAAAAATGATTCGTGCCTGTTTAATAGGTCTTTGATTTTGAGCAATGCTATCAAATCTAACCACATTTAACTCGATTTAGATTTTAAAAAACCATGAGATATCTAACCTCGTTAAAAATTAATTTGTTTGGTTTTTTTTTTAAAATATCATTTTAAATAACCTAATTGACTTAAGTTAACTCTTTTTTAAACTTTAAACCGGGTTTAAGAATTTTGATTTTGAGGTGAGGGATATTTCAGATGACTTGCATAAAGATCATATTTAGTTTATTTTTCCAATCTCCTGAAAAAAACATACCATCTTCGTGAATACTACTTAGCTAGGAGATTCATATGATTTTTACTCTCATTGCATTATATGGGGATTTTACAGTTTAATTGGTTTAGTTTTATCTTATTGATCATGCAATAGTGGCTACAAACCAGTCATTTGATTTGAGTTTGTCCGGCCAAACAGGCTGGAAAATGAAGGGCCATGCCACCTCAACCACATTATAGCATCTTGTCTAGTTTCATCCCTTGAAAGCCAAGAAATTTTTTATATAGAGAGCTCTCATTTAGGTTCTTGCAAAGTAACATGCCATGTAGCTAGCTAAATAGTCAGCTCTTCACACATTATAATCTACTTTCTTAAGATGTTTTTCTTGTTTAAAAATGATATTTTTAGATGTTTTTTTTTTAAATTACTATGCTAATATATTAAATATATAAAAAATATTTTGTAAAAAAACTTCACACCACAATATCAAACATATAAAAATCCCATTTAATCCCTTTTAGAGTTATGAACCATTGATCAAGTCTCAAGTCCTAGCTAACATGGTTTATTATGTTAATAAAAAACTTTGTTTTTTAAGAATTATTAACCTAATTGATCGCTAGCTACATAGTGTTGAACTAAGTTTTTTCTTTGAGAGATTGATCTATCATTATCAACATTTTGAATACTATAATTATCATTATTTATCGTCTTTATTACCTTGTATGTCCATACCATTAATAAAATATTTTTCATAAATATATAAATTTCACCACACTAAAAAAATTTAATTTTAGATTTCATGTTAGAAATAGATATGGTCCTCGTCACTTAGTCAATCACGCATGTATATTCACATATAAAAAAAAACTTAGGATACTTAATTTAAATAACACATATATTTGTGAGATCTGAGTAAGGGATTGTTAAGGAAAAACAACCAAATCATCAGGTCATCGGTTTAACTTGCATATCACCTAATCAATATGGATACATTATTCTAATTAAAACAATGTTATTTTTTTAAAAGAAATTATTGAGTTTCATCCAACCAAGTATAAACGAGGCCACTTAAAACATGCTCTATCTTTAACCGAATCATGCTTTAAGTCACAATTTTTTAGGTTAATGATCTATTCACATGAATTAAACTATTATTAAAAAAATGAAAGTATCCAGTTAATTTCTATTCATGTCATCCAAAAATTGTTTAAAAAAATGTAAAAAAATATTTTTTAAAGTTAAATAATAGTATATTGTGTACAATTTAGTTACTTATTCAAGACAAAATAAATAAAGATAATTGAGAAAAAATGAAAATAAATAAATTAAAAAAGGTTAAATAATAATAGATGAAAACAAAACATTAATGATAATTTAATTGAAAAGATTTGCTATTAACTTTAGGCAATTAGAAAAAGAAGAGTGGGTAGACTTTTGGATAGATTAGCTGGCAAATGGTTGTCTAGGTAAGCCAATCCCAACACAAACGCCTCTACCGCAAAAATATCGTACCTTCTCCTCTTCTTTCTTCGTTGCCTCTCTGTCTTACTTTCTCTTCTAGCATTGTAAAATTAGGGTTATTTTGCTCTCCATTTTCTCCCTACACTCTTCAGATTAGGGTTCTTTATCGAGTATTAGCGTCCGATCATTTCGATTCTTGAACTGGTAATGAGCAACCATTACTCTAGGTCACTATCATCGGCTTCAATTTCTGATCAGAGAAAAGAGAAGCAAAGGAGAAACCGAAGCCATTGAAGAAGTAGTAGTTGTTGTAGTGGTAAGTGAAGTGATCGGACGGTTAAAATGAGCGCGTCCAGGTTCATTAAGTGCGTTACTGTTGGCGACGGCGCCGTTGGCAAAACTTGTATGCTTATTTCCTACACCAGCAATACTTTCCCTATGGTACCCTCTCTTTCTCTGTTTCCTCTATCGTAATTTTGCACATTGTACGTTTTCGTGGTCTTTTTTGGGATATCTTTTTATCTTGCTTGATCGTAGAATTTAATTTGAAGCACCGTTTTCTTAAACTATCTTCTTTTGTGTATTTTTTTAGCAAATTTAACTGATTTTTTCGTATCCTCCCCCCCCCCCCCCCCCCCCCCCCCCCCAGGTTTTAGTGCTCTTTTATTTGGTACAGAATTGAGGATACAAAATTTGATTTGAACTTGAAATTTAGGGCGTCTGTTGTATACCTGTCATGATAAATGCATTGATTGTGTTTATAATTACATGCCTATAGGCTTTCGAATTAGTCATTTTTGTTTTCTAGATTGGCAATTATTCATTGCTGAATTTTGAAGAATCCTTGTCAGATTTCAATGTACATTGTCGTTGGTGAATTTTTAGAAATGATTCAGATTTTAAATATTCTAGTGGTCTATATGGTGTATATTGTAGCGTGGTTTTTGTTTTTCTTTAAATAAAGTCTGGGGACACATAACCAGCTATTAATGTTGTCATTATCTGGTGTATGGCTATTGTGATGCAAAACAGGACTATGTACCAACTGTTTTTGACAACTTCAGTGCGAATGTGGTTGTGGATGGAAACACTGTCAACTTGGGGTTATGGGATACAGCTGGTAATTAGTCTTTATGAAATCTTGTTATTCATTTGCGTATAAGATGGAATGCCTTCTTGTGTTGAGTTTAAAGAATTTCATTGAACAGGTCAAGAGGATTACAATAGATTAAGACCTTTGAGTTATCGCGGGGCTGATGTCTTTATTCTCGCATTCTCTTTAATTAGCAAGGCCAGCTATGAAAATGTTGCCAAAAAGGTGGATTGTCTATGGATAATAGTTTGATTAATTTCCTGCAACACTACATGTCTACAGTTCTTTGCACTGATAATTTATTTTCTGCCGGTTTTCCATTTCAGTGGATTCCAGAACTGAGGCATTATGCCCCTGGGGTTCCAATTATTCTCGTTGGAACAAAACTTGGTAAGACTATCTCTATCACCACATTTTAATCGTGGAATGGAATATCTGAATTGTCATACTAGCTGGGTGGACTTTCTAGGCTAAGCTACTAAACTGACTGGTCACTGTCCCTTTGTTCGACATACCAGTACAACCTGGCTTTGATCCCGGCCCAATCCTAACCTTGATAAATAATCACCAACCATGTCCTAGCTTATATCGCAATCAAGAACTGCACAACACATTGCTTATTTTCCATTTTGCACTTTTTTTTCTATTTTGGCATGCATGTTGATATGCACTTCTTATTGCTACTTATTTAATTCTATCTGAGAATGCCAGGCTGCAATGATTCTAGGATCATTGCATTGCTTGTGGCAAGTGTTTTGGGAGCTTAATGCTTTTTAGCTTTCAGTACTCTATTCTAATCCAAACTATCTGTGTCCATTTTCTATCATCTTTTATTGAGATTCAAGATGACTCTGTATTAGCTGAGTTTGCCAACTAGAGTCAGCTGCTGTTCTTTCTCTGCTTCCTTTATGCAAAATTTCATAAAGTTCTTTTTTTTGTGTACTGGTTCTTGATTATGCTGTGATACGCAATTGTCAAAAATGTAAAACAATCCCCTTTTCCAATGAAGGACTAAAATCTGAGAAACGCTTCCCATTGTTAATGAAGGACTAAAATTTGTCTCAAACTAATGTTTTTCAAAGCGAAACTTCTCTTATTGTTATAATCATTTTCCATCTGTAGATCTTCGAGAAGACAAGCAGTTCTTTGTTGACCATCCTGGTGCAGTGCCAATTACTACTGCTCAGGTAAATATGACCATCCTCAAGTCTCTCCTTCCCCCAACACACCACACACCGAATCTTTCTTTTTATAAGTTCCTTTAATTAATTTCTTGGCCTGTCTTTGCTCTTCTTGAAGGGAGAAGAACTGAAAAAACTTATTGGAGCTCCTTTCTACATTGAATGTAGTTCTAAAACACAGCAGGTATACACATCCTCTCTCCTTTTTTTCCTCCTATGGGCACTTTGTTATGCCATTGCCAATGAGGGATTTGTTTTGTAATTTCAGAATGTGAAAGGGGTTTTTGATGCGGCCATTAAAGTGGTGCTCCAGCCTCCAAAGCAAAAGAAGAAGAAGAAGAAGGGGCAAAAGGGTTGCTCCATATTGTAATTGACAAAGGCATGATTAGGTTTGACAGAATAGAATATGATCTGCCTGCCACTCACTGCAGTCAGTCATTACTTTGTCACCTTTTCCCATTCTTTGCCCCCCTCAAGGAAGCAGGAAGTCTTGTATAGTCTCGACTGACATTCTAGGAATTTCCATGAAAACGTCAGATTGATTGTTTCTTGTTTTCCTCAATCTCCTGGTCTGTAATTGAACTGCATTCCTCGTCCAACATACGCTTTTTTTTTAGTTTAATTTGGCTTGTAATATCTAAACTTGTCTCGTAGTAACTTTATGGGCGGATCCTATTGTCAAACTACTACTTCCTGGCATTAGATGTGGTGATTAATCGATGTAGCTGACCTCCAGTATGAGGTTCGCAGAATCTCTAGCCACTTGCTTCGCATCTTATTCTGCAATGATGGTTATTTTGTTTTCAGTTTAAGCTAATGTATTCCTCCCTTCTGGATTCCGTACTCTTTACCCTTTTGTATTGGATTTAATTCAACAATGGATTTTCTGATCCTGAATTTAGTCCCAGAAATGGCCATGGCAGGTCATGATTCACGGCAATTGTTATGGAATCGTTAAAATGCTATTATTTCATCGAAAGGTATTTTATTCCAGCGTACGAATACCATATACATTCTCGCGGGGTAGGACCGCAGCATGGTTTAACTGCAGGGGCTATTCCTATTAAATTGGAGCGTATAATTTAAAGTCGTTTCTCCTTTTAGGCTTTAAATGTAAAACAACCACCCTGCCTCTTTCAGAACAAGGACAGCTTGAAAAGCTTTTATTTTGCGGGCACAATTCAATCCTACTCCCGCAAACAGTACAAAGAAACCCACCACACGCTTGCCAGAGCAGACATTATATTTTGAGAAAGCTACAAGGGCTGCCCAACCCTCACTAATCTGCAAACAGACGTAAATTGTTCTCCGAAATGACACTGAAGCTATAAAAGAATAATAGCAGGTAGCAATCCCCCCTTCTTATTCTGCCCTGGACTGGCCAGCACGGAAAGACAAGATGATGCCAACGATAAGGCTGTGAAGAGCCAACGTTTAAGCGAAGACGAGGATAAGAATCATTCCAACAAAAAGTTTAGGCTGTTGAATGCTGCCTCGGGACAAAATTTGTGCGTGCAAGTAGATTGTCTCTAAAAAGCACCCGATAAAATATTTTGGATGTTAGGGACCTTATGGTATTTTGGATGTTGGGGACCTTTAAGCCAAATAATAGGCACTTGTACAGATTAGACGTACCTGGAGAAAAATAGTTACTAGGACACTACGATGCTTTGACCAATAACTATTTGAAAAGCTTTCCCCAAGAAGAATCTACAGAAAATAATTACAGAAATTCGGATTTTTTTTTTCAAGAATACAAAATCAAATACTGGATTAGAAAATCATACAAACCAGCATTCCTGGACGGCTCCTTCCGTCGAATCCCAAACATCTCCTGGACATCTTATTTACATCTTGATAGGCCCGAATTTTTCACCCATAACACCGCCCTTTTGTTTCTGGAACTGAATGTACCGAATTGTGCTGGCAAAGAAGGCATCTGATGCTGGATCTGGTGTGGAGTCACTTTTCATTTCATCAGTGATTAATTCTACCAGCCCCTGGATTGCAGCACTAGTAATCTGTGGGTTTCCTTTCTCGAAAAAGTACAGGTACCTGAAGCATGTACAGAGGGTCCATAATTATCGTATAATGCCAGACAGTATGTGACGTAGGGATACGAAATTCAAAATTACAGGTTCAAGCTACTCACTTGTTCAATATTTCAACAAACAATGTGACCGGCCCACTGGTACCATTTATTGCATTGGCCATCTGCTGAGCTGCATTTGCAATTCTCAAGGCACGCTTGAGGCAAAGGAGGGCCCTGGCATTAGAGAAGGCATCTGGAGTCATACTCTCAAGAGTTCTTCTCATATATAAGAAGCTAAAACTTGCTACAACTTGGAATAATGTAGGTTCAAAAGTAAGAAAACCCGGCCGGCGGGTGGACAAATGCGTGCAGAGGACCAAATGATTCATGGACACAACTGTACAATTACTCAATAAAATGCTTTTAAGCAAAACAGTACAGCACCTTTCCCCATCCTTGATGCCATCCTTTTCATCAACCCAAAATAGATGCGAGCAAGTGTACACTGCTCTGCACTGATCAGGTTTCTTCAAAAGCTTTGCAGAATACTGATAAAGGGAGAGAAAAGAGATAAGGAGACAGTAAAGGTTTTGGCAAAAATCTGCATGGAAATGACACCGTAATAACAGGATAAGCAAGCGCTATTACTCCCGTGGCCTTGTGTGTTAGAGTGTCCCTGTTCTCAACACCAAATACATTCATCCTCTGGAGAGCCCCAATTATTAGATGTATTGCAGTCACCTGGGCCTTTGAATCCTGAAACAATTTGTAGATGAAACTATAAAAAATTATAATCAGAAAATGTGACCCACATCACTCTTTATTTCAAGAACATGTAGACAGTCACTCTGTGAGTGGCTCGAGCAGAAGGAAATGGTTTGCAAGTAATTACCGCAACTTCTTCTTCATATAATATGAATGCCTTCGTAAAAAAATCATAAGCAACTGGCTCAAGATCACAGTCATTGGCAGACTGATTATTATCATAGAACAACAAATAAGAGGTCAGAAATGAATAATTAAGCATAAGTTTGCACACAAGTGTAAGCAGAAAAGTTTTCCCTTACAAGATATGGTAAAAACAATGGTGATTGTAGTAATGAAACCAGAAGGTAAGACATTATAGCCTTTTATGCCAGAAAATGGCTCAAAGAATAAAGAAAAACCTCTTCTTTTTTTTGCCTTATTTCAAATGCCATTGTGTATGGGGTACACTTGTGCATGGATTTTAAGACTGTTTTTTATTTTTATTTTTTTTTACTTTGATCACAAATATTTTTTTCCTTTGATCATTTCCAGGTCTATTTTCTTAAGTACCAAGTTTAGCCATGGTATACCTCAGCACATTGCAAGTATAACCTTAATGCCAGCTCAGGTGAGGGAACCGATGAAAGAGCCTCGATTGTCTGATAAAAAGGATAGCATACTATAAGCATCAAGAAGATGAATTAAATCAAAGAAAGGAACATTAGCATATAACATTAACAAATGACAGCAATAGGTTGATAAGAAAGCAAGAAAAAAATAGCAAAGAAATTTGAGCACACTTTTGGCAAGGAAATTGTCCATAATGGGTAAACTCAAGAGGGTGAAAACAAAATATGTAGGGAACATGCAAAGACATCAGCCATGGCACATCTTGACAGCAATAAAAGATTATGCTAATATAAACTTGCCTCATTCAGGAGCTGAAAAATTTTCTTAGGAGTTGCGGGCTCTTCTTCTTCTCCTACTACATTTCCATCATGAGCTTGCAACTTCCTCACCACCTACAAACCACACAGAATTTCAATAAACAGTTCAGTTCAAGAGAATATGAAGTATTCCCGTAGAGAAACATCCGCATTGTTTGTCTAGGGTTATGCAAGAACATAAAAGTCACTAAAGAAAACTCTTTTTGTAAGATCAGAGATCACAAAGTTAAACCACAACCACAACTCTTAAGTCTCAGAAATCTAGAATCCTTAAGACCATTTTTTCTCCATCCAATAGCCTGTCCTATGTGAATAACAAAGTGCCACATAACCATAGCGGGGTTGATTGAAAAGATTGCAATATGCAATGTCACGCATTCAGATCTAAATTGATACATTTAATTTGATATCAGGCATACAATCTGGCAAGCTTGCTAGAGACAAGCATACATTGACAGTGAAGAGATTAATCCAACAGCATCTGCAAAGGGAAGAAACATACCCTGAGTGCAGAGAATGTGAGAGGAGGAACAGTAAAAGGTAATCGTGTTGGTCCTCCAGCCATTATATGCTTCCTTGCAGTGCAGATAATCTAAATGAAAAGAGACTTATTTATTAAAAAAATTCAATAAGGTGAACTTGTATGAAAGTACAGGCCTAAACAGTATAAAACTCAAGGTTCCAACAGTTTAAATCTCACAGTAATCAATTGGTTTCTCAATTTTAATAAGACAACATAAATATAAAGTACATTTATCTAGAAGAACATCCAAGGGTTCCAAACATATAAATTTCACAGTAATCAATTGGTTTCAAAATTTCAATAGGACTAAATAAATTTTAGGTACATTTGTCCAGGAGAAACTCGTCAACATTCCTCACTTTGCTAATAATATATGCAATATTATAACAATTTATAAACCTATTGAAGAAAAGTTAACATCATAACAATCCTGAAAAGAAACCTCTAACCAACAGCTTACCTTCAACATTTCCTCTGAATCATCATTGTAAAGCATATGTATAAGGCGAGCAACAGAATTTTGCTCTTCATTGAAATCCTCCTCGTCGAGCTATTTATGTAGATCAAGGGGGTGTTAGAAAGAAGGGTATCAATAGAATAGTAAGCATTCACATCTTTCTAAAATGAAAAAATCTATATAAAATTCATACTGCAAAAACTTTCAACAAGCACCTCATCCACAGCAGTTCCATCCAGATCCTTTATCAGTCCTTTTAATAATTCAAACAACACCTCAACCTAAAATGAGAAAAGAGCAAAGGTTACCATATTCTCAAAAAATAATGAATGAGATTTGAATAAGTAGGAATACTTTACCTTGTCAGCAGTAGAAATACAAGTATTATTTTTCATAATGCTCTGAATAATAACCATTGCCATGACTTTATTTGTTTTATCATCAAGACAGTCCATGATGCAAGGGTAATTAGACAGCGTCAAGGCAGTGACAATGTCATTGTACTTTTCTAATGGAGAACTCAGAAGTGCAACAATTTGTTTTGTTGCTCTGCCCCCTTCAAGCTTTGGCTTGCCAAAGAGGAGCTTGACACACGCCCCCTGTAAATAAATTAATAAAATATTGAAAGATGTTAGATGGAATAGCATCTTTTGATATCAATTTGGTACAGAAGACCAAAGAAGGAGCCCTAAATGTTGTATGCTTGTATGGTAACTGGACCAGCTGATATAATGTTAAAAAAACATGCAGAACAGGGGATATCTTATGCGCCCAGATGAGTGTATTATTCGCATTTATTAAAAGAAAGCATACCAGTACTTGATCCACATAATCGAGGCGTTCAGGATGAACATGGAGTGTGAATGTGAGGAGAGACACATACAAAGTAACAGCTCCAACAATAGGCATGTCAACTTGAGCTTTAATCACCTGCCATGGAAATGTTGCCAGTCAACTCTCGAAGGATTAATCCCAGATTATAGACCAATAGAAATAAACACATAATTTAAAAGAGAAGTATTAAAGAATTTAAGTGTTTCCTTTTAACTTCTGGGGTTGTCATCAAATTCACACACTTCTGTCACTATGATTGGTTTTCATTCTTACACTTTTACAATAGGCCAACACATGATTCTATTTCTCAAAGCACTGCTCAGGAGTCATATTCAACACCAGAAAAACACTGTTCTGTTACTTTTACTTAGGAGAATTTACCTTTCCAATAGCACTGCTCAATTTAGCAAAAGCTTCTACTTGCAGGAACTCAGGTAAAACCTGGAATAATAGGCATCATTAACAAAAATGCAAAAGCATGAATTATGAAGGTCAGGGTCATAAATATAACTCACATCCGGACTTGAAGCAGCATAATTGGACAATCTTTCCATTAACCGTGACAGCACTGTCTTAATGTCAACTGTTGGCTGTAACCACAAGAGGTTGTGTAGAGAAAATATATCAACATGTAGGCCTTAAATCAAAGAGGAATGAGAAGGCAAGTACAACATTGGAATTCTTAAAATAACAGAGTCATTAAACTTAAAAATCATTAAAAGCTAAATAAATAGATACCCTTTGTGACACCCAGCCATGGTTGGGGTTGAGGGTAGATGTGTATTGAATTTGGGCACAACTACATAATAAAGTACTGCTATCCAGACTTTAAAAATGTCCATTATGACGAAATTGTCTTGCTTGTACATTATATAATAGTTGAGGCAATTAAATCATGGTCACAGGCCACAGATTAGAAATGTTTAGTCCGGTCTGTGAACAAAACAGTCCTTGAACTGGAAAACAATCTACCTGAAGCTGGGGGAAGGCCCCCAACAATGTCTCAAGGGTCTGCAAGTGGTACTCATCGGGAAAGACTTGAATTATGCAGTCCATTAAATAATACTGCGCCCGTTCATCTTCACAGTTGACAATCTGTAACAGCATATTTACATGCAAAATCAACATATCATCAGATACAACATAGATATGTGTTTATATTGTAGATTTCAAAATAAAGGAAAATGGACCTACAAAAGAAAACTGACAGAATCATACCTGCTCTAAAACTCTGGGAAGAACAGTGTCTCTGTAAAGTTCAAGGTTCACGCCCTCAATCTGACTAAGAACATGGAGATTCTTCCCTACCTAAGAAGAAAGAAAAATAAGAAGCGTGTAATTCTTACAAGTTCATTTGGATTAGAGTGTTTCTTGATGATGGATAAAAAATAAAAGCTTACAAGATCACGGAGCTCATTTCTTTCCTTTTCCAGCTTCTCTCTAATCCGAACAGGCCCCTGCAGATGAGAAAGCCCAATTGAAGGCCTCAACTCAGGATCACCAAAGAGTATGAGTATTCACAAAAACCAAAACCCCTGCATGGACAAAAATCATGCTCTCACGATCCATTTTACCTATATGGCGTGCAAGTACCGTGGCGCTATGCATTTCTAAGAAAAAAAATCATACGAAAACAGGTGTTAGCAGATATACACCAAACCTGATGCTGCATCCGAACCCAAAGTTTATTCATCTCGGTGAAATTTTGCAGCACAAATTCTACAGTATCCATTACAGTGTCCTCACCTCTGCAGAAAAACCGCATTGAATTCAAATTGAAAGCTGATAAAAACTTATAACCATGTGAAATTCCTCATTCCTCAAACATTAATGACAGTGAGAGTCTAGCTAAACTTAACAGTTAATTACTGAAACAAACATCTCTTACCCTTCATACTCGGACCCAAGGCTGGGTGATTTATCTCTACTAACTTGAGCAAGATAACTTCTCAAAAACAATCCGCGAATTGGATTTTGAACACCACGACACATCTCAACAAGATCCTTGAGCGCATCCTTGGCCGGAGCCTCCTTCGATTTGATATACACTGATCCTACCGTACACAGTAGATACCTATTTAAAAAAAAAGTTCAACAATGCCAATTTTAACCAAAAAAAATAAATTCACGACAACAGCTACTTATGTAACTTACAGTCTAGGCAATATATTGCCAGCATGCTGCACGAGTTCGTATAAATCAACAATCGAAACGCCATGTCTACTCTCGTCTTTGAAAAACATCTCTAATTTCCTCAATTCATCAAACGCTCTCATATCTAAAACATATTTAAAATTCAACTCCATTGAATTCGAAGAATTCAGAGATTAAGATTAGAAATATACAGAGATCGTAGTATTTGTGCGGAGAGAGTTTAGAAGTTCGAAGCTCTGATAGCATCAAAGCTGAGCATTTGAGAGCGTCTCGGAGATTGTTTGCGTCCTGAGATTTGGAAATTGAGAAAAGAAATAGGGTCTTGGATTGACAATTAAGCGAAATTGCAAAGTTTAATCGATTACCAGAGCGCGATGCATGTAAAAGGCGTTGTGTTGAATGCCGGCGATTCCTTCTGCTAGCCATTTGTCTTCGTCTTCCATCCCGGATAAGATCATCTCTTCTCTGCGATTCCTCTTTGGATCAGGAAGCTGCAGTGGGCGAGAGTTTGAACATTTTCAGGTCCGAATAATTATTTAAAAAAAAACGTACTTCTTTTAATAAAAGAACGCAATTCTAATGTAATATATCCTTCTATAATAAATAAATGGAAAACTACTTCTCCTTATTAGTTACCAGGATTTTATCATTAATATTTATTAAATCTTAAAAGAGCTTATTATCTCATCCATTCGTCCTCCTACTTTGCTCGCATCACATTACATTCTTTTATGATTTAATATATATATACACGTAGATTAATGATTTAATATGCTTTTATTAAATCATATATCTTAATTGATTGGTACGACTAATAAAAATCCTTATAATAATGAAATGCATATAACTATCTGACCAATAATATCTTAATTAAAAACAAAAAAAAATGTCAAACATCCATATCTCCGATATGGGAAAATATCTCTTTGTGGTCAATACGTATTTCAAAGTAAAAATTTTGATATTAAGATCTATTTACATGTCTATTTTGCAACATTTAAGTTTACTTACCTTCGTTTTTTTTTAGATTCAAAGAATTCAATCATACGGGTTTCTGTACTTAGTGTTGTTCTTAATCGAATCATGAGATGACTCGGAGGCTTCTTCAGAATTTGTTTTCCCATTGTAATTTTCCAGATAGTTATTGTTTGAATTCATCTAAAGATAGAATACAATATTCTATTGATGGAATGAATAGTAATGGCGGGCTTATGCGGTAAAACATATGTAAGTTTAGGCTGGAACTAGGGAGGCGTGAACGCAATGAACTAAGCATTCATAAGGGAATTCCAGGAAAAAGGTTGAAGAAAAGGAAACAGGGCAATTACTATGTAGAGTGTCTCAACTTCGACCTTCTACGGTTGTCGAACTTTTGCATCATGTTCTTACTAGTTCAGGTATGAAGAGTAACTTCTATATGTTTTTTGTTTCGAATAATTTTTTACTGATGTTGGTTGATATTCTTCTTAGTTATTCATGTGTTTTTCTCACGATAATGCTTTCCAAGACAGTTTAGTCACACAAGATTGTTCAGAATGTTGTAAGGGCTTGGTGGAAAAGGTTGGTGATATTTCAAGTTCTGTCCAAAAGGTTCTGATGAAAGTGGCAGACCATTGCACAGAATTGTCAGTGCTAACCGAAATATACTCGGAAATCTCTCCCAGGTGAGTTGAGATAGAAGATTGTCAAAAAAACTGGCTTAGCCTGTGAATTTCTCTCTGATTCTGTAGATCTTTATCTTTCAGGAACTGACATTCATGGAATAGGTTTTTTGTCAACCACTTGCCAGGAACTATAGTTATTTTGGATGCTCAAGAGTCAAAAACTATGTTCAAAAGGGATTTAATTAACCTGATAGGAGGTTTGAAGCATCACCTTTAAATCTGGAAAAATACTCGTAAAAGTTATAATGATAAAAAAATCTCTCTCTGATATCAATTTAATTTTGCAGGTTTTAAGTTAAATCTAAGGACTTGTCTTGATATAAAACATTCCAGTTTAAGAGGAGAAGAGTCACCTGATGTTCATGAAATCAAATCCTGAACAATTCAAAGATTTGAAAGAATACCGACATATGACAGTATTCACCTGAAAGACAGCACTAGCACTGGTTACAAGGAAAAGGTTTCATTGAGATCAATTTCTGTAATCCGAAGAGAGCTGCCAGAGTCTGCTCTTGGCTGGCCTCTTCTTCAAGGAGCCAGCCGTCCAGCTCTGGAAGCATCGAGAAGTTCAGAAGTAAGGAATACGTCACTGGTAGAATGGAACTCAAATGAAAAGAATATTTCTTCTAATCTCAAAACAGATGATTCTATTGTCAAGAAATGCAAGATTGAAGGGACTATAGTCCAATTGTTTCACGCCTCTAAAACTGAGTCAAGAGATGGCAGTAGCAGTAGAGAAGGTGAGAAGTTAGGGCATTAAACATGACGTTTCTTCAAATTTTGACCCTTTACTTACCAAAGAATCCACACTATCAGGGCCTGGCTGGCCTCTTCTCCGCGTAAAAACTTCTGCATCTTCAGAATCTCAGCAAGAATCTTAGGCTGATGGAATTTCAGCGATTCGATGGGTTTTGAGTCTACCCAATCGATCCAAGAAAAGCAACTACAAATATTCAAATTGATTTTGTTTCTAAAGAAGCGAAGAGTTTCGATGAAAACAAGATACGTGGAAATGAGGGCTTATTTAGCAGCACCAATGAAGTCGCCCAAGAAGCTTCTTTAGAAATGATGCCGGGATCAGTGTCGTTATTCATGTATGCAGGGTAATAGCATTACGAGATCTGAGGTCAGATGGGGCTTGCAAAATGTTCCAACGCATAGAACGTTTCTGGCTGCGAAACTCCGCACAGACATTGAAAAGGTGAGCAGTACAGAAATGAGACAGAGGAGCATCGCATTCGGGATGTGTATTCCTACGCAACACAGCCTTGAATTTGGGGGCAACTGGATGAATTTCAGATGGATTGTTATTACTTGCTTGGCCAACAGAACAAGTTTCAGTCGTTAAAAGAAAATAAGAACAAAGATTGCTAGAAGGGGAGATGGACACATTTTTTATAAGAAAAACCGATGTTGATTTAGAAGTCACTGTACATGTTAACCTCTAAACAGAATCCTATGCTAACCCCTATCAGTTGGACCATCGACATTTACATATTCAAAATTGGCTCATGGCCACCTCACAAAAAAAATTCAGACCATGAACAGATTACAGTTGCTTGCAGTGCTTCAAAATGGAATTGTATAAGGTAATGCGTATACATCAGCTTCGGGCAAGTAATGCCCGCGTGGTAACAAAGAGCTTTCATGACCCAAGACATCACGGCAAGTATTTAGTATCTTGTTTCCATGCCTTTCTTGCTTTGGGGCCTCAAAAAGCCATTCTTGATCATCAGAATCGTTAAGCTCAAACTGCGGTGGCGGCGAAACCCAATCCTCAATTAAGACTTTGTATAGTGAGTCTCCTTTCCGCTTCTTCTTATTGGACAATATGAACTGAGAAGTCCCAGACTCATGGCAAATAGTGCTCTCCTTCTCTGAAACTGAAACGCAAGGCATTCTTTCAGGTGAAGATGCAAGTTCCCTGACAACAGTACCTGACTTTGAATTGACAGTTTCTTGATGGGATAAACGGACAACTTCATTCTGCCCAGAAACAGAATCTGCCCTTCCCGAGGTTGAACACAACCCTTCACTATTGAGAGGCACATCTGGCTCTTTATGCCTTGTCAAGGGTAGCCTAATGCGGAAGACATTACCTGATTGATGATCACAAGTTGATGTTTAAACACTCTGCAAGAATTAACAAGACCAATTAATCAAATGAAATGAGCAAAACTCACGAGGTTTGTCATTATCAGTTGCTGGTTCCAATTTTCTCTTCTTGTTGCTCCGAATGCCATCGTCAGACAAATAGCAAATATTCTGAAGGCATACGGGTTCATCGTGCTCTTCAGTAAGACCACTCTTTTCAGCTTCTTCCTTTTTTTCACTTGGAAGGAAGCTTTTTCCCTTTTGGTGAGACTTACCCCCCGCATTACATATTTGATCCTTGTTTTCTTTCCTATGCTTCCTTCTTTCTTTCTTCTCCTTCTTTACATCTTTATGGCATTCTGTTACAGACTTCTCCTTTTCCTTTCGGATCTTTTGTGTACCAAAAGAACAATTTTTAGGAATCAAAGTACCACGAATTACCCAACTCAAGAATTAAAAAATCCTCCACCTTCGGACAAAATACAAACCACTTTCTCATTTGTAAATAAATATTACTTGCTCATTTGCAAATGCAAATCACTTGCTCATTCATTTCAATAAATGAAAAGCTACAGCATTAGAGGTTAGAGGCTAGATTAAAACTTATTTCAAGAAAACAAGGCTAAAATCAACTGCCCTTTACTAAAATATGATAGGTTTTTTATCGAAGGAACTATTTTTTTTACCAATTCTCTTAACAATCCTTTTATTTAAACCCTAGAGTTACCAATTCTCTTAACAATCATTTTATTTAAACCCTAGAGCCACAAACGAAAAACCCAATCAAGATTTCATGAATCAGGAACACGATTGTGCAGGAATCAAGATTACAACATTTAAACATGGTTTAAATACTACACTAAATTAGTTCAGGCAATGGGTCAAAATAAGTGATAAGTCGTCTTGAATCGAACCTAGTTAGTACACATCAAGAATACATTTACAAGTGCAATTTTGCAACGAAAGCAAGTCGAGCACTAGACGGAAAAATCAAATATGCTCAACAAACCTTGATCGACTCGATCTGGTAGCCCGGAACCGGGTAAGGAAAGCACCGAGACATTGTTTAATGAATCTGGATCTGTAACCGGATTTACCCGACCCGATATCTAAAGGATATTAACAAATAATGAAATAAAATACAATAGAATTTGTTTCTCTGCTTCGCTAGAAATCTACGAGATTAACCTTAATTGAATCGAACCCGATCGCTAAAGAGGGTTATGGAGGCTAGGGTTTTTATGACGGCGTCGCCTCCTAACCCTTCTGACTAACGATTGCAAGCTGTGAAGAGGGGTGCTCTATATATAGGCCTTTTTGAGACGCCTACTTTACGAGTTCTTCTGTACCGATAATACCCTTCTTTTAATCTGGATGTCCTTGCTCTTTCAGGGACAGCAAAAGGTTAACCACGCGCTCCAGTTGAAACGTGTCACAAATGGACCAAGTCTCTCTAACCTCACTTTTTTTATATAAAAAAATACATCAAAAAAAAAAAATCTTTAACCTGCAATAAATAGTACTAAGAAGAATAAGGCATGTTTGGGAGAGTGGTTGCAGTCGTTTTTTAAAGTGTTTTTTATTTACAAATATATTAAAATGATATTTTTTTATTTTTTAAAAATTATTTTTGACATTAGCACATCAAAATGATTTAAAAAACATAAAAAAAAATTCATTTAAAATAAAAAAAAATCAAATTTTGAGGAAACGGCGGTACAACCGCCCTCCCAAACATGCTCTAAGAGTTCTTTCTATTATTTGTATTTTTTAAACCGGTAATAACCGGTAAAATTACCAATAGTTATTCTATTAAACACCATAAAATTTCGTGTTGGTGTTTCCTCTAATCACAATGTCAGGAGGGGAAAAAACATTAACTAATTACATATCATTTACAAAAATTATATGAAATCACTTTTAAATTAATTTTTGTGATTGATACATCTGTTTAATTATTTTAGTATTAATATTTTATTTAAGTGCTTGTTTAGAATTATGGGTGCAATTATTATGAAATTCACAGTTTTAAATAAAAATTATAATTGTTTTTTGTTTGAAAATACATATTGCACCACAATCACATCGTGCACTTTCATTTCTAAACAGAACTTGAGCCATTAAATCACAGTTATAAATCTTTGATTGAGTATTTATATTTTGTCGATGTATGGCACGGATTACAATAAAAGTATTCTTGCACGTGATTAAGTATTATTTTTTAAAATATTATAGGTTCAAAAATATATTAAAATAATATTTTTTTTAAAATAATATTTTGATATGAGCACATGAAATGAACTAATAACTAAAAAAATAAACTAAAAATAAAAATAAAAAACTTTTAAAATGCAATGTCAAATAATACCTAAGACAGAAAAAAAAAACAACCTGATTTTACTTGTTGAATTTGTATCATGCACTCTCTCGCAATCACCTTAAATTAAAATAATTAATTTTAAATTTCTTGAATTTAATCATTGAATTTTGTTTTTGTATAATTAAGCATTTTTAAACCCAGGCAAGCACTCAAATACTTATTTTTTGAAAGAAAATGTTGGATTGAGAAATAAAGGAATAAAACGAAAAGGGTGGGTAGAATAGATGGAATTTTGAATTTCACTTGAAAAATTCAATCTAACCCTCGTTTTATTATTATTATTAAGTGTTTGGTCCTTTTAGTTATTAGAAATTCAATTCAAGTATTAGAGTTTATTCCCCTTATTTTCATCTTTTTATTTTGTTAGAGAATAAAGGAAGACTTGCTGAATTCCAGTGCAACAAGAGAAAGTCACAGTTGACAATAATTTGGCCACAAAATAATTGATTCAGGTACCACTAGGTTTTGAGATTGTTATTTCAAAAGTGTTTTTGAAAAAAAATTATTTTTTTTATTTTTATTTTTTTTACTTTAAATTAATTTTTGGGTGTTTTTAAATTATTTTTATGTGTTGATTTCAATAATTATTTAAAAAAAAATTATTTTGATGTATTAATGAATAAAAAATATTTTTAAAAATAACATCAATTATACTTACAAACAAACACTTAGTTCGTTAAGAGGTGTTTAACATATGTGTTTTTTTTCCACCTCCTTGTCCAGGAAGGCAAATTTGACCAGACAAATAATTTCGAGTTGAAGTTGATTTCAATTTTTCAAGATGTTTTTTGATTTTTTAAAGACTGAATATATTTATTAAAAATGTTCAAAAATGTTTTCATGAGTTTTTTTAACAAAAACAAACTCGAGACCTTGTTTTTTCAGCAACCCCTTTACTTATTTATCCCAAAAACAATTGGTCCATGATAAGTTGTTCCCTTTGTTTGAAGAAAGAAGATTTATTTTGGACCCATATATACGGGGTGGGCTAGAAGGCCCAACCTTTAAATTGTTTTTTTAGGAAGGCCCAGCACTTTGAATTGAGCGATGTTGCTTTCCTGATAGTGCACATTCCTTTTCTTTTCTTCCTAGAACTGGCCTGAGAGAACTTGGTTACTACTGAGCCGTATATCATTTTTGTCTGTGTTGCTTGCTCTAGTTTTCTAGGTCAGATTCTGCGGATTGGTTCAGAGAAATATGCTTGGCGAGGATATAATCAACCTAGGTTTATTGCTTCAATCTCAGCGTCGTTGACATCAATAGGCAAATCCATCTCCTTTACTTGCATTCCCAGCTAGTGTTACCAAGAATTACATTTTTTTGTCATATGAAGGTTTACCATATGCACGCCTTTCCCTGGGATTTTGTCAGATTTGAATCCGTCTTCAAGTTGCCAATCATTATGTTCTAGCCTTCAGATTTGAATCCGATGAATTGTAGATTTGGATCCAAATCTCCAGATAGTATCATTATGTCGAAGGAAATGTTGAACTTTCTGAAGGCTCGCGTACTTCTATGAATTACCGAGATATCTACCCAAATTTCACCTGGGCATCCATCGGGAATCAGTCGATGGTAATCTATCATCGCTAAAAAGAAAAGGAAGTAGAAGAAGGGAAACAAAATCAACATCTCTTCTGAGATCTTATTCTAGGCTTCATCATTTATATCCCAGTTAGCAAATCGCTGGGAAATGTATAGTTTTATGAGTTGTCTTATAATATACTTCATCGAACCTGAAGCATAGTTTTCCTGCTTAGCATTCAGAAGGCTTTACCTCTGAGGCTAATGTTCCAATGACTCCTTTTCTTCTGTAAGATTGAGTCATAAGCACGGGGATTGAAAATCTATTTTTCAGTGGCCTGAAACCTGGTTTGAGTTCTTATTTTAGGGGGCTTAACAAGATAGATATCCAACAAATATTGTTTTTGCAACCTTTTCTTTTTGCGAAGCAAGTATGTTATTGATCCAAAAGGACATGCTCTCTACCTCTACATCACTGAAGCTCTGAGGAAAGAAGTGCCACAAAGGTTATCTCGTGTGAACTGTGGAGTCTGGGTTGTAGATAATCAGTGACTGGAAAATGGATTAAGCTGAACTAGCCATTTACTTCGGTTCAATTATTCTACTTCTTTTATGGTTCTACTGTTGTTTTGCCCTTAATCTTGAAATTATGCTGTTGTGATTATCACAGATCAGGCGTGTAATTCCATCGATTTCTATCCAGAATCCACTGCCTCGTCCAAAAATGCCTACCTCCAAGCATGTCGATGGCATCATAAACTCCCTCTGGGCTTCTCCTATATCTTGCTATTTTATCTTACATCATATTGCTCCGTTATTCTAATCTGAAATGGTAGCCAATGCTACTTTTTTTATAACCCAATGTTCTTATGCTGCCCCACAATTGATTGCCCTTCCCAAACTCTGTTGTTGATTTCAATTCTGCCTTTTCTGCCTACGAAACAATGTCATCTTTTTACAATGCTGATGCACAAATATGAACTCCTGGTATAGACTACTGTACTCATGTTCTGTTGTTACTTGCATTATTCCCATGCCCAAGTTCCACAGCTGCTAATTTTGATATATGCAAATTGATTTGATACAATGACTTCTGTTAGATATCATACTTGTTCTACCTGGATTTTTAAAGCGGGTTTCTTCTATAGTTAATCTGTCTTCCTTTCCTTCTGCAACCTGCACAGTCCACTGTATTTCTTGCCTCATGGGCTATTTCCTCTTTTTTCACTCTATATACCAAAGGGGGGCTTCTACTCTTTGATTTTGATAACACAAATCTAGGCTTGTGAAAAAGAAAATACATTTAGACTTTCAATTTCTGACTTTTTATGGAGGTAGTTCTTATTATATATGGAAATACCGTGTTTCATTTTTTTGTCACGCTTTTAGATGCCTGATTTAGTTTTTTTTTAAATCTTAATTTGTGTTGCTGACTTACTTTTCTCTTTCTAGGTAATATTTTAGGAGAAGTTCAAAGAGCAGAACATCTGCGACATATCATGGCATGTTATAAGACTCAACCGGTCCCAAGGCCTTTCTTGTGCTATGCAGGTTGACTCGAGTCAACCCGACTATAATTATTTTTTTTTTTGAAAAAAAAAAACCAGAAAAAGGTTTTTTGGTTTTAAAAAAATAAGTTTTTTCATTGACCAGGATGAGACATGTCCCGAGTAGGCGATTCAACTGGCTGACCAACCGGCCTGGTCTTTTAAGATTGTGTCAGGGCTGTAGAGGTAAAAGACTTGAAGTTAAACAACGAACAGATTGAATTGGGCATGGTCCAAGAAATGCAGCATCTGTTCTGTAAACAAAGTTCTTCAGCATCTCTTCTGTAAACAAATTCCTGAAATTGGCACTGCCTCCTCTCCTAAAACATCTGGGAATTGAGAAGAAGAGGATGGGGATGGGGCGATGGGGCATGCTCCCACTTGTGCTTTCTTCAACTCCAACGTCTGAAAACCATAATCACAGCAGCAATGGAAACGCATGAACAGGTCAACAGAGCAGGCCCCATACAAGCCCAGCCATTCATTGTCTCCATTGCAAAACTGATCGGAACTAGGGAGGTCTGTTACTGTTCCATTGCCTTTCATTGTCGAGAAGATGAAAACAAAAACAAAAATGGAAGTAAGTGCACTTGTTTTGTTTATTAGCTGGGGCGGGCAAATATATATTTTACAAAAACCCGTCAAAAAAAATAGACAACAAGATAACCAACGCTCTCCTCCCACAAGATAAAAAGAATACAAGCAGTTTAAGCAGCTACGAAACCATAAGGTAATTCAGGTGGCTAAAGAGAAGAACTGCCAGCAAGGCCGGCATGGTGCAGGAGATTATGAGCAATGTGATCCCTTGCCTGTATTGCACTAGCGGATCTAAGACTATTCTCAGGGATCATATCATCATCGAAAAGGTCAACATTCAGCTCCGGACCCATCTCCTCGTTTCTCATCTCACAAATGTTATGCAGCACACAGCAAGCTCCAAGAACAGCAGGCAAGTCTTGGAGCTTAACTTCAGTTCGTTTTTGCAGGCATGACCACCTCCCTTTCAATCTAGCAAATGCCTCTTTAGAGACCGTTTGAATATCCCTAATCTTCTCGTTGAAATTATGCTGTGTCCATGTCAAATTTTGGTGCGTGTAAGGCACCAGAACCCAATCCATCAAAGGGAGCCCAGAATTCCCGACGAGCCAGACATTCTTCAAATCCCCTCTACTAGCCCTCTTAAACAGAGCAGACTCCTCCAACACTTTATCATCAGGCATTGAACCGGGATAGCCGATGCAAACATCAGTGAAAACACCTCTCGGATCCACAACTCCCTGAACTGTCATAGAATACGATGTCTTCTGATGCCTCTCTGTATGCTTCTTGTTGTAATAAGCCGACACGTTAACCTTCGGAGCAATAATTGGCACGTGAGTAGTGTACACTGATCCGCCAACATTGGGTACCCCTGACATTGATTCGAACTCTCCCTTGATCATCTTCATTTTCTCCTCGTCAGGCCATTGAACGAACTTCTGCATCAAGACATTCTTTATGGCGGAGCAGACTTCCAGAACCAGCTTATGACAAGTAGAGATCCCCAATCCAAACCGCTTCGACACAAGCCTTAAAGGCTCGCCGGTAGCGAGCCTCCAGATACAAACAGCAATGCGTTGGCGAACCGGAATGGCATCACGCAACATTGTGTTTTTCTTGGTCACAGCAGAATCCAACTCCATGCAAATCAAATCAAACGTGGCCTTGCTCATCCGAAATGCTTTTCGGAACTCCTCGTCAGGAAAATCAGGGTGGTTACACTTGTCCCACCAATCCTTTGACCTGTCCTTCACCCATAAACGCCGATGTTGCTGCTGCTGACCTGACCCTCCTCCTCCGGGCCCACTTAATTCACTCGAAGCCAGTGCAGTTTCAGTTACAGCCGCGGCAGCCGCAACCTCAGAAGCAGCACGGCGAGCACGTTTAGTTCTTGTATGATCCATTTCGTCTAGATCGGAAAAATGGGTCTCCAGGTCAGAGCGGTAGTCATTCATTGCTGTAACCTTTTGCTTATGATTCCAATCGAGAGCAGCCCTATCTAGTTGAGACTCAATGGCCCACTGCTGGTATTCTTGCTTTTCCTCTTCATCCAATAAAATAAGGGAGCTGAGGATGTCGCTCATTACTGAATTATTATTACCGCTCTTGATATTCTTCCATCCACTTCCATCCTCCTCGCCATCCTTTCTTCGCCTCTTTAAATAAGCGTTGTTGTTGGTTGCCAGAGTGTTGCTATCAATGTCTTGGAAGAGACTGTACAAATGTGAAATCTCTTCTTGATTAAGAAATGGGAAAGGCGATATTTCCATAACAATCAAGAGAGCCCGTACAGATTTGAAAGCGAAAAAAATTTAAAGGAAGTGTTTGATTAAACGCTTGACCGCTAAGGAGAAGAGAAATGTGAATTCAGATGTTTTCAGACTGGGATCCAGGGATTATTTGTAGTGGATGGTGGACGGTGAGCGTGTGAACGCGGTGACAGATGCTTTTGACGGAGACTTGACTTTTGGATTTATTTATGCTGTTGAGCTTTTACGCGTTCGAGGGCGGGCTGGTGTTTGAGTGCGTTGATGGATTTAGAATTTTCAATGTTCTGATGAAGAGGAAAGGAAAACGTTGGGAGACAAGAGGATGGTTTGTGGAAGTTTCGTCGCCTGCCCTTGATGGGCTTACAACTCCCCCCTCTAGCCCAGTATTTGGCATGGCCGAGTGCTTGTAGCCCAATAGATTGGAATGGCCCAATTCTGCTGGTCTTTTATTATTCGACCTTAACACTGTTAGGTTATGGTCTAGAATCACAATTATATCTCCAATCCATGCATTTTAATTAAGATTTTATTTTCTTTAAAACAAAAGACCTCGAGGGGAAATAGGTGACGTGATAAAGTTTTATTAGAGCAAAAAATCATTTTCTGAATAAGAGCGAAAAATAAAATTAAGGATGGTCAATATTGGTCAAAGGACTATGCAATTGTTGTTAATATTATTAGGGGTTGATTTATTAGTTTTGGTGAATTAGAGGGACTCAATTATAATTACTAGCAAAAACGTTTCCTTTTTTGTGTTTGTTTTGTTCTGTGGAAGTAAATTATGAATCGTAATTGAAATCAAATTCAACCACAAAGATAGCATAAAGGATGTTAACTATTAAATTACATCTAAACCCCTCACCAAAAGTCCCAAACCCTGCTTAAACCCAAAGAGCGAACCATTTACGAACTTCTAGAGATTGAGAAAAGCCACATCGTATTTGCCACGATGAGAAGAGTTGACCATCTAGCCGCCCTGAGCCGAGCCATTTCCGGCGCGGCCGCTCATCAGCGGCTTGTTCAAGGAGCAGCAATGATGAGCACGTACGCAGCCTCAAATTCTCAGTGTATCGCATCAAGAATCGCTGAGAATTTTAGGATATCAAATCCCTCCGTCGCACGCGGTGTTACCGGGACTGTGTTTTTCTCTGTTGCGGCTTCCTCTTTGGCCCAAGAGGTGCAAGCTAAGGAATCTCCGCCGGTGGAGAAGTTGATGCCGAAGGACGTCGTTCTTTACCAGTACGAAGCTTGCCCTTTCTGCAACAAGGTTAAAGGTACTCTATTTTTGGCTATTTTCTATAATTTATTTTGCAATTGGATAATTTGGAAAATCGTTTGTCTTGTTGCGTTTCCCTAGCAAAATGAATTCAAGTTTTGAGATTTTAGCTCACATTAAGAAAATGGGAAAATTCTGTAGACCATGACGGTGTTGAATATTTGACGTCTTTTCATTTTCCTCGAGTTCTGATTTGTCCATATTTTTCACTAAAAATTGGATCCGATTCATTGATGGGAATTAATGAGGATAAACGATTCGATATATTATCCAATTTCCTGGTTCTATTTAGCTAAATTGTCAGGGAGGGATGAATTTTTAATGTGGTAGAACTGAAATTGCATTTTACCCCAACCATAATTTTTTGAAATTGTTGGTTGATTAATGCAAACCATAGTTTTGCATGGCCCCAGTAAAAACTCTATCTTAGATCTATTTTTTCAAACCACAACTTCAAAAGCTACTAAAATGTCAAACACACACCAAAATTTACTTTTATTGGTTTATTTTGCAATAGATATACTAAAAGGCTTTTGTTGGGGTGAAATATTTTTTGTTCTTACAGACAATGGATTTCTATGAAATGAGTGCATGTAGCTGAATAAGTACACTTAAGATAGTTTTTCGCCATGATTAGTAGCCTATTGAGTTAGATGAATGCAAGCACAAAAGGTTTATGGGGTAGTTATTTTCTGTCCTGATGCAGGTAATAGAGTTGGTTTAAGGGTTTAGGCAGAGCTGTTAAGTTCTGTCTCCATAATTATTATCTACACCGTGTACTTAGTTTCTTAACTTTGCTTGCATTAAGAAAATTCAACTCCTTTTGTTTGCCTTTTCTTCTCTCAGCGTTTCTGGATTACTACAATATACCATACAAAGTTGTGGAAGTCAACCCCATTAGCAAAAAGGAGATCAAGTGGTCTGATTACAAAAAAGTGCCTATACTGAAAGTTGATGGAGAACAGATGGTTGATTCTTCAGGTCACTGGGCCTTTCCTTGCCAATTACCATTTGTTTCCTAGAGTGTCTCTGCTTAAACTGCTCCATTTTTGTGGCCCATGTCATAGAAAACAAGCACCAAATTTGTGCCGTATTTATTTGTACTAACCCTGTAAACTTACATGTTTTATGTTTACGCTTACAGATATAGTTGATAAATTGTTTCAAAGGATACATCCAGACAATTCTGTCCCAGACAGTGATGAAGAAACAAAATGGCGCGGGTATGGTTGCATTTCCTCCACTTAACTTTTTAGTCAATTACTGGCTTAAAATATACATTAATGAGAACAGACTATATATACACGTTATTTTCTCAGTGCTATGGTATCTTGTCTGTACAAATTCATTGTTGCCATATTTTTGAACATTTTAGTATTATTACATATTTTTGTTTGTTGCCACGCTTTGGGTTGGCAAATAATCTTTTGAAACTGGTATTGCAAAAATTTGTGGTGTAGGTGGGTGGACAATCACTTGGTGCATGTTTTGTCTCCAAACATATATCGATCAGTTTCTGAAGCTCTTGAATCATTTGACTATATCACCACCCATGGTAGGATAGCAGGCTAATCTCACTGTAGTTTTTCACTTGATCCATCTCGATAATGTTTCATTTGGTTAAGTTTTATACATCATTTTGTTATGGATCCTTAGTTCAGCTGACTGCTTTTCTCCTATGATGCTTTCAACAAATTCAGGCAATTTCAGCTTCACGGAGAGGTTGGTAGCCAAGTATGCTGGAGCTACAGCAATGTACTTTGTGTCAAAGAAGCTGAAGAAGAGACATAACATTACTGATGAACGTGCAGCCTTGTACGGTGCTGCAGAGACATGGGTGGATGCTCTGAGGGGTCGCCAATATCTTGGTCAGTGTTTCTTTCCTCTCCAATGGTGATCCTGCTCAGTATTTTAATTTGTCACGGTATGAGATTTTGCTTTGGTGAGAACCACTGAATGTTCTGCTGTATTTCCTCCTAACAGGTGGCTCGAAACCTAATTTAGCTGATCTTGCTGTTTTTGGCGTCCTAAGGCCCATCCGATACTTGAAGTCTGGTAAAGATATGGTGGAGCATACCCATATCGGCGAGTGGTACTCTCGAATGGAAAATGCAGTCGGGGAGCCTTGTAGAGTTGAGGCATAACAGATGGTTGATTTTTATTGGTTGAGTGGATGATGTCCGACCTGGAGGCATATGGTGCCGCCGATAGAAGTTAAATGACAGAAATAATGCACAAATAATTGGTTTTAGTACCAGTTAAAAACTTGAAGATCTTGAACCGTATCAATATGTTATGGATTTGGGAAAATAAATTTGCCATTCGACTCCCCTGTTTATTTAAAGTATATAATCTTAGCATTAGCATGTCAAAATAACTCAGGAATATAAAAATAAAATTAATTTAATACTTAAAAAATAAAAACATATTTTAACAGGGAAAGTCAAATGTGCCGAAGTAAACAAACGGTTTTTTATTTCTGCTAGATATCCGTGGACAGTCCATATTCTTATGGGCTGGGCACAAAAAGCCCATGGTGATAAGACAGGACAGTGTTTGTAAGATATGTATCAAATTATGGGTTCGGATTCTATCCCGACCTTGAGTGTTCTAACTCTGAAATTCTAAGCCTAATTAACGAGGTTTGATGCTGTTATCGATTTTGTTTTTTTTTATTTAAAAAAACATTTTATTCAATTTATCTCAGAACACGCTCTATAGATATTTAAGAAAATCTAATTAATTTACTCGCGCTAATTCTGGCTGCTAGTGGAGATGATGTTTCTATCAGTGCCCTGTGATGTGTTTGCTTTCATGATGAAATCGTATTTTTTTATTTGAAGTTAATTTTTTCATGATTTTAAATTATATTTAATGTATTAATATTAAAAATAAATAATATATATATATATATTATTTCAATTTAAACGATAAAAAAAAAAAAAAAACACATTATCTCAACGACAGCCTTTCACCTTGGTAAATCAGCTTTACAGTTCGACATCATGGGGTACTTGTGCAGGTAAACTCCGTTTAGACAACTGTTATCAGAGAAAAAAAGCTTCGCCATTGCGTGTAAGAGGATGAGCTCGAGGCCTGACACCCTATTCTACTCATCGGTTAAAGCCTTGCATCTGGCTCTCTACAAAAATTTACAGAGCCTTGAGCTGCCTGTGTGATCTGAACGCTCTATCATAATCACCTTGTCGATGCAAATATTAATTAAAGTCAGAGGTGATTCCCCTTATTTAAGAAACCCCAGAAAAAAATTTCAGATTTGGAAAAACACTTGAAAAATTATCTTTTTTTTTAAATTAAGTCACGCGTCGGGTTTTAAAATTTGAAACATATAAAAAATTTATCAATCCAATCCAATCACGTGTTCAATTTGGCAGTATTGATTAGCGTACTTGTTACATTGTTGATGCACTACCAGGCATGTTTTTGTTTTTATATATCCTGAAAAAGAGCGTGTTTTATTTACTTTACTTGATTATTTTATATAATTAACTCCTTTTATTTATAATTATTAAGGTTTGCATGTGATCCATTTTCAGGGAGTTTTTATAGTCAAAGGTCAGGTTACAGTTTAATTAGACTCGAACGCGTTGAGAGAATTCTAAATTATAACTCTTAAATTTTATTAATATCTTTTCAAAATTCAAAATGTTTTTTTTTATATTCAAGAAGCAAATCATGGAATCCGGGGGTTATATGGTGCCATGTGGCACTAGCTGAGAAACTCGTTAAATATTGTATTTCAAAAATATTTTTAAAACAAGTTAAAAAAAAATTATTTTTATTTTTTACTTGAAATTAAAAAAAAATACTATTTTTAAATTATTTTTATTTAATAATATCAAAAATAATTCTTTTTTAAAAAATATTATTCTAATATATTTTTAAAACAATTACAATAAAACTACCCCAACCATAAAAACTTGCCGTCTGAGAGTGGTTGACTACTTTACATACGTACCAAAAAAATACAGACACGCTATAAGTTCACGACCGCAGTAATGCTAGAGAAATGAAATGAATGCAAGAAAATTGAGGATTCCTAGAAAGAAAGGGCTAGCTATTCTTCAGCCTTTCCCAGTGACCAAACTGACAATTTCTCCAATCTCTGATTCCTCCCTGTACCATCTAATGCCTGACTCTTTCACGCCTTATTCGAGTGAATTTCTCCCTCAACACCACCTCGGGCCCGATACTTCTGCGACTCCCTGTCCGAATCACAAATAATCTGCATGCTGTTTCTTACAACGCCAGCGCTGTTTTTTTTCCCGGTTCTGAATCATTTTTCCATCTGGGATTCGCCAACCCACATACTCCTAGTCCCTCTCTCTAATTTAATTCCATTCCAGCCCTAAGATTATATTATTGCTTTTTCATCATCCCGAAGCAGCCTCCTACTCCTAGGGAGGGAAGTTTTTAGGTTTGCGGTTTGAAGTTGTTTAATAAGTTCTGATTGGCGAAGTTATAGCTTTCAGCTGTGGTGTGGTTTGTAATTGTCACGATGACTTTTTGCTGGATATTAGCTTTTTAGCTTTTGAAAAGCTATAAATTATTATAACTTACGAAAATGACATGCAAGAGACTATGATCCTATAGCTAAATTAGTGATCCCGAACGCGTACTTGTCTGGATTAATTCTCTGGTTTCCATTTTTAGTTCCTTAATTACACCATCACGAACAAGTAATATCCATAAATCTCATTAATTAATTATAATCAAATTTAATTAGATTTGGTCAGTTTCCGAGTCTCTCTCTCTCTCTCTGTCTAGATATATATATAAACAATCGACGGATTCCTTTCTTTATGGTCTCTTTCAGTTAAATCAGAGGGGAGAAAAAAACAAAGCAACAAAGAAGCCAAGGTCATGCCATAAACAGAGAGCGTGCCTTTAGGGAGAAATGAAAGGTCATGCATCTCTTCTGTTACAACAAGAAGCATGAACCCTCTAGCTTTAAACCTACCCTCGTTGCGTATGTCCGTTGTGATTTCATGGTATTTTTATTTATTAGTAGCTAGGTCATGAAAGCTGTGAATTGAAGGGGACGTTTTTGGTGTTTGTTGTTTCTTTTCCCAGTTTCTTTCGCTAGTTATTGTCATGGCTGTTCAAGCACAGTTGTATCCAGAAAGAATTGGCGTTTTGCATATGTGTGGCATACAGAATTGCTTGTTAAATAATCCTGTTTCAGGGCTTGAACCTGATCTTGGTTTTGTTTTTCAAGATACTCATCAGCAGAATCTCTTTCTCGAACATCATAACTCTCAAAACTTTGGTTTTGATTGTGATATCGGTGGTGGTGGTGGTTCTTCTTCTTCCACGACTCGTGACAGTTCTCTCTCCATGTCTCTTTCTCAGTATTTGGATGTTCAGCTTGACATGCAAAGGCGAGAAGTTGATTACATGCTTCAATTTCAGGTAAGAATGTGATCGGGCTTCGTTGTTGCTTCTTTTTTAAGATTTGGTTTTTGTGTGTGTGGTTATATTAAAATGAAGGTTAAATTCTAAAAATTAACGTTAATTTTCTTAATCAAATGCAGGCAGGGAGACTAAGAAATGCTTTGCAACAGCAAAGGAAGCACCAGCTTGGAACCATACTCAAAAGTGTAGAATCAAAGGTCTCCTCTTTGATAAGGCAAAAAGAAGAAGACTTGGCACGAGCAACAAAGAAAACCATGGAGCTTGAGGTCTGGCTGAGAAAAGTAGAGCTGGAGAGCGAACAATGTCAGAGAGTAGCCAGAGAAAAGGAAGCGATGGTCGTCGATTTAAGCAACTCGCTCGAACAGATCAGAGGAAGACTGGCCATGGCCAGCAATGAAGTCCCAGATGCAGAATCCTTTTGCTGTGGCTCATGTGAGAGAGAACAGGATCAAGAAAGCCAAAAAAAGATGGTCTGTAGAGGGTGCCATTCTAGGAGCCCGTGCATTATCTTTCTCCCATGCAGGCACCTCTGCTCGTGCAAGTCTTGTGAAACTTATCTTGTCTCCTGTCCTGTCTGTAAATCTGTAAAGCAAGCAAGCATGGAGGTTTTTTGGGTCTAACAAGGAAAAGCCACAAGGTTCTGCAAAAAGGAAGAACCAAGGGTAAATTTTTTTGGGAACATCACAGGCTGTTCGTAACTTTATCGCTCAACATGATGTTTTTGTCCTAATTCTCTCTCTTTTTGGCTTTTCTCGGCCATTGTTTACAGAATTGTTTTTTGTACTGCTAAGACCCGTATATAAGTGGAAATCATATATGATGATATCTGCTACGAGGCATGGCAAGGGATCCCCGCTTAAATCCTTTCTAGCTTGATTGCATTTTGCCTGATTTGGCTTCACCAAAAAGGAAAAACAATTCTGTGTTTATTTTGATTTGTTTATTCTGTTCGTTTTGCTCAAAAGCAATGCCAGCTCCTTGGCAGTAACGATGTACTTTGCTTTAACTGACAGAAAGCTTTAGAAAGCCATGTTCGCCACGCATCAGAACACAAGATCGAACTGTCACCGCCACTATATTTATACTTTTTCTTACTTGTTTTTGCTAATTCCAATAAGATTATCCATTAAAGCTGGCTAGCTAGCTAGCTAAGATAGAAACCGAAAACCATAAATGACTCCTCTGATCTGCAAACTCAGTACCGAAATATAAACACAGAAAAATCTAGCTGGCCTGGGAAGACCTATCGGGCACACCTGCAAAGCAACAGAAGCTACGCATGGCATAGGCCCTCTGCGTGGAAAAAACGAGCTGGCTAAAATCTCCAGACGCGGACTTTGATGCTGGTTTGTCTGTGTCATGGCCCAATATGGGATCCTGCAGTGACCTTCTTCTGTCTGCTACCAGGAAGCGTTTACGAGGGGGTGGAATGACTGTTTGTTCGGGATTTTGTGAGTTGGACCTCGTGATGGGACGGCAGCGGCATGATTTGCTCTCCCATCGATGAAAAAATAGTTTATTTAATAAATAATATAGTTTGGTACGAATCTTCGTAAAAAATCGTGGTTGAAAAGAATGGTTTCAACTTTTCAGGGTGTTTCTGCATTTTAAAATCGATTTGAATTTATTTTTCTTATTTTAAATTAAAATTTTTGGATGATTTTAGATTATTTTAATGTAGTTATGTTAAAAATAATTATTAAAAATAAAAAATATATTATTTTAATGTATTATTGAACAAAAATTACTTTTAAAAATAATTTCAATTACACTTCTTAACCGTCATTAAAACAATTATTAAAATATAATTATATAGCTTAAAAAAAAAGGAGAGATAGAAAGAGAAGGGGCATGAAAAAAAATAAGATTTTAACTAACAATAATTACACAACAAATAAACGTTATGGGTTTTCCCCTGTACACTGTCTCTTGAATCACTGTGGATTCGAGCAGTGCACGGGCGGAATTGGCCCTCGGGCGCGCGGCAGAAGGGCGCTGGCACGCGGGGCTAATTTCGCCTTTTCCTATTTTTTTTATTTTTTTTTAAATATTCATTTATGAACAGTGTAATGACGGTTTCGTCCCCGGTAATAGGACAAAATAAGGCATCCGGGCGCGGGGCACAGCCGTAATTGCGCGTGGCCGGACCGGCCCGGTCCGCCGCAACTTTTTCTTTTTTTTTATTTTCAGAAATGGCTAAAGACGGTTTTAACCCCTAATAAGACAAAAACAATGAATTGGGTCCAGGGTTAGAACGGTAATTGACCCTATTTTTCAATTTTTTTAATCGGCGTCTCTGGGGGCGTGAGGCGCACGCGCCAGACAGTTTCCCGTCTCACGCCCTGTTCAGGCGGCGCATGCGGCCTCCTCCGGTGGCCGGAAATTGGATACCGGAGGACAGAACGATGTGCCGACGCGTGTTATTCCTCCCGCGGTGGTGCGTGTAGCCACAACATGCCCGACGACGCGGCGGAGGCCGGTTGAAGCCGGCGACCACGTTTCTCTCTCTCCTGCACGTCAATGTGCAGGAGAGTCCCCAATATATTTGGACTTTGCACTTCGGTCTCTCGACTTTGAATTTCGTTTTTGGTCCTCATTTCTGTTATATAAGTTTTGATTTTGTTCAATTGGGTCCTCCGATTTGAATTGATTGAATGTCCAAGTTTCACTTCGGTCCTTCCACTTTCAATTTCCGGATTGGCTGTATGTCAATCAATCAATTCGGTACAAAAGTTCCGATTTCTGCAATTTTGCCCTCTGATTTCACTTGAGAATAAAAGTAATTTGCATGTCAGCCCTTTGACTTTTAATTTTTTAATTTCAGCCCTTTATATTTGATTTTCATTTAAGTCCTTATACTTTTATTTTTTTATATTTCTACAATAATCCCTCCTTTTGTCCATGTTTATATAAAAGTGTATTTAACACAATAATAATAATAATGATAATAATAATAATAATAATACTAATAATAATAATAATTATAATAATAATAATAATAGTTATAGTAATAGTAATAATAATAATAGTAATAGTAATAGTAATAATAATAATAGTAATGGTAATAGTAATAGTAATAGTAATAGTAATAATAATAATAATAGTAATAGTGATAGTGATAATAATAATAATGATAATAATAATGATGATGACTTAATTATTTTTTGTTCTTACTCTTCTGTGTTTTTTTTCTTTCTCCCGATAATTTGTTAATATTTTTTTTTTCTGGTTATAGCAATAATAATTGTTTTTGTTTTTTTTTATCTTTTGTTAAAATTTCTTGCATGTTTTTAGTCTTTCATTGTTTTTTTCCTTTCATTATTAACATAATAATAATAATATCAATAATAATAATAATAATAATAATTACATTGTTTTGCGTGCTTGCTCTTTCTTTAATGTTCTTTTTCTCTCCGGATAATTTCATAATTTTTTTTTTGACAGTAATAGCAATAATAGTTTTTTTTTTAATCTTTTGTTAAAGTTTATAAGATGTTTTTAGGCTTTCATTTATTTTTGTTTCTTTCATTGTTAACATAATAATAATTATTATAATAATAATAATAATAATAATAGTGATTATTATTAATATTATAATAATAGTGATTATGTATTCTATTATTATAATAATTGTGATTATTTATTCTTTCAGCGTTTTTGGTCCTCATTTCTGTTATATAAGTTTTGATTTTGTTCAATTGGGTCCTCCGATTTGAATTGATTGAATGTCCAAGTTTCACTTCAGTCCTTCCACTTTCAATTTCCGGATTGGCTGTATGTCAGTCAATCAATTCGGTACAAAAGTTCCGATTTCTGCAATTTTGCCCTCTGATTTCACTTGAGAATAAAAGTAATTTGCATGTCAGCCCTTTGACTTTTAATTTTTTAATTTCAGCCCTTTATATTTGATTTTCATTTAAGTCCTTATACTTTTATTTTTTTATATTTCTACAATAATCCCTCCTTTTGTCCATGTTTATATAAAAGTGTATTTAACACAATAATAATAATAATGATAATAATAATAATAATAATAATACTAATAATAATAATAATTATAATAATAATAATAATAATAGTTATAGTAATAGTAATAATAATAATAGTAATAGTAATAGTAATAATAATAATAGTAATAGTAATAGTAATAGTAATACTAATAGTAATAATAATAATAATAGTAATAGTAATAGTGATAATAATAATAATGATAATAATAATGATGATGACTTAATTATTTTTTGTTCTTACTCTTCTGTGTTTTTTTTCTTTCTCCCGATAATTTGTTAATATTTTTTTTTTTCTGGTTATAGCAATAATAATTGTTTTTGTTTTTTTTTATCTTTTGTTAAAATTTCTTGCATGTTTTTAGTCTTTCATTGTTTTTTTCCTTTCATTATTAACATAATAATAATAATATCAATAATAATAATAATAATAATAATTACATTGTTTTGCGTGCTTGCTCTTTCTTTAATGTTCTTTTTCTCTCCGGATAATTTCATAATTTTTTTTTTACAGTAATAGCAATAATAGTTTTTTTTTTAATCTTTTGTTAAAGTTTATAAGATGTTTTTAGGCTTTCATTTATTTTTGTTTCTTTCATTGTTAACATAATAATAATAATTATAATAATAATAATAATAATAATAGTGATTATTATTAATATTATAATAATAGTGATTATGTATTCTATTATTATAATAATTGTGATTATTTATTCTTTCAGAATAATAATAATAATAATAATTTTTTAATTTGTTTTTCTTGCTTGCTGTTTTGTTCATGCTTTTTATTTTTTTCCCTCGGTGTAATTTAATTTTTTTTTTGTTTTTATTCTAGCGGCAATAATAATTTTAAATGTTAAGACTCTGATGTTGCTATTTCCCTATTTTTACTCTGTCTATTAATTGATTTTTTGAATTTTATTATCTGCACAATAATGATTTCAGTCATTTATTTTTTTTCTTATTCAAATATGTTACTCTTTTTTTTAATGTTAATGCGCGCCTTTTTGTGATTGTTTATGACGCAATACCTATATTCTAAAAAATATAATCTATGCTTACGTGACAAACATAACTCAAAATTTTAAACATTTTATCTTTTAATCTATAATTTTTATTTACTTATATCATATAAATTTATTGTTGTACATTTAATTATGTTAAATTATATACAAAAAAATACCCGCGGCAACACGCGGGCAATTATCTAGTAACTCTAATATCATAGGAGGTTATTCACCTCCACTACTTTAGTTTAATAACGATAATTCATAAGATTTTTGACAAAAATCTTGTTTGTGTTTCCATGTATTTTTTTAAATAAAATAATATTAAATTGGTATTTCGTCCATGCTTGTTGATGTGTTGGTGTTTAAAATAAATAAATAAATAAAATATTGTAAAAATCATCATGTATTATAATTTTAAACACTCTCTTAAAGTGATATAACATTGCAAGGCAACGTCCAGCAAAGGCAGAAGAAAAGGGTCTGGCATGTACAGGATTTTAGGGATTTTTTGGACTCGTAATTGTGGGTCCCATTGGCTCTGGACGAGAATCGGAGGGCTGAGATTGTCTCTTGACCGTGAGCCTGTTTGGGAGTGCGGTTGCGGTAGCTTTTCAAAGTGCTTTTCATGCCGAAATACATCAAAATGATATTTTTTTATTTTTTAAAAATCATTTTTGACATCAGCACATCAAAATAATTTAAAAAACAACAAACTACCAGTTTTTAAAATAAAATAAAATCAAAATTTTTCCAAACACCAGTTGCAACGCACTCCCAAAGAGGGTCGAAGGCAGTTGGCCATGTCTGGTTCGGCTGGTGTGCGGCTCGCTGGCTTTACCGATGTGTCATGCGGATGGGCGAACCATACTGGGGCTAGTGCTGTTGCCAGCCCACCTAGCTTCATTTGCGTGGAACTTTTCTATGACCACCAAATCTGGTAAATTACAAAATTGTGTGACTATATAGTTGACTGTGAAGGGTAAAATGGAGAAATGAGTGTGAGTCATCCAAAAATCATCAAAACCAGTATACTATTTAATTGATAGAAAACATAATTATCATATGTTTCTAAATTTTAGGAAGCCCGTGTTTGTAATCACTTTAAAAATGATTTCTGAAAAAGATTTGAATTTTATTATTGCTTTAAATAAAAAAATAGTGTTTTTAGATTATCTTGATATGTTGATATCAAAACAATTTTTTAAAAATTAAAAAATATATTTTAATAATTTTTTTAATAATTTTTTTTTAAAAAAAACCACAATCACACCAACTTTCCTATAATACAAATCTTGTTTGTCACTACAATTTGAAGATATTTCCATGTATACAACATGTACACCTATCTTAGCAAGGCCATGCAACTCAACTCTTGTATTTTTTTGGTCATAGCCATCATCTATCTTTTTTTTTTATTAATTTAAAAAAAACAGTCAAACAACATGTTATCTCTTAGAGCTCAAGTTCTTTTTATCCAAAAATCAGTGTTTTAACTTATATTCTATCCTAAAAATTTGCAATATACTCTAACAGACATGATAAGTATACTTGAAAAAAATATCTTAAAAAACAAAATCAACATGAAACAACAGATCAAATGAGCGGACTCCACACGCGAATCTTGAATGTAAAAACATATAATATAAACTCTCGTCATTAAATAAAATTATTTAACACAAATATTGATTGTTTTGTGATCTAAACCAATGTACTATATTCTTTCTTTTTATAGCTAAAATTCAATAACCCTCCTTTTATCTTGCCTCAATTATGGATTAAAAAATAACAAAAATAAATTTCTATACCAAAATTAGTTTTGAAAAAAATCAGGGTATCAAAATTTTATAATTTATGTTATTTTTAAAGTTAGAGGATCAAAATATATATTTTCTGAAATTTCTGACATGTCATCCATGTTCGAATATTTTTTCATTTCGGTTTTTGTTCTTCAAATTACACCGGTGACTAGAAAATTATAAACAAATAACATTGAATTATTATCAAATCTTTCACAATATTCACCCACACATTTTAGTTTTTAAATAATACACACGTTGTTTTTCTTATATATTTTTATTATTATTATAGATTGAAGATTTTTTCTTCGTCGTTAAGAAAAACAATATAAAAAGTGTATGTTTGAGTAGAGAGAAGGGTGGAGGTTTAAAAATAAACCTCCAATTGTTAGAGGATAAGGAGGTGTTCTCGAAGGAGTGGCCTCCGGTCAACACGGTTCCATAACCATCCATAGAAAACAAGACCAAAAGATATCCGTACTCACACTCAACCAACAGGGTGCACGCGCCTGTCAAGGATGTCCCGATCATTTCAACTCGGTCTGGGTAGTTTATTTTCTTAGAAGTTTTTTAACACTATTAAATTAATTTGTTTTTCTCTATATAATTTTAACATGCTTATGCTTGTAAATAAAATAATATATAACAATTATTTTAATATATTTTTAATTAAAAAAATATTTTTTAAACAATATTATGCACACCATACTGGATAGCACTTCACCGTATAAAAGTAGATTTTAAGATAATAACGTGTAATTGTATTAAGATATAAAAGAAATAAATAGTAAATATTAAGAGTGTATGTCACCATGTATTTTTAATATAAAATTCATTTTAAAACTGATATATAAATCATTTATTGATGTTTATTATTCAAACCTAATATATATATATATATATTTATTTATCACGAAACACTAACTAATTGTAACCCAATTACTCATCATAGTTATTAAACCTAACTTGATTATTCATATTGACTTGTATAATTCATAATATAAATATTTCCATGAATTTATTTTTTAATTAAATTATACAAAACATTTATCCAATTATTGATAAAATCATGTTTTTAATTACCTGTTTAACCCAATCAAATCAAGATATAAAAATAATTATCCCATATATTTTTGATAAATAGAATCCACTAAGTCTAACTTTAGAATCCATGCAAATATTATGCGTAATATTTTTCCATTTAAAATATATTAAAATAATTATATATATAATATTAGCACAATACAACCATAAAAATACATAAATTTAACAATTTTTACAAATAAAAAAATAATTTAAAAAAACAAAACAAACACTCTAAATATTAATCCCATAATCACCAATTCTCAATCATATGTTTTTTTTAGCATAGTTGAGATAATTTATAATTTTTAATATTTTTTTTAATAAATATATTAAAATAATATATATTTTAAAAAACATATTTTTAACCCTAGTAAATAAAAAAACTTAAAATAAAAATAAATTAATAAAAAATAAAAAAATATTTTTTTTTTCAAAAATACTTTAAAAAAAAGCCATCCTAATCAGAAACTTAATCCGAACTGCTACAATTTCCTCGAGGAAGCATCGCGGCCACCAATAAAACCCCAGGCACATAGTTTCCGTGTCTGAAAAAACACCCAACACTTTCCACTTAATTATTCCTGCCTCGCACGCCCTGCCTTCCTCTGTATTTATTTTGATCTTCGTCTTCTTCTCGCCGAAGAGAACCCAAATATTCCTCCAATTCTCAGCTCGCTGCAAAAAGCCTATCAAATCTAACGATGCAACACGGAGATTACAGTTCTTACTATCAGTATCCACACCTTCAAAACCCTAATCCTAATCCTCCCATTGATCACCATCAAACCCCTTACGCATCCGCACCGCCTTTCTCCTCCGGTTATCCCCACTCCGATTACCCGCCCTCCGATTATCCCCCCTCCGATTACTCTATTTACCCTCAAAATTACCCTCCTTATTCTCAAAACCCCGATCCTGTCCCTCCACCTACTGCCCCTACATACATACCTAAAACACCGAACCTTAATAATCCACAATCATCCTTCAATCCACCACCGCCACCTCCACAACAACAACCGCCATCTTTTCCACCGTATGATTCTAATGGATCCTACCAACCTCCAACAACTCATCAGTCTTATTTACCATCGTTCGATCAACATCAAACGTCTCCCAATTACGCTCCTCCACCACCGCCTCCTAACACGGCAGTAGCACCGAATCCTACTGGAACAACTAATTCTCCATACACCTCGATGTACAGTGCTCCTTATAACCCAATAGGATCGTCAGGGCCGCCCGTATACGACATGCCATATGAGAATCCAGTAAAATTCGACCAGAATTTCGGGTATATGGACGGTTATAATCGGAGCAGGAGCGCTCCAGGGTCTGATCTACATGGAAAGGAATCGGAGAGCAGATACAATATCGGTGGCGGTAGTGATGATGGATATGGAGATGGTGTTTATGCATATGAAGGTGGTAAGGTTGAGCCTTACGGAGCACGAGGGACAGCGTCAAATTCATCGACCTGGGCTGGGTTCGATGATTATGGAAGAACAATAAGTTTTCCGTCTGGAAAGGATAATTCGGTGCGGTCCAGTTCTGGTCCAGGATCGGGGAAGATTGTGAGGGCAGTGCCGAAGGTGGAGACGCAGGAGGATGTTATGAGTGGTGTCCAGAAATTTAGAGTTAGAATTTTGGCTGAAAGTGGAGGACAGAGTACTATGGATGTGCTTTGCCAGGTATCTATCCGAGCTTGTTACTTGATTGGTGCAATTATTTATTATGGTTTTAATGATTTGTGGAGTGGTTGGAATCATGAATTTGATGGTAGAGTGGGTTCGTGTTGAAATGATCAACTTCTAGGGACCATTTTACATGCTCGGTAATGTTAAAACCCTGTCATGTTCTGCTCGACTGTTCCGTTGTGTATCTTTCAGGCTGAACATGTGAATTGACAAACATGGCTAACTGCTAAAGAAGCTCAGTTAAGGAGCGTTGGGAGTTGTTTGGAATTCCAATGATTTTTCATGCTGCTGTTAGGTCATCGATTTTGTCATTGTGAAATCTTTTTGCTTCTGTTAGGCTATTGACACTGTCATTGTGAAGTCTTTTACAACTGCTAAGGAATCAAGATAGAACTTTCCTTGATATTCTAGTTTACTGAAGCTAAACAAGTTTTGTGCATGTTTGATTCTAAGTTATATTCATTTTAAACTAGGATTTATTATGTGGACTTGAGTCCCATTGAATTTTGAAGGTCACTGTTGCATATAGATGATAAGTGTTTGGCTGCTATGTTATTATATTTCTACCTTGTTTTCACTTTCCTCGGGGTTTATTTATGTGATGTGCTCTGGGCTCATGATTGTATTTGAATTCATTCAGATTGGTTTGGATGGAATTCGTATGCTCGATCCAAACACCAGCCGGACTTTGAGAATATATACTCTTGAGAACATCACAAGATGTGACGTGAGTTAGCTTATTTCATCCACTCCTCACTTTATTCTTGAGTATCACTATCATTTGTTAATTTGTAACTAATACTGATTGTACACTTTACTTTAATGTAGAAAATGGATTCATCTACCTTTGCATTTTGGTCCAAGAGTTCTGTGGATATTGAGCCAAGACGTATCAGACTGCAATCAAATAGTCACACCACCAACACCCTTCTTGACACTGTGACTGCTGCAACTGTACAGGTTTTGTGGCCATAATAAACATTTTTCTTGTATTCTAATCATATTTTTAGTTACATGTCCTTTTATAGAAGCTGAAGCATTTACTTATGTCTTGCGTCATCCTGCAATACATTGTTTCTATTGCCCTTGTCATTGCATTAATAACTGAATTCTGGTAGTAGATGTGTTTCAAACAGAGAAGCCAAAAATGAGGCATGGATGACAAGTCCATGATATTTAGAGGAAGGAGGCCTAGAATAAAAAACCCAAATTTCAGCTCCTTTATATATATGAGATGAATTTGGGCCAAGCTTTGATTAAATTGAGAATGTTAAACCTGGTAGATAACTTGGTAAGCATTACAAACACTTGTTAGTATTGGGTCAAGCTTTGATTATATTGAGATGTTAAATCTGGCAAATAGAAGTTGTAAGCATTACAAATATTTGTTAGTATTTGAGAGCTTAACTCGTGCCATATTTTGCCATCATTGTTGAATGGAAATGTTTACCCTGGATACAGACTTGAAATCTGTGCAGTAGATGGTACCTGCATTTCATTTTCCTATTGTTGTGACCACATGCAGTACGTGACTAATTCACTGCTGTAATATCCCACATTGATGGTTTACTACTCGTGATAAATATATATGTACTAAGCTAAGAATCTGTGTGTAAAGCTTATCAATTTTTGGGACGTGTGGAAAAATTAAATTATGTTGCTCCTGTAGGCCCAAAAGTTATCAAGCATGCGCGCACACTAGCTTTGTGTGTGAAAATGTTTTTTGATCATTGTCAATTGGTGTCTGAATGTGGCTTCTCCTGTGTTTATATATGAGATATTGGTCCTGTTGCCTCCTTTTGGAGATAACTTGTAGAAGTTTTTAGAGTTTAGATATTGAGTTGCTTTTCTGGTTACAAGTTGAAACAAATTGTTTCTTACGGGTATTTTTGTGAAGGGATAGCATTTTTCCATTGTTGGTGTGGCTCACTAACTCTTTTTTTTTCTTCAAAAGTTTAAATGAATGCACAATGTCAACTGCACTCATTATTAATGTCAATTGAAACATTGATTTATTTTAATCCAAATAAACTAGAAAAAAAATATCAAAACATTAAACAAGTACAAAACTTTAGAATTTGGATAGCGCTAAAATGGAATTTGAAATAATATAACAATATTTAACTCAACAAATCCCCTAAAAGTTATCACAGAGCTGAGCCGACTCCCTCCTTTACTAAAGCTACTACGAGGGCATTATTCCCTATCTATTCCATCCCATCCCCTCAGTTCTGTCAAATCACCTTTGTAGTTCTTTGTTTTCAATAGCCGGTGTCTTCTAGTCTTTCATAGAAATAAATATCATTTAACCTTCCTCATTTTTTCTAATGTCAAAGAAACACAACAGAAATAGAAAGAGATCACAACTCGTAACGATTAGAAGAATCTGAGATGACAAACAAGGTAATTCTTTTGTATCACTCTCTGCAGACGTGTTATGGAGAGTGGTGGGCTTGTGTGTTCTCTATATATAAATATATTTTTGAATTGAGATCTACAATGGTAGTCTAGATATAAAATAACTTGTGAATACACGGATTTTAGTTTCTTGAATCTGTGTACAAACATGCTAGTGATGTTGCTATATCTCTCTTTATATGTTAATGTCATATGATACACACCTTATCCCCAGGCTTTACTATCAAGATAGTCTTCTCCACAACGTTCATTTTGTTTTTTTCTTCTCATATTAATCTGTATGTTCAGAGAATATATAGAAAGCGAAGTGTGAGGGATGAAAAATTTGACCAAAATAAAAACCGTTACTGTATAAATTTGATGATGGTACAGTTTCTCTATTTCTGTTAATGTCATAATGGTATGGATTTATTGTTCATAAGTTGAAAATCTATGGGGGAAAAAATGAATCTCACCTCATCCACAAACAAATAAAAAATACAGTAACAAATGAAAAATACAAACACAGTTGAACTTGTGATTAATGTTAAACATTGATTCTTTTAATCCAAATAAACTTAAAAAATTATCTAGTGATATGCAGTTTTTTTAAGCTCTTATTTCATCTTCATGATTTTTAAAGCTTTAATTTCAATATATTTTGGTTCAAATATTATCGTTTTTATATGGAAAATCAATTTTTTTTTACTGTTTTTGCTTCCAATCAAAATATTGTTTGTTTACACAATATTGAGCTTGAGATAACGAAAGAAAATTCACGATGAAAGGACATGCAACCATCTTGCCCGAGAGATGTCCTTCGGGCATCACGTTGCAGTCGTTCACGGAGCATGAGTGAGTTGTTGTTTTTCTTATTTTGCATTGTTTATGTTGCTGCAATTCTGCTTCTATTAATTGATGAATTTGTTTTTATTGTCCAGAGGTGTAAAGAGCACCGAATTCATCATTCCCGAACAAGTCCTCAACAGAGAAGATAGTCGTGTTCCTGCTTCCCCTTCTCGCTGTGCCCGTGCTTCCACTGCCTCCCCCACCTCCAAAGCTCCCTCCTTCATTTGACCTTCAAAAAAGTTTTGCCAATTTATTATAATTTTATGTCCTCACCGCTCCGACTACTTGTTTCAGTTTTCTCCCCGTATTAATCGACATGATAGTGAAGACTGAGAACAAATAATATAGAAAATGCAGAGTCAAATAAAATGTTCCACAAATCAGTTACTAAAATAATTAGTTGAAGGTTGCCCTTCCTCTTGGCAAAACTTTTTAGAAGGTCGAATGGAGGAGGGAGCTTTGGAGGTGGGGGAGGCAGTGGCAGCACGGGCACAACGAGAAGGGGAAGCAGGAACACGACTGTCTTCTCTGTTGAGGACTTGTTCGGGAATGATGAATTCGGTGCTCTTTACAGCTCTGGACAATAAAAACAAATTCATCAATTAATAGAAGCAGAATTGCAGCAACATAAATAATGCAAAATAGAAGAAAAACAACAACTCTCGGGCAAGATAGTTGCATGTCCTTTCATTATGAATTTTTCTTTCGTTATCTCAAGCTCAATATTGTGTAAACAAACATTATTTTGATTGGAAGCAAAAACGGTAGAAAAATATGACTTTCCATATGAAAACGATAATATCTGAACCAAAATATACTGAAATTAGAGCTTCAAAAATGGTGAAGATGAAATAAGAACTTTAAAAAACTATCACTTGATTTTTTTTTAAGTTTATTTGGATTAAAAAAAAATCAATGTTTATGCTGACATTAATCATGAGTTAAACTATAACCATATTTTTCATTTGTATGTGGGTGAGGTGAGATTCATTTTTTCACTATAGATTTTCAACTTTTGAACAATAAACTCATATCATATGACATCAACAGAAATAATAACACCATCAAAATCATATAGTAACAACCAAAATCAAACGGTAATATCTGAAACAAAATGAACTAAAATTAGAGCTTTAAAAATCGTGAAGATGAAATAAAAGATTAAAAGAACTGCACATCACTAGATAATTTTTTAAGTCTATTTGGATTAAAAGAATCAATGTTTATGTTGACATTAATCACAAGTTCAACTGTGTTTGTATTTTTCATTTGTTACTTTATTTTTATTTGTCTGTGGATGAGGTGAGATTCATCCCCCCCCCCCCCAATAGATTTTCAATTTCTGAACAATAAACCCATACCATATGACATTAACAGAAATAGAGAAACATTAATGGTTTTTATTTTGGTCAAATTTTTCATCCCTCAACACTTTGCTTTCCATATATTTTCTGAACATACAGATTAATATGAGAAAAAAAAATTGAACATTGTGGAGAAGATTATCTTGATGGTAAAATCTGTGGATAAGGTGTGTATCATATGACATTAACATGTAAAGAGAGATATAACAACATCACTAGCATGTTTGTACACAAATTCAAGAAACTAAAATCCGTGAATTCACAAAAGTTATTTTATATCTAGACTAGCATTGCAGATCTCAATTCAAAATATATTTATACACAGAGAACTCACGAGTCCACCACTCTCTCTATAACACGTCTACAAAGAGTGATATAGAAGAATTACCTTGCTTGTCGTCTCAGATTCTTCTAATCGCTACGGGTTGTGATCTCTTTCTATTTTTGCTGTGTTTCTCTGACATTTGAAAAAATGAGGAAGGTAAAATGATATTTATTTCTATGAGAGATTGGGAGATGCCGGCTATTGAAAACGGAGAACTGCAGAGGTGATTTGACAGAACTAAAGGGGGATGGGATGAAATAGATAGAGAATAATGTCCTCGTAGTAGCTGTAGTGAAGGAGGGAGTCGGCTAAGCTCTGTGCATATCTTTTTGGGGATTTGTTAAGGAGTTAAATATTGTTATATTATTTTAAATTCCATTTTAGCGCTATCCAAAGTTTTGTACTTTTTTAAATGTTTTGATATCTTCTTAAGTTTATTTGGATTAAAATAAATTAATATTTCAGTTGACATTAATAACGAGTGCAGCTGTTTCTGTATTGAAGTTTATTTGCTTTACTCTGCGTGTTTGCTGCTTTAGATTGTTGATGTATAAAAGCAAAGCATATTTTTTCTCTTTCAATGCAGTTCAAGGAAATGGGTGGAGGAATCAGGCCTTCTGACACTTCAAAGACTGCTGAGCAGCTTGCAGAGAAGAAGAAAGGGTTTGGTGATTTGATGAACTTGATAAAGCCAGGCAGTGAGGAGAAAGATCATTGGGTAAAGCCATGGCTCTAATAGAGATTTTATTTTATTTACTGATTTACATGAAATCACACAATGTAGCCATCATTTCCAATTTTACAAGCATGGCCTCTCTCTCTTTTCTGGAAAAACGAAAGTGGGGTTGGGTGGTTGTGCTCTTACTGTTCTTACAAAATTGTTCATTCTCAGGTCCCTGACGAAGCTGTTTCAAAGTGTATATCATGCAGGATGGATTTTGGGGCTTTTGTTCGTCGGGTAAATTTGTTTCCCATGATTGATCAAGTACATTTTCTATTTATTCATGTTTTCAAATTTTATCTAAATCTAACGCTTCTCCCTTTTATCAATCCCAGCATCATTGTAGAAACTGTGGAGACATTTTCTGTGACAAGTGCACCCAAGGAAGAATTGCTCTTACCGCTGATGAGAATGCTCAGCCAGTTAGAGTTTGTGACAGATGCATGGTATGTACTAAAGATTTGTCCACTACCTCCTTGTTATTATTTTACGAACCCAGACATTCATCTATTATCTTTTGTTAGTGATATAGATCCCCCCCCCTATTTTCTTCATGCCGTCTCTCATTTTTTAACGGGTTCACTTGCATGCTAGTTCAGAGCTTGGGGTTCTCGAACTGAATTACCTTTGTGGATGTCATTGCAGTTTATTATAGCTCATTTGCTTTTAAACAAGTATATGTTGTCGTCCGCTCTTTGTGAATGAACTTTGTGGTGTATTACAGGACAGAAACATTTAGTCAACCTATTATATATGTGTGTTTGTGAGCTAATATGTTCATATACAAAGCACCACGATTATGGGTCATGAGTTCCTTAGAATCCAATGGATGTCACACTGATTATTTTTCTTAAGAAAGCTTGTTGGGTTGTGTTTTTTACTTTGAGAAAGTATAGAAGTTTTTTTGCTGTTTGGGAAATGCGGATGTGATTCTCTTTAATTATTTATAGCCAGGAAGCTATAGAAACATATAATATCTGCATATCACAGTCGCCACTCTCTTTCTGCATGAATATTGTGATGTGCATTAAATCACTGTGATCTCACTCGCTTTCTGAAAGAACAACTCATGAAGTTTCGCTATCCTTCAGGCGGAAGTGACTCAGAGGCTAAGTAATGCCAAGGAAGCAGCTAGCAAACCTGCAGCATTTCATAACCATGAGGATCTTGCCAGGAAGCTTCAGGTAAAGGAAATCCAACTCAAGCAGTCTTGATATCCTCTTCCATAGGGTCTGATTCTTTGTTCTCTGGTTCACTTGGTATTTGACTTGCACTTTTGTGATTGTGATTTTATATTTTGATCTTTTGACAGGAGGAGATGGAGAAAAATCGCAAGTCGTCATCAGGTAATCTCCTTTGAATTTATAATTCTTTTTCTAAATAATATGACAGGAGAGGCAAATTCAAGCTTTTACTTGTAGTTGTCTGAACTTAATAACTGAAGAAAAAGTTCCAACCATAATCAATGGTTCAAATATTCAACTATTTATCTGACGTGTTGCCCTTATCGGCTACTTGATTCATCTGGGGGTTATGTGTTAAGTCCTAGCATGCCATTATCAAATTTAATCAGGAACCTATAACACGGGCTCTCATTTTAGTGGTTTGAATTTCCAGGATCCAAGTCCGATGTATCTGGGAGGCCGACGAGAGAAGTTGCCTGTCCAACTTGCACCGTCCATTTGCAGGTTTGAAATCCTTTTCTACCTTGATTGGGCCTTGGATTTCAATTTGTTACACGTTACTTGGATAATAATTTATCTTGTTTGCGCTATTCATGCAGGTCCAGGTTCCCAGCTCAGGTTCTGAAACCATCGAGTGTGGAGTATGTCAACACCCATTTCTCGTCAGTGCTGACTGATTCCTGCAAAGTTTTCTGATTATTTGAGGCGCCTATTTCTCGAGGATGGAATGCTAGCCTGTCTCTGGGCCCATGGGGGTGAAGTGCTTGTTTACCCTGCTGTAAAATTGAATCGGCAAACTCTGTACATAGCTAATATTATTTCTTCATTCTACTTGGGCCGTTTGTGTCGTGGTAATATTATGGCCATGTGAGTTTCTAAGAGTTTGTAATTTGCAAAATTGCATGTAATTTGACTGTCCATTACTACAATAAAATAATTGATTATTTGTGACTTTGAAGTTAAAAGAAATTAAGATGGTGTTTGGCTCTGCTGCCGAACCTGCGGTAAGGTTTAGCCGCAGAGCTAAATATATGTCTTCTGCCTAGTAAAAAAAGGCCTAAAAAAAGAAGAGCAGGATGAAGAAACAAAAACTGCAGAGCTGGTGGAAAAAGCAAGCTTAACAAACTATATAGATAGAGAAGCAAACAAAGAAACCCAGTTGAGGATTGAATCAAAGTGAAAACATAACAAAGAAAGAATTGAATTTTGATCAGAGGAATTATATTGTAGAGAAGTGATGCCAGTAGAAAACCAACCAAGAATAGAATGATAGGTATAAATGGACAGATAATGGAGTCGGAAGAAAAAATCAAAACAGAAGCATGAAAAAGGAAACAAGCAATGCAGTTGGAAAATCAACAAGATGGGAAGGAAAAGTAGAACATTCACGCATGGAAATTAAAGGGAGAGAGAGAGAGAGAGAGACAAGTGCAGTCAGGATAACATTATCGATGAAGACCAATAAAACCTTTTCCTTCCAGTTAAATTGTTATGGGGCTACTGTTACTTTAACCAAACATTATCGATGAAAAATGTTTTTTATAAAAATATTTTTTTTAAACCTCAATCACAATAGCAAATACAATGTCAAACAGGCTCGTAATGAAATTGCAATTAGTTTGATGTGAGAATAAAAACAAATATCTAATTTACTTAAATTATTAATTATATTTTATTGTTATGATTATTAATTTATAATATTTAAAAATCAATATATATATATATATATATATATATATATGTGTGTGTCCTTTAAAGTAATTTTACAAGTTGATAGTAATATGAAAAACATGATAACTAAACACTCGAAACTATTTTTCATTAAACCTCAAACTCAACCATATTTTTAACCAAACATTTCAATTTCAGTAATGAACCGCAGCTAAAAGCGCTTTTTATTAAACTGTTTTTTTTCAACCTCAATCACAACAACAACAACAACCATGCCAAACACACTCTAAGCAAACAAATAGTAAGTCTACCCTGATAATTTAAATGTAACCGAGAGGAAGAGCACAGCAGGGTCAAAGGGTAGAGTCCAAAATCAAGATCGTGGGCCCACTCAACAGAAGCAGATCACTTTAGTAATTTAATTAGGCCCCAGACAAGTTCACGTAACCATATCCCCCCATTTCCATCCTACCTGGCTGTAAGCATACCAAACTAGAAATATTATAATTATTGGAACTGGATTGGTACTGCCTTGCCAACTACATATTTCTCGTCACCAACAAATTCTAGTTGGGAATTGATTAACACCCGAGGAAAAATTAATTAAGGGGGTTCCTGTGAACTGGAAAGACGCGACAGTTTACCAAAAGGCTTGCTAGCCGGAGCATTCCCACTGGAATCTGCAACTGTACAATTAATTAAACAAGCAGTACCACTTATTTATTGAATCGTGGATAATAAATCTAATTTGATCATCATTTTCAAGCAGAATATCAAGTCCTCGATCGATCCAAGTTTAAGAATCTTATTTATAATTCACCAATCATTTTGCTTCCAAAGATCGACGACAAGTAAATGACATGAAAACGCCGTGCATGGGGTCACCGTTTCACTTTTCTTACTCTATGCTTTTATAAAGTTTAATTATATGTTTTTGAAAAAAAATAAAATTTTATTTTATTTTTTATTTTAAATTAAATATTTTTTAATCATTTTCATGTATTGATATCAAAAATAAAAAAAACATTATTTTAATCTATTTCTAAATGAAAAATACTTTACAAAATAATTACAACTATTTTCCCAAATAGACACTTACTAGTTGAGGAATTGCGTCAAGACACACACACGCGCGCACACACACACACACACATATATATATATATATATATATATATATATATATATATAAATATATATATATTAAGGTTTCTTCTTCTTCTTCTTCTTCTCATAATCTCACACAACCTTAAGCATGAAAGCCACTCTAAAAAGAAATTATATTTATTAGGATAAAAGAAACAGATAATTCTCAAATTGTTTCATTATATTCACAAAAAATAGAGGTATTTATAATTTACTCTGTTTAAAAAGACTCGTACTTCCATGCTGGGGTGACATTATTATTGCAGTTAGGGGGGGGGGTGCGAGAAGTTATGAAGTATGCCCCTTGCCACATCTTGTACCGATCCTCACACCACCACGCATGCAGGGTTTTTCTTCTTTTTGGCCCGACAGCGATACAATAATACCTATAGTTTTGGTGATTGATGAAGTCATGGAGTCCATGTATAACATGCTGCATGTGGTGCCAGTTGACTAGATCTACGATGATATAAATTCATCTGTATTAAACCAATCACGATATACTTAAGAATACGGCTGCCTGCAATCATTTATAACATTGAAGTACTCTTCTACATCAACCAATACAGAAACTCCTAATAATACTCACCATTTTTATTTTATTTTTATTTAAGTTCTAGATGCAATATATTTCTTGAAGAAGAAGATATACATATATCAATGTCAATCATGCTATATTTTGTTTAAACACATAAACCGAATTATGTATTCCGAGCAGTGGAAGAAAAAAGTCAAACCGGGATTTGATTGTAATTAAATTATAGAAATCTCAGATTATTATTATTATTTTAAAAATAAAAACTCAAAACGAATCTTATAACTATAATATCAATTATCAAGCATGCTTACGTACGCCATCCGGATTCTTCCGAAAAGATTTGAAATATCCTCGATGAGCTCCACCTCCCATCTCTATATAAACACACCAGGCAGGAGACATTTGAGATACGAAACATCTTACTTTCTTCTCTCTCGTTAACCTAATTACAAGGAGGGATTGAGGGATTAAAACAAAAACAAAAAACAATAATGTCCTCTTGTTTCTATTCTGCGGTGGTGCTCTTTCTCTCTATTGTCTGCACCGTCAGCTCCTTGCAAAAGCTACCGCCGAATGTAACTGTCCCAGCACTTCTGTTTTTTGGTGATTCCATCGTCGATGCAGGCAACAACAACTACGTTAAAACACTTGTCAAGTGCAACTTTCCTCCCTACGGCAAGAATTTTGAAGGGGGGATTCCTACAGGAAGGTTCTGTAATGGAAATATTCCGTCAGACATCATAGGTATGATCATGGCAGCCTCTCTCTTTATAAACGTGCCGTAACATTCAAAGCCAATCTTTACTTTTAGGGTTCACATCTCCTAAAACTCCCCCGGTTTCATAGCCTAGACTAAAATGATTTTGAAACTAAGATAGTATATATATATATATATATATATATATATATATATTAGAGATTTGATAACGAAATTATCATTGTTTTAATTAATTAAAACTATAATCTTTAATACAAAATAGTGCAAATCCATGCGGTTTTTTATTTTTTGATATGAGAAATATCGTGTTAAGAATAGTATAAAATTATTTTGACGTCTCCTCGAATAATTTAACTTTTAAAATTGAAATAACTCTTTAATGCAATTTAAATTTAATTTTAGACTCAAGTTGGGTGATGAAATAATTGAAATCACAGATTTATCCTTAAAGTTCAAATTAACTCAACGTAAATAAAGACGTTAAGATTTTAAATTGCACCATTTGTTCTGTATTTAAAACTGTGTCTAATTTAAAAAAAAAACTATTAAATTTATGTATTTTAACGATTTTTCTAAATTATAATTTGTTGATATTAAAAATAAAAAATATTTTAATATATTTATTTTTAAAAAACATATCAAGAAATATACCATACACAACAATATTAAATATATACGTGACTGAAAATGGTCGTGGGCATAAGCAATAATAGCACGATAATTTAAGACATACAGATCGAATAAGCTACCATGAGATATTTTCTTAAACCAGAATCTAGTTCTAATGGCATATCAGCCATTGGATTATCTATTAGAACGGTATTTTATTATTATTTTTTTCCAAAAATAGGTACAACATAGCTGCCTATTAAACTTGGAGACATTAAACTGTACTAATCAAGATATAGCCCGTCTTATTATTAACGGAATTATCACCCATGCTAACCTCTTAGTCTTTCCCAATTCAATACAAAAGTTTATTTTTTTTAGTTTCAGTCCATTGACCATTCCAAAATTTTCAATCAGGCCCTTCCATCCGAACAACGTTGGCTTCTTACATTTTCTGATGATATAGCAGCTGATTTGAGCAACTAATTTCATTTATATATAAGAAAAGTGTTGGAGAATAATATAAATCATATTATGGGGCCTCACCTAACAGCTTGAGCTTTTAGGTGAGATGGTTTCTTAACAAAAAGTTTCCTCATAAAATCATTTTATAAAAGAAAATATAATGCAAATCCTTAACCTCGAAAAAGGGAAAATACGAGCTTATGGTTTCTTGTTCTAAATCTTGCTCTCTTGTCTCGTGCTTTATTTTCAGCTAGTGAATTGGGAATTAAGGACACATTACCAGCATATTTGGACCCAACAGTTCTACCTCAAGATCTCATAACAGGAGTATCCTTTGCTTCAGGTGGCAGTGGCTTTGATCCTTTAACACCCAAATTAGTGGTACATGCATTCTCCTATCATTTTATTATTCTTTTCAAACATCATTTCCCCCATTTTTTGAATCCTCTCAATTCTAATTCTGATCAAATTTGGTCACAGTCTGTCCTAACGCTGTCAGATCAATTAGAATATTTCAAGGAATACATAGGGAAGCTGAAGGCCATAATTGGAGAGGAAAACACAACTTTCACCATAACGAATAGTATATTCATAGTAGTAGCAGGCAGCGATGACATTGCCAATACCTATTTTACTCTTCGCGCAAGGGAATTGAAATACGATGTTCCTGCTTACACAGATCTAATGGCTAACTCAGCTTCTAGTTTCGTGCAGGTGAGTTTCTAAGTCAAATCTTTCATATCTATCATGTGATCAGTAAATTCTTTTTTTTCTTTTCAATAGTAATATCAATTATTGAAGTTGCATGCCATGTTTTTTTTTTTTTTTGCAAGGAATTATACAAACTTGGGGCAAGAAGGATTGGTGTTTTCAGTGCACCACCAGTTGGCTGTGTGCCGGCCCAAAGAACTTTAGCAGGGGGAGCTGAAAGAGAGTGTGCACAAAACTTAAATGAAGCAGCAAAGTTATTCAACTCCAAGTTGTCCAAAAAGTTGGATTCTCTTGCCAGAAGCCTGCCTAGCGGCAAGTTTGTCTACTTGGAAACCTACAATCCAATACTCGATCTCATTCAAAAACCCCAAAAATATGGTAAATGACTCATTCCCTTGAGTTTTGGATAGTTTGAGAAGAATTTGATTCTTATCAGAAACTATTAGATCTGTTATCGTAGGATACTGGACTATACAAGAGATTTTGAAATATTGGTGATCCATGACCTGTGCCACTGTATTCTGTTGTTTTCAGGTTTTCAAGTTGCAGATAAAGGATGTTGTGGTACTGGGACTTTAGAGGTATCTATATTATGTAACCAATACACTTCCGAGACATGTGAAAATGTTTCCGATTATGTATTTTGGGACAGCTACCATCCAACTGAAGGAGCTTATAAGGCACTCGTACCTCCTATCCTTGGAAAATATTTGACCGAATTCTTCTGAGGAATCTCAACTTGCTGTGTTCATGTTTTCATTCGCCTCCATTTATATTATTTCTGTGTGTGGTATTGTAGGGGATGGTGTGAAAAAAGCTTAGATGGTAAACATCACAAGCTTTTCTATAGAAGTCTAAGAAATGGCAAACCATTTCGAAATTTATAGACTATCAAGTGTAGTTTGTACGTAATCCTCAGGATTGGCTTCCTGATAATGATTGTGAATGGGGAAGAGGGAGGTCCCATATTCGTCTTTTGAAGATTCCAACCTTCTGCGGGTCACTAGCAACTAGCCCTATCTGTTGAAGGGCTTCAGCATTATTTGTAATGTTTCACGTCGGGCCAGTTGATGAAGGGCTTTTTTTTAATTAGCAACTAGCCATATTCGTCTTTTGAAGATTCCAACCTTCTACGAGTCACTTTTTTTTTAATGGTCTGTTACATTGAAAGTAGTTTTTTTTTCCGGCGATCTTAATTGCAATAAGGTGACTGCAAATCCACTAATCCGGCTAATTAACCAAACGCACAAGGAAACAAAGATGACGGTCATTGAGCTAACTCCTACACTTTTAGGCAAAATTACTAAACCATCCATAACCCGGTCCGAGTTTTGTGAATTAACATGAATAAATCAAATTTATTTAAAATAATATTATTTAAGTAATTTAAAGATTTTAATGTTTACCGAATTGACCGGACCAGACCTGTCAGGGTATACCGAATCAAACTTCCATCCTATTCCCTGTTCAAATCTGATCTGAACTAGATTCGGGATCGATCCAACTAACTGATGTTTTGTTAGTACACGTTGCCTCTGCGGCGGAGCTTAATAACAAATGAAGGACAGGGTAGTAAGTCTACCCTGATAATTTAAATGTAACCGAAAGGAAGAGCACAGCAGGGTCAAAGGGCAGGGTCAAAAATCAAGATCGTGGGCCCACTCAACAGAAGCAGATCACTTTAGTAATTTAATTAGGCCCCAAACAAGTTCACGTAACCATCCTACCTGTCAGCATACCAAACTAGAAATAGTATAATTATTGGAATTGGATTGGTGCTGCCACTTGCCAACTACATATTTCTCGTCACCAACAAATTCTAGTTGGGAATTGATTAACACCCGAGGAAAAATATTTTGATATACTTTCAAGTATTTTTTAAAATATTTTGTTTTATAATATTAAACATGTTTTTTTAGAACGACTAACCTAGCTCGTGGAGACCAGTCTCACTGAAACTAACATAATGTGAGTGTTAAAAATTATTTTTTTTTAAAATAAAAAATATATTATTCTAATATATTTTTAAATAAAAATATTTTGATAAACAATCGCTACAATAATTCTAAATTTTTTCTCGCACTCAGCTGTAAAAATTAAGAACATGTTTGACAACATTGCTTGCCTAGTAGCGAACAAAAACTAATTTCAAGTTTCAACACTATGTAACTTTTTTTTTCATTCTAGGGTTTCAGGTATCCTAACATATATGGAGTCTTGGGAGAAAAAATTACGGGAATAAATCATTTTTTTTTTTATTCAAAAAAATCTCATCTCTTAAAAAACAGATTTTGTAGGGGCTAGGTGAACGGGTAAAATCATAGTTGTCGCAGTCTCTTATAAAAGATATACGTCTTGATTTAAACTCGACATCTGCTGTGCAGATCTCAAATCCTTTTCCATTACACTATGCCCTTTAAAACAAGTATTCCATGATTTAAAACAAGTATTCCATGAAATGTTCATCAACTTCTAACAATAAAAGATAAACTTCTTGAAAACTAATGTTGATAATGATAAAACTTTGTTTAAATAGGATGAAAATAAAATATTTTCCAATCAAAAATCACTAAAATAAATAATTTTTTTCTAGCATATAATAGAATAGATTAACTTAAAAACACCATCCATCTAAATTATTATATAAGTTTCAATTTAACGTAAAAAATATTAATTGATAATCTAATTGGTCCAATTAAACCTAATATAATCTACAGCAATAAACTTATTTTTATAAAAACAAAAATAAAATTTCATTTTAATAAATAAATATTAATTTTGGTTGAAAAAGTATCCAGCACCATCTAATAATATCCAGCATTTTAAAAACCTCATAAAAAACAAGGGACGGCTGTCAAATTGAATCGAAACAGCATAGAAAACCCTGATACTAGCAGTGAGCATAGCATTTCCACGCTCTAAACGCATCGGTTTATTCCTTCCCTAAACATAATTTTAATTTCCACTCGATCGTTCCTGTTCAGTGAGTCAGCACTTGCCGCTCCCGCTTTTCAAATCAAGCTCCTTTTAGGGTTTTGGTGAAAATGGAGCCTGCAGCTTCAATCGTAGACAAAATCAAAGGCGTCGCAAAATCAGGCCAAGACTTCGTCGACGGCCTCCTTCTCCGCCGCAAGAATTCATCTCGCCGCAATCCGGTACTTGCAAATTTCTTCTCTTTCTTGTTAATTTTCGTTACTAAATCAATCTCTTGCTTCTATAGTTAATTTGATTTTCGATATTGTTAGCTAGAGCAGTCTGAACCAATGGGATTCATTTATTATTAACTTGAGAGAAATCTGGGTTGCTTAAGCTCGACAGAAACTCACTGGTTTCTTAGGTAACAGCAAGGTGTATGATGGAGCCTTACATCTCTTGCCATTTTATTATTTACAGATTGAGATACTGAAGCGGCTGCAACGAGAATCGTTTTCAGATCTAATGAAGCTTAGAGATAGGCAGGATAAGGTTGAGAGAGTGCTTTCCTTTTATAAAACATATAAAGGGAGTCCTTTTCAAGAAACCAATACACTTGTGAGGGGAGAGGTCGATGCTTCGGGAGCGATAATGATGTTGGGTGATATTGACCAGGAGCATTGTGATGCTGCTGGCAGAGCAGGAATAAAAACTGGGATTAGTTCAAGGTTAAGTTTTCAAACAATTGTTCGGCAGAAGGATTCTCTTTTGGCAGAGTTTGTGGCTAGTCAAATAGGCGTAGTTGATATTGGTGGTGTCTCAGAAGGTGCACTTACTTTAGCCAAAGTGTCGTATACGGCAAATGTTAATGACTGGTTTTCTGCTATTGCAATCCCAGTAGGAGCTCAATTTAGAGATCTGGACATGACTGCAAACTCTTCAAACCAGGTATAATTTGGTTGCCTATGCTTTTTGTTAACTTTAATTTTGTGCACTTGATCGGTAAAACAGGAATTGCTTGCTGGCTGGCTGGCTATGTTAGACGCTGAGACCTTCCAGTGGTTTTCTTTCTGTTTTGTCATGTTGCTATTATATCTTTGACTGGTGCAGATGAGTTTGCTTGACAATATTGAAGCAAGGTGCTGCTCCCATCGAGACATTCGTGTTTCATTCTATTCTTAATTGTGATGGGAATGGAACTTTGTTATATCCTGATGTGTACTTTGATAGGTAATTTTGCTGCAGCTGTCTCCAAATCTACTTAGTAAATTTATCGAGCTTCTGATTTCATGGCAGAAACATGGTGTTACCGATCTTTCATCTGTTGGACCGCCACTTTTGAATCAGCACAATGATGCGGCCATTGGCATAACAGTGAGGAAATCAAATGTTATTGCTATGATGGCTCAATCTGTTTCTGGATTGCGAAAGCAGCCATTGCTTGATGGAATTGGTCGTGGCTTCGGCACTTTTGGCCAAATTGTTTGTCAACTTCCAAAAGGACTAAAATTCTCACTTATGGGTCTGCAGCAAGTCACTACATCATCTAATGACCACAGTAATCTCGGAGCCCTTGCCATTCCGGTTGGATTTTTGAAACTTGACAAATCTCCTGAAACATCATTCCAAGACTCTGCACAACCCATGGGAGCAAGCAGTCTTGATATCACATCAAGAACTGGATATGTAGCTCTAAAATTGGAGTCAGAACTTGATGAGAGCACTAGAGTTGGGGGTTGGATTGAGATGAAAAACTCAAATCCCAGGTACTTACAATGGGCTGTAAATGCTTTTGATGATGCAGAAGACGAGTTTGGATGGGGCCTGAGCCTCGGCGGGGTTTTTGAAGGCCCTACCAACCATGGTCGTTTGCAAGCCGAATCATATGTAAAATTGAATATAGGGAAGAAATTCTGCTTGAAACCAGGCATTACATATTCAAGGGATGGTAATGCCAAAATATTAGCTCTTATGCTTAGATCCAACTGGTCCTTCTGATTACCAGGGACAATCTATTTCACAGCAACATAAAAGGTTCCCAGCTCCCTTTTTCGGGAAGTATATCTTCTCTTCAATTATAGTTCATAGCATCTGTCATCATTAGTATACTGTAATTTTTCTCTACTTATTTGCTAGTGTGAGCTGCCAGGATTTTGATGCTAAAGAAGGGCAAAGAAATATTTGCCCACATTCCTACCACCCATACTGTGCTCTGATAGTGTTTGCAAATCATGCTAACAATTAATATGGAGCTGAGCTTTGCTTTTGGGATTAGACTGCAGTGCCTTTGTTACGGAGAAAAAGCATCTGGAAAAACTGAAATTTACCAAAATTCCCCATCAAGTATTACTGCATTTATTTTTATTTTCCAAAAATCAATAAAATTCTAGATTGGATTTTTCTTCTTCTTCTATCAACAACAAATATGGTTTGATTGCTCGTTAGGAAAAAAACAAGTCCAATTATTACATTAAAAATGTAAGGTAATATATTTTTATATATATAAATAAAGTTGAAATCATAGTTATAGAAAATTCAACTTATTTTTAGAAAGGAAAGTATCTCCACGTGGCGTGATCATAAATAACACCGATCTCACCGCTACCGTTTCACACCGTAGATTGACATCGGGCTACGCAATCCCAAACAGTATAAAAATCTTCTGCTTCCTCTAGCTGGCCTAACAATAATTTCTTATCGCTGTAGCTTTCTATTTTCTCTCAATCATAGAGAAAAACAATGTCGACTGGCCGGAAATTTATCCTGAAAAGCTCAGACGGAGAGTCATTTGAGGTAGACGAAGCCGTAGCCGTTGAATCGCAGACTATAAAACACATGATTGAAGATGATTGCGCTGATAACGGTATCCCTTTACCTAACGTCACAAGCAAGATTCTTGCTAAGGTAATCGAGTACTGCAAAAAGCACGTTGAGTGCCCTAATTCGGACGATCGTCCTTCTTCTTCTGCTGATGATCTTAAAGCTTGGGATGCTGAATTCGTTAAAGTTGACCAGGCCACTCTCTTCGATCTCATCCTGGTCTGCTCTTAATCTTTACTTATTTTGCATGGGTTTTTCTCTTATGGATTTTAATTAATTGCTAGGGTTTTGATTTCATTGATTCCAAGGGTTTTAATTAATTGCTAGGGTTAGGGTTTAAATTTGTTTTGACCGCTCGTGTGGCTGTTGAATAATGAATTCTATGGGATATAATTGAATAAGGAACTCTGTATTCATTGGGGATGTTGAAGTTTATGCCTTGAGACTTTTTTTGCAAGACGTTTGGTTTTATGAATGTTGCTGGTGCAGTTTTCCGCATGAAAGATGATAAAAAAAGAAGAAGATTTGGATTAGAATAGTGTGGATTATGTTGGCTCACTGGGTTTAATGGAAGCTCTGAAGTGAGCCTAGTTACGGTATCTGTGGTTGTGAGCATTCTGTTTGGTTGCGCTTGATGGGAAAGTTTGTTAATAGATCTCAAGAAGTCATATTTTTGCATCTGGGAATTTTTGTTTACTGATGAGGGTTATAAGAATAAGATGTAGTTTATGTAGATGAAGATCTGCTTGAATTTGTTGTTTAACATGTTTTAACGTGCTTGCATTTCTGGCTGTAATCATGTCCCTGTCTAACGTTTGCTTGAATTTGTGTGTGGTGTTTAGGCTGCCAATTATCTTAACATCAAGAACTTGCTGGACCTCACTTGTCAGAGAGTGGCTGATATGATCAAGGGCAAGACTCCAGAAGAGATCCGCAAGACTTTCAACATCAAGAATGACTTTACACCAGAGGAGGAGGAGGAGGTTCGGAGAGAGAACCAGTGGGCATTTGAGTAGAAGGAAAGAAGTTCAACCTGTTTTTCTTATTGCCTTCTGTGTCAGACATGGAGGGATGTTAAGGTTTTTAATGTTTTATAAACAACTTCCATGTCCCTTGTCTCTCTATGACAGTTTCAATGTGTTGATATGGCACATGTCCTTGCTTTATGAATTTCTTTGTGTTTTAGATTACATAACTATGCAACCTGTTATATGCTATCGTTGTTTCATCATATGACACCTTGCTACCAGCTCTCTGGTGCCTCACATATTTGGAACGTGTAGGCAAGTTTTAATTGATTGGGATGCTATGATGTGATCGAATTCATGTTTACGCTTGGAAGAAATCCAATCTTAAGGCAATGTTATGGATACCCAGATCCCTTGCAGCCTGATCCTATTGACTAGGCTGAGAGATCTCAGCGAGAAATATAAATACAATTCCCAGGAAGATGTGTGGTCTGAGAACATGCATTCGTATATATAAATACATTGAGCTTGAGATGATATACTGTGAGCATTACTAGTACTCTCAGGAAGATGTGTAGTCTGACAACATGCATTCGTATATATAAATACATTGAGCTTAAGATGATATACTGTGAGCATCACAAGCATTCTTTTATTTATTACCTGTAAAATGCATCTTTTGATGTAGTTGCTTCCTGAATCACCTACCACCCGCGACGAATGGAGCGCGGACATTAAATTTTTTGTTTGCCCATGTAATTGAACCAAACATGTCTTTCTGTAATGAAGAGACAGTTGGAGTGAAAATTATGTGATAACTTAGTCTTTGGCCATTCTTCGTGAACTGCAATCTAGTTGGACTCACGGTGACTGTTAGACCAGTAGGCGCTTCAATGGTCACAGAGTAAGTCGTGTTACCACCTCCAGCAACGTTTGTGAGGGTCCTGGTAATGCTCCTACTGTGTTTTCCAGTGAGCTTGTAAACTGCTATTGACGGATAGTTGATATTGGATATCAGATCGGCTTTTGATTCCTTTGGACAAGCAAAACCAGCTGGAACTTTTTTGGAAATAACTTTAATTGTGGATTTGTTGTACCCGTGATAGCACAGGAAGTTTAAATAGTCAATTGCGGTGGTTTCATAAACTAGCCCCGGTTGCGAAGCTCTATTCGTGCTTATTTCTCCTGCCCCGTAATCATAAGCTGTGGCGATAGCCCCTAGTTCTGCTGTTAATGGGCCCTTCATATTGTTTATCTGAGATGCTGTATTCCGGGGGAAAAAAGGAAGCAAACCGAGGAATTCGTAGATTAACACGAGATTATGGAATATGAAAATAAGTAATTTACTCTTGCTTGCTATAAACCTTCACCTGTTGTCATGATGGCAGACTTGATAGCAGAGGGACTCCAAGAGGGGTAACGGGATTTGATCTCAGCCGCCAATCCAGAAACATGCGGACATGCCATAGAAGTTCCTGACATAATTTTAAATTTTGGGATTTCTTTACCTTTATCATTTACTTCTCCATCATAGGCCGTCCACGCTGCAATTATGTTAGATCCTGGAGCTGCTATATCAGGCTGCAAAAGGAGAACAATTCATCAACACACATGACTGAATCGAATCAAATAATGTATCTAGGAGGCACAGGCTTTGCCTTGAGGATATTCCTTGAGATGGAGGAAGGCCCTCTGGATGAGAAGTATGCGACAGTAGGCGCTGGCTTATATTGCGACACCACTGTGGTGGGCAGGATTGTTGCAACTGGATTTCTGGGAAGTTATAAAATTTGTCAGAACTAAACTATTCTTAAACGTTATCATGAGTTTGTTAGTCATACAGCTACATGTAAGATCGTATCGAGATGATTGTGTCTTACTTGGTTGAGTTTAGGTAGGCAAAGATCTCGACAGCATCCCTTGAGCTGATCGAAGTCATTGGGAATTCATCGAATTCAGATGCATCTCCCCTTTTCTTGTCGTCGACCAGGACAGCACCGATAGCTCCCAAGTTCCGCACCTCGTCCATCTTATAATATGAGTTTATATCTTCGTCATTGTCACAGATGACGATTTTTCCTTTGATCTTTTTCCCGTCCATAGAATCCGGGTAGCAGTTTCTAAACCAACACATGTTCTATGACATACGTATTTGGTGCCAATGTCTAGGATCCATGTGAACTATTTGTATCTCTTATGAGTTTAAGCTATGCATTTGTGATTGTTTGTCGTCTTTAGAAGCAAAAATTAGGGGCTATCTCAATAGATATTGCATACCTGGCCTCCCTTTCGTCCGCACCGGCCTTCTTAGCTGACTTTGCATATATCAATGGATGTACTGGAGATTTTCCGATTTTGGCAAAATTTATGGCTTCACCCTGAGATGAAATGAGAACACTAATCATGCCACAATTTCATCGGATGGAAGCTTACTAGTAGCAAAAGCAAAACATAAAAGGTAACTTCATCAAGAAAAGAAACTTGATTGCTTCAGAGAGAAACATCTTTACCTTGATCACCTTGTTTTTACCAAACACAACATTTGACTTGAATCTCCGATCTATCGTTGTAGCCGCAACTGTCAGAATCCAGGGTGCAGCATTCGAAACAGTTTTTTCGGATGGCCCTTCATTCCCTGCAGAGCAGACGACGGTGATCCCATTCTCAACAGCATGGAAAGCTCCAATGGCTATTGGATCTTCCTTAAAATCGGAGAAGCGTGATGCTGGTGAACCTAGTGACAATGATAGTATATCAACACCATCTATAATGGCATCACTGAAAGCAGCTAATATGCTGGACCCAGCACATCCGTTTGGCGTACATATTCTGTACACAGCAATCCTTGACCCAGGTGATCCACCTTTCGCAGTCCCGGAAGCTAATCCATGGTAAGATGCACCAGGGACCATAATTCCTGCTGCGGTCGAAGCTACATGAGTGCCATGACCATTCATATCTCTTGGTGTATTAGCTATTTCGTCATCGTCATCGTCAGGGCCATTGTAAGATCTTGCTCCAATTATTTTTCTGTCGAGGATCAAAGCCATAAACTTCATGAATAAACATAAGCAAAAGAATGGAAGAATAAACTGTCTGGTATCCAAATGCTAGTTGACAGAGCAGGTTTTACCTATTACAATTGGATGAGTTGAAATCCTGAGCTTCTACACAGGTTCCGTTCCAGCTTGATGGTATTGGATCCATATCCTTGTCACTAAAACTCTTAGACTCGGGCCAAATACCTATATTTCATGTAACTCAAAGCTTAAACGTCAACTTTTGGAAAAAGAAATGATGCTTTGAGTTTATATAGAAAGTACAAGAGATTTCACCCGTATCCAGGATTCCAATGATCACATCATTTCCTCGAGAAGATAAGTTAGAGTCAGAATTGGGGCTCAAGTCGATCTTTACATCGGTTCCGTATTTCAAGAAATCCCATGAACGAGTTGTGTGGAGTTGGTAGACAGGATCAGGAAAAACTGATACGACTCCTGGATTTTTAGAAATTGATTTGGCCTCTGCTGCTGATAAACGAGCTGCAAACCCTGAAATCCCATGTTCGTAGCTGTACACTACGGCATTCTTTCTCCTAGCAAGCACAAATACCGAATCATTTTGATATCGAATTACTTGCGCAAGTAAAAGCAAACTTATCATCTATTTTCTTAGATTGTATCATCTCCTATGATTTATAAATGTTAGGCCATCACACAGATCATTTAAAGAAGAGCTTATTGAGTATGGGACAGCAAAAGTTCACCGTTTCAAGACAGAACTCAGAAGCTGGGCATGCTCATTCTTTGAAGAACCATGTTCTGTCGCAGCTCCCATGTAAACAATATAAACACCGTCCTTCTCTCCCCCAGCTGCTCCTGATTCTACCAGAAATGCATCAAAGAGGATAAGGAACAGTACATAGCATAGGGTAGAATATTTCATAGTTTTAATTGATGGGGCAAGGCTAATCTAGTTTATTGATGCTTAGATACAAGTGAGAAAACTATTAGCAGCCATCTACTGCTACTTATACTACTAGTATGATGGTGCTTGTATGTGATAGTAGGCAGCCTCAGACCCAATGACATCCTCCAAAGTGCGCCACTGATCATCTTTGGCTCTTCATAGGTGGATATGGTGGTGGAGGTGGCGGGGTGGTGACGGTACATGGAGGTGATGGTGATCCGAGATATTTTTATAGTAATTGTCCTTTTGGCACTAACTAAATGCGCCCACATCTTGAGCATGAATGTAGAATAGAAGGTTGGAAAGGGAACCACCCGTGTACTTACCACCCGTTTTGTGTGCGTGAAAGCAGATTACAAAGCAAATTCTCTTTGGTAAAGGCATTATTAAGAAATAAAATATGTGCAGTGCTTGTATGTGCCATAAAAATAAGTTAGAAAACATTACTTATATATGAAGAATATCTTGAAAATAAGTTGCTGGAGTTTTTTTCTTTTGTTCTTCAAAAAGAATAAGAGGTTGATGATTACTCTTGAATGTTATTGCTTTTCACTAGGTATCAAGCACGTTTTTTTGTCTTTTTTGAGACATAAACGGAGAGTAATTACTTCTTGCAATCATATTTTTGGTGCACGCTGAGTATGATTTTCGTCATTTTCATAATTGAGGACAAGAATTATTCACCAGGAATCCATTTTGGCTGCAATGTATATATAGTGGTGTTAGACTTGGAAAGAGAATAGTAAATGAGCCAAAATTAGGATAAAAATCGTCAAATCAATGCCTGTGCCTCTTGCACATGTCCTGCCACACCAAAATTAGTGTCCATATACTTCTGTTAACAACAATTTTGATCTTTGTCCTATTGATCAGAAATTGTTGCTTCTTCTTAATTGCAGGCTAGTTGGAACCACTGCGATTTTTATACTGTTCTGTGCTTCAATGGTTAGAGAGCATGTTATAGTACCATCTCCAGCAACACTCGTAAGGGTTATGTTAATAGTCCTGTTCTGATTCCCAGCGAGGTTAAGAACAGCTATGAATGGATAGTTAATATTTTACATAAGATTTGACACTCGAGTCCTTCGGACAAGCAAAACCAGACCAGCTGGAACATCTTTGGAGATAACTTTAGTTGTGGATGTATTGTTTCCATAATCGCGAAGGAAGTTTAAGTCAATGGTTGTGGTTTCATAAACAATTCCAGCTGCTTGTGATGGTCCACTTGTGCTTATTTCTCCTGCCCCAGAATCATGAGCTGTGGCCATGGCACCTCATTCTGTTGCTGTCGAGGCCTTCGTATTGCTTATCTGAGGCCAGTTAATACATCAGTGATCTGGTTATGAAAATCACTAAGTGATTCAATTTTTGCTTACCCGTTGTCAAGATGGCAGATTTGAATGCAGAAACATGTGGACATGACATGGAAGTTCCTGGAATTACGTTGAGTGGTGAGGATTTTGTACCTTTTCTTTATCGTTTCCCTGCCAAGTTGCCGGTTTGTTTGCTTCTGGTGCTGCCATTTCAGGCTGCAAAGTGCAAAGAAAGGAGACAGCAAGACAATTTATTTACACATATACTCAGGTGAGGCTTCTGTGACTCGTGGGAGATACTATTCACGAATCCAATCAAATAACGTGCTTAGGAGGAAGAAGCTTTGCTTTCCTTGAGGATATTTCTTGAGATGGAGGAAGGGCCTCTGGATGAAAGGTATGCCAAAAAGGTTGGCTTATATTGCGGCACCACTTTGGTGGGTAGGATTTTTTCGACTGGATTTCTAGGAAGTTTCGAAATTTGTCAGCAAGTAAATTGCCATGAATCTGTAACTGATACAGCTGAGTTGTATCGAGATGATGGCGTGGATCTTGGTTGAGTTTACGTGGGAATGGACTGCAGCAGCATCCCCATGTATTTTCATCAACCAAAACAAGACCAATTCCTCCCGATTTGTAGGATCCGGAAAAACTGATACTACCCATGTTTGTTAGTAATCGACTGTGCCTCTGCTGCTGATAAACATTGCTGCGAACCCTGAAATTCCATGTTTATAGCAGAGCCCTAGCTGCTCGAACATACTCAAGTTATTATAAACACAGTGTCCTAGAAACATCCTGACAAGAAATTGCTTTTTGTAAGAAAAACAATCTTCTCATCTTTTTCTCTGAACAGGCACATAGTGTTGTGCAAAATTAATAGATAAAATAATACAGGTATTAAAAGTATGTTTACTTTATAAACATGCAATATAATAAGTATTTCAACAAAACAAGATTATAAAAACATTTTGTGATAGATTGAGATCCAGAGATAAACTGGTTTAATCAAAAAGGCATAAACACAACATATAAGATTGTGATAAAGCATTTAAACTAAAAAAAACATGTATATAACAATTGAAGCCTTAAGATTGTTGTCTAAAATTAACAAATAAAATTAGAAAAGTGAGGAAAATATGTTTAATATATAATAAGTATATGACCATCTTCCAAACTTGAACGCTTCTTGGATCCAATTTTAATTTCTCAATATCTAATTTTATAAACGCCAAAACGGGTGAATCTCCCTTTTAATTTGACCTTAAATATATCTATAAATCATTTTATTGACCGAATCTTCCTTAAATGTTAATATTTGACACAGAGCTCTTCAGATATGTTCACCGTATTAACAAAGATCTCAGAAGCTAAGCATCGCCATTCCTTATAGAATCATCTGCTGATGCAGCTCCCGTGTAAACAATATGAACCCCATTCTCCTCTCCCTGGCTGCTCCTGAATATTCTATCAGAAACGATACAGAGAGGAATGCATAGCATATGGTAAGAACTTTATTTCACGCGCTTAATTTTCAGTTTACAGATGATGCTTGGATTTAAGTGTGAAGGCCAGGAAACAGGTCAGTGCTCGTGTGTGCCTTGTTGCTCAGTTTTTGCGCTTAACAGTCGGATGCGGTGGTGCCGGTGGTGGTGCATGGAAGTGTGGTGATGATTATATTGGAGATGAAAAGGAAGGGTTTTTGGATTAGCTATAAAAATGCCTCGAACCTGTTTTGCCGTCTTAACAATGTTATCCTTTTTATTCGTTCGAACAATAAGTTATTCGAAGGTTTCATCGGTTGTTTTCAAAAGATATTCGACAAAAGGGTTACATTGAACTGTTGATGCTGCTGCTTGGTTTTGCACTTTCAAAATGGTACTGTTATTATTAAAAGTAACACATTAATATCATCTAAAATCACTTTAAGAAACATTAATCTGATGTTCTTTCAGGTAAAAAACACGAGTTGTAATTCAAAAACAGCAGTCAATTGAGGTGCTCTTATAGTTCACTCGATGGCTCTGTCGAAAGTCCAAAAATGCCAACTTGTTGAAGCACAAATGCAGCAAAGAAACTTGGCAACAACGGAACCACTCATGCCATTGAGGTGAGAGCATAGCTTTCCAACGAGATCGAATATTGTATTCTGGTCCACATTTGATGATAAAAAATTGTGCCCTAATGGTGAGTTGGAGCTCGAGGGCGTGCTGCTGTCCACACCCATATGGACCCGAGGAAAGGAAGATGGTGGCAGTCCACTTCTCGAGAGTGATAACTTTTTGTTAAGCATCGAAGACAAATATATTCCTTTTTTAGACATATTGCAAAATCCTATTTCTGGTGCAGGCTGAGAATGGTTATAATCATTTTCTAATTATTTTATGACAATAACTCATTTGGAATCCATGTCAGCAACAGTGTATAGCTGTGCTAGGACTTTGGGGAAGGAGTCTTTTGCAAAACGCAGGTCCAGTATTGGGTCTCACTGTGAGTGAATATAATTTATTTATTTTTATAAAATATTTATCATTGAAATAACATAGTGACAAAACGGTTTTTTAAATTCAAAATGATATTATTTTAATATAAAAAAAATAAAACAAAATTCTTCAAATTAACGAGTTATTAAATTAAATCATAAACTAATCTGTATTTTATAGCTATAAATAAACCACATCTTTTATATCTTAACTCATCTTCTAGATAACTAATAATTTATTCTTTTAGGAAAATCAGAATAATGTTACTCCAATTTTTTAATGGAATTAGGCTTGAAAAATTCCCTCCCTTAATTTTTTTAAACCAAATAAATCTAGGATAGATTAACCTCCGAATTTTATGACTATGCTTTCTTTGTCCTTGGGATAAGATAACCCACTCTTATCCACTTTAAATGAACATCTACTTCGTGGATGGGGCCGAAGCCAGCTTTATCCTCTTGTTTTTTAGTCACGGTGAATAGTTAGTAGATGGCTTGAAAGTCAGTGGGGTGTGCCTGGGGAATTTTTTATTTTTTTCCGTAATTAATTTTGAAGAATTATTTTGTACACGCGGAGTTGTATTCTCTTTTTATTTATATACGAAAATAGGGTTTATATATATATATATAATTTAAAAGTTATACGAAAAATCACTTAGCTTTTGAGTACGTCACATTTATTTTAATAAGTGATCAGCAAGCTGCCCAGTGACCCAGATTCTTTTTCGGGGCAGTCTCCCAGCCTGATATGACTGACAGCCGTGCTTTTGAGTGTGCGCCACGGCTCTCAAGTGGAGAGATAGTCCAAACCCTAAAAGCCGAATTATCGAAAGCCATGATTATTCATGAGGCCCCTCCTTTTCTTATCAGGACCCACAGGGCCACAAGTGGCTAATTGTGTACCGAAAAGGAAAACATCAGGCTAATCAGGAATTTCCACGACAACGTATGCTATTTTTGTACAAACAAAAAGGCAAACAAATGGCTAGTCCGAAACTGCCACGACAACAAAATGTCAGAGAAGCCACGTGACATGCTTTACTTGCACGTGCTTCTCAGGTGGAGGTACCCTCTCTCCCTGTCGTGCGCGCCACATTGTACCCGTGAACAGTATCCCATTCATGGTCGCATCTTACCATCAACGAGGAGCTGACAGAACATTGACTTTCATTTTTTTTTATCAAGTATTACTATTTTATTACAACATTATAAAATCATGGTTATAGTTAACTGTTAACTAAGAACAGCTAAGCATGATTCATCGGAGTCAAGATCATTGGGTGCCTAAGTTGTTTATGGCATTGAAATTATGTTGTTTTAACCCAATGTTATGTAGCATCAATTCCTTTTTAGAAAACTGTATCATTTCCTTGAATAAAAATTTTGTGCTATTTTTGGTTTTTAAGCATATGTTTTTCTAAAAAATATTGGTAAAATAACATGGTTGATTTTATTTTTTTTGGCAAAATAGCATAATTTGAAAAGCACATCTAAACTTTGATTACGATATAACTATTTTTTTCAAAAAGATTCTAATGGAGTGAATCTAACAATAATTAGAAAGATCATCGGTGATAACTCGAGTGGGTCATACTTATCGTCAAAGACAAGTGAGTTAACCTCCACCTTTGGGAGACAAGTATAGCTCTCTTGAGTAACTGTTGATGATTTTTTTTAGTATTGTTAGATTCATGTGTGTGTGTGTGTGTGTAAAAACACTATACTATTTATTAACCATACTAGTTTTTTAAAAAAACTCATTATAAAGGCATTTTCAATTATAAAATTCAGTTGATGTTAGCTATAGGTTCTAGCAATATAAGAAAGTTAAACTTTAGTGTGTAACAAGTCAATTGTCATGCGCTTCGCTGCTGTGAGAATAAACTATACTATGAGTGTGTCTCACTATACTATGAGTGTGTCTCGTTTTTTTATAATGTTATATATTTGACTAAAATAATTAGTCCAGACTGAATTTTTGTTAAGTAACATTAAAAAATTTATTTAGAAGACAATAGTAATGATAATGATAATAACAATAATAATTTATTATAATGATTGTAGTGCTTATGATATTAATAGTAATAATAACTCATAAAATAATATTAAAAATATCAATAATAACAAATTTTATCATAATGCAAACAATTATAATAATTATATTCACAATGATAATAATATTAATTTTGTTTTTATCTTTTAATTTTGTCCTTTAATTATTTTTATATGTTCCTCAAATTAAATAATGTTTTTATGCTGCTAATATATATTTTTTGTTTTATCTCTAATCATAATAATAAAAATAAAAATAATAATTCAAGTAATTTATCATTCGATATTGTATTTATTAAGAATTAAATTTTATAATTTCTCTACGTATCATGTTTCAAACCCAATATCTCGAATTGATGATTTGGAAAAATTATGTGGCTCAATATTGTCTTTAATTTGTTTATCTTATTTTTTAAAATTGTATTACTTAATATCAGCTGTGTATTGAGCCTGAACGCATATGTGTCTGATGAGATGCTAGATTCAACATTTTGGTTCCAGCTACTTGATGAGTCTTAGTGTATGTAGGTCTGACGAGATGTCAAATTTAACACAATTTGACTTAACTATGCGTTGAGTTTGAGTACACATGGATCTAGTAATATGTCAAACCTAACATCTTTGGATTAAGTTATGTAATGAGCTTAAGTATACATGGGTTTAGCGAGAAGTCAGACTCAATATTCTTAGGTTCAACTAGGGGTTAAGTCCAAGTATATTTGAGTTTGTTAAGTTGCTACACTATCACTCTTGGATTTGATAATCTTTTTATATCCTTTTTTAGATCATGAGGAATTATTTGTTTATTCATATCTTTTAACATAAAAAGTTAAAAGTCAAGAATAATCATCTATCTACATCTATAAATACATAACAATCTCTTAGGTATTCCAAGAGTCTATCATATTCCTATCAACATTAACATTATATAAGATATATTTATCATTTATAATATTGTTTAAATAATATTTATTTCTCATGCTATCCTAAGAAGATGGTGTCTTAGCACTTTCATCCAAACAACATAACAAAGTTGAGACTATATAACTCAGATAAAATATTATGTTTTTCCTATTCTCTATCATTCATTTTTATTTTCAAGGCATTTATTTTATGCAACCAGGAATAAACACTCGTAGTTTTAGAATTTAAAGCTTTTTTTTTTATTTATTACAATTTTTTATTAAAAATACTAACTTTATCGTTGAAGAATAATTAAAATCCAAAAAAAAAAGAAGTTTTGCAAGGGGTAAAGTCTTGTATTGCCAAAAACAAAAAAGGGCCTTATTCCTTAGCAGAGCAAAGGAAGTATCCTATTCGTATTCATTTGAAAGAGAAATTAATGGTCCTGGTTCATTTTTTAACTAAATTATATACGTTAACAAAACCCATTGTCTCCTTCGCGTTTGAATGCCAGATTCTTCAATTAAACAGCAGTAAATTGCAAGACTGTGTGGAATCACAGATAAACAAAAGGATGGAAAACGCAGAGCTCTGTGAAAGATCCATGAAAGATAATGGCATCGATAAATCATGCTAGGAAAAGGGTGTGCGAGGAAATACTAATTAGAACGGAGAGATTAGGTCAGAAGAGACGGTGAAAACGACAGCCAAGCAAACAGAGATGCGAGATTATAGGCAAAAAGACTACAAAATGCTATTTCGATCGGCATTTATCCGTCTCAGCATCAGCGGCTATAGTGGGAAGAAGCATAACAGCAGAATTGGGAAAGAAGACAAGGGAGTGGAGGAATAGTTAAAGCAAACAAAAATAAGAACCCCCGACTGGTCCTGCGGCTTGGGATCCATGCAACTTTATTTTGTCCTTACCACTTTCCTAGCTTTTGTTTGTCCTCCTGTCACTACAACCGCTTCATTGAGATGTATCTAACACAACAGCACAAGCCCATTGCAATGTTACGTTGGAAACAGCTAACTCTCTTTTAAGGATAAATTTGGTCAGCCAGAAAGATGGATAAAAAGAGCAGGTCGGAGGATTAATGTATATTTCTAACTTCTCAAAATGGAGCTGTCGAGGTTCTATAGAGGGTGTGTTTTTGTGGTAGTTGAGCGGGAGCTGCTGCCAAGAACTGCAAAAACAGATATGCATAAGAAATTCACAGTATATGACGTGGTCTCCTGGTTTGTCTAAATTAGAAACATTCCAAATCAGGAAATAAACATTATTCTCCTACAGTACTGACCCTTTCTTGCTGCCTTCTGAGCTTGGCATTCTCCTCTGCTAGATGAGCAGCTTCATGTTCCAACTCGATTGTGTAAGCCTGCAAAATGAGTAAAAGATAAAACATTAACATTACACAATCATTAAATTTCGCTAAGAGCAATTTTGCAAAAGGATTAGCAGATTCCTGCTTTCTAGCCCGGGACCGAGCTGCAGATTCTCTGTTCTTGATCATGCGCTTGTGCCTCCGATCGCCGCCAGAGACACCGCCGTTTTCGTGAGGCCTTTTTTTGCAAACGGAAAGAAACAATGAAGAAGAACCCAAAGCATCTAAGGGGGAATCGAGAGAGGAATCGAAACCTATTGTGCCACCATCGGTATGGCTATGCATTTCTGGATTCGGCTTCACAGGGACAGTATTCATGCTTTCCAGATACTGAAAATGATCAGGCCCGGAATTCAAACTCAGAATGGTAGCTGGGGGTGGCCTTAAAGAGCTCTTCAAGAAACTGTTAACCCCGCCAGAGGAGGGTTCCTTAGAGGCAGCCCTGGTTGATGCGTCTTTATTGGAAGGTCTAGCCAAGAAATCTTGAAAGATCATACCATTAAAAGAATGGTGGTTGGTGTTGCTGCTTGTTTTAGTACGGGATTGATCATGAAGAGAAGCTAGGTTTATGTCATCCCAGACTTCCTCCATGGAGGCTCCGTTCATTGATTGGTTTGGAATTGGAGGAGAAGGAGAGAAAGATGAAGGAGATGAACATGTAGAGGTAGAGGATTTTGAAGGAGAATTGCCAGAGACTTTACTGTTGATCGTGGTGTTGTTGCTGTCTATATTTGCTCCTGGCGATGACCACATGCTTCGACAGGGAAAGTAGCACTAGGAAGTAGGAATAGCCGGGGATGAGGAGATGTTTCTTTCTGATTGACTTGGGCTCACTGCATAAATGTACTACTGTGACAGGAACATTTTTTTAAAAAAAACTCTGATTACAAAAAAGATTATACTAAGATTAAGAAGAAGAAAACCATAACCACTTACGTGATGGTTTGAGATTGTATTTTATAAATGATTTTTGTTTAAAAATACATTATATTTTTATAAAAAAATTATTTTTGATATTATTACTTAAAAATAATTTAAAATATCAAAAAAATTAAAATAAAAAATTTATTTTTTCCCAAAAATACTATTAAAATTCAATGTCAAACAGTATTTAAGATTCGTTATGGATTGGAAGAGTGAAAAAAAAAACAATGAACCGTCTTTCTATTCTCTAAGAATAAAAAATGGTTTAGACACGCGAGACTAACTTGATTTTTATTGGCTAAGCGTGCAGGGCCACTTGGCCAACATGCCTGTCTATTTTTGTCATTTAGTTTTTTTTTTTTAAATTAAATAATCAATTAAAAATATGTTAGAATATATTTTAGGGAAACACCATTCAATTTCTACCTTACTTCTAAATAAGATTATAGTTGTCGTTTTGCAAGCGTTTTTTATTAGCAGCCCATCCTAGTTATTGTTTTTTAAAAACTTGATGACTCGTGCAAGCCTCTATTTTATGGCAATTAATGAAATAAAGATTTTGAGTTCTCTGTTAATTTAATCTATCGTTATCATAGCTGTCAATTTCATTATGTTTCGATCATATTTTGTACCAGTTAAAAAAACAAAATAAAATGACGTTATTTTTATCTCGGTTTAAATTCTGGATTTTTCAGCTAAATACCGGCCGAACGTACCAGTCCCGTTCCTTTTCGTCCAAATAGTATTTTTTTTAAATAATGAATAATTTTATAATATCAACCATATCTATTAATCTGACCGTTAGATTAAGATAAAATTTTACGACGAGTCTCTTGATATATATATATATATATATATATATTAAAATTTCAGAGCAATCAGAGAATATAATAATCTTGCGAGATTGATGATGATATTCTCGTAATTTTATACAAGGTCATAATTTTGTTCAAAAAAATCATTTCATTGTGTCTTTTTTAGATTAAATTATACAATTCTAAATAATTTTATTTTTGAATTTGAACTAAATTTTTTTTTTGAATTAATATATTTAATTATATATATATAAATAGTACAACCTTGAAACAGTATACCTAAACACTCTAAAACTAAAACATTATATTTCACTTGAAAAAACGAATTACCAATCAAAATAGTATTAATAACTTTGATTGATATTAATAACTTAATATTTTTCCGAGTAGAAAAACTTTGACCTAACCCTAGCCTGAATAATCATCTAGTCGTCGTACCAATCCTCTTCCTTTGGAGGGCCACGGGTCGAGTACAGATTCCTTGTCAAAATAAGAAAAGTCAAGATGAGAAGCACAAAAAACTTTTTTACTACCCTGGATAAAATGCTTTCTAGGGCTCCCCGATTGGCAAATCACTGTGCAAGTTATTGCCTGAGCCATTTCTCAACTTGTTATGGCAGGAGTTAGTGGGCGATGACGTGTTATTTTCCTGCTTGCTTGGCTGAAAGAATGTGTAATAGTGAAGATTTCAAAGCGTAAATGAAATGATAAAATGGAGAGAAAAATATCAATCCATTATTTGTTTTTCTATTTTCTATTATTATTTTCAAATCTTTGAGAATAAAAATATAAAATTAAATTTTTTGGAATTATTTATTGGAAAAGGAAAACCACTATTTGGTTTTCAAGACAACATTTTTAGAATGAAACTCATATGTAAGACATAGCTACAAGAGATTTCTTTTTCTTCGTTTAGATGGAAAAGGAGCTCAATCTCTCTGTCTCATCCACTAAACAGTGTTAGCATCGATCCCTAAAAGCATACTTGAGGAACTACCGGGCCAAACAATTATATATATATATATATATATATATAACGTAATAAAAGTATATGGATCAAATGTCAAGAGAAAAAAATTGAAGGGATTGTTTTCTGAATGGGTTTGTTTGATGGTTGAATGACCCTGTAGCAAGAGGATTTTTTTCTAAAAATAATATTTAATATATAATAATTGCAAGAACAACCTTGAGTAACCTCCAAAATTACAACAAAAAATTACATACATCAACTTAAAAAACCTTACGAAAGAATTTTTTGTCTACAAGGTTATCAAAATAATTGCATTATTCTAAATGAGATGAAAATACTAAAATATCCCTAAGATAAAAAGATAGGTATTTTTCACTTCATGTCTAATTTTATATTTTTTTCGTGTGAAATGACAGATCTAGTCCCACAAAATATGTTAAAGACAATTATGCTGTGATTAAAATACAATATGTCCCTCAATGTATGGTTCAATGGTTTTATTTTGCAAATGCAATTTCATAACTTTACTATTAAAATGAATAGTAATACGTGTCTAAAAGCATGTTAATTTTCCTTTGGGAATTAGTTTTGTAATTTGTCATGAACAACCTTGTCTTTCGACAAAGGTTTCTAAAATCTATGTCTTATCTGGAGAGAAAATAAGGCGAGTTCTTGAGACAAGTCAGGTAAATGGCCTATTTATATGACTATTTGTTTATGTGATACGATGTCGTGCGACATGTGTTTTAGCTTTTAATCAATCAGCACGCACTATAATTTTACACGAGTTTCACTGAAAAACTTTATTTAGATCCTAGTTAAGAAAAATAAAATATAATTTATAGATTTTTGTAGATATAGTTTTTCAAACCACAATTGCAAAAGCTACCTAATACCAACACCATCATCTCTTACGTACCACTACCATTTGTTGATAATTTGTTAAAGCAGACATCTATAATTAACAACTAGATCATTGACTTTTGTTATGTCGTAGGTCTAATCAAACTCTTTTAAATATATAAGAAAGATCCCAGCTAATATTTTTCTAGTAAAAAAAATATGAAGATTGATTTGATATGATGTTGATAGCATCTAAATATAAAATAACCTCATTAAAAGCAAAATATATAAAAATTTAAAGTTCAAAACAATTTAAATCTTAAATGTGATCGAGATAACTTTATAAAATAAAAAACAAAAAAATCAACGAAAAAAGAACAAAAAAACTGAGTTAACTTGTGATCTTGGATAAGAAAACTTAATGCTAAAGAACATATATTTTAGTAAATCTGGGTTAACTCACTAAACCTGTTAATCGAATGATGGGATCGAGATAACCTTATTAAAAGAAATAAAATAAAATAAATTATGAAGTCTGATTCTAAATCAACCAAATATCAAAGTATAAAGTTTTAAAAAATAAATTAAAAATTATAAGAAAAAAATATATTTGAGTTAATCCAATGAAAAATAATTGGAGTCACGAGGTGAGGATGATCTTATAGAAAATAGATTAAAAAAATAAAACTCTGGCAAACTTGCCAAGCCCACAACCAAGTTTATTAGACCGTGATAACATCGTAAAAAATAATCTAAACAAATAATACAATCTAATGTTCAATAAACTCATTGTTGAAGGTTTAAATTAAAAAATAATAATATAAAAACATGTAACAATAAAACAACATAAGTCTACACGGGTTAACTTGCAAAATAAATGACTGAAGCTATAAGACCGATATGACCTCATAAAAAATAAACCAAAATTAATCACAAAATATACTTTATAATCAATCTAGTATTAAAGGATAAAATTTAAAATATTTCAACTAAAAAAAACTTCAATTAATTAGGTAACTCGCCAAACTCGTGACGGGAGTCATGAGACCAATGTAACATCATAAAAAACAAATCAAAATAAAATAATGAGACTTGATTACCAATCATTTTAATATTGAATAATGTAATTGAAAAAAAAAATAACTCATAACACAAATTTTGAGACTAAGCTAACCACGTATAAAACAAAACACAATAACTTATCAAATATAATCTCCAATTAACTAAATATTAAAATAAAAAATTAAGGGAAAATGTGAATTAGAAGAAGAAAAAAAACATCACCCCTCTTTTAATCTATACTATAACTATAATAATAGCAAACAAAGTAGCAGTTCCCAGGATCAGACCTCCTGGTACGGAATCCTGAACTCTAACCCGGATTGGTTAAACTCCCAAATATGTGAATTGATTATCTCCGACTAGTAGTTAAGCTATGCTTTAAAAGGATCGGTGTCCATTTCAGTGACCATTGCTCGTGCGTTTTACTGGTTGTTGCCTGTCAAAATCTTAATCAGCTGGGTCCAACTAGATACTTTTGTTATGGTTATTTAAATTATCTAAATTAAGATAATGTTATTTTATATTTTTTAAATAAACTAATATTAAAAAAAAACTTTAAAGTTGATTAGTTCAGCTTTCATCCTAGTTTAAGAAATCAACCAAGATGCTTAGATAAACTTAACCTAAATTTAGCCACGTTATTCTTCAAATTAATTCGAAAACCTGACTTTAAGTCAGTGGTTACCAAATTAACCTAAATTAATTAAACCACGGATTTTTCATAAAGACTGATGATAGTTTATGTTTCACACGTAAAAGCAATTCCTCAATGAAAGAGTTGTAGTGCTCATTGAAGTAGAGTGTGTAAGAGAAACAGCACACATGGATTAAGACAAAAGCCAGTTTTTTTGTCTCCTGCGATGCCAATATTTTCTATGATACCTAGACAATTTATCCCAGCCCGGTCACATCTGCATATCAAACGCACTAAGGATTTGTTTTTTTTTTCATGTTCAAAACAAGACTACTCTATCTGGCACTCCACCCCATTGAAGGACGATAATGTTTTTGGTGATGCCTTTATTCCCTGAACAGATGACATGCAGAGACCAGACAAGTGGATAAGTGTTTTACACTGTTTTAAAAATAATTTTGAAAAAATATAAAAAAATAATATTTTAATATATTTTTAAACAATGTTTTTAAAAAAAAACAATCATAACAATATGCCAAAACAGGCACAGCGAGATGAAAGAGTGACGGGCCTGTATCATTAGGCATGACGTCCCACAAGAGAGGAAACGGGGAGATAAAGGGAGACAGCATTTCACGCTTCCTGTCAGTTTCGTTCTTCCACTGCCTTAGCTAGGTCGATTCCTCTACGAGCCAACAGAAATCTCAAAACAATGATTCTTTGTTTTGATTAGTTTAGAAAAAATGGAAGTGTATTTCCAGGTTTTGTTTAGGCTAACAATAATAATTTATTTCAATCAATCAAGACGAAAAGATTAGCCATCTGGGGATAGCTCAGACCTGATATTATAGAGAAAAACATGGATATTGTAAGACACTCGCTCCCTCCTGTCATCATTTCTCGAATATGGTGGCTATATATGCATGCAAGGGGCGGGAAGAGGGTTTTTCAGCGTCAAACAACGGAGTAGCGTATAAGAACAAAAGGAGGAATCTGGCAGAGAAGAGGCTCGCATCTGGAAAGCTAAATATTATTGAAGTAATAGCATAGCAGAAAGATGATCAGTAGTTGATCATAGAGGAAGCTACACTGAGATTGAGACACATCCTAGGCCCCAACGGGAGGCAGGAGTGGGTAGGTTTTTGCAATGGATGAAAGCTTTGACGGAACAAAGCCGCATGGAGATGGAAGGCCGACCTGGCGTAACGAAAACAAAAACAATGATGGTATTTAGAAGAAAAAAAAAAACTATTTTCACATAGTAAAACAAAAAGCTCTAACTTTACTAGATTTGTTCCTATCCCCATGTTTAAAATTTGATTTCAAAAGAATTCAGTCATGATAATTTTATATATAAACTGATCTATCAGTTTAAATCACGTGAAATATGATGGTTGAGGATGAAAATGGTGATTATGAGAGCCGTGCTTTTTACAGTGACAAGATGGGCTCTAAAACATCCACGAAAGAGTGGCCATCTGCCAGTGCGCGGTAGATATGGCGACGTTTTACCTGGTTGGTAGAAAACGACAAGCTTTGACATTTGTTTTGGTGCTGGTTACAGGTTCAAAGGGAAAAGCTAGCTGCCATGCCCCACGCAAGCCACGTCTCAATCTCGGTTGCTCATCTTCTCAGTGAAACCCAGCCATTATCTGCTTCCACGGCAATGTTCACGGCCATGGGTGGAGCTCTCTCTCTCTCTCTCTCTCTCCCCGTGATAGTCTTTTCAAAGTGCTGCCTGTACAAACAGCTATCAATCTATACCATTTTTAGGTGCCTGTGCTCTGATAATTTCTGACTTCGTTACTAGACACGTGTCATCACATCAGCGCTTCCTCCCGGTCAAGACTCGAGAGTAGCCCCGGGACCCTGTATCACTCTGACAACCACGACTAAGAGCTTGGCCTGTTTTCAACTTTTCATTGCATTTTAAAATTTTGAATTTGAATTTTTTTATTTTAAAATTTTTTTATAAATAAAAAATATTTTTAAAACCAATTTTAACCATGCTCACAAATGTCATTTATACTTTAGGACGGCTCTATAGATTAGCCACTAACACCTTATCTTGACCGCTCCTGCACTACATTATACATTATTACAGGAAAAAAAAAGAAGAGCAAAACAAATTTATTTGTACACGCAATCTACATTAAAACTACTATTTTACTCCAACTAAAACAGATTAGTGTTTTATGGTGGATTGTGACCGGTGCAATTCATCTGTAAGACTACTATTTTATTTTGAATGGGCTTGGATTTAGAGGCATAAAATCTTTTTCATGGAGCTTATTATTAATTATATTAAAGAGGGTATTAATAAGTGATCTCATGGCCCTTGGTAAGAAGTTCCTAAGGTTCATGGGCTTTTCGGGCCTTTTTTTTACATTTTTTGCATGTCAATTACTTAACTGTCCCTAAAAAATAAACTCTAATATGGGATGTGAATTACTTAAGTTTCGGACAGAGTTGAAAGAGTGCGTATAGGGAACAGGTGAGTACGAAGTTGCTTATACCACTCCAAAAACCGGAGGAAACTTCCTTCGAGCTTGGAATTTTTCAATGACGTTAAACTTTTAGGATGTCATTCGATGCGCCACGTCACCCATTCACGGTGGTAGGTCATGTTTTCTCTTGCAACATCCAGAGGAGCTCCGACAATTAGTTTTAACTTTTAGGATGTCATTCGATGCGCCACGTCACCCATTCACGGTGGTAGGTCATGTTTTCTTTGGCAACATCCAGAGGAGCTCCGACAATTAGTTTTTTCTTTCCTCCCTCTTTTCCCTCTCTCATCCTAGAAAATTGTTTTAGCCTTTGAAAAAAGATAAGAAAGAAAGTCTACCTATTTGTTTCTCAAGTTAAATTAGGTCCTTGCCCTTTTGACTTGGATGTATTTGGTCTTGAATCATTTTTTGAGTTAGTGTATGTTTGGAAAGCACTAGAAAAGTGTTTTTCAAAAAACTTTTTGTTTTTTGTGCTTTAAATTAAATTATTTTTAGTATTTTCATATCAATTTAATATGATGGTGTCAAAAATAATTTTTTTAAAATAAAAATCATATTATTTTTATGCATTCTAAATAAAAAAAATACTTTGAAAAACAACTGCAATCACACTCCTAAATAGTCATATAGTTTCAAGCTTGTGCTAGCACTTAATTCCAATTATATAAAAGAAGATCAATAAGTTAAATTATCAAGTTTTCTGTGATGATTATGATTGACATGCACAATTGTGTATTTAGTTGGAAAAAAGAAAAACTGTTTTGAAAGTATCTTGTTGCTTGAAATTAATGTGTTTGTTATTTATATATTTATATACACATGCACACATAGACCTCTAGCTTTAAAAAAATGAAGAAAAAATGAAATCATGTATCCAATTGCGAGTGAATTTTGGGAAGCAAGGCTTAATTGAACAATTCAAAAACAAAAAGGACTTAAATGCACATGTTATTAAAAATTGAAAGTCCCAGGGGAAGCGGATTCTATAAGGATCATCCACTGCAGACACGCCCGTCTTCCATGGACGTGTGATAGGATCCTCCAAGGATCCAAGTGTTTCCCTTAATGATCATTCTACAGAACACTACAATTAAGCTAGATTAAACTAAGTATCTAACAATTACTCTAGAGAGAAGTCTAAGGAACTCTGTATATTTCAATTGATAAAAATTGTAGAAATGAGGGAAAAGATATATAGTCTCGGTAGTGCATGGAATGAATCATAGCTCAATTCCTATTGGTTCTTCCTAACTCTACCATCTTATTAGTGGATTCTAGATCAAGGAAAGTCAGCACATGCCAGGTCTATTCGGTTTTAACCACTTGGTACACCCTTCTACAGACTATCTTTCTCTAACAAACAAGGTACGAGCTCTCGAGAGGCTTGCCCCCATGTGCAGCCAACAAATGGGTCAAAAAGCCCATTAAACTAAAGAAACAAAGTCTAATTCCTAGCAGGGTCCACGCTTGAAAGGCAATGGGCTCCCAATTAAGCCTAAAACACACAACTAGATAAGTATGAACAATCAAGCAAATGAGAGGTTTTAACAGCGTGGGACAGCATTGTGGACATGGTGCGTGCCATTGCCACCATGCAGCAGGCTCCCTCCAAATCTTCCGTAAAGGTATGTGGGTTTTGAACTTCGGATGCAACCCGTGCCAATGACAGGGGAATATATAAATCAAAGGTAAAACATCACACCAACCACGTAAAATGCATAATAAATCAAGTTCACTAGTAAGAAAATAGGAGTTTAATAGCAGGCTGCTTGGTAGTGGAGAGAGAATAGCTAGAATTCTCGCCAGAATGAGTGTTACTGACCACTGCTACCAAAAAATGAAAAAAGAAAGAAAAGAAAGGGAGGGAAATCATCCACACCAAAGCCAAGCTATACAGGAACCAAAAATCTTATAAATTGCTAAGTTACCATCCTAAAATAAATATCTATATATTTCTTATTTTGTTTTGCTCTATGCGCAACGCGCCTTGTCAAAACCAGGCACGACAATTGAAAAGGTAAAACTAAAGGCTTGCCTTCCAGGGAGCATTCCCCAGCTGTTTGGAGACATGGGTGTGCTGTTTTTTCAGATGATTGTGTCGGTATTCAGTGGTAGCGTAGATCAATCAGTTTCAGTTCAAGTGCTTGAACTGGTGCCTTCAGCATCCTCCTCCTGATGAGAGATTCCTGCCTGGATAGTTAACTCACTAGTCTTGGCTGTTGTGCTATCTTGGTCAGCAGCCGCATCCTCCACTGAGATCTTTTTAAACGATGCTGTCAAAGTATCAGAACTTGATACACCAGAGGACTGAACGGCCAAATCGGCGCGAGGCATTGGAGAACTGGGCAGCCAATTCATCCAATCATTACGCCTCCTCACTTTGTCATCCTGGATTAAATTTCAGAATTACATTCACATCAAACAGTAGAAAGTGATATTAATTTAAATCTTAAACAATGGCAAAGTCACTTCTTGCATGCGAAATCATGATCAATTCAAATATTACACTTCACAATCAACATTAACAATGGCAAATGGCAATTCAAGTATGATATTGGCATTTCATCAGATGGTTAGGTTAATATTAATGGATTAAACGAAGGTACCTGTACTTCGAGCAAAGATGAAGTCCTCAAGCACTCCAATATAAACTGGATGTTGTTTGTCATAATCCTAACCTGCAAAAGCATGGCCGTATTATAAACTTGGTTTGCAATCTTAATCATCTATTATGAACTAATCTAAATCCAAAACAGACAAATTTGTATCCAGAAGCGATGAAATAAGATATGATTTGGATCTAAATGCAAACCATGGGTAATTTTTATTCACAAACCCAATACCCACTATGTTTTGAGAAAATGTCAAGGCTAGATATAATAGCACAGAAAACCACAAATTTGATAATAATATAACTACCAACTATTAGCAGGAAGCTACTTCAACGAAATATCCCCAACAGGTCAACATATATAGAGCAGGAAAACTTAAGAGGACCGCCACCATAAAAACCACTCGAACAGATTGCTGTCGTCAAAGATCAGCACAAATAAATGATCTCCTTAGTGAATTAAGAAATTCCAAAAAAGTATAAAAAAGTTGAGCAACTGGTTCTTATAGCAGAACAGTTCTAATAGCATAATATGAGGAACCAAACAAAGAATGTTTTAAGTTCAGTCACAGCAAATTATTCTCTAATGCAAACCATATTTTCAGGGTCTTCCATGTCAACAAAGGAAGGACGAATCAGTTATATGAACCTTGATACCACATAAAAACTATCGATAGTTTCTCAATGTAGCATCACAGTGAATAATACTCTTAAAAGACCAGGCAAACATCAGCAAGGACATCGCAGCATAAAATGCCTCATAATACATCCATTTCAGTATTCCCCATAAGATGGCCAAAAATAAGACAAGGAAGATGGGTGCGGATTGGTGAAATATACAATATTGAAGATATCAAGCACCAAGTTCAACCTCTGATCAAAAAACATCTCAAGCTCGTGACCTGTGAATTACAAAGGACCAGATCACAAAGGTCAAAGGACAATACAAGAGGATGGAACAACTAGTATCAACCTCACATTTACAAAAGTTCAACAGACAACTTCGAAATTATCTTTAGCTAGGAGACGCCCAATATGTACGGGTGCATGCCAAAACAAAATCCAACTTCAAAAGGCCCCTCAATCCATGTCATCATGCTTCAACCCCAATGTCAAGGGAAAACACACACCAAAGGCCAATTAACTTAAAGAATGAAGCAAATGAACCGGGACACAGAAAGTACTAGCAAGTTTAAAGAATTAAAGCTACATGATGAATCACTTCTTATTGCATAATATAGCAGAGAAACACTTGCTTGGATAGTACAAACTCCATCTATTCATGAACCTTAAAAGCTCTCTATATTTAGCCAAAGCCCTAAACCATTAGCCTTCTTTTGCTTAACATTTAACATGTCATAACAACCTAATTCTGATTCTTTAAACCACCACAAGGAATTGATTCACACAAATAATTTCATTAAAAAAAAAAGTTTATCATTCCCATTTTCTTTTATATTTTTTATTGGATTAGAATACCATCAGAAATCTCTTTTAACTCCATTTCCCAACAGGAAACTAGTTACAATTTCATTCAATACCTTTGGAGAGCAGAGAAATGGAAAGGTGTTTACTGAGCAAACTCAGCCATAACTAATGGCCAAACACCGGTTGCTCTTCATAACCAGCAATCCATTCCACAATTCCACTCCCATGCCCTAAATGGCAATTATATCCAGTGCCATATATAACCTGCCTCTTGAGGTTGATTGGCACAAGAATTGATAGCCAGTTATACGATATATAAGATCAGTCATGAAAAGCATCTGATTCTAGTGCCTAAATATTCCCAGAAAATCAGGACCTGATATATATATATATATATATATATATATATATATATGAGAAAAATCAATGTAGCAGCATTACACAAAACAGTAGAGAATAATCTCTCACTTTTCCAAACACACCTTGATTTGATGAATCAACCTCTACTCACATCTCCATATCATTTAGTCTTGGTGAAAGATGCAACTATGATGCTGCTAAGTGAATAAATAACCCAGACCAATGTTTGTTCATATTCAACGGCAGAGTTCTGGCACCACAGTTGAACAAAGTGGAAAGAATGAAAGGGAACAAGGAAATTGATGGGGATCAATGGAAACTACATATATTGAGAGGAACATAGTTCTATCAACTAACATTGGGCAGATTCTAGTTTGATCAGCTTCAGCCGCTACAAGCAATACAATCACAAAGAAATAAACACGCAAGATACTGCTTCAGCAACACATTCATTAAAAAATTAGTCCAGGATTGTGGTGAAACACACTCGTCAACAACCATAAGGAGGGTATATGTCAAGGAAAACAGAAGGAGAAATCTAGTGAAAGTAGATAATCACCATCTTTAACTCAGCTACAGGGGCAAGCAAGAATTACATTAAAAATTGTAAGATTTAAAATAAATAGGTATAGTAACTGCATGAAGGATGGATTCTAAAGCCAAAAAAAATATACAAAGAGAACTTAATGTATGGAAGATTCATATAGGAACTCTTTCATGCACAAAGTTCATCTTTTAACAGCAATATCTTGGGTTTATATGATTTTATTTATATCCATTAATTCAAGAATCTAGATTGTCAATGTTTTCTAGGACATTTTCAAGCTTGTTAATTTTTAAAATTAAGACTTTAAATTTTATAATCAGATCAGAAAGGCCTAGCTCATTTTCAATGGCAGAGTGAAAAGTTTCCAGAAAATGAACAAACTAGAGCTATCAATAAGGGCATTTAAAAAGTGTCATATAAGAGAAGATAGATAAAATTAAACTTATCATATGGCATAAGTGGAACCAAGGACAAAGATCGCAACCCTTAAGCTCATTGTTCACTTACTCGATTAAAGCCTGCTATTAAAGTAATTGGAACCCAGCCTTCATCATCCATCTGTGACTTTAAGAAACCATCTTCTGATAAATTAATATCGCTGCAAACAAGCAAACCACAATTGCAGTTCTTAGTTGAGTTTCAAGAAGCTATAGAAGAGAGAGATCTTACGAAGCTTATAAGCTGCCCTTATAACACATTCGCTAATATGATGATACCTGAAATAGTATTCTATCTGATTTAGTAACAATAAAGGTAGAGGTTGAGGAATAGGCATCAGCATTGTTGGTGATTGCATGTGTGGCACAACCGGATAAGGTTCCATAGTTATTGGAGGTGGAATGAATAGCATATCTGAAAGAGAGCTGAACCATAGTTGCCAATCCACAATAAAACAAAGCAGGTTTCTATTCAAGAAGAGAGAGGAGCTTACCAGTATAGCCCATGGGATTTGCAAATGGTCTCGCAGACTGAGGAGGAATAAATGTACCACTATTTGGCGGTGAAGGCCTAGGAAAGCCCCTTGTAGGAGCTCTCTGTTGCTGCACATGAGCATCTCTTGTATTACCGTGATGTCCACGGTCCTGTTCACGTCTGCCAGCATAATTATTACGGTGGGAACCATCTCCAGGTGGCTGGCCAAAGTTGCCTCTTCGTGGGCGTCGGTATTCACTTACCACAGGCTGCGGCGGAACAAAACCCCCAATTGGTCTAGGTTCCCAGGTATTCCCTCTGTACAGAGGTTCTCTGGGAGATTGATCTGGCATAGCTGGTACCAGATTAGAAAAACCATTGGGAGGCATTGCAAATATAGGAAACGGTGGTGGTGGTGGCGGCGGCGGTGGTGGAGGGTGGGTAAAATTGTTTTGTGAATGTCCACCTCCTGAACTACTTCCACTACCACCACCACCGCCACGCCTCACAGGCCTTTGCCGAACTGGCATTGTATGGTTTGTTGCCGAGTTAGATTTTGCATTACTATTACCTTGCTTCTTAGGTGAATTCGCTATCACCGGTCCCTATTACACAACACATGGAAACAAAATTCAATTAAACTCTGTAAAACTACAAAAAAAATAATTCTTTTTTATTATCCATAACTCTAATGAGCCCACACCAGGCTACTATCTATTTCGCTAACGCAGTCAAAACAGAATAATAAAAAACTCGTTCTTTTCGTCTTTGTTCCCTAAATTTTATCAAAAAATAGAAGAAACAGGTAAAAACCCAGAACCTGAGAAGTGGGTGTTGATCCATCAGAGACAATCTTCGAGGAGGATTCAGCAGGCGATGGTTTCGGAGAAGGCTTGGTGGATTCAGATAAAGCAGGCCATGAAGTCGCATCCATAACAGGACTAATAATCTCAGCTACACCATTCGGTGTTGGTTTGTTCCAAGCCGGCTTCTTTGCCTTACCTGCATTGCCTTTTTTACTGTCCAAACTCTCAATCGCCGCCGAGTCATTCGATTGCTCCAGCATAGAATTGATCGATTCAGCCTCACCAGTTACGGTTTCTGATTTTGGAGATGACGTCTTCTTTCTCCTTTGAGGGCTTCTCACGCCGTCACTTGAAAATCGTGGAGAATTTGATGAATCCACCGTGTAAACCATTCAAAAAATAGGGTTCTTGCGGATTCGAATAATTTTACTCGGATTAATTAAAAAGATTATTCAAAAAAGGTAGGGTTTTTTCTGAGAAATTTAGGAATGAGACTGAGGAAAGCCAGACAGGTTTCTCTCCACCTTCGTGCTTTTGTTGCTGTGGCTTTGGTTTCGTTTGTGAAAGAGACGCAGACAATACAAATAGAGAGTATCTTATATATTATAAAATTACTAAAATAGACCTCTGTGTTCTCCTTGCTTGTTAGGGTTTTATGTAGGGCATCTGACAATGGGAACTCAAAAATAGGTTTTCTATTATATTCATTGCCTATCAACACATATTTTCTTTTAATAAATAATATATATAATTATTTTTATATATTATATTTTATTCATATATATATATATATAAATACAAATATATTTATATTAGATTATTTAATTCTATTTTTTTTATTAACGTAGGTGTATGGGTCAGCTTGCGCGTACTTCGACTAATCTCACATATCCTGAAATTAACAATCATGTAAGTCTTCAGTGACCATCATATTAGCAACCACATGGCTCAAACTTAAGACCACAGGAAAAGCTAATCTCTTAGTCTTAAGCTCGTACCACTAGATCACCTACTAGTTTTGAATTATTTTAATAATATTTGTATTTCATTTGTTATTTATTAAGTAAATTAATTATATAAATGTATTCATTAGCTTCAAATTAAATTGTTATTTATTAAGTACATTCATTATATAAATATATTCATTAGCTTCAAATTAAATCGTTATCCTTTAAGATTTTTTTTCCAAATAGTAAAAGTATCCTTAAATTTGATTGTTTAAAACTAAACATATTCATGAATACATTTAAAAGAGCAAATTTAAGGTTTTGTACCTACATGCATATGTTATCATAAAAAAAAAAATTAAGTGTTTGATATTGTATTTTAAATATATTTTTGAAAAAATAAATTTTATTTTTTGTTATTATTAAATTATTTGTTAGGCTGATATTGCAGTAATATTAAAAAAAATAAAGAATATTATTTTAATATATTTCTAAATAAAAAATATTTCAAAAAAATAATCTTAACCACCCTTTTAAACAACTCTTAAGGTGTGTTTGGTATTGCTTTTGCTTTTGTGGTTGAGGTTTTAAAAAAATAATTTCATTAAAAACATTTTAGCTGCAATTCAAAATAATTTTTAAAGTGTTTGGTTAAAATTGTGGTTGAGTTGAGGTTAATGAAAAACAGTTTCAAGTGTTTGGTCATCAAGCTTTTCATATTGCTTTCAACTTGTGAAATTACTTTAAAGTATATATATTATTTTTAATAATTATAATAATAAAATGCAATTAATAAATCAAGTAAATTAGACACTTGTTTTTATTCTTCCATCAAACTACTTGTAATTTCATCACGAACTGTAAATCTATACATGAAGGCCAACATATAGTAAAATATCATATGAAATAAAATTAGGATTGCAAAAAAAAATTATATTGTGATCTCCTTCTAATATATTTTAATTAATTTTTAAATTATTTTAATATTAAAAATATATTTTTTATAAGAAAATATAATAAATAATAAAGTAAAAAATACTACCACCCCAAACCCACCCTAGGCCCCCCTTTGACAATTGAGTTTGAAATAAGCAGGACGCATGAAAAGCAGCTATTAACTGATTTTCATGCAACCGAGTTTTGATGATTTTTGGGGTAGGACCAACATTCAAAAATCAGCTTATCAACAATTACTAAACACCAAAATCATAATTTTTTCTTAAACTCCAGTGTAATCTCAATCCCAAACACCCTTTTAATCTCTTAATATTATTTACATTCAAATAAATAAATAATCGTTATTGTTAACCTAACAACAATGGTATTTCCTCGCAGCAAGCTCCTACTTGCCGGTATTATCACATTTACCAATGGTACTGAATAAGAAGGTTCTAAATAATGGTACCAAATAAATAATTGTTGTTTTTTAAAATGTACATTATTTAAAAATATATTAAAATAATATGTTTTTTTAAAAATTATTTTGACACCGATACATGAAAATATTCTAAGAACATCAAAAAAAAAAATTTAAAATAAAAAATAAAAAAAATATTTTTTAAATTTTTTCATAAACATTTTTAAAATGTAATTTCAACAGGGAAAATTGAAAGAGAGCCTGAGAAAGAATAAAGAAAATACAAAAGAATAAACACACCCTTTATTTAGAATAAAAATATAAAATAAATATAACAATTTTTGGAATGAATTACAGAGAGCATAAGAAATCGTATTCTCTCTGACCCAATGTTTTTTATCCCTTCTGTTTCGAAGACCAAACGTTGCCTAAAATAAATCAAACTGCAATTAAATCAGGTTTCCTTGGCAAAAAAAAAAAAACCTTCTTCCAGCACCGATTCCAAAAAACAAATGTGCCTTATTCATTAATCGATTTTATTAACTTAAGATTTCAAAAATTAAATTGTATAGACTTTTGTTTTAATTTTTTATTCTAATTAATCAATATTGTGACTTTGAAAAGTTAAAAAAATGTTTTAATGACCTTCAGAAATCGCAAAGAGCCGTTGCCATGGAAGGGAGAACTAACTTCTTCTTTTTTCAATTGAAAATCAGGAACATGATATTTATCACACATCATTTTTTATTTCTGGATATAGGTAGGAAATTATATAAAAATAAATAAGATTTCAGTATTATCAATAAATATCACTGCTAATCGGTCAATGAGGTGAAAATAAATAAGTTATTTCATGCCAAAACTCCTTTTTTTTTTAAAAAAAAAAAGTCATATTTTTTTAATAATGCTCCAACATTTTTTATGTTTTAATATAAAAATAAAAAGAATTCAAATAGAAAATATTTTAATACATTTTAAAATAAGAAAAAAAGAGAATTTTACAGCAACCCTGAGAAGAAGAAAAAGTCCCTCCATAAGAAAAAAAATATATTATGACTCTTTATATCTGATTTTCTTTTGTACCGACATGTCAACCGTTTCAAAAACAGTAAATGTTCACTAATCTTTTGAGATCTCACCATTTTTTTTTCAAGAGTTTTCGTTGGATCAATTTTGATTCGAAAGCGTGGTATATTTTTCACTCACGATCAATGATCATTTGTGTTACGTGATTTAGTTCCGATTGATTGTGTTTTTTGTATAGAAATGAATCAATTATTTTTTTATTTTTTAAAAAATTATTTTTGACATTAACACATGAAAATAATCTAAAAATATATAAAAAAAATAAGTTAATAATTTTTTTTAAAAAAAATTATTTTAAAATATTGTGCTAAACAGGGTCTTAATATAGAAAAATATAGAGTAAATATGTATTTTTAGATAATTTATATATATTTTTAAAAAAATATATGCCTACTATCCTTAATAGTTAGCATATCCTTCTCCGATTTTTGCAAACAGGAATCCGATTTTGCGAATATTTGTATTTTTAAGTAAGAAATAAAATAATCCATTAAAACATTGCCATATAAAAGTGATAGACACCTGGGCATGCATGGTACTCCCTCCCTCTATCTTGTGAGGATATCTAAAGTCAGGTGTCGTAATAATAATTATTTTTTAAAATATTTTATGTAAAATTAATTTTTAATAATCGGTATATCAATAAAATTTAAAAAAATAAAAAAAATTACTTGTAAAAAATACCAATGGCTCCAGCCAATTGATCCACTTTCCAATTACTTTTTGCTCACGAATATTAAAGGGCTGTGGATTCACGTCGGTCCCTTTCCATTTACTTTGTGTAGGCAAGTGTTGATTCGAGAGAAACTTTCGGTTAGAGTTTATAGAAAAAGAAAAATAGGCCTGCAAATATCAATCTTCTTCTTATGCCGCCCGAGTCGATTACCAATCACAGTCTATCATTGAGATATATTTTAAAAATATATTCACTTTTAAATAAATTAATATAAAAAATAAATAAATCAGTGAAAATTGAAAAATACATTTTCTTAAGATGAAGGGATGGGGTGCGGATTCCAAAAAACCTGCCGATGGATGCAACAGCTCCCCTGCTGCTGTGCATGAACCATTGCATCCATCTTTTCAAGGATACCAACTTGGCCGACAGCAGGAAAAAGGAGAGTAGGGGCAGTGAGTCTTGGACTTGTAGCTGTGAAGTTTGGTAATGCATTTAGGGGGTGTTTTGTAATATATTTGAAAAGTAATTTTGAAAAAAAATAAAATTAAAAAATTTAGTATTTTTAAATTATTTTAATGAATTAATTTTAAAAAGAGATTTTTATTATTTCAATATGTTGGTGTTTAAAATAAAATTTAAAAAATAAAAGTATTTTTAAATAAAAAATAATTTGAAAATCAATTGTTAATCCAATATTAAACATTACCTAACTATCATAAGTACCTCACCATCTAGAGAAAAAAAAGCCAAAGACCGCCTGGTAGCCGTAATTTTATGGTCAGCACTAACGCCCAAAAACTGCAGGTTTCTTCCTCCTCCACTTCCCCATTCCCACTAAACAATGTTTATTTATATAAAATAAACAAAAAGTTAACAAGTTCACTCGAATATTACTTAGGATAAGCTCTGAAAATGTGATATTTTTCACAATACCAATACATTTTTAGATTTTATTTTTTTCTACATCTATATGTATATCAAAATCTCTCATAACTTATCACATCTTTATCTTATTAATGTTTGAATATTTATCTTTAGTTAATGTTTGTATAAAATATATTTTCATTAATGTATGTATAAGATATATTTATTATTAATTAATGTAAAATTACATTCAACATCTTCTATTCACAAAAGAATAAGACTAATAAGCTATAATTACTTTAACAGGAGAGAATAGATCATACTATCAGAATTAATAGTTAACCAATCATCCAATCATATAAGTTTATTTTATAATTTACATTAATTTTTTAGAACATCATGGTAAATATACAGATAATGAGTTATGGGAAGTTTATAATTTATTATGGATAGAATATGCATTCTTGAGGGGTAATGCTGGAATTACTCAAGGTAACAGTCCTAGAGCACCAGATAAATCGATTGAGCTAACATTTTTTTCTTATGATATCACGTAAATTAATCGTTAGTTACTCGTTATATTAATATATTCATGTAAATAATATTTACTATTCATAAAATTTTAATGTATCTTTAATACTCACTTTATATTACATTGATAAAAGTAAAGATAAAGCCTATAAGACAAAAATATTTTATAAAATTGTTATAATTATGAGAATTTTATTTCATCAAAGCATTTTTCCTAAATTGTTTTTCGTCGATGCTCTCTTAAATATTAAATATTTATTAGAGTCGTAAAGACCAATACATATTTTGTTAATTTTATTATGAAATGAAGTAATTATTCTTATAAGATGAGGTATAAAAGACATCTAATATAGTTGTCTGTCATAAAACATGTACACTGGACCATGTAAATTATCGTTGAAGATTGAATAATTAGGTGACTTATGGTTTACAATAACTTCACCCTTGAAAAATTATTCAAAAAAAAATCAAATCCTTAGATAATAAATTCCTAAAGAATTCTAATTCTGTTTAACAAGATTTTGGAAGCTCCCAAGTAATTTTATTTGATTGTTTCCATTGCAATAAAGACATTCAAGAAACCTAACAAAGGCTTGCATCGATTTGATAACCCACCTTAATAGAAATAGAATTTGATATTTTTATAGAAACTTCATTGCATCTCTTCTTCTTTTTTTATCTGCCACTGTTGCCACCATAATTGGCTATAATAAATGGTGTTGACTTTTTAGGCGTTGCCATAGTCTATTGGTAGCATGATATTTACCTTTTTCTAGGTCCGAACACTACTTTTATATCGTGGATACATTCCTGGATGGTGTTATTTATCTTGTTTTGTTGCAGCATAACATTACGAGATTGATGATGATATTCTTGTAATATTATATATATTCATAATTTTTTTCAGAAAATCATTTTATGATTTTTTTTTTAGATTAACTTATTCTCAATTTCATTATTCTAAAATGATTATGAATTGAACTTTATAATTTAATTTAATTTGTTTTATTTAAGGCTATCATAATCTTATACACAGAGGTCATACAGTTGAAAGGTTAACTTAGGTTGACCCGAGTTGATTTAATATATCATTGTTTCAATATGTTTTAAGATGATAACTTGATTTTTTTAATTAAACTATATTTTTATTAATTTTTCATGTCATCTTTGAACTCATCAAGTCGATCGAGTTATATCAATTCAATTATATATTTTTTTACTTATGTTTGAAATTTAAATTACACAATTCTAAATAATTTTATTTTTGGATTTGAACTATTTTTTGTTGAATTAATATATATATATAAACAGTACAACCCTGAAACGGAGCGCCAAAACATCTCGAAACCAAAATATTATGTTCCAATTGAAAAAATAAAACAACAACCGAAACGAAATTAAAAACCTTGGGATGAACAACTATTGAAATCAAATCAAGAGTCAAACCATGAAAGAGAGTCTTAGCTTAAGTGCTTGTTTGAGAGTGTGGTTGCGGTTACTTTTGAAAGTGCTTTTCATTCAGAAATGCATCAAAATAATATTTTTTTATTTTTAAAAAATTAATTTTAAAATTAAGACATTAAAATGATCTAAAAACATTAATTTTTTTTTTATGTAAAGTAAAAAAAGAATCATTTTTTTTCAAATGTGGGTTTAGATGCACGGTAACCAGGAGATCACCTATTGTTCTAGGCTTCTAGCCCAAACACTTAACTTCATAGTACTAAGCTGGATGCAGAAGTGTCAAACACTGCACATATTCTTTTCCATTTATTTATTATTATCTTATAAGCTAAATGGGATCGCACAAATACTGTGCAAGTAATACTGTTCATCCAGACTGCTTTTACTGTGGATTTGAACAGTGATTTCTTTTTTTTTTTTCATGAAATTTTTTTTTCGTTCCTTTTTTTTTTTTTTCTAATTATTTTTTTCATGAATTTTTTTTTCTTGTTATATTTTTTTTCCTACTTATATATAATTTTATTTGTTTTTTTTAATTGAGATGTTTGGGTTAACTTAAACATACCACAATTAATCCTTAGATCTTATTTTTTTATAGTTTTGTTCATATTTTTTTCTGATTTTATTTGTTTAATGTGATGATATTTATATTTTAATAACCAATCGCGGTTCTACTGTAGCAATTATCACTGTTCATCTACACTCAGAACCACTGTGGACTTGAATAGTGAAATTACTTAAGAATAATATTTTCATTTGGATACTAGAGATGATGAAAGAAGCCGCTCGGCCGAGTGGTTACAACGCGCCTAAGCGACGCTGGGCGCGCGAGTTCGAATCCCACTAAAACTATATTTTGGAACATTTATTATATTTATATAATTATATTTATTAGTATTATTATTATTTGTATCCAATATCTGCACAAACAAGACCTTGGCCGAGCGGTCACGTTTGAATCTCAGCAGCACAATTTTGTCTAATAATGAACAGTGAAATCACTGTTGCAAAGGGTAATCTCTTTGTTTTTCCGGGCTTCTTTTTTTTTTTTGCTGTTTTAATAACCAAAGTGTCCGGTGCATCAACATAAATTTCTGAACTTTTATTTTTATAATTTTTATTGTTCATTACTATTTTAAAATATATTTTTCCCTTCTTTTATCGATTTTTTTTTTAATCACGGTTTTTGAGTCAGTTTACACGCACCACAATTTTTTTCCCGCGTGTACATTTATTTTATAATCGGGGTAGCTTACACGCGTCACGAATAATACTTGGACCCATTTTTAACATTTGTTTTAATTTTTTTCCACTTATAAATTTCTTTTATAAGTTAAAATAACAGTTTTTGCACTGTTCACCTAGACACCGATCACTGTGGACGGGAGCACTCAAATTACTCAATAATATTTTTTTTATTTGTACACTACAACTAAATAAATAAATCGCTTGGCCTGGTGGTTACACCGCGCCCCCCCTTGGGGGGGCACGGAGTTCGAATCGCTATAGCTATGAATTTTTGTAATAATTAAATTACAATATTATATTATTATTATTCATATCCTACAACTGACTAAATAAGTTGCTTGGCTGGGTGGTAGGAGCGCGCCCAAGCAAAGCGGGGCGCGGGAGTTCGAATCTTTGTGGCAACGATTTTTTGAATAGTTAAAAATATAAGATTTTATAATTATTTGGATCCTACAACTGACAGAAGAAGTCACTTGGCCGAGTGGTAATGGTGACATGTACGTGGCAGGTCGCGGGAGTTTGAAAAATGATTTTTGAGTAAAGAACAATGTTTTCTACTGTTCATTAGTTAGTGTTTTCTACTGTTCATTAGTTTTTGACATGTTTTTTTTTTCCAATCATTTTCTTTTTATAATTGGGGTGTCCGGGTTAGCTTATGCGCATCACAATAAATCTCTAAACTTAATTTTTTTTTTACAATTTTCACTATTTATTAATATTTGAAAATGTGTTTTCCTCTTCTTTTTTCAGGCTTCTTTTTTTTGGTTTTTCTGATAATCGCGATGTCCAGATCAGTTTACGCGCACCATATTTTTTTCTCTCACATATATATATTTTTTATAACCGGGGTAGGTTACACGTGCCACGAATAATCCTTGGACATTGTTGTTTTTTTCAACTTATAATTTTTTTTTATAACTAGAATGTCCAAACTAGCTTACGTGTACCATGACTATTATTTTATACATAGCTAAAGGAGATCGCAATTTCAAACAGTAATAAACAGTGATTTGAACTGTGGTTTTCGTTGTTCATTACTATTTAAAAAAGTTGATTGAACTGTGATTCTGATGAGAGATTACAAGAGTGTTTGGTAATGCGTCTGGAAATTGCTTTTGAATAAATTTTAAATTTTTTAAATTTTCAATTAAAAAAAATATGTTTTTAGATAATTTTGATGTGCTAATGTCAAAAATAATTTTTAAAAAATTATAAAAATACTAATTACAACACGTAAAAAATCAATTAATTCTCTACATAGAAAAAAGCCCAGCGCAACGCGCGGGCAAGTCAGCTCGTTTAAGCTATGATTAAACTTCCGAAGTGAATTTGTTGGTATATCACAGGGGATCATATTAATCCAGCTGTGACATTCTGTCTCTGTTCCTAGCAAGAAAGGTATCATCGATAGTTACGAGCAGTGGCTCGATGCCCTGGGAGCAACAAGTGGAGTGGGTTTGGTCAAGGTGCTAATCTGGTGGCTCCTCCACACTCAAAAGGAACTGCTTTATGCATTTACTGGGGATTTTTTTTTATCAGTCCACACTGTATTTAGTTTCTGCTACTGATCCTAAGCCCAGTGCACGTTATTCTCACGCTCCTGGAAGTATTTTTAGCTTATAATCGCCAAAAATAAATAAATTTCACTAACTAATATTCTTGATACATGCACCTGTGTTTTGGTGGACAATTGTGTCGTGCTGTTCGGGTTTTGTCACCTTTGCCAATCGGGTTTGCAGTATTTATCGTGCATTTAGCTACTGTTACTGTTACCGAAATATAAAATCATATTTTATAACTCACTTAGTAACTTAAATTTTTAGATGAAATGATTTTTTATCATCGTATTAGAGACTTATTGACCCAGCGATCACGAACTCGAATCTCACAACCCCCATTCTATTTGATAAAAATCAAGTATAAGATAGTGTTGATATGTGCAAGTTTCAAGTCCAAAAAACTTTCATATGAGAAAATATATTAAAGAATAATATAAATCAATTTAAATTTTTAGACGATAGACGAGATGGTTCTTTAACATCTACGGCCACAAACAACTCAACAATTATTTCCAAACTCTCAATATCATGACCTACAATGATTAGAGCACGGATAATCAATGGGAGGTTTCCAAACTCTGCATAAACCCCCTTTCATGCTTATATATGAACCATCCTTGTCGGGAAGAAATTGCATAATTAATTGGAAACAAACAAGCTACGTAGCCAACTTTTAATGTCACATATTCAAGCTACCTCAATTCTTAATTCTGTCCGGTTGCAGGATGCCTTGGAGTGGAAGCAAGAATGTCTCGACCGGAGCTCGAAGGCAAATTGCGGCTCAAAAAGCAACCACATCGTGTGCTGCCATTCAGTTTCGGCAGGTAAACTCGGAGGCTTTATCAAGATAAGGTTCGCAGGCATCAAACGTGAATAATGCGGAGAGAAGAAGAAGCTGCCTGAATTACTTCGGCAAAAGTGTGATGATATATATATAACCATGTTAGGGGAGAGTTGTAGATGGTTCACCAAATGAGCGTGCTGCCTGCTCATCAAGCCTATCCTCTTCTTTCCCTTCTCGGAGAAATTATTTAACGAGGTTCTCAAAAAAAAAAAAAAAACGGAGAGAGATAAATAAAACCATTTATTTGATAATTAAATTATTCTTAATTAAGAAAAAAACTAAAATATTAATTCAAAACAAATATATATGGAATACTAATCATCCGTAGAAATTATACTAAAAATTATCATAACACAAAAACATACTTACTAGATTTTATTTTTTATTATCACTTTTAGTTATCTTGAATCATATTAGAAATTCTTTATTAAACAAAAAACATTGATATTAAATTTCAATAATCTATTTCTCAGCAAGAGTATTAAGAAATTACTTAATTTATCATGCTAATCTATTATACTCTAAAATAGTTGACACGTTTTACAATATTTCATAATGTTATCAACTCTAAAATACTCCAATCAATGTCTCAAGAACAATCTTTCTTGCTCTCTAGATCAAGTATTGTTAATGTTTTTTAAACAATCGCTAATTAATAAACAATCATTACTATATCTTAACTTATGTTACCATATTAGTTAATCTACCATGGGGTAATTAATTAATATTTAGAAAATGGGAATCTTTGACGAGTCCCTTTGCATCTTGAATGATTTGAAGGGGGGGAAAAAGCAATAGATTAATATATTTGCAAATTATTTTCTTCTGTAGTTAGTGCAACGAGGAAATTAACAAATAACACTAAGCACCATAAATGCTTTGACTATTTTAAAGTGGAGAATGAAGTCATGTCCTTGGCTGGGAAAGGTCTAGCTAATTAGAAAACAACAATAAACGGTGATCATTACTTAAAGATACCGCGTAGATAAAAAATAAGTATTAAAAATCATGCTATATCTTTGATGACATATGCTTATGGGATCTGCACAAAATCAGATTTCCCCACAATAAAGATGACCATTTGTTTTGTTAGAGAAAATAAAGATAATGTTGATTAAATAATATTTTGTATGTCCCCACTTAGATTTTTTAATTTAAATAATATCTTGATTAATTAATAAGCATTTATGAACCAAAGTATTAATTTATAAGAAAATGATTTCAAATACTTTGGACGGTAGCCGGAAATCACAAATTTGAGTCTCAAGCAACTAATCAAACGAAAGAAAGTGTGAAAGTAAAAGGAGAGTGCTGTAAATTGCTAGCAAATATTTTAAGACAAATAGCATTATCTCGTAAAAAATAAATAACAAATTTCATGACAAAATCCTACCATATCATAAAATCATAGTTATTAAATCTTTTGAACTGAAAAACCCTATAACTTATAATCCGACTCAAATAAATTTTTAAATTGAATAAAAAAATATATTATTCATCAAAGCGGTTGATTTTGAAACAAAACAGAGTTTATTTTGAAAATTGTAGGAGGCAGTCACCGGAGCACGTAGGATTCTCAAGTTAACCGATAGATATCCAGTTGAGATTAAGATAAATCGCACATGATTTTCATTTAAAAGCGGAGTCATAATTTGTGATTATCCATAATTTATTCCATGTTGATTAATTATCATACAACGTGTGAGAAATTTTGAAGACTACCTATATGCTGCCAACACTGTTTCTGCTTGCACAAGCTTTGTCTCAAGGCATTACACGCAAGATACAAACAACGTGTGAGGGATGTTATCGTGTGAGGCTTCGCCATTTACAGCCGACTGGACTTTCTATATCCCTCTTTTCTTTTGATTTAAACCCAAATTTCTATTTCTGTGTCAAGAAGGCGAAAAGAGAAGAGAGTTGATCGACATGACAAAACCTTTGTGGGCTAGGTTAAAATCTACCTTTTCAAGGGCAGGTGAGTTTCAACTTTCAACATCATCTTGTCCTTCTCAAACACGAGTTCTTGTCAAAATCCCATGTATATTTAGGAAATATCTTTAAATTGTACCAGTGCTAGAAGGTGTTCATAAGCTTTCTAGTTTTGATTTAGTTAAAAAAAATTTATGGAGCTTTCAAGAAATTGAGTTTGTTTCAAGTGATTGATGTTTGTTTTCTGGTTTAGGAAGAACTCCCAAGGAACGTGCTAGCAGCTTAAGCAACAAGTTGAACGTTGATGAAGAATACAAGGAAGCTTTCAGGACGAAGTCTTATGTGGAAATGTGGAGCAAGGTTCAGGACCAGCTAAGAAAAACACGCATCGATGGAGTTAACAAAGTCACCTCACCGTCTCCATCTCTTCCTATCCATCCCCATCTCTCTGATTATTTGTTCGAACCACAGCAGCAGGGGACCCTAAGAGAGATGATTGAAGGGTTGAAGTTTCATCATTTTCTGGTTGATTACTTTGAAGCCAGCTTTGAAGCATGTCATATTTGCGATTTGCTTCTTCAATGCATCCAACAAACAGTTGCTAATAATAAGAAAATTAGAAGGGTAATCAAGCTAGGCAAAAGGGTGCAACATTCTGCAGATTATTCAGATGAGATTAGCAGAGCTATGTATAGAGAGCTTGCTGCGTATGCGTTGCTTGAAAATCCGCTGTCAATATTCTATACCACCGTAAAATTCAATGATTTTCATGATAAAAACCTGGTGTTGCTCCATGGATTGACTTCAGAACAGAGAAGGATTGTGAGGAAAGCAAAGTTCAGAAGGATATGCATGAGGGTTGGGGGAGGATGTCTTGTCATATCACACACTGCACTTCTAATTGCCTTGCTTGTAATTGCAATCCATGGCATGGCTGGCATTGTGGCTGCACCAGGAATAATGGGTTTGCTCGTTGTCTGTATTCAGAAAGCAAATCAAGTTTGTTCATCGAAGGCTTGAGACAAGCAAGCTTGAAAAAAGAATTGGTGCACAGCTAGATATTGCAGCCAAAGGAACTTACATATTGATCAATGATTTTGATACCATGAGTAGGCTGGTGCGGAGGTTATTCGATGAGGTAGAGCACCGTAAAGCTCTTGCTGATATGTGTGTTAGGAATAAAAAACCTGAACTGTTGAAAGAGGTCGTGAAAGAATTCCACACTCACGACTTGTGCTATCTGGAGCAGCTAGAAGAACTCGAGCAACACATCTACCTGTGTTTTCATACCATAAATAGATCCAGAAAGCTTGTTATGGACGAGATAATGGTCGCACCCGACAATAGCAATGCCGAAGATCACCAACAAAAACTCTTATGGGGATGATGACAATATTTGCAGAAAGAGAGTTGTAGCGGGTGATCTTTGGTGGAGCGATACGGGCTCCTGATAGAAATTGCTTCTCCCTAGGCTGAAGTCACCTAGATTATAAGGCACATCCAATGCCATTTGTTAACCCATGATTTATTTATCGTTTCTGATGCTAACTTCAACCCTGTATATATCCAGATTACCGTTCATTGAAGAGTCTCCCTGCATATTACCCAACTTCCAGCAGTTAATCTTGACAAGATATACCATTAATGTACATTCCCTCTTTACCCAGCATTGACGGTAATGTTCATGCATATATTTAGCTTTATTCCCTGATCAGAACTTATCTGCATAGTAAGCATCCCATTTTTGTCAGGTTTTCCTGAAGTGAATGTTTTGATATAATAAATTGAGAGAAATCAGCAGAAAACTGCAAGCACAGTTTTCTTGCAACAGAACAAGTTCTATGGCTAAAAAAAGCAGTTTTCTTGGCATCCGAGGTCTTCCCCAATCGATTGAATAACTCGGTCACACGACATTGTGCCACTTGCATAACACTGACCTCAACATTCAGTATCACAATGGGAATTTTAAGGTAAAAAATTTAACTCACCTATTCTTACTCATTAGCAAAAAAGGGTATAATCTGATACTGCTCTGTTTTTTATTCTCTTTGTGGAGAAACAAAAATGACAAGATAAGAACTATATACAGTAAGGGGAAGTGTTACAATTCACCTAAATGGTTAGGAAATTAACCCCGGGGATGAGGCCCATCAAAGAATTGGTGACTGGAGAAATTCCAAATGAAGCTTGAATTCCTTGTTATTCTCGAAGTCTATAAAACTTTTCCAGGCATCCCAAATAGCTCGGCTATTTTTTCTCAGTTTCTTGTATCTTCAAGGCCCAACAACAAAGCTCTGACCTTCAGCCACTTTGCTGTCTTTTAGCATGATAATGGCGATGTACTTGTTGATCATTAATTCAATAGTGATATCCTATCTGGTAAAGACACTAGCATCTGTCATTAGGTAAGCATGGAAAAGAAATATTTCCAAAGTCAATGACAAATTTCAATTCCAATGGTAAAAGGAAGGGAGGGAGGGAGGAGGGGGCGTGAAACTGAAAAACAGTTGTACTTGACAACATAAGAATCAATTTGGGAACTTTACACAGAACAGTGTTAGATTCAAAGTACTGTGCATTCTGCAAAAAACGCTCAAGCTTGCTAAATGAGAACATAAGAAAACAAATCAACTCCTGATCCTAAATGCATTATTACAAATCAGAAATACGACTAGTCTGTAGAAATCCTTGCCCTTCGAAGCAGGCATGTTGCCACTCGAGGCAATCAGCTTAGATTTCACAGTCCTGTCGTGTTATATTGGCCAATTGTGCTTCCAATTATATGGAAGAAACAAAACCATTGTGCACAAAAAGAAATAATACCACTAAAAGAAGTGGAATCTAACTGATTTTCCAGGCTGATCCTCTGATTGTTTCAGTCTATGACTCTGATAAAGCCAAATTAGATGTTGAACTTCCACCCTTGATCACTAAGCAACTAAAATGTCCTGAAAGCCCTAACAAACAAATCTTGATACTTGCAACCATTTTAGTAATGTAAATTCAATTATCCCCGCCAACTCAAAAGCTAGCATTAAAGAAACCAACCAAGCTACTAGTCATAGAACTTTTGATTGTCTAGCTGTTGCCAATTTCTTCACACCACTTGCTCAATTATAAGGAAAATTGCTTGTTTTTTATACAATAAAAAAGGCTAAAGCCAACAAAGAATAAACCTTTATTCGCTTACCAGTGACCTTAATGCCCACTACGATCAGACTTGCCAACTTGAAATCAACAGCCGTGTGATTCCTCCTGTGTCCTGAAAAGCCACATGGGTCGGAGCCAAACCAGTCACACACAACCTTTTCTTCATAACAAAAGCAAAACATAAACATCTAATCAAAACCCCACATATATTTTAACAAAAGAGTTAAAATCTGAACCAAAACTCAACATATTAAGAGAAGTATTATCTCTTTTAAGCATCACTTATCAAGCAAAAGAAAAGGAAAGCAGATACCTGGAACGAAGTAGGAGACGAAGTTGGTTAGAACAGAAGACGGAGGAGCGATAGAAAGATCACAAATGTCAGGTAAAAGCAGTTTACGCAGCTCTTCATCATCATCTCAGCTTGTTTTTGAATTGGGCTGCTAATATTTGAGAATTTTCCTCAAACTATCTCATGTGTGGGCTGCTAATTATATTATTATACAAATACGTTGCAGCGATTTTTTTTAATTTGATATTCAAGTATTTATTTGGCACGATTCAGTTCTTTTCAGCCTAATTTATAAAAGAGAGGGGTAGGGTGTGTTTGAAATTTGTTGCTGAAGATAATTTTCGTCCTTCGTTTTTTTGAGCTATCAGGTTACTGGTTTATATTATATTCAAAAATTCTATTTGATGTTAAACTTTATTTTCATTATTTTCAGTTCGGTTTTTTTTTTTTTACCCCTTGGTGGGCAAAGTAGAATGTTTTGCGTATAAAGGTATGATAGTCTTTTTCAAAGACACATTAGTCATTGCTTAAAAGGGAGGGACTATTTAGTATTTTTTTCATTTTCTTTATCTATCATTTTTTAATTACTATTTTCTGTTTATTTTAGATGAGTTTTGCAAAAAAAAAAAATATTACGCAATTTCATCATTCTTTTGTTTTTTCTTCTCAAATCTAATTCTTTTTTATTATTGTATTTTTGCTACCTTGCAAGACTTTTTTATATTAATTTTTTAAAATTATTTTATCCTCCAACATTTCATACCTGTTGTTAGCTTCTTAGTTGAGTTTAAATATAAAAAATTAACCATAATTTACAAAGTCGACAAAGGATTAAGAAATTAACCATAACTACATCATGTTGCTATAGGAATTGGAGAGAGAAAAATGTGCTATGAAAATAGTAATTACACTCGGCCTGACAGATTTCTTTGCAAAAACATACACAGTATAGCTTGAGTTGGGTTGAAGTGGAGAAAGAGATTGACTTAATAATTTTTTTTATTAACTTAATTGTTTTAGTTAAATCTAATCCGAACTTTACAACATCATCTTAAGAAAAATAAGAAAAAAAGACGAATATTTTCTAAAAAATAATGGATTCTATTTACTTGATAAACCGTAGGTTAATTCAACAACTCATGCTTTTTTTAGATCAATCCCATGATGGGTTCTTGGCAACTATAATTTTACAAGCTTAAGTTAACCAAACAAAAATATTATTTATAAGATTAAGCTGCAAATTGATTGCGCTTCATATTAAGTTATGTACTAAATACAACAACTCTGTAAATCCTTGATCACTAAAGCACGACGGCTCAGTTGCAGCTAGCCTTGAGTCCACGGGTTCCCTTCCTCATCCTCCCTCTTCAAATCATAATCCATAGCCGGAACCTTGTTTTCCCGGCCATCATCAGAAAAAAATAGATATTGGCGGGCTGCTCTGGTAAAATTATAAGCACGCCTCAGCCAGTTTAGAACCTGAACTCTAAAGCTGCTGATAATTAATTCAGAACTGCACTGAGCTCGAGAAAGTCTGGCCAAATCCCCAACTTGCTGGAACAATGTCCGTAAAGAATCGGGTCTGTCCATCAGTATTTGTGATTTTAAAGGACAAAGATTGACCATTGAGATAAGCATTGGATTGCCAGTTCGCTCCCCAATTTCTTGACATTGCCATCCAGCCTGTTTTTGAGCCTTTAATGGACACAGATTGAACGGATCCAGCTCCAGCCACATTGCTAATCAAGACAAGCTCGAAGTAGTTTCTTCCATTGATGGTGAATCTGACTCCTCCATGCTTCTTGCAAGGAACCCTGCATCATTATCCCATATGGTACAGTATTAGATTACGAAAAAAGAAAAAAATTGTGACAAAGAATGTGATTAGTACTATACCTTTGAAACAAAACAGGCACGATTCCTCCTCTATAAATGCCAATCTGTTCCCATGCAGGCTGAGCCATATCAAAATGCTGGAGAGGAGGGTTGCACCAGCCTCCATTGTTGTTCGGAAGAGCATAATTAGGGGGGCAGAAATTCGTAGCAGTAATGGTCACAGACTTGCCTTTAATACACCATCTGGGGTCTGTTTGAAAATCACACATAATTCTGTAACATTCTCCACATGAAGCTCCATCATTGAATAAAGCAGTGCTTAGCGCGGCAGTCCGAGTCCCATAGCCAGCAGAATACAAGTTTCCATATCCACAGGCCCCTCCTGCAGCCCAGATTTTAAAGAAATGAAATGCTATCAGCTGCGATGTTTCCAAAAAATGGAGACCACAAAAGATGCGAGGAGTGTAGTCACATTACATACCCATAGTTCCTGAGGCGTCGCTACCTCCATAAAATGTAGCATGGCCTTTCGCCCACCCAGATGGAGCAAACGCATTCACATTGATAGCAAAATAAGAGCAGGATTGGATCAAGATTGCAAATGCCAAGAGAAATTTTGCCATCTCTTGAAAAGATGAATATTGCTGAAACGATGATAAGAGAATGGAGAGTGAGGATTGGCGGTAGGCTGGTAGCGAGCTAGCGTATGTACATTTATTGGCATTTTTCCAAGTCGAAGAACTGCCTCTATAAATAAGGGACCGTACATAGGCAGACTTCCTTATTACATGCTTGGAGTGTGATTGCGGTTGTTTTTTAAGGTGTTTTTAATTTAAAAATATATCAAAATAATATTGTTTTATTTTTAAAAAAATCATTTTTGATATTAATAAAATATCAAAAAAAAAAATTTAAAATAAAACATAAAAATAAAAAAAATCATTTTTTTTTAAAAATACTTTTGAAACCCAATATCAAACACCCCCTTAATGCAACAACCTCACATGTGACCTCTGAAAAACTTGTGATATTTTTATTATCTCTGAAAGACTGCAGGATTCTGAACCTCATTCAATTATTCCCACGTTCTCGTTCTCCCTTATTGCAAGTCCACATGCACTCACCCAGCAGAAGAGCCGTGAAACATTCAAAACCACAAGCCAAGTTGTTATTTTATGGGGTTCTTTTAATATTTAAGCTGTTGGTATTTGAAGACATAGAATCACATCTTCAGTGGTTTTATGTGACAGCATATTTATTTTTGTAAGGTCATATCATATTGCCTCACATTGTAATGCTCTGACCAACATGATCCTATGACATGTATCATGTGTCTTGTGCACATGGACGGTGTGTTCATACAAGATTTATGGTTCTACAAAACCATCTTGGTTTTGTTTTTTTACTTTTAATTGGATTTTGTTTATAGAAATTAATGCACCCATGTCCTCGGAGAGCCTAGAAATTATACTAATGTTTCGTTTGGCTTAGGACCTTAGGTTTGTAATTAGAAAGGCCTACTGTGAAGAAACTCTAGAGTAGCTGCAGGGAGATTTTGTGATCCCTTTACCCTTGTTGAATAGTGTTGATCTTGATAGATTCTCATCGGAATATTTTCTAAAAAAACCCACCATCAAGTTTATGGGATTCGCTAACTCTACATATGAGGATTTTCAACAAATGATTAAAGAAAAAATATTAAATAATATTATCTCTACAATCAAACCCGCCAGGTTATCTAGATTTGACAGAGTAACTCTACTCAATTTTCTTGAAACCTATTTCAGACTGGGTCTCAAGTTGATCCACCATGCTAGGCCAAGTTTAACAACACCTCCTATGCCCATCTGCCATTCTATTGAACTAGCACATGCCATGTTTACACAGTCAAAGCAAAACCATGATTTGACAGTCTAATCCATGAGCTTGATTGGCAACAAGGGGGAAATAATTGGGATTCATTAATCATGCACAAGTATGAACTACATTTTGTTGAGCCAATGAACAAGCACATTTACAGGTAGTTGATCTGATAAGATGATAAAAGTAAAAAACAAAACATAGACTTTTTAGGAGTTTCTTTGTTTTATGGCAAAAATAATTGGAACCATATCATCCACATGAGATTAGGTAATTAAAGGAGGAGATTCCGGTTTTCTGAATAAACATATTCATTTACGAGTATAATTGTTCTGTAGTCTCTTCATTATTCGTTTTTGCCCTTAGTTCTAACCTCTTGAAATGATGAAACACTTCGACAATTATTAATATATTACGAGATTTATTGTTTTGACAGGATCAAAAGTCACGGGTAGTTCTAGTTATTACAGGGTTGAAGCCGCATTCTAGCTTATGGAATTCCACAAAACGAGAGATTTCGAAGATATGATTTTATCCCCCAATAAGATAAGGGACGTGGTCCCTAAAAAACAGAGATATGACCAAAGCACCTTGGTCTTCCTGGACTTATCCATCAATCGATTAAGTCCATCCATGGAACAAGTTTTAGCCTGAGAAGAATACTGCACCCACAGCACATTTACGTTACACTACTGCAACAAAGGTAATGGCCAGAGAAACATCATGGAAAGCTAATATAACCTCTTCATATCTTCTCTGTTCAACCGGAAATATCAGCACAAGAAAGTAACAGAATAACTCGAGCTATGGCGAAAATTCCCCTGTTAGAGAATAATATAAATAATATTATGGGGTCTTACCTAAAAACTTAAATTTTTTGATGAGATGGTTCCTTAATATGGTATCAGAACCTTGTTGACTTAACGGTCACAAGTTCAAATCTCATCACCCCCATTCTATTTGATAAAAATCAAACACAAAGTAGTGTGGTGCAAGTTTTAAGCCCAAAAAACTTTCACTTGGAGGTATTAGAGAATAATATACATCATATTTTGAGGTTTCACCTAAAGTTTAAGCTTTTAGGTGAGATTGGTTCCTTAACATCCCCTGATTTGAGGAGAAGATGTTGCAGAATCATCATCCTCGTCTTCCCACAACCAAATACTAACAACTATAATTTAATAACCAAAAAAAAATATTATCGATTTTATCCTTGCCCCAAAATAAGTGTGAAAATTACATTATTTCAATGTCTATGAAGTTGCCATGCCCTAAGAAATTAAAAAAATCAATATGTGTGTGTGTGTGTGTACATATATATTAGAGTGATTTTCCAGATTCCGAAAGCTTGCCTGATAAGCAAGGAATGCAGATAGTCGAGCTTTCGCAGCAGAAGTCTTGGAAAGAAGAAAATCCAGCACTTCTAGGATTAAATCACCTGTCAGCTTCTTCCTCAAGCCATACGCATGTCGAACAGCTCCTGCTCCGAGCTATATTCGATATTCAATGCTACATTCGCCAAGCCTTCACACACACAAAAAAAAGAAGCTGGACAGAGCTTAAAAAAAACGTAATGTGCAACAAAATACATTACAGAAGAAGCTGGTGATCAGATTAATTGATGTGATTTCAAGAGTTACTGACTGATAAAGTTGCAAGGGAATTCTGCGATAAAAGAAGAAATGTAGGGGTCATTGCTACGATTGTTAACTATCTCGGCTTCTTCAGGCATTGCTGCTAAATAATTCTGTATCGAAAATGAAATTTCTGTGAGGAAATGGTGAAATTAGGGTTCTGCTTTAATTAGAGAAATGGAGTGAGGTAGTGACAGAGTAGACTCTGTAGTTTTAGGAAGAACAGAAGCAGAAAGAAGAGAGAATTTATGTGCTGTTTAAACGTAGTTCCTTTGCTTGTTTATTGAATATTTACATTGGCTTATATAGCCACTTCATTGAATCTATCTTGACTCCCAAGAAACACACACACGAAGCTCATGTTATCAGTGTAACAGATTTGTTATAACTGAATAACAGACTTCTAACAACTTGAACACGTCAGCTTCCTCCTTCAGGTAGCAGCTGAAAATCTTAGTCAGCATAGCAGTGGAGCTGGGGACAGGTTGCCCTGGAAGGGTTTGGACTTTGGAGGTGGTTTTAATTAATTGATGCTTGGGATTTGCGACTGTTTCACGTTTCTTTTCATCCAAGTTTCTCTCTCTCTCTCTCTCCTTTTGTTTTCAGTTTTGTTTTTCTGTTATCTTAACGGATCCACTAGGGAATTGAATCAACAATAATCACCGTGGATCCAAGCCAATAAAAAAAATCAATTTTTTTATTTATTAAAATAATGTTATCTAGTTTTTTTTTTTAGAAAAAAAAGGTTGAGTTAAATAAAGATAATCTCTACTCCGCAATTCAAATTTTGAACTGATCTCAACTGAGCCAGTATGACAAGTATAATAATAGCGGAAATGAAATGGAAAAAAAAAACTTATTAGAAATTATTATTGTGAATTTTATGCCAGTGGTTATGATTTTAAATTGTAAGAATTCTAGAAGAGAAAATTACAATTTAGTCAATTTTGATGATTTGATTTTGAATTTATAGAAAAAGTAAGTCTTGATTATTATTAATATAGGGTAATTATTTTATTTTGAAAACCATAAGTTAATCCCTTGAACAAGATTGGTTATTAATTATTTTTTGAGTTTCAAGGTTATTATTTTTAATTGAATTTTTTTATTTTGTAAGTAGGAGGTAAGATTGGAGATTCTGATTTGAAATGAGAGATGTCTTGGAAAATACAATAGAGGGATAATTTTACAACGACTATTAAAATACAGACTCGAAATTCTTAAACTAAAGGGATTAACTAATTATTTCACCAATTCCCATATTTTAACCTTAATTTCTCTGCCTGGCCATGAAAGTCGTGATGAAGGTAACCACGAAGCAACAGGTTGGGAAGTGTTTCCTGCTTCGTCGTCAAAAGTATCGCAAAATGAGCTGCTACCGACCCAGTTCGAAGAGGGTTCTGAGATGACTAACGTTACAATTCACTAGTGCTATGGAGGGAAAATGACCCGTTGCTCTGTTATATATAAAAAAGCACAACGATATTTTAAAAGTCGATGCACGTCCATGCAAACCACTGCCATGGAGAGAATATTTGAACATCTATTTACAAAGCATGCAGCAATCCATCGAGCAAGAGAAATGGGGAAAATAAAAAGAACCCACTGCTCGGTAGAAATTAAGGTTACAACTGATCAAGCACCCCAACTACAGCCACCACGATGACGACGACAACAACAAAAATAATAGCCCCAAGAGGCGCAATGGTTTCAAGCTAAGGGATTAATCTATGGTGGTTACACACGAACGTCCTAAAGTTAAAACTACTACTACTACTTGAGTATAATAAAAAAAAAATTGAAAGGGGGTAAAAAGAAAATAAAGAAGGCAACAAACATTAGCATCGGCACTCGATTCTAAGCAAAAATGAGCGTCTTATGCAGCTGCAGGGATCGGCCCATTAGATCTAAATCCACGGCCACCTCCACGATTCCCCCTCCGATAGCTACGACCTGTGATCAATATGCAACAAATTAGTGCACCATAAAGATAAAAAAGGCATTTTGAATTGGTGTAGGCACAAATCCATGGTGAGACTCCTAAGAAAACCCCATCACAAAACATCAGCACCAACATCATGCAAGCAGATTTAAAAGAAGGGTGAAGTTGAAATGCAATACAATAAATTACATGCAACCGGGACTCGACTTCATCACACAGACGATTTGATAGTCTAAGAAATGTGTTCTTATGTGCCAGTTTTTTTATTACACGTTCACAGTAATAGCTGTTTAGCTGGTCCAAACCTTTTATTGCCCTTGTGTTTCAAGAAAGCGCACTGTTTTTCAAGGAACCCTTCTGCTCATAGTAGAGTTGGAAAACTCATGGTTGTCACAGTAAACAATGAGCTGTTAAGAGTAAGTAAATGGATGAAGACCCAACTAGAGGACATCCAAGTGAAGCACTTAATAAAACATCAAACTAGGAACTCAGACGGATAGCCATATTGATCATGAATGGCAAGAAAAAAATGTTGAGGAAAAATACCACGGCCTTGTGGAGGAGCATCATAATTATAACCTCCATCTTGTTGTGTATCAGCATGGGGTGGATTAAATCTTCCCCTTCCACGGCCACGTGGAGGAGCATCATAATTATAACCTCCATCTTGTTGTGTATCAGCATGGGGTGGATTAAATCTTCCCCTTCCACGGCCACGTGGAGGAGCATCATAATTATAACCTCCATCTTGTTGTGTATCAGCATGGGGTGGATTAAATCCTCCCCTTCCACGGCCACGTGGAGGAGCATCATAATTATAACCTCCATCATAATTATAACCTCCTTCTTGTTGTGTATCAGCATGGGGTGGATTAAATCTTCCCCTTCCACGGCCACGTGGAGGAGCATCATGATTATAACCTCCTTCTTGTTGTGTATCAGCATGGGGTGGATTAAATCTTCCCCTTCCACGGCCACGTGGAGGAGCATCATGATTATAACCTCCTTCTTGTTGTGTATCAGCATGGGGTGGATTAAATCCTCCCCTTCCACGGCCACGGAATCCACGTCCTCTACCCCGGCCCCTGCCCCTGGGAAATCCCCGGTTGCGATCCCAACCCCCATCCTCATGCTCAGCAAACACAAATCCATTCCCTGCACAAAAGAATGCAATGTCATGCCATGCAATATTGGGAATCAACAGCCACAGTATCAGAACCTTGTATCTCACCAGCTCAAATATCAAAATTTAAAAGTCCTTACTATTTTTACTAAGAAGCATCTCATAACAGCCTAACATAGCCAAACCATCACCGTCAAGCATCACAGTACATTAAATAAATACAGGAATAAAACAAAAGGCGGGCAAATACACTGAACAAACATTTTTCACATAACCACTCGCTGATTTCTGGCAATGAATATACACAATCAAATATATCCAATGAAATTGTGCAAATAGCAGAGGCATAGAGGCAAAACCCGTCAAGACATACCTCTACTCCTTGCCCTTCCTCTACCACCGCGTCCCCTACCACGGCCACTAGGTGAACCATCTACAACACAAAAATAACTCTAAGCAGATGCAAAGAGGATTGATTGAATCAATTATAACAATAATGAGCATTTCTTACCTCCTTCATACTCGAAATCTGTGAATGCCTTCACCTGCTCAGGAAGTAATGGGGGCTGATACCTGAAGAGAGCAGCGATTTGTAAGCCATTAGAAATCACATTCTTTCAAATATGCTCACTTGCTATAACAAAAGGTTTGAGTGATTATAACCAACCGCTATCACATAGTTACAAGAAGAAGATGAAATGCTTAAATCACAAATTTAAGAATTGAGAAATAAAAGAGGCGCACAAACTCACCCAATAGAAGATGCATTCAGTTCCTTCATGGAGAGGGTTATTGTAATCATTGAAACATGCCTTGTGGTTTCCAATCTTCAATAACAAAAACAAAAATTCATGGTCAGAGCTACAGTAATGAAAACCATGAAAATAGAAACATCAGATATTCTGAATTTCCTTCAGACTCTGCTTACGGAAGGAGGCCTTCCTCAAGAGGTTCCCATGTATCTGTTATGTCCGTGGATCCAATTGACGTGATTTGATGGAGACCAACAATTCTTCTCTGCATCATAACAAGAAACAGACAAATTAACCCTACAATCAAACACAACTGACTAAAGTAACAGACCAATCCATTAATAGGTCTGCAGTCAGTGGAAAAACCTTAATTAGCTCCACAATGGTCACGGTCTTGTTGATGGCTCGTCCCATCGCCTTGAATACAATTTCATTTGAGCCCTTTTCCTACAGTTAAACACAAACATTAGCAAAATAGCAAAAAATAAATTAAATAAAGCTAAGCACAGCGCTTTTAATGAATAAAAAGACCTAGCAATCCACCTGGCTAGCAACCCTAGCCGCACGCGACCTTGTTAATTAACAGGAACAAAAAACATAACAACAAAATAAAACATATATATTCTTGGAATAAGAGAATTATAAAGCTACCAGAAACTTACAGAAATTCAAATTTTATCCAAAGATTAACAGTTCATTTCCAATTAGCGTTCAATACAAAGCCAGAAAAAGGAGGCAAAAAAATTAAACTGAAACAAGAAACAGAGGGAGCGGAAGAGAAGAGAAGAGAAGTACTTGGAGCAGAGTCATGGCATAAGAGATATAGCTTCGCATCCTTCCTTGACTAGTAATTCGAATCTCGTTCTCGTCAATTGGTGTATCTGCTCTCGGCTTCTCCACTCTCTGGTACCGATCCATCTTTCTTCACCACCGCCAAAACGAGAAAATCAAGTTCAGAATAATTAGGTTTTTGGAGAAAAAATGGGATTTAGGGTTTGTTAAGTTGGATCTGAGAGTTACCTTGAAAGGAAAATAGAGATAAGCTTGCTCGGCCAAGGAGGAGCCCTCTTCTACTACGTCTTCGTTTTTTTCTTTTGCGCCTTAAACCGCTTGCTGAGGCTTATCGTGCTTTATATAATTATATACATGAACAATCTTTCTAAACTACCCAAACCACTTTTTTTTACCGGTGTGTGGTTGATTTTGAGTATTTGTTATTACGGTAATAATTGTTTTTAAAATACATTTTAATATTAAAAATTATTGAAATAATATTTTTTGTTTTTAATATTAACATATTATAATAATCTAACTTTTATAAAAATAAAATCGAGGTTTTTTCCGCAATAATAAACACGTTCATAGACTGCTGCATTTTAAATTTATTATCCCGATATTGTTAGTGGGAAAAAGTTTTGTATTCTCCAGTCTGCTTTTAGCATCAAAATAAACCTCGTAACCGATAATTAAAGTTTTTTATCTTGCTAAATTAACAAAAAATATTAAAGTTTCAAGTTATCTTTCTATGCCGTAACTTTGATTGTTACAAGTTAGTGGTAGTTAATTTTAGAGTCTGTAAGATAAATAAATAAATTTATTTATTGGGTTTTGCTTACTCCCGTATACATTACGGGTAGAGAATTTCAAATTAAAATGTGAATTTTATCATTAGGATTTTTTTCTTTGACCTGTTTTTAAACTATAAAAAATATTAAATTGATATTTTTATATTTTTTCAATGATTTAATATACTAATATAAAAAACATTATTTTTTATGATTTTTAAATTGAAAAATATTTTAAGTAAAGTTTTATAATATAATTTATACTGTAGTGCGAAACAACTTGAGTCCTAAGATGTCTGCCCTTCTCATGTCATGTCGCTAGAAGCAGCCAATTCCAATCCACTTTAGATTAATCATAAACAGAGTATTATCATGATTAAGCACAGTTTTTTTTTAAATAAATCAATTCGAAGTTTCGATATTTAATGATTTAATTATTTATTTATTTTAACATGAAAATATCTTCATACCAGTTTATTTATCAATCAAAATAAATTTTATCCATGAATAATTTAAAAGTGCATGACTTATCTCTTACTGATCTAATACATTCATGAAAATAAATTTGTACTGTATGATATTTTTAAAAATTGATTTTTAATTAAAAAAATATTTTTAATATCAAAATATCTCAAATATATATAAAAAATAAAAATATTAATTTAGTTCTTAAATAAAAAATAATTTTTAAAAAACATTTTAATGCGAAGCCGGCACTAACAACGACAACTTTTATATTATTAAAAGGGGAAAAAAGCTTAGCAAGTACAACGTGCAGGGAGCAACACTAGGAGGAGAGAAGCAGAAATATTTCCACAGCGAGAGAGGATCCGTGTGATAGACTTTGTCAGCATTTTGCTATTCCCTTTTTTATTCCCACGACTGAGAACATCTCTAATAAGATATCTAAAAATTACCTCTTTGTCAATTAAATCCTAAATCTTTTGATTTTATCAATTATATCCTCTGCAAATCCACTTTTATACAAAGTGTCAAGATAAACCTCAAGATCAATATTACAAGGGGGGTTTTGTTGCTAAATTAACAAGAATAGTAAAGTTTCCAGTGAATTTTAAATGACAAAATATATTCTATGTCACGCCTTTGATTGTGTACATGTAAGTGGCAAGAGGAAAATTTAATTATCAATATGTAGTGCGAGGATTGTTTTTATATCGTATTAAAATTTCGAAAGTACTTTAAAAAAATATATGGTGTTTTTTTTGGAGTATAATTAAGGTTGTTTTTTAAAATATTTTTCATTCAAAAACGCATTAAAATAATTATTTTTTATTTTAAAACAAATATTTTTATCATCAGCGCATGAAAATAATCTAAAAATATTAAAAACATTTAATTTAATATCAAAATTAACAATTAAAAACTTTTAATTTTTTTAAAAAATACTTTTAAAAGGTGTTTGTTAATGATATGTAAAATAAATAAATGAAAAGGTGTTTGTTATTGAGGTGTGCCACGCACACCTCACGAAAGATGTACCACACGTCACATCACGCGCTTAATTTATGTTTATTATCAAATGGATTTTTTGCTTTGAGTTTTAAATGGGTCCTTGGCGAACAAGGCATTGAATGGGAGTAGAAAAGAAGCAACTTGAGTCCTAAGATGTTCGTGAAGGTCTTTATCATGTCATGTCGCAATAATTCCAATCCACTATAGATTAATCACAAAACCACTTTCAGATTTTATTTTAATTTTAGGAAAAAAGCATCAATTCAAAGTCTTGATATTTTATATTTTAACTAATTAGTTTTCTAACATGAGATTTCCTTTATACCAACTTATTTATTGTTTAAAATTAAATTTAGTATATTAATTCATTAAAGTAATAATAAAAAATTAATGTAGTATTTTTTATATTAAATATATTTTTAAAACATGTATAAATACAATTTCAATCACAGAAACAACCTGCAAGTAGCTTTTATAGCTAATAAATAACGAGGAAAAAAGCTTAGCGTGTAAAACATGTAGGGGGCAATCCTGCAGGAGATTCGCACAAATAATTCCACGCGAAGGGAAGATCAGTGTGCTGGACTTGTCAGCAAAGTGTTATTCCCTTTTTATTCCCCCTACTAATGCCTCCTGCTTTTGGTCCTTGACTTTTGTCAGCTTCGGACAGCCCTAGTTTGCGGTAAGGCCCACGGCTCTCCGTAATGGGATGCAAACCCGCTGCACGCGCACGTGTCCATACTTTTTGTACGTGCCAACTAAGGCCCTGTTTGATATCCTGTAGCCATTGTACCAAGTACCAACCAAAATTTATAGTTTGTTTGATAATAATTATTTTTTTATTGAAAATATATTTAAATGTTTTTAAAAGACAAAAATGAACAAGTTCTTGTTCGATTATGACGGCCAACTGCACTGATTTGAATAGTTGCACATTTTCGTGGTTATTTTACTCTTTACTTGATAAATAATAAATAAAACATGAAAATATAATTTTAAAAACAAGGTTAATAGCGAGGGACTTTAAACAAAAGGAATGAATAAACTATTTTAATACATACACTATGGTGGGTCATATAATATCTATGATATTACTTTTAACTTTATCATCGATCTATAATTTGCATGTACATTAAATATATGTTAAAACAACTTTCCTTGATGAGGAGTTCTATACGGGGCAACTTTGTTCTACTAGGAAATTAGCACAAAGTTTATAAATTAATTAAATATCTACATGTATTGATATAAACACCCAAGTAATGCCGTTAGAAATTTAATTATGTAATTTCATAATATGATTTTAAACATAACAGTGCTGATAAATATATTTATTCTAAACTTGCAAATAAGTTTAAACACCCGAACACTCGACATTTGACATTATAAAAATAATATATAATATTATTTTTGAAATTAATTTAAAGTGGAAGCGTCATTGTAAATATACAAATTTTAGTTTTCCCTTCTAAATCTTCCCTATAATATTTAAATTTATTGCTTTGATATCTTTCACTCTATGAAAATCCAACAAAACTTTAGTTTCAATATGGATCTTTGTCTGCTTAATATTCAAGTTATTATAGCACCCCCTAACCCATGCCCCCCTATCGTTGACGAACTCAGAGTCTCAGACCCCCTGACCTTACTTAGCTGCCTAAGGGCTTGGGTAGGCATCGATCAGCTACTAAAAAGAGAACGAAAAACAGTCTACTTAAGAAGGATCTAGAAATGTGTCTGGACGATGTTCTTGCTTTGTTAGAGACAGTCAGGCAAGAAGCAAACATTTTATTGCAATACCACTAGCGGTAACAGGCAGCAGTCAGGCACAGAGATACAGGAACTCGGCACTATATAGCACTGTGTTGATTATTTCTTCTACACAGATAAACATAAAACAAAGGGCCCGAGTTCTTTCAAGCTTCAAGCCATGCCCTTCATATGAAATGGGGAACGTTGATTCTCTGACTGCTCTTTGCGCCAACCAATGGATCAATAATGCCTCTCCAGCCATGGTAATCCAAGGGAGAACCAGCATCTGGCAAAACAAATCCGTTGACGAAAAAAAAGGGAGTGCCAAACACCCCTCTTGAAGTACTATACTGCATAGCAGAAAATGGAGGGTAAGAACAGTGTTCATGGAGAAGAAAGTGGAAGATTGTAGCGTGCAGAGAATCGCAATCTATGAGCAGAGGTGTTATTTTACAGAGGTTACGATCCGAAAATGAACTGCGGAATACACCAACATAGGTTCTGGCACAGTTAAACATTCTATGCTATAAACTTCACGTCAAGCCTAAATCAAAAGATGCCATCTTACCTTGAAAGAAACCCTTGTTTTCAGATCAGTTTTTCTATCATTAAAACCTGATTCGAAAGCAGAAGAATAAGAGTTCCCGACTGCTACAGTTGCAAACTTCACGATTTCTTTCACAATAGAAGTTTTTGACAGATTGATTGTTTTCGCATTATAGAACTTCTCCTGAATTTAAAACATCCCAAGTTAGCCTGCATCAAACTCGAATATCTAAAAAACAATTCCGCTCATTCACACCATCCATATTTAAGACGAAGTGTATTTTCAAAGGGTTGGAAAGAAAAAACAAGGAAAGAAAGGGCGATCAAAAGAAGCGGTCATGAGTCACCATTACTCCATTAGTAGTGAAAATTCTAACCTGATGCTTGAAGAATTGCTCCAGCAATGGGAACGTAAACGAGCTATTTAGCGTATTAGCGATATGCAAAGCACGAGAAGTAACATATGCATTGTCATGGTAGCTGGAATGGAAAGGCAAACATATCAATTCAAGAGAAAAATACGATCGGCCCACAATAAAAAAAAATGAACAAAAAGCGTCACTCCAAAGATCATGTAGCCGAAATGGAAATACAGACATATCAATTCAAGAGAAAAGCATGACAAGTCCACGATGAAAAAAAAATAACAGAAAGCATCACTCCCAAGATCATCACAACTGTAAACAAACGCTATCTACTCAAGAAAACCTAAAAAAAGTCAACATACTAAGCTTAATCGAGATTAAAGATCACTAACGAGTAAAGTCTCTTAATCGCCAACTGTAACAACAATAATCAGCACAACAAATAATTTTATTTAACAATTCCACATGAATGACCTTCAATTATTTATTTTACCAGTTTCGGACTGACACCCATAATAAAGAGCAGGGAGAAAATTACTCACGGTAAGGGGAGGAGGTGAACGACGAGCCAAACACGAGAACCGTAGTGTTTAAGGGCTTCTTTGAGAGGTGGCCAGGAGTCTCTGGAATCGGGGCAGACAGGGTCGAAGAATGCTTCGATCAGGATGGAGTCCAAATCACCTTGGCGATTCTCGTACACGAACCCATCGTACCTCGCAGGTGGTAAATTCTGGGCTTGTGCGGTCAATATAGACAAGTTAACGACAAATAGTATGAAGGAGAGGACCTGCGTTAGAGTAAAACGATGTTGTCTGTGCATCTTTTCTTGTGTTTTTCTGTTTCGTCTGATCTTTCGAAGGGTTGAATGGTTGTGGTGGGCTGGAAGCTCCAAGAATAGTAAAGATGCACTCACCGTGTCGTCATTCGTCCACTGCACGCGCTTTCATTTACTTTGTTGTTTTTTGGGCTTTACTTGGAGTTGGGAGACTCTTCCTGGACTTACTTGCTCGTTGATCTGTGGTGTTATGTACCCGTCTAGGGCCATCACAAGCTGAAAGATTTCCTGTACGTAAGATTGAGCCCATTAAAAATTGAAAATTTCCTAGACTTGTCCGTCCATATTCTTCTTTTTTTTTTTTTAACATTATTGTCAAACAGAATTACTATCATTTCATTTTGGAAATGCTAACACTTCGTAAAAGCACTCGAAAATTTGGAAAAAAAATTGTTTTTTTTTAAAAAATATAAAAAAATGATATTTTTAGATTATTTTGATATGATGATGTCAAAAATAATTTTTTAAAAATATATAATATCATTTTAATACATTTATAAATGAACAATATTTTGAAAAACAACCTTAATTATACTTACAAACAACCCCGAAAATAGATATGGCAATAAAAAAACCCTTTGATTTCTTGAACTTTTTTTTTATTTTCCTAAAAAACGAATTGATCCATTTGATACGTGACAAAACTTATAACCTCTGGCAACTTGTGACCTAGCTTGCTTGATTCGGATTTAATAACTATTACAAAAGGTGGATTAACCACCGACATCTCGCTCCAGAATCCAGAAACACCGATAATTCATGTGGCTTGGTCAAGTGGCCATCATGATTCATCGATCCATGACTGAACTACTAAGAATGATCTCGGAATCCGGTTCGATTGATGTGAAATGAAGGTAATCTGAAAATACCCCACTATTTATATTATATTGTTTTGCGACCTTGAGATCCAGTATCTATCCTCCAATTGCGCTTCATAAATCACGTAATCAAGTGCTTTTTGAATGACAAACGTACGTCTATATTCACATTCTTCTGAGTGAATCACCTTAATTCTACACAGTTCCTGTCTGTGAAGAATTTGTCTGATACGTTAATTAGTGCTAGCCGGAGCAATGCATGTAACCGATCCGGCATGTTTGCTGCGACACTAGCCCGGAGATTACCGACAGTCTTTTTATTATAATTATTATGGCTGTCAGTAACTATGAATTTTAGTGTTTTTAATAATAAAATAATATTATTTTAAAAACTAAAAAAAGTTTTAAAGTGGTGATATTAAAATAGATTCTAGAAAAATAAATAATAATAAAATATTTTAATATATTTCTAAACCAAAAAACTTTTAAAAAATAATTACCATCTCACCGTAAAATAGATTGATTGTCAAGTGTTTTTATCAGCTATCATAGTCAATGCCATGTTTGCTTATCTGCAATTGAATTCTAGCTTCCTAAAATAAAAAACACGCGCGATAGGCAAGCATTGAAAAAGGTCTATCAAGGACGAAACCATGTTATATTTTGATCACCCCAAATTCTATAATTCTCATCTCGTGACCACCATCATTTACATCCAGCATTAAAAGATATATATATATATATATATATAAAAGGAATTCTTGTATTTCTTATACTTTTTAGTGTAATAAGTGCGATTTTCGATTTTTCGTGTTTAATTTTCTTCTGATTTTGCTCTCTAATTATAATTCCATCACCATAATTTGTTTCTAGCTTAGATGACTTTATGCCCGAAAATTTGTTTGCCTCCACCCCCTCCAAAACCACTACTCACTCTCATTATAAACAATAATTATTTGAGAGTATAATTAAATTTATTTTTTTAATTTATTTAAAAATATATATTTTAAAAATTATATTTGATATCATCATATCAAAATAACATAAAAAAATCAATTTAAAATAATAAATTATTTTTTTCAAATGTATTATTTATTTTTCAAGCGGGGTGTTTGACATTGCATTTCAAAAACACATGTAAAAAAATGTTTATTTTTCACTTAAAATTATTTTTTTTTGTTTTTAAATCATTTTCATGTATCAATGTTAAAAATAATTTTTTAAAAATAAAAAATTTTAGTTTAATATATTTTTGAACAAAAAATAATAAAAACACAGATACACTGTCCTATCATCCCATTGGCGGCTGCTTTTTTATATAATAAAATCGTATTTTCTGTCCGTTAAACCGATCCGCTTCCATTGTTTCGAGGAAAATCCCGTGGGGCCGAATTTGACAGATGAGCAATAAGTGCAGTCCTGAACCATCCAATGGACCATATTGCCAATATATGGCCATCACTCGACACGTGTCTGTCCTCTTTACGGAGCTAACTATACAGAGATCATCAGCTCACAGAAAAAAGAGAGAAAGAAAAGCCGAGGCATCCGTTACACTCTCTCACACACACAGCTGTGCCGTTTCAGACACTTGCCTGGCAACCACGAGACGCGTCTTCTACAACACAGCAAAACTATAAGCACACTTCCTCTCTCCTTCCCGGTTCCCGAGCCGTGACCCCTTCACATTCTCCACATAATTTCTTCCATCAAATTCCACGTCATCTTCCCCCAGCCTTCCTCCCGAACCCAAACCTCACCACCTTCCCATGTTTATATTCCATTTTATTTCCTCTGCTTTTGCTGCCGCGCCTATAATGCGCCATGGTGTGTACAACATACCCCCCACACCGCCTCCTATCCACTCTCCCACCCCATCACCAACCCCCTTGAACCCCATCCCCACCGACAATAACACCGCCGCTGCCTTTATTGCCGGCCGCAACATGCTTGTCTCTGTGTTTCTGGCACTTTTTCTACCGTGCGCAGGCATGAGCGTCGTGTTTATTCTCTATATCTGTCTCTTGTGGTATTCTGGTAATAATCAGCCAGAGATTCCTTTACCTGTAAAGACAGTGACAGAGAAGGGATTGTCTTCTTCGGAGCTAGAGAGGTTGCCTAGGGTTACCGGGAAAGAGCTTGTTTTGGGGGTTGAATGTGCTGTTTGTCTTGATGACATTGAAAGTGAACAAGTGGCTAGGATGGTTCCTGGTTGCAATCATGGGTTTCATTTGGAATGTGCTGATACTTGGCTCGCTAAGCGTCCTGTTTGTCCTGTCTGTAGGGCCAAGCTTGATGCTCAGCTCTTCAGTGCCCCTCCCCCTCCTGCTCAAGAGAACAATACTTGTTAGAATTGTAGAGATGAATTTGATCATGCTTTGAGTTTCTTGATAAGGATTGTAAATGATGCAGTGTCTGAAGGGCTTGTTATATTTCAGGGTTTTTTGGGATACAAAGAATCCTTGTTTTTTTTTTATTATTTATATATGGCTCTTTTCATTTATGATCATGAATTATTTTTTCGTGAGCCCTTGTTTTAATCTGTATGAGCTAGGGTTTGTACCACTAGGGAAAATGAAATAACACATGCAAATCATCATACCATGGCAAATCAGAGCTCTCATTAGCAATTGTAGTCATGGCGAATGCAAGGTTACATTTCCAAATTCATGGAAATATCTCATGAGAATTTATAGGGTTTAATAAGAAATTGAAGTATAAAAAATGAATATTAAATAAAATCCAATCTCTATAAACAAAAATAAAAAATCTTAGTTTTTTTATTTGATTTATAATAAAACTAATGTTAAAACTATCTTATTAAATATTCATTTTCCAATTTTTTGAACCACAATTTTCTCTCTTGTCAACAAGACAATATAAGAAAAAATGAATTGAGTTCAGTAAAAGAGTATCCTTTTAAAATATAGAATTAAATTTACTATAACTAAATTTAGTTATACGAGAGAGTTGTTTCCGTCTCCCTGAATGAACATCTCCCGTTGGCGAAGGTGAAGTGGGTTCAAGTTTCTTGAGAAGAAGAACAAGAAATGCAACCACGTCCAGTTTCAGTTTCCCTGTCTTGTCAGCAAGTGGGATTCAAGCTCTCAGGTTCAGTTTTTCCTTTTGTCTTGTTTGGAGCCACGTCATATGGTTGACCAATGTCTCACTGCCACAGCAATCCTTGTACAGTTTTTCGAAATCTCAATCGGGACCCAGATGCCACTGCCTGATTTGTCTAACAGAATGCATGGAGGTTGATGGTGGCAGACAGCCGGCGCCTTGATTGTCGAAAAGGTTACTTCTGAAACTAGTTTTAGACGCCATCGGTTTTGGGAGCCTGCCACATTCATCATTCATTCGCTGCAGATGCCCACCTGAATTCAGGCCATCATGTCCTCATTTCACCATTCTTTTTTAAAAGTATTGTTTATTCTAAAATATATTAAATTAATATTTTTTTATTAGTAAAATATCGATCGAATTAAAATCGATTTGTGCTGTCTAAATTTGATATTCATTCTCCTTTTTATTCGATGAAACTACACTCCATTATATATTTTTTTGTAAATTAAGATTAAATAAGTAAAATTCTAGTTATATCGAATTTTTACATTAAAAAAATATATATATTTTGACTCGATAACTGCTGCCAAACCTTCCTTTAAAGGGCATGGAAAAAGATTTGGCCAGCTATGTCAATTGGTTCTGCGTTCACTTTCAGGCAATTCATCTGCCAGTACCCATTTCCTTATTGCATGATTTGAGAGGGTTGTTAAGTTGTTTTTTAAAATATTTTTTTATTTAAAAATATATTAAAATGATATTTTTTTTAATTTTTAAAAATTTATTTTAACATCAACACATCAAAATGATCTAAAAACAATATATTTTTTTAATTTAAAGTAATTTAAAAAAAATCTATTTTTTTCAAAATGATTTCTAAATATATTATCAAACACTCCCTGGCAGGGGCTTTCCACGGGTGCTGGTCCGTCAAATCATGGTTATTTTTAGTTATTGGCACATTTTTCTTAAAAAAATAACACATATAAAATAAAAATAGATGAAATTTTAGAGTATAGTTAAGGTTGTTTGATTTTTGTTCAGAAATACATTAAAAAAATATTTAAAAAAAATATTTTTAACTCCAGCACATGAAAATGATATAAAACATCAAAAAAAAAAATTAAGTAAAAAATACAAATATACATTTTTTATTTTTTTTAAAATATTTTTAAAATGCAATGTCATGATCAAAATTATTATTATGATCCAAAACACAATTATTATTATTATTTGTATTTTTAATTATATTTTGCTAATATTTTTTCAATAATACTCTTTATATCATGATCAAAAATTTGTCTTGTCTCTATAATTTTCTTTTCTTTTCTCCTATCTCTTGCCCATAAAGTATTTTTAGTGGATGTCACTATTTGGAATAACTATCATGTTTTCAATTGTAACGTGTATAAACTATATATTTTATTAAAAAATTAACCATGTTATTCTATTGGTATTTTTAATTAGTATTTTAATCTTTATTTTTTACAAATAAATCATACACGAATTGCAATTTATTTGTGGAAACTCATTTGAGGTATAGGATTCCACAGCTTGCAGTATCCAAAGGGTGAAGAACACGCGGGGCCAGTGAGAGTCTTGGCACTGCCACAAGTGTCACGTCAATTGCCATGCACAAAAGAGAGCAAGGCACAGGCAGAGACCACTCATCACATGGCGTTAGATCCAAAGAGGAATTAATGGGTTGGGTGAGCAACCACGGCAGAGCTGACCGAAATTAAGATTTTCAAATTACTCGTGACTTGAAATTAATGCGAATATTAATTAAAAGCGTCGAGCTCAGCTCACGCATGGTCATGTTTACACTTATTTCAAAATGTTTTTTAAAAAAATGATTTTTTTTATTTTATATTACTTTTTTAATATTTTTAAATATCAAAAATATTTTTTAATAAATAAATAAAATATCATTCTAATTTATTTCTAAATAAAAAGTATTTTTAAATACAACTTCAACCATACTTTCAAATAAAAATATTTAAGATTAGAAACTAAATTCGGATTATAAAATGAAATCAATAGTTTAAATTAAGAGAAAAAGGGTTAAGACTATATTATCTTTAAAAAAATTATAAAAAGAACATCACTGGTGTGTACGATAATGTTTAATATTGCGTTTAAAAAAAAAAATTGAATTTTTTTTTAAATTAATTTTTTTTAATTAATTTTTTTTTGTGATTTTAAATCATTTTCATGTGTTGATATAAGAAATAATATATCTATGTACGAAAAATATTTTTAAAAAGAATTTCAACCACGTTCTCAAACAATTATTTAATCTAGTAAACTCGTTAACTTAAGTTTTTAAAGTTTATGCAGGTGAATCAATTTCTATATATTATATAAAACCTAGATTAATATAAATCCATAATCAATCCACGAATCTAATTCAGGTTCTATTATATATGGTCGCAATCAACAAGTATACCTTACTCATTTAAGACTATCGATAATTAACAGAAAACAATAATAAAAGTTTTTTAAAAAATAGGGAGCTGACTTGATATAAAAAGTGTTTAAGATTATAATATCAGTTATTTTTAAAAATATATTAAAATATATTTTTTTTATTTTAAAAAAATTATTTTTAATATCAACATATTCAAATAACTTATTTATATGCAAAATAATTTTAAATAAATAATTATATTTAAAAAAAAAAACTCATTTGCCATGCAACTACAAGCAGCACAGTAAAAACTGGAGAAGAAATAATACCTCCCTACATATATAACCACGAGGTCGCCGATGAAAATCCTAAACAACAAAAAGGGTGAGATCAGTGTCCATATATTCTATTTGGGCATTTCATTTTCTTCCTTGCTCGAGGAGGTAGATTTAACAGCATGAATGTTTCTGGGTTCAGTTAATTTAAGTTTTTTAGCTATTTTTTTAAGAACATTAATAAGTTTATTAAGGTGTTTAATGATAAAAAAAACCCGATGAAAATAGGTTTAAAGTCAAAAAATCAAAGCCGTATTTTTTTAGTGACCTGTAGTCGATGAATTTTGTAGATAATAGACGATGTGTCGCTTGCTGTCATATTTTTTCTAGAAATATAGACGGCTGCGCTACTTCATAGTTTTAAAGAAATGCCCAAGCTACCTAGCTAGGCTGGAGGGCCCATCACGCAGCGTTTAGGTAGTTTTTTTAATGCCCGGGCATGCCAGGCCACTAGGCCCTCACACTTGGGCAACTTTAAGTATTTTTATATTTAATTTTTGGATTAAAAAAATTGGTAAAAACAATAATTAAAACGATATAGTTCATTAGTCGGGTCACAGGTTTAACGAGTATATTATCTCAGCTTCACGTACCTACCACCACCGGTTTACTTCTAAGAAAATTATTCTATACAAAAAAGGTATCATGCACTTTATTATCATTTAATGAAATGAAAAATAATTTATGAGATAAAATTTTATTAAATTCAATGATGTGTGCGATGGTGATTGGTTAACTTGAGTTCGTTAAAAAATTTATTCTCAAATATTTTTTTATTTCATACTTCAACCTTGACTTAATTTGGGATTAAGCTTTTTAAGTTGGTTTTTTCCCTAGATTATCCTCGTAATTTTCCTTGCCATCCTATATTTACCTGGGTAGATCAATTTTTCTTTTCATCTCAAATTAGATACAGATATCATTAATTTCATGATTAAATTATATTTGTTTTTTAAAAGACACGTCACCATTACCTATTTATTTTGTTGTGCTTGAAAAACATTTGTTCCAACTCACGGCGTTGTACAAGCCAATAATATAAGTTAGGTAATTCTTTTATTCTATTTTTTAATTTTTATTTTTCATGATTTATTTAAAGTGGACAATTACTCCAAAGGAATAGGTAAAAAAAGGGGGTAAGAGATAAGAAAGGAAAGATACAAACATTGTAATAGATATTTAACGACCAAGGACATAGGCAAAACACGGAAGTTTTTTGGGGAGTAAAATTAGAAAAACAATTTAGATGCCTAGCATAAGTCTCTGTGAAGCATAAGTCTCTGTGAGTCTCATTTGTCTTCGCACTTGATGAAAAGCCACACCTTAACTTTAGAGAACTACATAACTAACATTGAAAGATTTTAACCCAATAAGATCTTGTTTAAAATTATTGTTGTTGTTGTAATTGTCATTAAGGATATGACAAGTATTTGAAGGAAGAATATGGTAAACCATGACTCGAACATCAAATAAAAGAGGTGGTGATATTTTTCCAATATTACTTTTAATTAATATTAATAGTTGTTTTCCATTTATTAACATATATAGTTTTTGATATTTTTCATTATATATACACATGAACTTTTCAATTTACATGATTTTTTCAATATAAAAACATTTCAAAAAAGTTGGTATATCTAACTTTTGTATATATATAATTTGTTTTTGCCTGCATCAAGCCCATATCAAATAGATAATAAAGCTTATTTTTCTAATAACAAAGGCTGTTGGTGGTGCGGGGCAACATGTGTTTTATGATTTTTATAAACTTTTTTTTTGTTTAATTGTTTTTAAATAGTTTAGTACAAGCGATCTGCCCGCGCGATGCGCCGGGTTTTTTTTATCTATGTAGAAAATTGATTGTTTTTATATGTATTGTATTTTGCTATTTTAATATTTAATTAGTAAAATTATAATTGATAAAATCTGTATAATCAAAATAGAAAGTGGTTCGTATATTTTTTAATCCCAGATAATGTAGGTAATTTCTTTTTATGAGTTGCATTTTTTCCCCAGTAATATTAGATCCGACACATTATAAATAAAAATATTGTAATTTTTTTTTCGAAAAATAAACTTACATTTTCTGCGTGCTATAATTAGTTATTTCAATGTTTAATTACTAAAATTGCAACAGATAAAAATATGTAAGAAATGAGTTTTTTGCGTGGTATAATTAGTATGCTTGCCCGCGCATTGTGCTAGGGTTTTTTCCATGTAAAAAACTAATTAATTTTTGACATGTTGTAATTAGTTGTTAAAATATTTAATTAGTAACATTATAATAGATAAAATATGTAACAAATAATTTTTTTCCCGCCTAAAAAGAATAGTGTAATCGAAATGGGAAGTGGTTCGTATATTTTTTAATTGGATATAACCTTGGTAAATTTGTAAAAAAAAATATTTGAGTTGCATTTTTTTCCCAGTAATATTAGATCTGACACATTATAAATAAAAATATTGTAAATTTTTTAAGAAATAAACTTCTTCTTTTTTGCGTCGTATAATGATTTATTTGCCGTCTAAAAAGAATAGTACAATCGAAACGGAAAGTGACTTGCATATTTTTTAATTGTAGATAATCGAGGTAAATTTGTCAAAAGAAAAAAATTTGAGTTGATAATGTAGGTCAATTTGTCTATATTTTGTTTTTTTGAGTTGTATTTTTTCCCCAGTAATATTAGATTTGAAATATTAAAAATGGGAAAATTGAAATAACAAATTAAGAAATAAACTTAAACAAAAGAGTATAAAATTTAAATTCAAAGCCAATTTTTTTTTTATAAGATTTATTAATCATATTATTATATTAAATGTATTTAAGCATATTGATATTAATTTTTTTTTTTAAAAATCCTAGGTCATTTTCTCTCTCTCTCTCTCTATATATATTTTTAGGTGATAATATTCAATAAATATTAAAACATATAATTAGTCTCACATACTTTATAGAGTAATCAAAATGAGAAGTGGTTCGTATATGTTTAAATTGTAGATAACCTAGGTAATTTTGTCATTTTATTCTTTGTTCGAGTTGAATTTTATCCCCAGTAACCCACACATTATAAATCAAAATATTGTAATTTGTTTTTAAAAATAAACTGAGTTTTTTTCATGCTATAATTACTTATTTGCTGTCTAAAAAGAACAGTGTAATCGAAACGGGAAGTGACTTGCATATTTTTGAATTGCAGATAATGTAGGTAAATTTGTTTGCCTTTTGTTTTTTTGAGTTGTATTTTTTCCCCAGTAATATTAGATCTGCAATATTAAAAATCAAAATTCTGTTAATTTTTTTCAAAAAATAAACTTGAAAAAAAGAGCACAAAATTAAAATTTGGAGCCAAATTGTTTTTATTTTATAAGATTTATTCATCATATTATTATACTAAATGTATTTAAGAATACTGATATTAATTTTTTTCCTTCAAAAAATCCTTGGTCTTTTTTTTTCTCCCTGTATATATTTTTAGACGATAATATTCAATAAATATTCAGACATATAATCAGTTTAACATACTTTAATTTGACATAAAAATAGTTGTGGCGGACCGGACCGAACTGGACCGGTCCGCATGCGCGCAATTACACCTGTGCCCCTCATCCGGAACTGTTTTTTATCCTATTATCGGGGGCAAAACCGTTACAACACTGTTCATAGTAGGAAAAGACAAAAAAAAATAGTGGACGTGCACCCGCGAAGCACCGAGACAAATTTCGAGTCTACAGTGCGCATGAGTGTACGTGATGAACATTAAAATCCGTTCTGTTTTAGTGTTTTTGTTAATATATATTTCAAAAACATTTTTTTAATATATTTTAAAAAACAATTAATACCAATCACTCGTTTAAAAAACACCTGAAGGTGTGGTATTAACGCGTCTTCGAACAACGAAGTACAGCGACACGTGGTAGAATTAGGACTTAACACGCATGAACTTGTAGCTGTCTTGCAAGGTCACGAACTCCCATCAATGACTTTGCCATTTCGGCTTTTTAGAAAATGGAACACGGCATATTGCTAGACACGTGTGTCTCGGTCCTAGAGCTCGGGGCTCCATGGTGGGTCCCAATTATAGATTCGAATAATTGAGGTAATTGAAAGATAACCAACCACTTTTCTAGGCAACATGTGACACTGTCCTTGCTTTTACACGCGTCTCATGTTCGTACGGTATCGTTTGTTTACTTGGGCACCTTCTTCTCTTTAGATTTAAGGAAACTTGATTTTCTCACGTTTGGACTTCGAAGAAATCTCGTGCTTGACCTTCTCAACTCTTATTTTCTTTCCCTCATTCTTTGCTCCCCGTCGTTCCTTTTTGCTCCTCGGCGCCGGTGGAGAGTCGAATAATCCGGCTATGGCCTGAAAAATTCCAGTCCGAGGGAATATTTTCTAGACCATTAGCTTTCTTATTCTTGTCGTGAGATCTTGTTTTTAAAAAAAAAGAGTAAAATAGTGCTACTATCTAATTACTGTTTACGAGATGAAAAACCGGAATGAAAAAATAATTGAAATTTATTTTTAAAATATAAAACTTCGTTCTAAAATTGTTTTGATTTTTTTTTACGTTATATTTATGCCTTTTTGTTCAATTAAATATAATTTTTCTCTATCTGTATCTTAGGGGTGTTTGAAAATGTGGTTGCGGTTGCTTTTGAAAGTGCTTTTCGTTTAGAAATATAATAAAATGATATTTTTTTTTAAAAAAAAAAATCATTTTTGACATCAACAAATCAAAATGATCTAAAAATACCAAAAAATTTTCATTTAAAATGCAAAAAAAAAATAATAATCAAAATTTGGCTAAACCGCTTAGCCAAACAGCACCGACGACCCCATCAAATGTCATTTCATAACGAAATTGTTTCCATTTATCCGTGACTCTATCGTGTCATGACATGAATGGTGGGGTGGAAGGTTTTTCTTTTTGTAAATGAATTTCTCACAACGCAATCATTTAATACAAAATATTTCAAACTACATCCGACACTTGTTAATTATTATTCGTGCGAGTGTCTCTGAAGTTTTTTAAAAAAATACTTCTGGTTTAAAAATATATTAAAATAAAATATATTTTATTTTAAAAAAAATATTTTTAATATCAGTACATAAAAATATACAAAAATATTAAAATTATTTAATTTAAAATATAAAATAATTATTTTTTTTCAAAAATACTTTTAAAATACAGTTACAAACACTCTTTCAAACTACTCTGGTAAATCAAATGCAACTCCTCCAATATCATTTGCAAGCTCGGCAACATAGAGTGCTTGCAAGTGATAATTACACTCATTTAACATTCTTGTTAAGTAACTATCTCACTTAACAATTTAATATGTTAGGTGAGGCTTCAGAGTATGATTTATATTATTCTCTAACACACTCCCTCAAGTGAAACCCCTCTAAACTTGAAACTTGCACACAAGCCTACACTGCCTTGTACTTGATTTTTATCAAATAGAATGAGGATGATGAAATTTGAACTTATGACCTCTGGGTCAAAAGGCTCTGATATTATGTTAAAAAATTATCTAATCTAAAATTTAAACTGTTAAGTGAGATTTTAGAGTATGATTTATATTATTCTCTAATAATACTAAACACACGAGCATGTAAAATTTAACGGAATCGATTAACTTTCACCGAAAAAGAACAAAACGTTTTTTTATTCTTTTTCCTTCGAAGAACACCGAATTGCGTTTTTGACAAAAAAACAAAAAAAAAAAAAACCAAAACGCTCTTGGACCTAATCGGAGAAATAGCAGCAGTATATCTGGACTGATTTTGATTTCTCACGATGCAACGACAAAACAAGTGAGTTACCTAGTGTAATAATTGAAGAGGAGAAAACTACGTCGTCTAGCAAGTGTTTTTTATTTCTTTCCTAGGTATATCCGACTACATGCATCATCAAGAAGCAAAGACAACAAGTTCTTCCTACATCTATAAATCACAGATTGCCAAATGTCTTCGCCATATATCACCTGCGGGCCCGCTGCCTAATGACAACTAAATTCAATAGGGTACGTCCATAGTGGCGATTGGACATGATGGTCCCAGCTGTCCAAGCCGGATTAACCCTGGCTATACTTTTTTCTACAACCAATCTAGATAGACTCAAGGAAAAAAAAAGACTTTCCAGTGATGCACTTGATCTAAACTACATTTGCACCGATAATCCATTTTGTTTTTCAAGTTTTTATTTTAAAAAATTTATTCCGTGCTAAATAACTTACGAAAAAGTTATTTTTTTCTACAATTTTTTTCTACAATATCTCACAGTATCATTTAAAATAAGGCTATTTAATAATTAGAGGTGACATTAATTTTTTCTAAAAAATTGAAAGAATCGTATTGGCTGATTTTAAACACAAAGAGAGATCGATCAGCAGGGGAAAAAGGAGAAGTTTATCCATCGAATTAATCTGCCCTAATTCAGAGGCAAACTTAACATTCAACATCTTCACTTGTTATAGATAATGAATTTAATAAAATTTCAACATATTAATTTGATTTGATTTGATTTGATTTGATTTTTCAACATATACCGGTTAGAGAATAAAAGCCTTGGTCATTTACATCATATGGGTGTCATCTTTCTTTTCAATACATGTATTTTCAAGAATAAAACTCACTATTTAACTAAATCTATATGAATTGGAATAATATTTTTTGAAAAGCATGTCATGATGCAAACACACAACATCGATTAATGTCATTTTTTAAGGACACCAACCTTGAATATACTACCCAAATCTCCCCTTACAATGCTATTTTCCCACATGCATTAGGAGATAAAATCCTTGCTAATTTAATCCAAGGATCAGGTTCTTTTTTAAGTGTTTTTTCAAAGACAAAATCCAATATATAACCAAATCCATATAGTTAAAGCAATACATATTGAAGGCTCAGCGTGACACGCATTATCTCTAATGATTAAGGTATTATTTTTCATTGTATTTCAAAAGTATTTTTTTTTAAATAATTATTTTAAAATTTTTATTTTAAATTAATTTTTTGGGTATTTTTAGATATTTTAACGTGCTGATATAAAAAATTAAAAAATATTATTTTAAAATATTTCTAAATAAAAAATATTTTCAAAAATATACTCTACTAATAAAAAATCACTAAATTTTTTTATCGTGGATAAAATCTCCATGAATGAAAGTTAAGTCCAGGATATCTTATATTAGTAAAAAAGAAAAAGAACAAGCAGGGCTTCCCTTGCAACGCCAGTGGATTAAAAAATTATATGAGAAGTGTTCGAAGCACGTAAAGCTCCTCAGATATCATGGGAGATTCCTTTTAAGAAAAAAAAAAAACAGAGCAAGGGACAGGTGTGCTTATATGTTCACGTCACAATTCAAAGTCTTTTAAGACAGCACTGCAAAATACAGGGGAAAATTACAGTACAATGATACACACCAATCGTGTTTTTTCGTAACCTCACATCACATGTGGAAAATTATCCAGATAGAGCGTGTGGTGGTAGTTAGTGAATTCTTTCTTCTATACTCTAACACAGAGCTTGTAGTTTCCTACTGTAGAGAGGTGAATGCCACGTGTGCGTTTGGTGATGTCCTATTCAGTGTAATGTAACGACGCAGAATTTAATTAATAATAGGTTTAATATGTTTTTTAAAATATTTTTTATTTTAAAAAAATTAAATTAACAGTTTTTGATATTTTTGATTTGTTGATATAATTATTTTTATATATTTTTAACTAAAAAATGGATCTATAAAAGTAATCTACACTGTATTATTTCTAAACACGCACGTGGAAAGAATATGGTTCTAAGGAATATAAGCATCAGAGAAGGATACTAGAGGGTGGTATTTCATCTCGAGAGAGACAGAGAGAGAGAGAGAGAGGGGAGGGGAGGGAGACTGTGTGTGAAGAGGAGAGAGGTCATGAAGGAGATGAACTTGGAGGAAAATTCCAGCCGGAAGCTTCAAGATAGTCAAGCTGAAGCAAACGGCGACTCTCACAGAATCTCAGGCTCAAGATTTTCATCACTTTTGGCCTCGAAAGATCGTGATTATCTTCTTTCCCAGGATGGAACTCAGGTTCACTTTCTGATCTCTGTATCTTCTTAACATCTGTGGTCTACAAACCTGAGTTGTTTTCTTAAATATATAAAGATATATGCGAGCAAACCTTGATTTATACTTCATCTGCTCATGGTTTTCCAAGCAAATATTTCTGTCAACTTTGTTTTTATTTTTTTTGGGCCATATAATTTTAGACATTTTTCTTCTTTTTCCATCACTGATGATCCGAGTTCGTAATTTCGAGCATAGAAAAAGATCTGGGAAGTGAAACTAAAGTACCTGGATTATCTGATATCTGCAGATCCAGTTAATGTAGTCATTTCGGGTTGTGAAAACAATATTTTTTTAAATTAAAAAACGAAAAATAAATCGCTAATACATTATTTGGAAGGAAGAAGGAGCCTTCTGTAACCATTATTTTGATTGATTTTCTATTTATGATCTTAAAAAATAGATATCCATTTCTTTTTTTGTAATGAAATTAAATTAAAGAATTCATTGATCAAAAAGAAACAAATCAAGCTGTACTGAATTAAAATGAAAGTAGAACAAACCAAATCATAATTATTAAGATTTGACGAATGATATTTTATATATCTTCTCAAATCCTTCTGTCCAAAGAAAAAACAAACTCAAAGTAGCTTCTACGGTGGATTGAATTTCTTTTCAGCTGCTATTGCGTGATTTAGACGAGGCTGTGTAACGTTGACAAATTATTTAAATTATAGCGGTGAAGACGTAAGAGCATGAATAAGTAACTGCAGTTAGAGAAGTAAGACGTAAAAGCATGAATACGTAACTGCAGTTAGAAGTAAGACATAAGAGCATGAATAAGTAACTGCAGTTAGAGTTTCAGATAGCAGTACTGTAACATCATCCGAGTTAATTTGTTTGCTTAATAAAATTATTTTATCTCATTGAATCGTTTTTTTCTGGGTCTCATGTGTATGTTTAAACAATGGTTTGGATACCACCTCGTCACCAAACTAAGTGGTTTGTCCAAAGTATGTTATATTTATAATGAATTAACACAGTACTCTATTTTACATTATCTAAGGGGAATTTTTTTAAATTTTCTTTCATACCAAGCAAGAAAAAGGAAGAGAAAAATAAAAATAAAAATGAGCGAATAATTATTTATCCTTATTCTTCTCTGAGCACCATAAAATCTTGGGCTCTTGGATCACTATAAATTCCTCGGATCATGAACTCATCCTTTATATAAGAAAATGCTTTTAATTCTATCTTTTGAACTCGTTACAGGTATAGTGTGTCCAACTTTCTTACATTCTTTCTTGAATATTCCAATAAATAGTATAATTATTAAACACTAAACCTTGCAACTCATTGGATTGACTAGTTAACCATGTATTATGTCAAGTGCATGTAATTAAAATTCTTGATGCAGTATCATTCTTATTTTGTCGGCAATCCAACAGAGCCTTAACGACGTTGGCAGTCGATAATATTCTTGTTTTTGTTGCTTTTGTGGGGCGGGGGAGGTGGTTTTCATTTTCTGGGACAGGGCTGTGTTTGTGCACAAGCCAAACATGAAGTCTCAATCAGTATGGGCTTCCACACAATGGTTGTCCGTAAACAACCTAGCTGATTGGACACGTGTCGGTTTCACAACGTAGTGATCAGATCACTTCTTCTTCCTTACATTAAAGCAATAGCTACAGCAACGAGGTCCTTTCTCAGCTACCGTACACATTAAATGTGGTTACACATTGTTTTCGTTTTTGCGTTATGGCTTCCAGCGAGGCTGAGCTGACATTAATGGAGGCTGGATTCTCTGTTACCGTTGCCTTTTGGATGATTTTTCTCAGCATAAAATGGACGCATCTCATCATTTTCTTGGCCCAACCATAACAAAAGCTACATCAAATTGCTAACCCAGTGTTAGAATATCTGGCTTCTTTTTAGGTCAAAGTTTCGGATCTCGAAGGCAAAGTGCTTGGTCTTTACTTCTCTGCCAACTGGTACGCGCCATGTCGAAGCTTCACCACCCAAGTCTTAATTGGCGCGTACCAGGATTTGAAGAGCAATGGATCTAATTTCGAAATTGTCTTCGTGTCGTCTGATGAGGACTTGGATGCCTTCAACAATTACCGTGCCAACATGCCATGGCTTTCCATTCCATTTTCAGATTTGGAGACCAAAAAAGCATTAAATAATAAATTTGACGTTGAAGCAATTCCTTGTCTCGTCATCTTGCAACCTAAGGATAGCGAAGATGAGGCAACATTACATGATGGGGTCGAGCTGCTTGACCGGTTCGGAGTCCAGGCTTTCCCATTTACCAAAGAGAGGTTGGAGGAGTTGAAATTGGAAGAGAAGGAGAAGCATGAGAGGCAGACCCTAAATAATTTGCTGACAAACCATAATAGAGGCTATCTCTTGGGTCATCCCGAACCTAGACAGGTCAGTTCCTACCTTGACTACTTGAAATTGAACTTATCCCACTGGAGGCAGTTTTGATTTTAAGATGCTGTTAAGATTTACTATTTGAATTCTTGTTTTTTTTTAAATAACATTTACTATTTGAGAACAAAAATAGTTGACTCGGCTGAACTTTAATAGCTGTGACCCGGTCAATCTTCCAGTCAAGTTTTATATCTGTAATAATTTTTTTTAGAAATTTACCGATATGTTTTCCATCTTTATTCCGTGGGATAAAATTTTCATTTGATTGGACCACCCGGTTCTAGAAATCTTTGGCCCACTACCAAATTTAGCCGAGGCCATTGCGGTGGGTGCAATGAGTCAGCACCTTAAAGTCACCTACTTCATGAAAAAAGAAAGCATAGGACCCTGACCATTTATCCTTAATTGTTTTTGCTTGTTACGTTGCCCTGTTCACCGTATGTTTAGAAGATTGTAAAAAGAAATATTAAATATACTTAATTTGTTTTTACCCTATTTATTGTTGAATGGATCAAATGTAATGGTGACTGATGAGTATTATATGATTTTGTATTATATACTTCATGTTTGCTTGATTATTATTTAGGATAAAAGAGATTAAGATAGTGGGGATAAACTTTTAAGATATAAATTCACTCCAGGTGCTTGAAAATCTATTTGTCTAACATATCTGTTACTTCCAGGTGCCTGTTGCCTCGTTGGTAGGCAAAACAATCGGACTGTATTTCTCATCCCAATGGTGTCTTCCAGGCGGGAAGTTTACTCCCAAGCTAATATCCATCTACCAAAAGATTAAGCAAATGCTGGCACACCAAGGAAATGAAGACGACTTTGAGATTGTGTTTGTGTCAAGTGATCGCGATCAAGCTGAGTTCGACTCCTACTTCAATAGCATGCCATGGCTGGCATTGCCTTTCGGAGATCCTGCCATCAAAACTCTTGCTAAGTACTTTGATGTAAAAGGTATCCCTTGCTTGGTAATTCTAGGTCCTGACGGTAAAACTGTCAGCAAACATGGGAGAAACCTGATTAACTTGTACCAAGAAAATGCGTACCCTTTTACTGAAGCCCAAGTGGATTTACTGGAGAAACAGATGGACGAGGAGGCTAAAACCCTACCAAGATCAAAGAACCATGCAGGGCATCGCCATGAATTAACCTTGGTTTCAGAAGGAACTGGTGGAGGACCGTTTATATGCTGTGATTGTGATGAACAAGGTTCAGGATGGGCTTATCAGTGCCTTGAATGTGGATATGAGGTGCACCCCAAGTGTGTTAGAGCTGTGGACCGTGGCTCCGTGCGTGGTTGAGAGAGCCGATAAATGATCTGTGCTGATCTTTCCAGTAATCAAGCTTCGGTGTTAATCTGTGCATGTTGTCGATTTGAATTCACAGATTGTTATTTCACTCTCCCAATTACTACCGTGTATGTAGATTGGTTCTCTTACTGGAACAGCCCTCTGTAACATGGGTTTTAATTAACCTGGGAATTTTATTTTAGCTAAAGATATGAAAATCTCTTTAAACATCACCCTATCGTCTTAATTAATGAGAAGATATCCTTTTCATGTCCCGTGAAATTAGATACTTGAAACTTCCTTAGTTGACACAAATTAGTCGAAGAAGTAAGCAATGAATAGCAGACCCAATTGGCAGACGGTGTATTTACAAGTAAATATGGAGAATGTATAAACAACCCCACATTGATTTGAGCGTGGGAAAAAATGGAGTGAGCAATTTTTGTTCTTAATTAGCACTATCCACATTCTCCACCAAACATGGTATGGTCCTGCACAATGGGCAAGAAATGTGCTCAATAAACCACTGACCAATACAATGTGGATGAAAAGTGTGGCGGCACCGCGGCAAGCTGCAAAACATTTCCCCCAGATGGAAGTCCTGTCAATCAGTGAACAAGATTAGTGTTAAGCACAATAATTATTCGGATTGGGGAGATTATTGTTTTTAAAACAGCGAAGCCACTAACCTGAAGGCAGATTGGGCAGGAAGGACCATACCATAAGGTGTCCACCAAGTTTCTGTTTGCAAGTATCTTATTTGGAATTTTCAGTATTGATGATCCACTGCTGCAAATTGTGACTGAACTAAGCCTTTCTATTCTTTCATTCAAGATGTTTGAACCTGTTTGAATCTAAAGTTGAAAGACAAAGGTCAGGGCATTGATTCAAACCTCCGATCCCTGAAGTGATTAGCGTAGTGAGGAGCAATCAGGGGACTTACGAAATGAACGAAGCAGCCAGTTGCCCAATCATCAGAATCCCAGAGAACGAATGATTTTCTAAAAATTTCAACGGAAAGAATGCACCCCATGATGGCTCCAACTGCGGCACCACGAAGGAAGCTACTTTTAGACTTTAGGCCCACCACTGCTCCAGCATAGGCTCCCAATGTTGTGCCAGCTATAAAAAGAGAGAGCTCTTAGAATGACCAAAAAGCAAAACAAGAAGAAAAGATTGAAGGGGAAGAGATGGGATGATGGTTCTCGTGACTTACTAGAACGACGATTGAAGCTCAATATTTGAGAAAAAGAAACAAAAAATCGTAAAAAAAAATGACCTAAGAAAGTCTGGGACCAACCTACTGTAAATACGAACGTCAAGATCGCACAGGATAGCTTGCACGAAACTGCAGAAACCCAAAACGCTAAAGAAGAAGCAGAGCAAGATGATGGGCTCTTCATGAGCTGATGTCTAGCGATTAAACTAATAACAAGGACACTGGATATATATTTCCTTTTGAGTTTTGATGGGGGGGGGGACTCTATTGGAGTTGAGAAGGAGAAATTGTCCGCCAAGGATACGAAACAAACATGCAATTTGATGGAGAATTAACGCAACATACGCAGCCTAGCTATAATACTTGCTTAGCCGCCACTATCTAAGAACATAAATTTCCACGTTGATGAGTAGGGTCAACCTTGACGTGTTTCAATGGCACACTCTAGTCCGGGTTATTCCATTGAAGCGTTCCTCCCTTCCGGGTCATTCCAATGAAGCGTTCCTCCCTTCCGGGTCAAACTCTTCGTCTACCTATCACGTACAAAATTCGTTAACTAACAAAATGACGTAAACTCTACCTGCTCTCCTCAGATTTTTCTGAAAATTGTATCCGCTGCAACTTCACCAAAAAAGCCTATAGCTTCATATTGATTGCCCATATATACGCATTTCTTCAAGGGTGTTTCATGTTCTTTTCTAACTGTTTGCTTTTTTTATTAGGGCAGCTCTTCTCGGCCATCGAAAATTTCAAAGCCGGGAGAATTCTGTGTTGTTTAGAAAATGAATTGAAGTATGAAGTCTCAGGGTTGAGTGTGCGTGCAAGCATCCAGCTTGAGTAGTGCATGCGATACAACTTCAGTTTTTCTCTACTTGGTAAAGAAAGAAAAGAAAACATTGGAAATTTTCAAACAGACAAACTTTTTACGGTGGCCGATTGACCAACTAGTTTACGATGCAATTGGATGGTGGCAGGAACGATGTTTCTTCGTTTCCGATCTTTGAGGTTAGGTGAGCCATTGGATCCAGAACGCCTCAGCTCCTCGGCCGCTGTCATTGATAAAAAGAATTATTTATTGGATTCCGTGAGGCCTAACAACTTTTAAAGCCAATCCCATCCTTTCGAAGCCTGTATAATTTTCATGGACTAATTCCTAACAGGTTATTTTATTTTTTATTGCAATATTATTAATATTAAGCCTAGCCCGGCCAGCCCGGATGACCGATGACCCAGCCAGCCCGGATGACCGTTGACCAAGCCACTAATTTAAGATGGAATTAAAAAATAATGTCCAAGCATCTTTTATTTAATCTTTGCATCTTGAATAGTTTTCATTCATGCATCTTGTTTTAGTGTAAAGGACAATATCTCTCTCTATATTTTCATCCAAAAATGGTATTCTGGCTCGCTAATAAAAGCTCTCTATTATTATACAGAAAAATGCAAATTCATACCGTGATGTTGTATCTTTATTAAAAAATAATATAAATTATATTTTGAAATTGAAACTTTTAATTTTTAAATTAAAATGGATTTTTTGACATCTTGTTAGAGCAAGTCCAACGGGGAGGCATCCCTGCATCCAAAGCTATATTTTTAAATTTATGGATGTTTTTTTTTATTTTTTGGTCTTCAACGGGAGAGCCAAATGAGCAGCCAAAATGGTTGTTTGAAGTAGGCAGAGTCATTCCTACAGATTTTGGGGGAGAGCTAAAATTGCAATATTACCGTTGTGTTCTCCAAATTAAATCACAACAACACAGATGAATAAATTGAACTGAAACAACTAAAAAAACACACAGCAAAGAGCAATATTTTCCAGCCAATAGAACACTCCAAAACACAACAACATTTGCCAAAAACACAGCTTCGATCAGACAACAGAGGGGTTGAGAGTTGACTTGATTTTGGGTCAGATTTTAATTAAATATAGGGCTGAATTTTTTTGTTGAAATGGATGGGGATGGTGCGAAGAGTTATACCGTGGAAGGCTCCATTGTTGGGTTTAGGAACGGAGTCGTGGTTGCTGGTGGTGGTGGTGGAAGAAGAGGGAAGAGGACGGTGGGGGGGGGGGAGTAAACATGGGGGGCTAGTGTATTTGGTTTTGGGGGGTCGGCGGCGCAGGAGATGGGAATGGGAATGGGAATGGGTAGGGTTTCAAGGGAATCAGGTGGGGGTTAAATATAATTAAAAAAATTATAATTAAAATATAATTATATTGTATAATTATGCAATTATTTTAAATTTATTTTTTAATTTAAATATAGTTATAATAGAGAGTTTTTTAATTAATTATACAACTTACTTCTATTAATTAATTAATTGTATAATTAAACTACATACAAAATAATTGCACTATATTTAAATAATATAAAAAAATAGCTTTTACCATTGGAGTATACGTCAATAAAAAAGTTATATACATACTATTCAAAGAGACATTTTAAGAATTTGGCTCTTCAAAATGACTCTTACCATTGGACTTGCCTTTAGTGGCAGATTTATAATTACTTGTCTACTATTTCTACCTAAATTTGATATAGAGGAATGTTGTACCGATAAAATCTCTTCAAAATTGATACTTAGTTGTTTTCATAGAAAAGTAGTTGCCTATAATTTGTCTGTATTTTTTCTGAGATTGTAGTGGAAACAAAATTATTTGTTTTATAGAGAAAAAATCAGTAATTGGTTTGCCATAAACAGAAGATTCAAAAATCTTAATAGTGGTTCCAGACTTCCAGCTGGTTTTAGTTTTTATTTTTTAAAATAAAATCCTAAACGAACAAATTTTCTAATTTGTGTTTTTTTAAATAAAATAAAATAAAAACCAAAAATATTAATTACGGAGCAGTTCATTATTGATTCACATGAAAAAGTAACACCTGAAGAGCATCAGATCGAAACAAGTCGATATATAGTTCGAGAAAAAGGCACATATATGTTACATGCGCTCACCTTCTGTAGGTAAGAGAGCCGGAATCGCAGAGGTCAACCTGGCAATTCAGAGCCTGATTAACGTCATTGTCATTATCTTTATTTTATTTTATTTTATTTTATAAAAAACTAATCTGAATTTGTACAAATTTTAAATTTAAAAAATTTTCACTTGAAAAAATATATTAAAAATAATATAAATTATATTATAGAATCTTACCTAATAACTTAAATTTTTAAATAAAATAATTTTTTAACATTAAAATATTATTTTACCTAATAACTAAGTTATTAAATAAAATTTTACAATATAATCTACATTATTTTATAATATTTAATATTAATATTTAAGTCAAGGAAGAATGATGGGGAGCTAACAAATGAGCAACAAAGGACATAAATGCTAAGAAAAATACAACTGGTAGAGAAAAAGAGCCGGTAGGGCTGCTATCACATCAACAGCCGTAGAATTTCCCAAGTCAATGGTCAACATAAGAAAAGAAATGAAAATCACGTGCATACACCTGTGCTGTCCTTTCCAGCATGGCAAAGTTTCATTATAGATCTCAAATTTTTAAACATTTGAAGTTTAAGGCGATAGCCGTAAATGTCTATTATTCAAAAGATTAACTAACGCTTATGAGTCACGACAAAACCTTGGAAATATATTATTATTTCAAGTCGGTGTTTGAAATTATATTATAAATAAAAAAATATAAAAAAACAATTTCGAGTAAAAAACATTTTTAAAGAAACTTTATATACTGATACTAAGGCTATGACTTCTTGCATCCTTAATTTCTAGTAAGAACCAAATTTGTAGATTATGAAATCCAAACAACTATTTTAGATAACCTTTAATAAATATGACTTACTAATAAGAAATCAATTTAAGTTTTTCATATTCAATTTTTTTTGTATATTTTTCCATAACATAAAATTAAAATCATCTTAGCTATGATATCAACTAGAAAACAAACACAAAACTAGAAAGTGATGGACCGACATATTTTTAGCTCTAAAAACGTTTTCTATTAATCAACAAAGGCTGCACCATATAGTAAAAAGATCTAGTAGAAAAAGCATCTCTATCAGATAAGCCACGTGCTCATACACATGTGGGTCCAGGACCTTGCTAGACACAACTTTTTTAGACGTGACTACATGCCAGATCTAAGAACCTGTAGATCTAGCATTGTGCGAGACCTGACTCTCCTAGCCTCGTCCATGTGCTAGGCTTAAGTGCAGGGTGCCAAGCCTAACTCTCTTAGGCTCAGTCATGCACGAGGCTCAAGTGCTCGTGGGAATGACATCGTGATAGATCAAATTCTCTCGGTCTTGGCCACGTGTCAGACCATGTTATGGTGGACATGATATCGTGCCGAACCCCAATCCCTCGGACTGGGCCACACGCTAGGCCCAAGGGTTGGTGAGCATGACATCATGCCAGTATTGACTCTCTTAAGCTTTGGTGTCATGCCGGACCCCACTCTCTTAGACTCGGTTACTTATTCGCCCCAAATGCTTGTGGATATGGTATTATACCTGGCCCGATTTTTTCAAGCTCGACCATATGCCGCGCTCAAGTGCATGGGTTTAGTTCAAATTTACCATTACCATTTTGGTTGATGTTTGCCTTTTCAATTGGAATAAAATACTTTGGGTTTGAAGTGTTTTGGTATGCTGTTTTGGAATTGTACTGTTTATATATATATATATATATATATTAATTCAAAAAAAATTAATTCAAATTAAAAAAATAAAATTATTTATAATTGTGCAATTTTATATAAAAAACACAGTAAAATAAATTTTCTGAATAAAATTATGAACATGTATAATATTACAAGAATGTCATTACCAATCTTGCAAGGTTATTATATTTTATGATTGCTCTAAAATTTTAACATAATATATATAAATATATCAAGAGACTCCTCGTAAAATTTTATCTCGATCTAACAGTCGGATTAAGAGATATGATTAATATTGTAAAATTATTTATTATTTAAAAAAATACTATTTGGCCCAAACAGAACAGACGAAACAAAACCGGTATGTTTCGGCCGGTATTGGACCGAAAAATCCGGGATATATTAAAATTTAAACCAAGATAAAAACAATGTTGATTTATCGTATTTTTTTAACTGATATAAAATATTAAATCACTGTGGATTAGTGAGCATCGTCCCGGACCTTATTTTCTCGGGGTCTTCCACATGCCAGCCCCAAAATCCGATGGATGATTCTGACATTTGATGACCTTTTATGCATGAATATCACGGGGTGAAACCTTTCCCGTTCCAAGAAATCTTCGCCAGTTTTCATGGAAAGACCAAGGATATTTTTTAACGACTATTCCTCTGAGAATTATAAATTAACTACATACAAAATCAATGCATGTGATCCTCGCGATCCATAAATTCAACGTGCAAGGGTTGGCGGGTGTAAACAAAGACTTTGCCTTATCATTATTTAATTTTAAATCTTCTACGCAAACTTTATAATTTCATCAAATTTGTGTTCTCTTAAGACACTAGTAATTAATTAAGGTCTTCTCTGAAAACCCCCACAGCAATTTATAGCCGTAACTGTCTCTTTGTCATTGTCATATATACTTCCTCTATCTTAAAATATATTTAATTATTCACATTTTAATTATGTAAGTGAATTGAAAATCATGCTAATTTATTCTTCCAGGTGTTTATTTTCATACCTTTCGTGTTTCCATCACGCTTAGAAATTTTGGTGAACGTATCACTTTATGTATTGACGAGTTAATCTATATCTATTATAAAATATTTATTTTAATGAACTGATAGTTTTTAGGTATAAAGATAAATTTTTTATATATATAGATTTAACCTACAGAATCTTAATAAAATTTAACCAAGTTAATTCTCAATCTATTTAAAAATATTTTTTTATGATATCATCTTATCAAAATAATAAAAACAAATACTAAAATAACATCAATTTAATATTTTTTTTTTTTAAAAAAAAAAAACCAAGCACAAAAACAAACATTGTGTTAGATCAAGCTTCAGATTAACCTATCTGGCCAGGAACTTGAGACGTGTGATTTCAACCAAGGAAGTTAAATTAAATAAAGCTTCAAATTAACCCTTCAGGGCAAGAACATGAGACATAATAAATAAATAAATAAATCCAAATCAGTTTATTAAATCATCAGAATTCTCTCGGTAATTTAGCTATAATTTTAAGATTGATGGAACCCTGATTTCTTCCTTTTTCATTACACGTTACCGAATTCAGAGTCTCAAAGAATTGCGACCGGATGGTAAAAAACTTAAAATCTATACATTAAATCTTGAATTTAAATTAAAAATATAAATTTTTTTAAAACTTGAAACAACTTGGATTTTATTTCATCAACTGACTCATGAAATAAATTTTAAATTTGTTTTACCGAATTCAGAGGCCCCTTTCAGAATGTACTTTTACTCAATTTCAGTAATTTTAGACAGTACATTTGTTAAGCTGCGAATCTCTGACGTTACAGAATCCAGAGGGCCCATTTCAGAATTTTATGAGATGGGCTTCGCTGAGATCTAAAGACTGCTTCTGTTACCCTTTAGCAAGCAATGGGCTGTATGAAATGGGCTTCGTTGAGATCTAAAGACTGCTTCTGTTACCCTTTAGCAAGCAATGGGCTGTATGAAATGGGCTTCGTTGAGATCTAAAGACTGCTTCTGTTACCCTTTAGCAAGCAATGGGCTGTATGAAATGGGCTTCATGATCCAGTACCATTTAGAGCTTAGTTAATCCACATTATTTCTATGATTAAGCAAATTGTGGTGGTCGGTTGGGGCGAAATTTCCTTGTTCACACGCCAAGGCGACAACATCAATCAGAAACGGCCACGGGAAAAGAAACGCGTCAGGCACTGTGCCATCTAAAAATATGCTGGAAAATGTTGCTTCGAAGCACGACGAAAGTCTCCTCTTTCTTCACTCAACAAAGCGAAGCAAAGTAAATGCGTCCCGGAGCAAAAAGATACGAGAGAAAGAAAGAATGATACCCAAGACTTCACAGAGGGCCAAAGCAACGCACCCACAAAAAGTAAGCATCAGAATTTCCTAACCACAACCTCAATATCTTCCACAACCTACGTGTTCTTGTAGTAAATCAGAACCTCACAAAGAAAAAAAAACATATCTACTCTCTTTTGATCAGTTACTGCTCACCAATTCAATGGGACACTGTTTCTCCAGGTCTCGTTCTCATGATGTCCCTATTTCCTCTTCCTCGGACGAGAACTACTACAAACCAGCACCATCTCAAGGACGTTATGTTCCATTCAGACCGCCGGCGCCAGCGCCAGCAGCATCAACAGCTCCTACTTCGAAAATACCGGGGACTTCCCAAACTACTGTTACTTCATCCTCAAATATTGGTCCCATTCTTGGCAAACCATACGTGCAAATAACCAGATTTTACGAGGTTGATAAGGAATTGGGTAGAGGCCAGTTTGGTAAAACTTATCTTTGTAAAGAGAAGTCGACGGGAAGGAAGTACGCGTGCAAGTCTATTTCAAGACGTAAACTTGTGAAGGCAAAGGATATCGAGGATGTTAGAAGAGAGATTTTGATACTACAACACTTAACAGGACAACCCAATATTGTTGAATTTAAGGGTGCTTATGAGGATGAACAGAATCTGCATTTGTTCATGGAGTTATGCACTGGCGGGGAGCTTTTCGATCGGATTATAGCCAAAGGGAGTTACTCGGAGAGTGAAGCTGCGGCAATTATTAGGCAGATTGTGAATGTGGTTCATGTCTGTCATTTTATGGGGGTTATGCATAGAGATTTGAAGCCTGAGAATTTCTTGCTTGCAAGTAAAGATCCGAATGCTCCAATTAAAGCTATTGATTTTGGACTCTCTGTCTTCATTGAAGAAGGTTAGCCATTTTATTTTTTTTGCAAATTTGGTTCTCTTTTCCTCTTATTTTTTCTGGGTGATTTCCAGCATGTCATTTTCTTTTCTAAAAGTAGATACGATTCTGAAACTTGTATGGTTTAATTTAGCAACTGGTTCTTGCCAAGTCAAAACTAATTAATCACCACAAACCCCATGAATGGAGATTACTCGTTGCCTTGATTCTTTATCAAAAGAATGGAAAAGGTCATGTTGACATGAAAGATAATTTCGAATCTGCTTTGTATAAGAATCTCATTAAGAGTTGGATCCTGGCTGAGATGAATGATAGCGGCCTTACCAATCCTTTTCTTTTCGTCGAAATCTAAAAAGTTTTTTGCGAAACTCCTCTCCATGGATGATTTGTAAACTGTTCAATCACAAACTCGATGCTTATGTTTAACGCAACACTTCTGCTTGTTTTACACTATTTTGAACAGTAATTTTAGGATCATAATCTCCTTTAGTGATTGAAATGGTTTGAGAAATTTTTACATCTACTAGGCCATAGGCTCAAACATGCTCGATCATTAGTTGATCAGGTTTATAATCACTGATGCAATTATTAATTGATAATGTTCTTTGCATGTGAATCTAAATATTAACATTGGTGTGTCGATGACTTCTTGACGCTATAATGGATCACTACGACTAAGTCAATAAGAAAGGGACATTATAAATCATTTAGCAATGTAGAGCTTGAGATTATTTTTTTTTCTTATATAGTCTTAGGTTTGAATTCTGGAATTATTAATAAAATAGTTTATATAATTGTTAATTTTAGAACCCGTAAAATTAGTCAAGTTGACTTAAATTAACTCAAAAAATCATGTGAATAAAAAAAAAAAATTGAAGGTCATTCAAGTCAACGTCTTTTCAAGTAGTAATGGGAAAGGTAAGAAAAAGAAAAGAAAATAAAGAACACGACACAGTTTATCACATTATGACTTAGCTACCAAGGGTCCAAGACTGACTTTGTTGTACAATTAGACATCCTGGAGACACGTTGCAGTGACCACACTCAGGCATCACTAAAAGTCATCACTAGGGAACAGAACCACAGGTTAGACCTGACCTTTAATGGGGCGTCTGCCTGTCAGGCTGTCAACAAGTATTTGGAGGGCTGGATCTGAATTTTGAAAGCATGCTTTTCCTTCAAATGAATTCTTAAAGTTTACCTATTCAAGTGTTACTCAATTTAGCCAAGTCGATTGAATCAAGGTTTCCGAGTCAGTGATTTACCGAGTGACTGTTATGTCGGGCCTGGTTTAGTAATTTAGGTAAAAAGTAGGTTTACCTTGACGTTAAGGTAAATTGCATAATTTAGGAGAACCAAAGACATGCAATCTGGATACATTAGTTAACATTGATCTCTGTTTTACTTTACTTATTTGCTCCGCGACACTGCAAATGCCATTGTTGCTTGAAAGAAAATGATGAAATTGGAAACAAGTAAAATCTTGTTCTGCCATGCAAATTTCATCACGTATCACTTGTTAAGCTTTATTTCCATGAACATAGCATTGCCATGCTACGAGATTATACATCGTTATTTATTTCTGAACTTTTCATAACTAATTTTCCAGCAAAAGTATACAAGGACATTGTTGGAAGTGCTTACTATATTGCTCCAGAGGTGTTGAAACGGAGTTATGGGAAAGAGATTGATGTATGGAGTGCTGGGATCATTCTGTACATTCTTCTAAGTGGGGTGCCTCCTTTCTGGGCCGGTATGTTCTTCTTTCCTCTGCTAGATCAGCTACATAGCAGGATGTAGCCAGACCCCTCACTTTAAACTTAGTTATCTACTCCGAGGAACCAAAAATGCCATCCATTCTGTTTTCCAGGAAATGACTTGTGGATCACACGTTCTTAAACCAGGGTTTTCTATACTGAGATATTTTTGGAGTTCAATGTTTTTGTAACTGACGTGTGTATGAACACATTTTGTAATAGAGACCGAGAAGGGCATATTTGAAGCAATATTAGAAGGCAATCTTGACTTGCATAGCCAGCCATGGCCTAAGATTTCACCTTCTGCAAAAGATCTTATCAAGAAAATGTTAACGAGGGATCCCAAGAGTCGGATCACTGCTGCTGAAGCACTCGGTAAGTGTATAATTATCCATGATTTGATTGATAAGTCCTCACTCTCATTCTATATACTAGGTGTCATTTTTTGAGGCAGCAGATAGCTCTCAGCCTCCAATACCCTTCTTCAACTGCTTGATCTTAAAACAAATTGTGAAGACTTTCTTCATTATCAAACTATAATGTATAAAATTATGTGGTTTACTGATATTACTCACGCCATGCACTTGATCCAGAACATCCATGGATAAAGGTGGGTGGTGAAGCATCTGACAAGCCTATTGACAGTGCTGTCCTGATTCGGATGAAGCAGTTCAGAGCAATGAACAAGTTGAAGAAGCTCGCACTAAAGGTACGCTTTAACACCTCCATTTTGACTGGTCATTCTCACATTACTGTTTACATTTTAGCTTTTAGAATGATGCCACTGTTCAGATTTGAAATCATCAGCAAGAGCTATCACTTTCATTTTTCTCTCTCTATTCCTTTGATATCCTTATCGCTGCTATCCTAAATTCCTAATATGAAATTTAATTGCACGAAGGTTATAGCAGAGAACCTTTCAGAGGAGGAAATCAAGGGATTAAAACAGATGTTCAACAACATGGACACTGATAGAAGTGGTACTATCACGTACGAGGAACTCAAATCTGGACTGTCAAGGCTAGGATCCAAGCTTACTGAAGTAGAAATAAAGCAGTTGATGGATGGTGTAAGAACGATGCTTAAACTGTGCTCCTTTTATCATTTCTTATTCTGCTTTCCCTTTGCCTCCTTCAAATCTCTTTCAACTAACAAGCGTTGGAGCAAGATTCACGTTGATTAGACCTATTTCTTTCGTCAGGCTGATGTTGACAAGAGTGGCACTATCGATTATGTTGAATTCATTACGGCTACCATGCATCGGCATAGACTTGAGATGGAAGAGAACTTGTACAAGGCCTTCCAATACTTCGACAAGGATAATAATGGGTCAGCTGCTTCTTCCTTTTTCCTGCAGTTTTTAAGATCTTGTTTGGTTACTATGGTTAGTATCCCAAGACATGAGGGATTCAGATAAAAGACATTGAAAATGAAAAGAAACACAAACGTGAAGCGAGTTTCTGTCTTTTCAAAACACAAAAACATGGATTTTATCTCGACTGCTGTCATCTTTTCCATTCGGAAACGATAACCAAACGCCATCTAAATTCTATCATAATTCTGCTAATTCTCCTGAGATAAATCTGGTGTACAATCTGTCCCGAATCCTGACCAAATTGCCGGGAACATTATTGAACTCGAGCTGCTCAATCTTCACAGGTTTATCAGTAGAGATGAGCTAAGACAAGCCATGTCTCAGTACGGAATGGGGGACGACACTACAATAGATAATATCATGGAAGATGTTGACGCTGATAAAGTAAAAATCTTTTCTTTTGACCTCTCTATTACCATGTGGCGGTGCTTTCTTGAAATCTGATACAGAGATGGGGACATATTGTGCAGGATGGAAGTATCAATTACGAGGAGTTTTCAACCATGATGAGACAGGGAACCCAAGATTCTGAAGTCAGCTTAAGATAGAAATATTATTGTATATAGTAAGCCCAGTGCTATCTGGAAATTCTTTGCCGGAAAATCGGTGCTTGAGGTTTCAAATATCAATGGAAATTAAATATGTTTAAAAATTAAATATATGTTTTTACTACATTGATGTTTGTTTTTAGTGCGAGCATGGTTGTGTGTTCATTGGTATTTTATATACAAGTATAAAAAATGAATTTTTTTTATATTTGGTTGGTGTTTTGTATAAAAAAATGAAAAAAAAATTATATTTGGTTGGTTTTTTTGTATAGAAATAATAAATATAAAAGAAATGAAAACATGAAATATAATCATGTAGTGGATTTTTGTATTTTTAAAATTAAAAAGAAAGATATATTCTCTTTATCCTTATTACTTCTGTTTTTATATATTAATACAAAAATAAATTTAAATAAATATTGATAAAACTAATTTATTGCGAACAGGTTTTAATTAGTTTGCTCAAATTTTGACTCAAAAAAGAAATTAGTCGAACTTATATTAAAAAAGAAAAAAACAGAGAGAAAAAAGTGGAAGCAACCCTCCCCCACAGTCTGTGTGGGCTTTATAATCCTGGTGGGCACCTAGTGGGCTTATAAACATGGGCTTAATCTTTGATCATGAGTATAACGTAATGCTAATGCCTCGGAAAGAAAACTACCAGAAGCCGCCACAGTACAGCTAGCACTGAAACCCGAAGAAAGTCCCCTCCGCTAAAAGCAAAGCAGCAAAAACCCTAACTCTCCTCTTCGCTTTCTTTCCATTCGCAAATCAAGCATCTTATCTTAACTCAGGTACTCTCTCTCTCTCGCCTTCTGTCTCTGTAGTTTCAAAACTAAAGAGTTTCGGCTCTTGAACAACACAATGGAAAAAGGTAGCCTCGCAATTTATTATTAAACTGGACGGTTAATCTGTTTTTAAGCTGGGTTTACACCAATTCAGCTCAATATTAGGGTTTAGCTCTTTTGACGGATGGAAAGTTTGATTATTTTTTTTTTGTTTTCATTTTAAAAAGATCATAAATTATTTGTTTTTATGTTTTTTTTTAAATAATTAAATTCCATGAAATCCAATTTGTTATATTAGGATGATTTCACAAGAGGATTTTGTTATTTGATATTCTTAGGTTCTTGACTGTGTGTTTTAGTTGTCGTTTCTTGATGGATATGTTTGTTGCCGGGGTGTCTTTTTCTAATGTAATTTTGTATGTGTTAATGTAGGATCTTTAGGTTCTGACTTGTTGCCTTTAGTTTGAAGGAGAAGATGGCATCGCGTTTCTGGGGACAGGTTTGTGATTTTTGCCTTTAATTTTGTATTTGATATTTTTGCAGACTGTTTGGCTTTGTGGTGGTTGTTTTTGTTTATCTTTTCATTTGGTTATAGGGTGATAGCGAATCTGATGAGGCGAGTGATTATGAAGAGGATATTGAGGATGAAGAAACTGGCGAGCCTACTGCCCAAACTGCTGAGAACAAATATCTTAGAGGAACTGCTAGTGATAGCGATGAGTCTGATGATCAAAAGCGTGTGGTCAGGTCAGCCAAAGATAAGCGTTTTGAGGAGATGTCGGCCACTGTTGATCAAATGAAGAATGCAATGAAGATTAATGATTGGGTCAGCTTGCAGGAGAGCTTTGATAAGATGAATAAGCAACTTGAGAAAGTCATGAGAGTGATGGAATCGGAGAAGGTTCCCACCCTTTACATTAAAGCTCTGGTAATGCTGGAAGATTTCTTGAATCAAGCTTTGGCGAATAAGGAAGCTAAAAAGAAAATGAGCAGCAGTAATGCCAAGGCCTTGAATGCAATGAAACAAAAATTGAAGAAAAACAATAAACAATATGAAGATCAGATTAATATATATAGGGAACATCCTGAAAGTGAGGAAGAACCAGAGGCTGATGAGGAGGAAGATGAGGAGGAAGAGTCTGATTTGGAGTTTGAGGAGGACCCTTCAAAGATTGTAATGTCTGATGAGGACGATGTCAAAGACCAATCTGAAATGGAGGGGGGCTGGGAGAAGATGATGAGTAAGAAAGATAAGCTCATGGATAAGCAGTTCGCAAAAGATCCTAGTGAAATCACTTGGGATATTGTAAACAAGAAATTTAAAGAAGTTGTTGCTGCCCGGGGTAGGAGGGGAACTGGAAGGTTTGAGCAGGTTGAACAACTAACTTTCTTGACTAAAGTTGCTAAGACCCCTGCACAGAAGTTGGAAATTCTTTTTAGTGTGGTCTCTGCACAGTTTGATGTGAATCCTGGTCTCAGTGGGCACATGCCTATACATGTCTGGAAAAATTGTTTGCAGAACATGTTGGTTATTCTTGACATTCTCGTACAGTATCCCAATATTGTAGTTGATGACACTGTGGAACCTGATGAGAATGAAACCCAGAAAGGAGCAGACCATAATGGGCCAATTCAGATTTGGGGAAACTTAGTGGCATTTCTTGAGAGGATGGATATTGAGTTCTTCAAGAGTTTGCAGTGCATTGATCCGCATACACGTGAGTACATTGAAAGACTGCGGGATGAACCGATGTTTTTAGTTCTTGCTCAGAATGTCCAAGAATACCTAGAGCGTGTTGGAGATCTTAAAGCTGCAGCAAAGGTTGCCTTAAGACGTGTTGAGCTGATCTATTACAAACCACAAGAGGTTTATGATGCTATTAGAAAATTGGCCGAACAGACAGAAGATGGAGGCAATGGTGAGGAGCCCAAGGTTGAGGAAAGTAGGGGCTCCTCTGCATTTGTTAATACTCCGGAGCTTGTGCCTCGAAAGCCTACCTTTCCTGAGAATAGCAGGACAGTGATGGATGCTTTAGTCTCCCTCATTTACAAGTCTGGAGATGAGCGAACCAAAGCTCGTGCTATGCTCTGTGATATCTACCACCATGCTCTCCTGGATGAGTTTGCAACCTCCCGTGACCTGCTTTTGATGAGTCACCTGCAAGATAATATTCAGCACATGGACATTTCAAGTCAGATACTTTTCAACAGGGCAATGGCACAACTAGGTTTATGTGCATTCCGTGCTGGTCTAATCATTGAAGCACATGGATGTCTTTCTGAATTATATTCTGGTGGAAGGGTGAAGGAGTTGCTTGCACAAGGTTTTTCACAAAGCCGATATTATGAAAAAACTCCAGAACAGGTGCTGTTCTCTCTCTCTCTCTCTCTCTCACACACACACACACATATATAATATGTCATACTTGCGATGCTTGCATCTGCAAGGAGTTATCTTAGTTGTTTCAAGTTTCCATCTTGTTTTCTTATTTTTTTACAGAAACATGTTTCGTTTTATTTAGTCGCTTTGGGGGTGGCTAACATGGTTTTTTTTTTTTTATGTTGTCTTCGGGGCCTTAAAGCTAACCTATTGTTTTCATTCAGAATTCAAGCTGGGTTAAGAACTCTAAACTTGTATTAAGAAGTTGATAATTCTGCTTTTGGATAGAAAAGTCGAATTAGCTGATAGAGGCTAATTGTCTTGAATTGCTTTCCAAGGGATATTTTAATAGTTTAGGCTAACTCTTGATTTTTATCATTCAAAATATTATAGTTGTATTTTTTTTCATTTTCTTTGAACCTGTATTTTTTTAACCTTGTTAAATACAGGTATGTGTTATGATTTGGTTTTATCATTGATCAGTTTCTTAGGAAGTAGGAGTTGCAATATTATTCTGTGCATGTACTTATTAGAGAAGAAAAATAGACATCTATAACTTCATTGCTTGTGAGGCTTGGTCTATGTATTCAGGTGCGGTTGATTTCATGCATGTGAGCTTGTTCTCGATGCCCTTGTTAGTTTATGCAACTAGAGCACGTATATGATTTTTTATTGCAATTCAGACTACATACTATCTTTTGCATTTCATCTTAAGTTTATGTGTTTTTCAGATATGTTTTTGTTTGTTATACTAGAGCTAGCACGAACAATTTTTTAGGAAGTAGAAGTGATAATTTATGTTATTGTGCTTGTACTCATTAGAGTAGAAAAATAGACTTCCATAACTGTAGCTTTTAGATTCATACTAGTCAGAGTTAGCGCCTTGTCCAAGGACAGGTCCCACTCACTGGTATTTAATTAATTTCAACAGGAAAGACTGGAAAGGAGACGCCAGATGCCATATCATATGCACATAAATCTTGAACTTCTAGAGTCTGTCCATCTCAGTTGTGCAATGCTGCTGGAGGTCCCCAGCATGGCAGCCAATGTTCTTGATGATAAGCGCAGGGTCATTAGCAAGACATTTAGGCGGTTGCTTGAGGTAAGTGAGAGGCAAACTTTCACTGGTCCTCCTGAAAATGTCAGGGACCATGTGATGGCTGCTACACGGTCACTTAGGAAAGGAGATTTCCAGAAGGCATTTGATGTTATTGAGTCTCTTGATGTCTGGAAACTCCTCAGAAATAGAGATGGTGTTCTTGAGATGCTTAAATCCAAGATTAAGGAAGAAGCTTTGAGGACCTACCTGTTTTCATACACCTCCTCCTATGATTCGCTTGGCTTGGACCAGTTGACCAAAATGTTTAACCTCACAGCAGCTGAGACTAAAGTCATTGTCAGCAAAATGATGATCAATGACGAACTCCAAGCAAGCTGGGACCAGCCAACACAATGCATTGTATTCCATGATCTTGAGCACACAAGGTTGCAGGCTTTGGCGTTCCAGCTGACAGAGAAGCTTTCAATCCTTGCTGAAAGTAATGAAAGGGCAATAGAAGCAAAAATTGGTGGCGGCGGTTTGGATCTGCCTCAGAGGAGGAGGGATGGCCAGGATTTTGCTAACCATGCTGCTTCAGGTGGTAAGTGGCATGAAAACTTATCTTTCACTCATGGGAGGCAAGGTTCTGGCCGTTCCGGATATGGTGGTGGTGGTGGGAGGCCACAGGTTTTAGGCCAGGGTTATGGGACTAGCTATTCGAAGGGGGCAAGCAATTTGCGAGCCGGAGGTGGATATTCTGGAGGCTCACGATATCAAGACGCTCCAACCCGCATGGTTACGCTTAACAAGGGAGCTCGTGCTTGAGAAGTTTTATTATTATTTAAAAAAAAAAAAACTTTTAGACCAATTTTCTGCATTTCAGTTTTTTTTTCCTTCTATTTTGATTACTTCAAGCATGTAGAATTTCCAATATCTAGCATCCAAGAGGTCCCTTCACGAATTTTGAAAGTACATGTATAATTGATTTTGATTTATTTGGGTCATGTTTGGTATTGACTTGTAAATTAATTTAATCTGATAATTAATTTTTAACTAAAAAAAGCTTTGATTAGAAATTGTTTTTGATTTAAATCAAAATTGTTATAAAACTGAATAAAAACTTCGACTTAATCAAAAGTTGAGACTTTTACTTAATTTATTGATTATATTTTGAGACCATTTGGTATTGTATTTGAAAATGTATTGAAATAATATTTCTATCTTTTATTTTTTTTAATATTAGTATATTAAAATGATCTAAATACAACAAGATTTTTTTTATTTGAAGTGAGGAAAAACAAATTTAAATACTTTTAAAAGTATTTTTGAAATATAAAAAATAAATAGGCTTCATGATAAACTCGGTTATCATGTTGCCATGCACATGAATTAGTATAGTAGATAGCACCTGTTTAATAACTTTGGACAAAAAGTTAAAAAACATATTTGATTAAAGGACAACGGATATGAAAGCATACTCTTTATTCCAAAGGACAACGGATATGAAAGCATACTCTTTATTCCAACTATTTCCGTCTTCTTATCTCAGATATTTTAGTAATCAAAATTATCTTAGGTCCAATTAAAAGAGAGTGGCCTTTACTCTTTAGAGAAAACAGAACGTCATTTTCGCAGCTCAGTCAGGAAGACAAAAGGAGCTAGCCTTCAAGCAGTAACATAAATAAAGAAACGAGGTGGAGGTATTCACATTGCAAAAGTTGACACTAGGGTAGCAGGGGCAGCATCATTTGGCAAGATCCCTGGATTTTGGTTTAGCAACTAACTATACAGTTCGCTTGCAAGTTCCGAAGAAAATAAAAATTCAAAAGCACCAGCTTCCATCCAACAAATAAATGGCAGTGATTTATATTTCAGATTTATTCAGTTAGTTTTACAGTTGGCTGCAGGGTGGTGGTGCATCACCTGCAGCCGATTTTCCCATCCCCTTTTGAGTCTATCACTACAAGAAATCTATCAAGACCACCACCATCCACCCTGAATGCTGGATGGAAGGTAAATAAGGTATAATATCAAATGAAAAATCTCCACGCTTGAGTTGTAAAACATATGCTTGATTACAGTGAGGGACGCCTCACCGTGCGTCAGGAATTCTAGCACCATTCACCATGAACAGCAACTGACCCGCATGGTACAGGTCTTCCTATCCTGCTGCCAGTAGAAAAGAAAAGAAAATGCACTGTCAACTCATTAGATTGCAAGGGGTCCTAGAATTAATTGATTTATCAAACAGCTTTGGTCATAACACTTGCAAACTGCTGTTTGCAATAAAAACCAAGATCCATATTCAGTTAAGGCAGGTTTTCTGTTACTACCACACCACACTGACATGTATATAGTAGCGAAAAAGGTCGCAGTAGTTATACCACGTATGGAATTTAATGAAACCTAAAGGCACATGTAATGCCTTTCTGGATGTCCAAAATATTTAGACGATACATAAAACAACAGAGCAGAACATTAGGAAGGAACTTAAATAAGAAGATGCGTTACTTAGTACTTATTTAACAATACTCTTCAGAGCTAGTTAAATTAGCATATATTCTCTTTCTTGGTCATCATCTTCTATCTAATCCAAAACTCTCACTAATCACTAGAAACAATTGGATATCATTTTAAATCATCTACAAAGAACCTTATTATGTGTGTCTCACAGGGTGAGACAAGTAATTCATTCAGTTTTTTAACAAATGACAATATGGTCAGGGTTTGTCAAATGACTGCAATAAAACCAAGTTCCTGAAACATACAACCATGACATCACATAACATTAATAACTCTAGCCGTTGAGAAGTACCTTTACAATAACAGCTCAGACCTTGTATTCCCCAAGATGCATCCACTTTGTCGCTGACCACTTGTTTCCTCTAATCACAGGGCAACTACCTGGCATGAGCCATGATAAGAAAGCAAGTCAACTGGATGATTATAACATGTTAATAGTGGATCAGGAAATAGCTTCCAGTTGAAATGGGGCCAATAATTCTATCAGTAGTGAAAGGACTGTGCTCCACAGTGTGAAACAGCTATGTGTGTGTAAATAGGCACTCCTAAACCAAGAAATTACTTTCAATCCTGATTTTCTTTGTTGTAGTAATAACAGGATCGAGGATCAGTGAAATATAAGACAGACTTCTGAATTATCATTTATCGTCGGTTAAAGCTATCAAACAGTAGTAAACTGAATAAGTACTAACCGTGCAAACTTGAAGGATCCAGTGTCGCATCAGGTCTTGTACTCCAGAAAAGCAATGCATTGCCCATTTTTGGTTTCAAGGCAAGACCCTTTTTGCCACATTCGGACAACTCGTTCCACAATGGCACAGAACTTATGTTCATGTTGGCAGCAGGAAATACAGTCTCCCCCCCTTCTTCAACATCTGACCTGCAGAAAGTAAAGAAGAAAATAAAAGATATAGGTTGATTTAAAGGATGTATGTATACGCTCATCCAGTCACATGCTATCCAACATAAGAGACTCTTACAGATACATAAGAAGAGTAGCTGTCCTCTGGCCACCATTCTTTGTGTTGAACTCGTCAAGGAAATAGTCAAAGTGAGCCTCGTACTTCTGTCCAACTTCATAATGCAGAACTTGAAGTCCCTCTCCATGCTCTGGTTATTGTAAAGTTAGTCCAGACAGGCACCTTTAAATAGAGTTCAGGAATATACAAGAGAAACAAAGAATGCTAATTCATCACCTATGATTCGCTACACAACATACCGCCTATTTCCTCCTCGATAATGGTAAAAAAAAACCCTTTCCACTACCCTCTAAGTGGAATTAAGCATGCAGATGATACAAATACTTGACTTCAGCACATAATGCCGAAACTTTACATAAACTATGTTTTCAGCATTTACAACCTTTCTTATGAAATGTTATTGATTGATTAAAATAGCCATGTCATCGAGGCCATCTAAACCCAAAACATTATCAATGCGTGCTGGTTAGAAGGTGGCCAGTTCACTGCGTTCAGGAAACTCTTTTTCTTTGAAAATGGCTGAACTTATTGGAGAGGTAAAAAAAAGACTTATTTGTAACAAAACATTCAAGATTCTACAGGTCAAGAAACTATTGGGCATGTTCCAAGCTAAATTTAAATATTTAACTACATTTGGATGCCATACCTACGGGAATGAAAGAGAAGTCAGCTATCCTCTTCTCTATTTCTCTAATGAATCGATCCCTTCCTCGCCTCAAGAACATTCCAGAGCTCGTCCGCACCCTGAAGAAGAGATGTAAGCATCAACAAATAAATTTAAAACTGATTCAAATCAATGCAAGTCCTTCGTCTTCTATAATCCACTTGATCTGAAACAGAAGTTAGAGCCAAAAGATTGGAATGCATACCTGCTATCTTTACTCTGACCTGTCTTGCTATCAACCACAGTAGACTTCAGCATATGAGGTTTGGCAAGGTTTATTAGATATTCACATTCTTCTTTTGACTGTTCAAAATCAAGATGAACGTACACCCAAATCATAATTCAATAAATGATCAATATATTATCTAGATACAAGCAAGAATTATTCGCTACTAATCTGACAAACAACAGGACATTAAAGGAAAACCATTATCAACATATCATCTAACTCTAATTTTGTTTAATAAATTTAATTTCAAGAAAGGCATAAAACCCACCAAGAAATTGTGAAAAAGAAAAGCTCTCGGCTCCCAAGAAAGAATTTCAGTCCACTGTTCTTCTCTCTTCCCCATCCCACCACCATCACTGCATCATCAAAACCCCACAATAAAAATCAATCAAATAATAAATTAAATCAATAAAGAAATTAACCCAATCGTTTAAATAAATTACCTTTCAGAAGCAATACGCCTTAACGAACTGAGATCATTAGGGGAAGAACCTTCACTGCTCACTGGAAGAGAAAAAATCCCCAGGCCCGACAGGATCAAAAGAACAACTGTTAGCATAAACAACATACTCAACACCGACGTAAATGTCGACCATTTCTTCGCATGTAACCTCGAATGTCTCACTTTCATCATTTTCTTTAAACCCTAAACTCTGTTTCTCGAGTAAATTATGGGAGTTTTTTTATGTCTGGATCAAGAATACAAGTGTCGTGTTGGTGGAGGAAGAGAGCCTGGTATTATATATAGAAAATTTTCAAAAGATGGCAGGTATTTTTTCTTGCACAGACGAGATAGTCATGGGGACTTCATGCTGTGAGATTAGATGTCGGTGGAGGTAGCAAGGGGTGTTTTTGGCAATTTCTACGGTTTGCTGGTTTATGTTTCAGCTTTCCGGCTGCTGTGGGCAGCTCCAGGTTTGGCATCGATTGGAATTTTCAAGTCTTAATTCTCCCTTTGTATTTGTAAGACCAGGGAAAAGTGAATGGATTCAGAATACATGTGTGATGCGACCCCACATATGCATCGTGTGATTCACTCATATATTTGAAGGATGTCTCCCATGAGAACCTAACCATATCAAATACATTTGGCTTTGTTAGCCCAGCATTCTAAAAGAACAATTAGTGGGTTGGCTTATCTCGAACAAATTTATTCACAACAAGCATAATAAAAATGCTGTCGTAGGTTATGGTTGTAAAATTCATCAATTTGTCATATGAAAACTTTCAAAACCACACCTTGCAATAAAAATTTATGTTTATCCTTTTCTGAACTTAAGTTGAGGTCCCTTTACCCCTTTCCAAATTGTAATAAGATGATCATGAATTCCTCATTTATCTTTAATATAAAACATGTCTTTAAATTATCTTATGCATATCCATGGTAAAATTGAAAGTCTTGTTAAATTTATAATAAACTCCCTAAAATCCTTTTGTTTATTTCTCTTTATATATATATATATATATATATATATAACTTATAATCTTTTAGTAAAAATGAGCTTACACAGAGTTTGGACTACTTAGAGATTGTTGAATCCTCGACATATCCAACTAATGCAATTCATGGCACATAGCCCATGGTAACTCGTTTGGCATTGATATGAATTTGAATGATACTGATTTTTTATCTTTTATAAAAGGGTTTGTTGTGCACCATCATTAGTTGGAAGCATAATATACTTGAGCCATCTATTGTCATCTTCCCCTACAATCCTTCTCGGTGCCACCCTCATCCATGCACCTCGACCCTTCATTACATCCTCTTCTGGTAATTGAAACAACAAATCATAAAACTTATCTGAATGTCCTAGTTTGCCACAAATAAAATAAAAAGTAGATAACCTTTCATAACAAAAATGTATCAGCGACTAGTCTTTTTCTTATCAATGTATCTCTTTTCATCTCTTCAATAGCAGTCGGACGTCTACCATTAGTCTAACACACATTTAACTCCTCCATACATCATTATTATTGATGTTGACATACTCTATTTATTGACCAAATAAATTTAAGTTTCTATGTGGATATTTTTTGACATGTAGTTGACTAGTATGTCATAATTTTGAACCCTAAACTCTACATGATTAAGTAGGACTTGTATTCTTCTCGCAACCATTGCATAATCAACAAATGGTTATCAAATGTCTACGGTGCACCCTCAATAACACAATCCAAATCAATTTGATGAAAGAACTATAATAGATAGTTTTACATTCAGTTTCTTCATACTCTTACCTCTCCCTGGCTCCACAAGCTTTCTATTTTGTTTTTCATTGTATTGAAACTAATTCCTTTATCCGTGAGAAATCTTCCAGCCAAGCACATGTTATATGACTTAGTTCCTTTCTAAGCCCTAACTCTTTCAAGTACCAGTTCCTTCACTTCATCTTCTATAAAAGAAAGCTTTTCAAAACTAGTCTTCATGGAATCAAAACAATGGAACTTCAATCCTTTGCCCTGTGAGCAAAACAATAACAATACTTATTTTGTTTTAATTTTTTTTACTTTACTCTAGATTGATTAATTAAATATAATTAAAAATAAAAAATAAAATAATCTTTGTTAAAAATAAATAAAATCACCACTGGTAAACATAAGACCAACCAATTGGTAATTGGCTATATCTCGGGTGAAATAAATAAGGCTCGGTTAACAAGCATGGTAAACTCGTGCAGACAGATGAGTAGCAGCAGCATTGTAACCCAAGAATAACCTATGCTTCTCATCTCTGGCCACTTTTTTTGCATCTGCAGGTAGTGGAAAAAAATTAAAACCACAAGCCCTGTAAAAATTATCTGGAAATGATGACCCGTGATGGCAATGATCTATTGTATTTCCCTGATTGGAATGGCGTGAGGTTCTTAGTTTCCAGTTAGACAAGGATGCAGAGAGCTATTAGTGTCAGTCATGGATGCAAGGAGCTCGTCCAGCTTAATAAGCCTCTATCCGTGGTCATTTTGTGATCAGTGTCTTCCCAGAAAATTGGAGTGAATATTTGATTTATCTTGAACATTTTTCACTGCGAGAGCTGGGAATATTACTAGAAGTTCAAATTAATTACCAGTTACAATGCAGAAAATCACAGCACAACAGAAAATGGTAGAGATTTGAAGTTTTGAAGCATACCAGGAAAATTCTCAAAATTTTGCTCAAAAATTGTCAGTTTACAACATCAAGAAACTGACCTTAATCATCATATTAACAAGGATGCATCTTAATAAGAAAGTTTACGCCACAAATAGAGAGAATAACTCGTCGGGGCGGCTTCTACAGGGGGCGAGTAACAAATCCTCTGTCTACCATCTTTTCTACCAGTTCTTCATGCTTCTTTAACTGTCCTCCTTTCCTAAGCTGCTGAAGAACCATGTCATAAACCGGCAGACTAGGTCTCAAGCACTTCTCATCAATCATCTCTCTAAAGAATTTGTAAGCATTATTCCAGTGCCCCATTCCACAATACATTGTGATCAACACCTTGTAGGTATTCACGTTAGGCTCAATTTTATTCTCATCCATTTCTTTCTTCAGCTTGAGAACCATATCAGTCGATTTCGATGCAACAAACATTTTCATCAAGGTGTTATAAGTCACTGTATTAGCCTCGCAATTCAACTCTTTCATCTTTTTATACATCCTGTGAGCTGCATTCACATCCCCTAACTTTGCAATACACCCAAATAAAGTATTAAAAGTAGACGCATTTGGAGCACAACTTTTCTTAGCCATCAAACCAATCACCTTAATTGCACCCTCAAGATTCTCATCCTTGCAGTGAGTTTCTATAAGAAAATTATACGTAACCGTATCAGGCTCACACCCAAGCCTCTTCATTTGATTATAAACTTGCAAAACCTTCTCCGTCCTTCCTGCTTTAACGTGTATCCTCATCAAACTATTGTAAGTTATCGAATTTGGCTGACACCCGGCATCAAGCATCTCTGCAAAAACATCATGAGCACGAGTAATTTGCCCGCACCTGCACAACGAATCAATAACAATACTATACGTATACACATTTGGTTTAATCCCAGCCACTTTCATCTCCCCAAACACCCTCTCTGCCTCCGATATATTCCCAGAACGACACCATCCTCGAACCAAATTCGTGTACACAATAACATCAGGCTCAAACTTATGCTTTAAACTATCAAAAAAACCCTGAGCTTCACTAGCTCTTCGTTTCCTACACAAAATACTAATCAAAATCGAAAACGCGATCTTGTCAGGCTTACAATTATAATCCTCCATACGATTAAAAGCATGTATCGCCTCCGCAGCCAAACCCGCCCTAACATACCTTCTCATAAGAATCGAGAACGTCTCCACAGTAATTTCCACACCTCTAGCTTTCATTAAATCAATAACATGCCAAGCTAAATCAAACATCCTTACCTTACCAGCAAAATCCAACATTTCGTTGAAAGCCTCAGGGGATTTATCAAACCCGTCTTGGTTGCTAGCCCAGTTGAAGAAAGCAAGGACTTGTGGGACGGGGATACCATGACGGACCCCACCGGATTGTTCAATGACGTGGCGGATGATAGAGGGGGAGATGGAATGGACGGTGGAAATGGTTTGTGAGAAATCAAGGGAGAGAGATGGGATTGTGTAGGTGGGGTCAGGTGACAGGGTTTTGTTGGCGCTGTTGCGGTGGTGGTCTTTGATAAGGGAGTGAAGTTTCTCAGCTACGGAGGTTTCTTCGGCAGATAGTGGGGTTTTAGGGGTTTTTATGGTATGTTCTTCGTCGTCATTTGAGTCGTCTTCGAGGAGGATAGAGTCTGAGGTTGTAAGAGGAGAGGAAGAAAAGGGTTTGAGGAGGTGAGGCGAGAGTGAGTGAGGAAAACGGAGCTTTGTTTGGAGTAAAGCCATCGGTGACTATGGCTGCTTTGAGAAATAGAAAGGCTTGAAGAAGCAGAGACGAAAGAAATTAGGTTTATAGTCTAAACGACAGATTTGGTCCAACTGTGTGCATATTTTATCGAGATACCAATAGCTAGGAAATTAGTCTAGAAATCAATAAATCCGCAAGCCCATGGGTCTATCTGTTTTCCTTCTAAGGTTGCTAATTGGGCCCCAAAGTAGTCCAGAAATCAATAAACCCACAAGCCCACGGGTCTTTCTGTTTTCCTTCCACAGCTGCTAATTGGGCCTAGACAATGACTCAGTCAAAAACCCAATTTAGTGGGTTTATTCATGTCGATCAAAGCCAATTAAAATAAAATGGAATTATTCTTTTAAAAACAATTAAAAACATAGTATTGGGCTTAATCCCAGACATTTTCGTGTCTCCAAACACCCTCTCCGCCTCCGAAATAATCCCAGCACAACACCATGCACAGATCAAATTCGTGTACACAAAAACATCATGCTCAAACATATCTTTTTAACTATTATTATTATTATTATTATAAAGAAAACAAGAGCCTACTTCCATTAAAAAACAAAATACAATCTACGTAAATGGGTCTCAGTCACCCTATTAATCTAGGAGGTACCCAGTTGGACATTCAAGCCCACCTTAAGTTGCAGACCCAAATTTGCTATAGTCTATCAACACTCATATTTTTTTTTAAAAAATTATCTTTTTTTATTTACAAATATCCCGTATTCAAAATATTTAGATAATGAAAAGTGTAAATAGTTTTTTTTAAATAATCACATTTTTTGAATAAAATAAAATAAATTCATATGTTATTATATTTCTTATAATATCCATACAATATATTGAAAGTTATATATTAATGTTTTTTAAACTAATATGTATAATACTAGCATGAACAACACACTACATAAAGAACAGCACTCGCTTGTTATAAAATCCAATGGATACACTTCTTGTCAGTCACCATGAGATGTATCGGCACGCAATAGGCTGTTAATGTAATTCTCACTCGAGCAGCATGTACCCTCTTCTTATTCCATGGAGCGTATCATCTCTGGGGCTGCTTGGGTCTGTGGGCAAAAACCCCCCACTGCCCACAAATAAATTTGCCCACCTGACCAAAACATTTCGATTATTTTTCTCATCTACAAAGTCAAAGTTTCTTGTGCCCATAGGAAATTCAATGGTGTAATATTTAAATACCATAGACCCGAAGGACCTTCTGCACGTGTTTGGCTTCACTGATAAAAGAAAATCAAACCTTAATTTACAATAATTCAAGGCTGACGTACAACCGAATCCACCAATTGCAATCAACCATTCATTGAAGGAGATCCTAATCACCGGTTTTTGTTGATTAACGTGGATGTTTGAGATAAATGGTGTATATCTCGATTAATTTTATTAATTTTGAAATTAATGATTATATAATTTTTCTGTGATTATCATATTAGCAACAATAAGATTTAAACTTAAAATTATAGAAAAAACAAATTCTTAGTCTCAAATTCTTACTAATAGTCTCCACCAAAAAGATTGGTTTTAAAAATAATTGTGGGCTCGTGGCAAGTTTTTGTATTTTATCCTACCAACTCTCCTGCCCTGTGGATTAAGATGGATAGAATTTGGTGTGTTTATAATGGTGTTGTGGTAGAAGGAATTTTTTTTTTTGTTTTATATTAATATATCAAAATCATTAAAAAAAAAACATTTAAAAGGGTCAATTTGATTATTTTTCAAATAAGAACAATTTTGAAAACATGAGCGAAACGATTCTTGATCTATTAAGGTAGCTATTAGTTATGTTCTCGCAGACGAGGAATGAAGATAATTAAGACATAATATTTGTCCCTAAAATCATTTCAAAAACATATTTTTTTATATATTTTATTTTTATCCCCTTAACTAAACTTTTTTATTATTATTAATTTCATATATGTTTTCTTTATCCCAGGACACTGAAACGAACACAAGTAGGTGAGTTTTCAATGTTCAATGTCATCTTTTAAGTTCATCAAGTCAACGATTATGGATTAGTTTTGACAATTACAAACAATATCACTGGCAGCCTTCGAAACTTACCGGTTGTTGCCGAACACAGTTTTCCCCCCCTTAATTTTATTATTTTACTTATCCTATGTAAGCGTCACGTTTAACATGGATCGACCATTGACCAAGCAAATGAATGGAGAGGTCAGTGTATAACTTATCAGGAAATCTTCATAGATTCTGATGGGCAAAAATGGTTTGCTGAGTCCCACCTCTTTACTCTAACCAAACCCTGTTCATCTCTCAAATAAGACAAGACAGGGTCAAGACTTAAGACAAAAACCTAGGTAGCACACAAATTTATAAAGCCGAGTAGGGTTGAGATTGAAAATCTTGTATCAGAAATGGAGAAACTAGCAGCAGCATCACCAAAAATGATCCTGAGATTTATACCAAAAGTTGTTTCTGCAGTCAACTTCCATAACCTTACAGTTAGCCCAGGTAGAGATAAGAGATCAGAAAACACACACAGGCATAAAGCCATTGCAGGCAAAGGAATTAATCCTGTCAGGTCGTTAATCCCAGCTGCAGCGAGAAGACGGCCGAAGAATGAGAGCCAAGAAGAGCCCACCTCGCCAAAGGTCTCATGCATAGGCCAAATCAAGCACGAGAAGATGACGAACAAAGGACAAATCAAGCGCGTTTCATGGCTCCCTCAAGAAGCAAAGCCTGTGCCACAGCAGACTCCACATCAGGTAAAGAAGCATGCGTCAAAACTTATGAGGCTCTTTACTGGATCAAAAGCAGGGAGGGGATCTAATGTTTCTGGTGGAGAAAAGCCAAAACTTCCTGAAAAAACACCTTCATTAAGTCAAATGAAGAGGTTTGCCAGTGGTCGTGATACTTTGGCTGGTTTTGACTGGACCGCTCATCAGATTGCACCTGTGGAATTTGATCACAGCGATTATTATTCTGATGAGGAGAAGGTAGATCGTTTCGAAGAAGAGGAACACGAAGAGGTTATCATTCCTTTCTCGGCACCTATGATGGTGGGTGGAGGGGTAGATTTGCTACCAAGGAAAGAAATTAACCTCTGGAAGAAAAGAACCATAAATCCACCTAGCCCTCTTCAATTGAGATCCAATATGGTTCGAGGAAATTAATTAGCTGTACTTATTTGTTGAAGCTTGTAAATATGTTTTCCCTTTGCTTTTGTTAAATCTCAAATGCTTCTAGAAAGCAGAGATGGCATGTGTAAGATAGCGATTACAATGAATTTTGTACATATTTTTGCCTCAAACTCTCAGAAAAACTTATTTTTGCCTTAAACTATCATAAAACTTTGTTTAATATAAACATAAAATTCTTTATGAACCTCCATTTTCAGACCTCAACGCATAAACTGCCTCAGTGTCAGGCAAAACAAAACGCCTTCTAGCCCTAACCCCCGTGAACAAGTAGAATTTTAAAACTACAGGTGGAGTGCTACATATTCTTCATAAAAAATTGAAAAGCTGCACACAAACAGGCCCTAGGAAGCTGCCTCAACTGGAAATGCAACTGGATCTGGATTTCTAATTATTTAATGATTACTCGAATGTGATTATCTTATTAAACATACTGATATTTCAGTGTCTAATGATAGAATATTTTGAGCATATCCAGAGTTATCAAGAATTCAAGATAAACAATCATTTGCTCAGACTGACGTGGGGCGCAGCTGCCACTTAAATAAAACTTGCTCAAACCTCCAATAAGATTATGCCACATAAGTAAAAGATAACCCTCGTCTACGAGGTGTCCAGTCCGTTCTATTAACCACGTGTAATAATTTCTCCATCATCCATGGACTCCTCAAGCCTCGACATAGAAATTCATTATTCCAAATTTGCCAAATTGGTTTCCAAAGGAGAGCATTATTCTAACCAAATTCAAGTACTATACTGCGTGGCCTGTGCTCTCTATTATATGTAGGGAAAACAAACCCTTACTGCCTTCAAAATGCCCAAAAAACAGGGGAAAGGGATGAGGAAGAACAACGAAATTCAACGAACTTCATGATTAGCCAGGCAGCAATCACCATTGCAGAGCAAATGCAGTAACTACAAATCAAAATTAAGACGAGGCATCCCCAGTTGAAAAATGATTATCTAACATCATGTTATCGATTTTCTGGATAGGTTTCAGCTAGCATTCTGCTGTTGGAGAATCATCTTTTAGGCTCATTTTTCTGTTAACTGGAGTAAATTGGCAGGGCATTTTGCTTACACATCATAAAGACAAAGATGATGCATTTCTTCAAGCTCATTGCCTGAGTTAATTCTGGGAAACAAATTAGGCAAATTCCACGTTCAAGACCAAAAGATGAAAAAAAGGGTACAGATATAAAAGTAATTGATGATAGCCAACAATGTATATAATACCACTAGACATGGAGTTCCTCGACAGAAGCCATGTCAGAATACCACAGGTGGAATCGAGTTCAAGGGCTTTTTACTTCTATGGCTACATGTATTTTCCCTGTCTGAATTTGTTGGACACCTCATGGTTTTGATAACTCAATTTTATCTATCCAATTTCAGTTCCTTAAATTTTTTTTTTTTTTTTTTTTGAAATTATACTCTAGTAGGTGACACGAACTCCTTGGTATCTAAGAATTTCTCCAATAAGTTCTCCTTTGCCAGATCCTACATACCTTCCACAAATCTTACCATCTCTGATGAACAAGAAAGTAGGCACCTCAACAACGTCCATGTCCTTCAAAAACTGCATGCAGCTTTCATTCTCGTCACCGTTCATGCGCGCAAAAACCACAGTATCAGACATCTGCCTTGACAGCTTAATCACCGTTGGGTAAACCTTCACGCATGGCCCACAATGCTTCAACCCCACATCAAGAACAATCAGCTTGTGATCAGCTTTATGATCATCAATTAACTTCTCCACGTCTTCTCTGCGATGCAGCTGCACGACGGCAGAGTGATTATCACCGTAGTATAAAACATCTCCCACCAGCTTATCTTGGGTAATCCCTTTTTCTTCATGAATCTTCTCCATGTTCTTGTAGAAGCTAAAGTGTGGAACTTTTTCTATTTTCTCTCTCTTGCAAAGCTCTCTAGTCTTCTCTGATTCATCTCCCATCACAAGAAGAAAATCTACATCGTTGCAGGTTCTGCTGAGGTCTACCATAAAAGGGTAGATTTGACTGCTATGGTAACTGTGGCTTGCTGCATATTCTACAACAACAAGCTTGTTTTTTGCAGTTTTAAGTGCTTCATCGAACTCCTCTACGCAGTGAATTTTCTGTACTTTTTCATCGTTAATGGGTTTTTTGGTCTCTGGGGCAGCTGTAGCCTTTGTCATAGAGAGTGTTCTTCTAGTAACAAGTTTTGCTGCTAGGGATTTAACTTCTTTGGTAACAAAGGGTACTAAGAAGGAACTGTGCAAACAAGTAGGGCTTAATCTGGGGGAGTTTGAAAGAGACGGTGGTGGTTTTGACAGAAAATTTGTTATGGCAGCCATGGAAAGAAGCTTGTGGAGAAAAGATCTAGGCAATTGAGAACCTGAGAGGAGCTAAGCACAAATCAAAATGGAGATGAGAGCTGAGGAATTATCATGAAAATCTCAGTAACCATAAATGGTATCCACACATTTGTTTTGTGATTCTTATTATCCACACAGTGGCGGCGTTAGATTTTTATGACACTTTTTTCTCTCAATTTAAATCTTTTAGCATATTCCTTTCCTCCTGGTCAGAAGATCACTGACAAAGTGACAATGCTAATAACTAGTTGGGCTTCAATTAAAAGGTATTATAAATGGATCTCTGCATAGAAGATCCACAGCTGTTTGGATTAGATGAGTTGGGCTAAAGCTTTGCAGCTACTGCCCAGTTTCTTTTTCATTTTTCGACGGGGGCCGGGAACATCGGCAACGGGGTTCGGACGGCCGAAACAAAAGAAAATGTAAATGTCTGGCTTGTTTCTGATTGTGTCAGTCCTGCACTTGAGCTGAGAAAGCACAATCACTCTTCCGTTTCGAGACTTGAGAGTATGACAATTCTCTTTTCTTAGTGTGGTTTGGTCTTCCACGGCTACTGTCCTAGCTCCATCATAACTAATTAATTGAATATTTAAAAATATGGTTGAAGTTGATTTTAAAAGTTTTTTTTCTTTTTAAAAATATATTAAAATGATATTTTTTTTAAAAAAAAAATTATTTTAAATATTAGCGCTTCAAAATATCTAAAAATACTAAAACTTTTTAATTTGAAATAAAAAAAATTTCAAATACACAGTTGTCAAAAATGACAAAAGTCTACAAGGAACTTGCACATCCTGTGAAGTGTCAGCTGCATTTCATGCCTAAGCATCCATTTGGCACGGCATCTATTGGTTGGAATTATAAATCTCAAACTCGGCACGGGTAGCTCAACGGGTCGGCTTGGCGATTCAACAATTCAAAATCTGACTCGTGCTGGGATTGATTGTTGACCTGAAATCTGAATGATCTGAGTGACACGGCTATTTAATTCACGACTCTAAATTTGCGGTGATTATTAACATTTTGAATTTCAAAACTATAATAAAATTTGCCAGATTAATTAAACATTTCCAGTCTAGAAGAAGAGATAATTTTGAACTTTAAGAAAAAAATTAAAAAACATTTCAAGCTCCATAGATGTAAAGTCTGGCTGTCCCATGTCTACAAACTAGTCACAACATGACAAAAGACACAAAAGCTGAGCTAAGTTGGAGGAATCCTGGGTTGGAAAGCAAACTGACAACACAAGAAAAGTCACGACCCAGCGCTGGCTGGCCACTTACAGTTTATTTTCTATTGCGAAAGTGCCTTTTTTCTCTCCATGTGCGCCCAGTGTCCTCTCTCTTGTTCTCACATGCACTTAAATCCTCAGCAAATCTCGCCATTAAATCTCCTCCATTAACCCAAAATTTATTTAATTAAAAGTTAAAACAGAGAAATCAAGGGAGAGAGAAAAAAAAGAAAATCTAGACAACGATAATCTTGACCTTTGGATTCTTCACCATCACATGATAACAGTTGAGAAAAAAACCAACATCCAGCCATGAAATTTAAGAACAAAAATACAAAGATGAGAGGATTTAACTAAAGAAAAAAACCCTAAAATGAAGAGGAGAAAAGAACTAAAGAGTCACAAAGGAGGAGAACATGAGTTACTAAAACATAAAAATACCAGGGGATGTTTGATTAATACTAATCAATCAGATTACAGACTAAGAACTTGAGATTTCTTCTGTCTTCTCAGGTTTTCTGCAGAGAATCATATGCATAGGTGAGAAAATCCCAGTATCACCACCCCTAGTAAGATAATCAGCTGTCTTAAATAGCATTTCGTGAACATCAACAGTCCCTTTCGGAGCAATCCCCAGAGCAGAAAGTATTGTTACAACAATGTGATTCCTCCAGTAAGCAATCCTTCCCATCTTAAGCCTGGTCCACCATGGTTGCGCTGGCGGTTTAGCCAAGTCTTTCTCTTTCACAACTTCGAATCCTACCTTCCTTGCTGTCTCTGCAATATCAGTATAGTTTCTTAGCCCGGGTAAAGCATCACCTCTTTCAATACCTTGAATAACCTCCACTTGTTCAGGATCGGAAGACTTGAACTTATCGGTTGTGACCCATTCGTAGGACACGTAAAGTGATCCAGGCTTCAAGACCCTAAATATCTCTGCATAAACCTCTTCTAGTTTCGGCGCGTGACATGTCGCTTCGATCGAGTAAGCTCCGTCGAAGCTGTTCTCCGGAAACGGCATCTCAAGGAAATTCCCTTGAACAACTTCACAGAGGGAATCTAACCCAGCTTTCTTGTTGTGCATACGCGCACGATTCACTTGATAATCGTTGATTGTGATGCCGACCACCTTAGCGCGTGAATGAGCAGCGATAGCACGCATAGGACCACCAACGCCGCATCCAACATCCAGGATTCGATCCCCAGGCTTGACATTAATCAGATCCACGGCCATCTGTTCGTGTAGGCGCGTGGCTTCAAGGTGGGACTTTCCGGGGATGGATGGAGAGAAATGGAAGGACTGACCCCATCCCCACTCGTAAATATCAGTGACTAGATTGTAAAATGTGTCAACGAAATCAGGGACCTTTTCAGCTGTTTCGATCTCTTTGGGGCGGCGGAAAAAAGACCAGTATTGTTTGTAGTTATCTTGGACATTCTCGGCTGAGATGGAGCCACCGGAGAGATCTACAGCCCGCTTTCCCCTCTGCTCGGCTGGACCGAGAATGCAAACGAACCAGTATATGCCACCTGCTATGAGCGCTCCTGTGCAGAAGAGGGCGAGAGCGTCCATGAGTGACTGTGAGAGCGTCTCGAGGGATCTTACGTTGCCCTTTTCTTTATCAGGTTTTGAGGAAGTTGTGAGGGTATTTTAATGCCTCGTGGACTCGAGAGTGCACGCGCGTTGCGCGTGTTTGAGACCATTCAACAAGAAGACGTGGAAAGGTGAGGAACTTGATTGAAAATTGAAAGTGCTTAATTTTACTGCATGTCGCTCGTATTTTTCTGATTTAATTAGCTGTCATTTTTTTTTATAAAAAAAATAAGGATATGAAACGGGTGGATCCAGGTGTGAGGCGATGATATCTTGGATTTTTTTTTATTTTTTCTCTTTAAGTGTCATTTTCTGTTTTTTTGTAGTTGAGATTTTTTTTATTTAAAATTATATTAAAATAAAAAAAAAATTTAATAAAATTTTTTTTAATAAATTTTTTTATTGATATCAGGACATGAAAATATTAGTGTTTATCTCATTTTGGATCTTACTTAGTTTTTTCTAGTTAATCATATCATAAATGGAGTCCTCGAGTCATTATGGATTTAGTGCATTTTGAAAGTTTAATAGTTTGTTTAAAAATAAATTAAAATAATATTTTTTATTTTTAAAAATTATTTTGATATCAGTATGAGAAAATAATCTAAAAATATCAAAAATCTTAATTTAAAATAAAAAAAATTCAAGTTTTTTTTGGAAACACAAGAACTTAATCAAGATAATATTTAAACTAGTTAAGAAAAAATTATGTTGGGTCTTGAGTTGATTTGCCGGGTAATATCAATTTTAATGATTATAGCATTAATTTCAATTAATGAATAAAAAAAACTTTTTATTGGTTAATTATTGAAAGCCAATACATTTTAATGAAAATAACAAAAATGAAAATGAAAACACATGAACGTTCATGAACAAGGAGTTTTATCAACCAAGAAGAACATATTAATTATTATTTTTTAAAGGATAGAAAAAGAGAGTTAGAGCAATGAAACACACAATTATATTTAAATCAAATCACGTACTGAATTCAACTTGTAAACAAATTTGAACTCAAATGATAATTTGGCATAATTTATATGATATAGATAAAATATCAAACCACGTAATTATATTTAATTATATTATTTGAATTGTATGTGAAAACTAATTGAATTAACAAGTCCTTCACTATTCTTTCATTAATTTATAAATCATTTCTGTGAAGTAAATCATTTTTTGTTTGTTTTAGGGACTCTTGTATTTATTTAAAATAAAAATGACAGTCCTAACTTGACCTTCAAATCAAGTTTTAAAATCATGATAATAACAATATTGACTTAGTAAATATATATATATATATATATATATATATATATATATATATGAAGATATTATTATCATTTTTAGTGAGTCAATAATTTTATTTTTATTCATTTCTGAGTTCATCTTAATGTTTTTAGTTGAATTCAAAAAATAATTAATAAAACATTTTAATTTTATTTTTATTCATTTCTGAGTTCATCTTAATGTTTTTAGTTGAATTCAAAAAATAATTAATAAAATAATTTTAGTTTTTTTTTTAAAATTTGGTGTTTATTCAGAAACACATGATTGCATTGAGATTTTGATTTACAATATTGCTGTTTCAGGAATAAAATACTGCCGATATTTCCTAAGCGACCGAATCAAGGATGTGATTCGCAGAATCTTTGCAACTGCCCTACCTTTTCTCACGTGCCTTCGTAGCATGTTTGACATTGTTAATTGCTATCGAAGGCATATATTTATGTTGATTCTGGGTGTCCTGCGTTTAAAATATTGACGAAGGTTTTCTGGCGAGTACATTGTCATGTGTTTTATGTTTTCGGATCTTGTGTTTCTCTCGACAGCTGTGGCTTAGTGTTCTGTCTCGTCGAGCTGTCGTCCAGCTACACCACAGCGACACATGGACAATCTTCATGACATGGAATAAACAGCACAGCATCAGTTAATCCGGTGATTTCTTTCGTGCTGGGTTTTAAATTTATTTTATAGATCACATTCATCTGTGGATCAACTCAACCCAACTAATCAAACCTCGATCATGTGAAACATCTAATGGACGAATTTGGTTCATCAACGGCTTAAAATAATGTCATCATTGGTTCTTCGATCTCTTCTAAGACTATTGTTTATGACCTTACTAGTAACTAAAACTTTCCTCCTGCCTCAGTTTTTAATTCTCAAGGTGTCCCTAACTTAATTATTTGACATCAACACCTTGGTCACCCTTTAATTTCATGTATTCTGAAAACTTTATATAATTTTAATCAACATTTGACTTGTGATACTTATGGTAGAGGAAAACACAATTGTTTATCTTTTTCTTTGTACACATAAGAGCATATATTGTTTTAATAGGATTTATTGTGATATATAGGATGACTATCTTGTCGTTTCATATTAAGGTGCACACTATTTTCTAACAATCATGGATGACTACTAATTTACTACATGGTTCAATCTCATGCACATGAAATTTGATGCTACCGTTTGTCTTAATTTTTTTATGTCATGGTTAAAATTCAATTCAATTTTACTATTCAACATATGCACGTTGATAATGGTAAAAAATTTCGCCAAATAAATTTCAAACCCTTTTTCATGATCATGACATTTTTCACAAGCTAAACTTGTTACTATTAGATGTGTTATTGAAATGGTTGGGGGCTAATAAATTGACTTTTTTTCACTTGAATGTTAACAATACTTTTCTGGATATAAACCTTGATAAGAAAGTTTATATGACTTTATTACCATGTTATTGCACACAAGATAAGGCTCGTGTTTATTGTATTCAAAAATTAATTCATGGTCTCAAACAAGCCTCTTACAACCAGTTTCCTTAATATATTTATTCTACTTGTTGAGGGTTTCACCTAATCTAAGGCTAATCACTTTCTCTTCAAACGCTTTTGAGGCCAGTCTTATAGTTTTATACATGTTTATGTTGATGATATCTCTTGGTATACAATGATTTCTATGATATTAACAATTTCAAGACCATATTTTCATATCATTTTAAAATCAAGGATCTTGGCAAAATGAAATATTTTATTGGGCTCAAAATTGCTCACTCTCTCGCTGGTATATCCTTTAACTACCACAAATATATTTTTGACATCCTTGTCGATAGCTATATCTTGGTGCTCCTCCTACTAACTTTTTATGAACAAAATCTCAAGCTTAATAATACATATGATGATATTCTCTCTGATCCAAGCTCTTTCCGATGACTTATTGGACATTTGATGTATCTTACCACCATTCGTTCCGACATTGTATGTTCCAATAAATGTTTAAATGCAATTTATGCATTAGTTGAGACAATTATATTATGATGTTGTTGTATATATTTTTCTTATATCAAGACCACTCCGAGTCAAGACTTATCTTGTTCCACCATCAATATTTTTCAAGTCCTGACTTATTCAGATTCAGATGGGGATAATTATCCACCCACTCAACCCTCTAATATTGGTTTTCTTCATTTAACGTGCCACAAATCTATTTTTTTGGAGCACTAAGAAGCAACATACAGTCTCTCACTCTTCTGCTTAAGCTAGGTATCATACTTTTACTTCCACTACTTGTGATCTTACATGACTCAAATCTATTTTACATGATCTTGGTGTCCACCATTCACAACCAATGCTCTTATATTGTGACAACTAAGCGAACACATACCTGTCATAGTGAGTTTGCATGTCGTATTTTCCTTCTTTTGTTGTATAGTGGATCAAAGCTATTATGAAATGCATATTCGGGATCATATTAGATTTTGAGAACTGTGTTAAATGTGTTTTTAAAGTGTTTTTTGTTTAGAAATGCATCAAAATAATTTTTTTATTAAAATTTATTTTTAACATCAACACATCAAAACAATAAAAAAAACACATAAAAATAATTTTAAACTTAAAAAATTATTAACTTTAAAATTACTGCTGAACTAAAACACCACCACAAGCTGGAAAGAATTGCAAGTGGTTAGACTGTAGCTTTATGGCTTTGGATAGTGGGAGCTGCTCGGCACCAACGAGGAAGCTTCTTTTTGAAATGATGCTCTCTCCTCTGTCCCTTGGCACTTTCGTTTAACGAAAAAAATGGGTCCCAAAAAGATACATTTGTGGCTTTTGAATCTGGATCCTCTTTGCCTTTTCCTCTCCTGCAAATTCCCGGGACTTTCCACAATTCTTTTCAAGACGTTACAAGCTCAAGTCTTTTTCATGAAATTGTATGAGCTAATTATAAAGATCCTGAATTTGCATTTCCTTGGAACTTTGCTGATATTCTTAGATGGATGAGATTTTTGCGTACTAAAATCATATAATAGGTTAAATACAATAAATCCCGTATCATTACTTGTCGTTGCAAGTTTATGTAATAATGTGATTGGGTCAGACGAAGTGTAATAATTTAATATGTTAAGGGATGTTGTCATATTTTGAGAAAAAAATCTCGAAAATCACAAAATAACAATGGACAACCATCGAAGATGGTTAGGAAATTCAACTCATGCATCCAGTCGACCCCACACGGCTGCTGTTCGGAAGTATTTACGAGATTCAATCGATGAATTATTGGATGTATAGATTAGTGCATAGACAAGAGACATTCCTGTTTCGAAGCACGAAAGTTTTGTCGTCTTGTTTTTTTTCCCCAAGCAATGGGGCCTTGTGTCTTTGTCATACAAAAATTGAGATAACCAGAAATATTCTATCCCAAGTAGATTTTTTTTATAAAAAAAACAACTGAAAGTTCCAACTCTATTCTCCGAGTACAATGGTTTTGATACTGTCTGCTACGAGGAACATTGCAGGATTTAACAAACGTAGTGCACATTTTATCAGGAACACTAGAGGGTCTAGGTTAATTTTACCTGGGATCACAGGATACACATACACACACATTAATTGAACAGAATTATGGTAATGAACAAAACGTAACAAGAGATAAATTAGGGATTGGCTTGGGTTCCAGCACCCGGATTCGAGAAAGACAAGGGCCACCAAACACTGGTTTCCTCGACTTATCCTACATGCTGACAAGGCTTGAAAACGATCATAATTATTACCAGAAGTGCTTAATTTGATGGCAGTCCGATGCTGACTCCAAGTATGGTGGAACCCATGCTCTTTTGAGAGCATCGTAGAAATCTCCGGCACTCTTAATTTCTTACACCTATAGCGATGCTTTTCAAAGGATGGAGTCTGTTTTGATTGCAGTAAGTCAAGGCAATGATCATAGTGATCATATATTTGCACCCCATACAGATAATCGAGTACCTTGTTGGTGACAGTGGATTAAAGGGTGTTTGACATTATATTTTAAAAATAATTTTTAAAAAAATAATTTTTTTTATTTTGAATTATTTTTTTTTTAGTATTTTTAGATTATTTTGATATTAAAAATAATTAAAAAAAATCATTATTTTAATATATTTTTAAATAAAAAACAATTTTAAAAACAATATCAGTGTAATTCTAAACGATCACTAAATTTCAAAGAGCGTAGATGCTGACGAGAGCCTTCGTCACTGGAAAACAAAGTCTTAGGAGGCCTGCAATGCCATACACAACACTCGGCCCAAATAAGAAAAAGGGGGTGGGGGAAAATAAGAAAACAAAGGGGGTGGGGGAATATACGAAAAACTAAAATATATAAGAACAACTAAAGTGGGATACTCACCATCACCCGTAAATCTTGCCCTGGAGGAAGATCGATGGGCCATTGCCATCATCGCAACCCATAACACATATTTTGTTAGCATGCTAGAGCCTGGAGGTGTTTTCAAGCTCTATAATTTTTTCCATCATTACAAACTTGACACGTGACACTTGATCTTAAAGTCAGTCAACATGATTAACTTCAAAACCTAAAACTTGAAGGGATCACAATCCAAAGTACCAATAAGTATACACGACAAACTCTACCATATGTTTCTGGTAAAAAAATAATAATAATCTCTGTCACTGGTTTCTGATCCAGGAAAGTTTACCTTCTTAGATCCTCGACCCATTCTGGCTTGCTTGCACTCTTTTCGGAAACCTATCTTAGTGAGCCAAACGAAACTTGCACGCTGCATTGCGAAATTGCCCCCCTGCACCCTCCAAAATGGAATCCTAAATTGAAAGGTTGGGTTTTTTTTTTCTTGCATGAACGTGCAAGCAACGCATCACTCACCAGATCATAGTCACACTTCACTTTTACTCACTCCTTGAAAAATATGAAAGAACAGTGTTACTATAACTTGCACATTGAATTCTTGATAGAGAGAAAAAAAAGAAGAATTAACACGATTTTTAACTTGTAGATTATCTCCTTTATACCTTTATGTTTTTTCAGATGAAATTGATTCAGTCTAGTTCAAATAGTATTATCTTTTTTTTTTACTTTTTGAGGGATTTGAAGTTTAAATATTTTTTCTGGTAGTATTTGGTTAGTATCCCAGATATATAAAAAAAAAAGGATAAGAAAGGTATAAACTGAAAGCAAAAACTTAAACTAAATATGTGTTTGTAAAGTGAATTTTTATAGTTCAAAACAAAAAGTATAAAGATACGTCCCATTAATTTTTATTAATTTTATCTCTAATATCTGGATTTTATAGCTAAATACTTCCTTTTAAAAAAAATGATAAGTGAAATTATATTTCAAAGAGATAAATTATAAGATGCATCATAGTATTTCATAAAAATTACACATGGATTTCAACTTGTGACTGTTTTTGTCCTTACAAACCCAGCCTTCATTAAAATTTTCAAAATTTTGTTACACCAATGTTTTTACCTTAGTGGAATAAACTTCACTTTCTCCTACAAATATAAATACGGAAGTGTGTGCTTCACTTGTTCATTACAAGAAAGTCCTTTGCGGCTTTAAGTGTCACTTGTAGGCTCTTTCGGTAGGGAGTAGGTTACTTTCGTTTGCTCCTTCCCTTCCCAGTCTCACTTCGGTTGTTGTCGAAAGATCAGAGAGTGAGAAATGAAAACGTTGTCAGGTTTAAGTCATCTCTTCATGACAATATTTCTGCATAATTTCTCAGCATTTATGGTAATCCCCGCCATTACTGATGTTACAATGTCTGCTCTATGCCCCGGACGAGATGAGTGTTCTCTGGCCATTTACCTCACAGGATTCCAACAAGCGGTATGTTCTGTCATCCCATGTTTCGGTTTTCTCCCCACGTCCATCCATCGTTTCTCTGCAGTTCTAGGTCACCATGCATGATTCTGTTCTTTGTTACACATGCACTTAGAAAACCATATCTTTTTTGTTTGCCCATCAATCACTTGCAGGCATAAATAGTTTTTTGTTCAAGTTAAGACCTTGAATTTGTGGTTGATCGAGGTTTCAAGCATATATTCTTCTTGAATCCAAAATCCAGTATCATGCGGCTACAGTAGAGTATAAACCTTTTTAACAAGCATAGGATTGTCTGTCCTCTGTCTCTTCATTCATTTAGGAAATTTCCTTTCAGTTTCAGCGGATAAGAATTTTGGATGTACCTGCTGCTATGCGTGGAGAAACTGCCAACCGCTACTCGCACCCCACTTTTTCACTCTCCCTGTTAATTTGGGTCGATACGGTCAACTTTAGTGTTACCATCTTAACTTAACACGACCAGAAACCCAAGCAAACAAATTGCTGGACTGGACCATCTGTAACTCAATCTAAAATGGCATCGCTCAAAACTCCCATGTCTAGAAAAATCATTAGGTATGCCAAACAGCCTCTTAAGAAGCTGTAAGGCATGATGAAGTCTTCAGATTGCCACTGGCCATCACTCTTCAGCTATGGCAAAATCAAGAAAAGAAGCGGTAGAAATAACGGAGCCTTTAAAAAGCTGCTGATTTCTTTGAACTTATTTCTGGAATGGGTGGCGGTTATCAAATGTAGACGTTAATTATATTGGCTGTGCTTTAAGTGCATGGTTTCGATAGGATTTGCTACGATGCTTTTGCTTTAGTTTAGTTCTCTTTATGTTTTGAGAGCCTTTGAAAGCAAAGAAGAGAGAGAGAGAGATGGAAAACCTGTCGGCATTCAATCATCTCTTCTTGACTCACTTTCTCTGAATGCTCCATGGCCATAGCTTCCTTCTGGGCGTTTCATAAAAAAATGATTCTTTTTTCTCTCTCTATATATATATTCTGTCTTAAAATATTTATTAAACACGACATTTAAGTAATTAACCATCATTCTAAATCAATTTCATGGTCCTCGAAAGCTTAGTGAGTTTGTGAAAGCAGGAAAAAAAACTCCACAAGAACGTCGGGTTTGGTTCTCTTAAAAGCCTTTTATCTTTAAATCACTACCACCATTAGTCTTCTTTGAAGTATAGTGACTACATTCGAGGCTTTCCATGATATCAAACTTCTGGTTTAAAATCATGAAATTTGTGGAGGGCACTGTTGTCTCTATGTAATGATTTTCCATTTGCTATTTCTCTGGGCTCTGTAATTTTCTCTGGACGCTAAACCGAGTGGAAAAACAGGCCACAGGAAACAGACCGTTAATTTAGTTTTAATGTACAATTGTCGGCTGAGGGATTATGATGAGCTACCAAGCAAAAATTTCAGGCTTCTGTCTGCATAAATCAAAGTCTATCAATGTCATCGGACGAAACTTCCTTTCGAGCTCTTTCGAGCCTGTTAGTTTGTCATCATCGGAAAATATAAAAAGTTACAAGCGTCTTCTTACCCACGAATATCAACAGCACATGGCCACGCTTTACGCAAAGGAGTGGCGTGCTTTTCTTTTTAAAAAATAAAAAATAAATATATAATTTCATAGTAAAATTATACTCTTAACAACCAGACCTTGTTCCTAAGAAGAATCAACAGTGACATACGTCTAGAAACAAAATCTCATTTCTTTTTCATTACAGCTCCTCCTTGTCTGCCCTTTTTACACTACCATACCATAGGATCTTAGGTGGCCACTTTGGCCCACTGAATAGTGATCATTGTGGTTATGTCAGCATATTTTGTTGTTTTTCTTTTTAAGAAAAAAATCTCTTGGAAGAAAGAAGCAGGATCGGGTGATCGGAATGTTTGTTTGGTGAACTGTAAAAAGAAAAACATGCATTCAGAATGGAAGTGGGAATCTGTCGAAATCAATAGAGTTGGCTTGTTTTCTGCAGATCATAGGGCTTGGAACGTTGGTGATGATGCCTTTAATCGGGAATATGTCGGACAAGTATGGCCGGAAAGCTCTGCTCACCGTTCCGTTGAGCCTTGCGATAGTTCATTCAGGTAAGCATCTCCTCCTCTGTTTTTGTCCTTTTCTGCTGTCAAGTTTCAATCAGTAAACAATCACTTGGTCCCTGTAGTCCCACGAGAGATTCTTCTGAACTTGCAGTGTCACAAACGAGCAGAGCTTGTTCTTGCAGTTTAATCTATTTGATTAAGTTAATATTGTGATGATATTAAAAATATATTTGCAAAAACACACTGTAATTCGTTACCAAACACATAATAAAAATAAATAGATTTAAATCCATGTTACTGCGTGTGTTATTTAAATCCATGCTATAATAATAATAAAAATAAAAAAAAAAAAAAAACAAGCCACTTTCATAATTTTCGTAGAAAACATTGCAGGAATTGCACTTAACCAGATATTAAAATATTTATTGCAGCCATATTGGCCTACAGCAGAACGAGGAACTTCTTTTATGCGTACTTTGTCGTCAAGACTCTCATTGCCATGGTATGCGATGGAAGTGTCCCATGCCTTGCCCTCGCCTATGTGGTAAAACACCCTTTCTCTTTCTTTCTTGTGATACTAGCAATTTGAAATATTTATACTTTTTTATTTATTTTCCATCAAGAAATTATAAAAAATAAAAATAAAAATAAAATCTCTTTTTCTCCCCTTGTTAGTTAGGGTTTAATTTTAGGTAGCATAGAATATTAAAAAGTCCTAACTAATGAATAACATAAATATAAGCTTACTAGTTAATTGGTTTTTTTTTTTTTTTTTAAGAAAATCAATACACTGAGATGACTCCATATGTTTTATATAAACTTTACAAGTCTTTAACATGTATTTAAATTGTGTCTATTATATCATCATCAAATTGTGTCTATTACACTTTGTTCATTTGCTGGTATGGTCAGCTTTGGATATTGTCTTAACGAGACTTGTCTTAAACTACAGGCAGACAATGTTCCCGAGGGTCGGCGAGCATCGGCGTTTGGGATTCTTTCAGGCATCGCATCCTCCGCTTTCGTATGCGGAAACCTTTCCACTCGTTTCCTCTCCACCGCCTCCACCTTCCAGGTATGGACGTTCAACCTCTCTCCCTCTTCGCCTCTGTTTTGGTTTCTTAAAATTCTTTTTTCACAATTTTTTATCAGGTTTCTGCCTCAGTAGCAATCGCATCTCTGGTGTACATGAGGGTTTTTCTCCAGGATTCCATCATTGATGAACAACTAACGGCTCCAATATTAACCTCTACGGGGAAACCAAAAGGGAAAGGAAAAGCTCATGCTACAAACGAGATTCCAAGTAAAAATGTAAAGACTTTCAAATCAGCGCCTTCCATGGAGGATATGCTCTGCTTGCTTAAAAGCAGGTTAGTGGTTCCTTCCCTCCGAGTCGAATTTTTGTTTACTGACACCTCAATTCTGTGATGAACATGGCTTTCTATTTGTAACGAGAGCTTAACTTTACCTACAACAGACTCCTTTTTTTCTCCCCTGAGCTGTTATTGTCTCAGATATTAATACGTGTAGTGCTTATTTGCAGCGTGACGCTTTCGCAAGCTGCCGTTGTTGCATTTTTCTACAGTCTCGCGGAAGTTGGTCTCCATGCTTCGTTAATGGTACCTTCCTAATCACACGAATTGGGATTACTGTGTTTGTTTTGCTCTTTTGCCCTTCGTTGCGGTGACTTTTTCTTTTCAGTATTATTTGAAGGCACGATTTCACTTCAACAAGGACCAATTTGCTGACATGATGGTAATTTCTGGAATTGCAGGGACTATTTCACAGGTATTTCTTACATTATTTAGTTTCACTTTTTATTATATTCTCTGTAATTTGTTTCGCATAGTGCTTATGTATATATTGATATCTTTTCTGTCGATCTGAAACACCTTACTCAACAATTTGCAGTTGGTTCTTATGCCTATATTGGCTCCTGCTCTAGGAGAGGCAAGGCTGCTTGCAGTAGGGCTCTTTTTTACATGTGTACATGTAAGCACCTTCTATTCTATATACTCTGACTCGAGACCAACTGTTATCTGAACCAGAATAATGTCCTTAAACTAGTTTTTCAATTTTTAAGCCTGGTCGTGTTACTGATCCACTTATGGCATTGGATGCAGGTGTTTCTTTACAGCATTGCGTGGACCTTCTGGGTACCTTTTATTTTCTGATGCCTTTTATTTTTACGATTCGCTTTTCAATATCACTAATTGTTTCTGGTGTATGCTTTCTCTAATGTCTGTTATATGTCCTGACATTGCTAACTTTTTAGCCGATTCTTACAGGTACCTTATGTTGCTGCCATGTTCTCCGTTCTGTTTGTCTTTTCACAACCATGCGTAAGTTCTAGCTTTTTTTGTGTTTATATGAAGTTTTTCATCGTTTAATTAACAGAATTCTCTAAATAAAGTTCCAAAATTGAATTGCAGATGCGGAGTATTGTGTCTAAGCAAGTTGGATCCTGTGAGCAGGTACCATTTCTACTAGTCTTTCAAGATTTTAGCCGGTAGGCTATGCCTTTACAGAAGAGAAAGCGAGTAAAACTACAAATGAAGCTGTCCTGCAGCTCAAGACTGTCCTCTTATTAGCATATAGATTTTGATGCTGATTATTGTCTTTTTCTTCACAGGGGAAGGCTCAAGGGTGCATTTCTGGTATAAGTTCCTTTGCTAACGTCATTTCTCCCTTGATTTTCTCTCCTTTAACAGGTGAGTGGGATTTCATTTTTGTAGAAAAAATATTATCAGGCCTGTAGATGAATCGAAATTAATAAAGCCAAATTGTTTTCCAGCTTTATTTCTCTCTGAAAGGGCACCGTTCCACTTCCCTGGTTTCAGTATCATGTGTGTCGGATTTGCATCGGTAAGAGCTTTTACATCATGTTTTTGAGCACCTAGTACTAATCAAAGCTTAATCTGTTTTCTTCTGAACTCCCTATCGTTTCCTTGAAAAGACTAGGAATCTAGTCAGTTCACTGGTTCATTTGAAGTTATGGGACCAGGCTCTGCCAAACACTAATCCTAGCCATAACATCAACACTCGAGCCTTATCCTGAACCGCCCGAAACTACAGTCTATTCAACCTAGCTTTAGTTGCGCCCTGTTCATATGATATTGACGGAACCTATGTTTGAGACTGTCAAGTTCAAGCTGAGCTTGGATGTAACAGGTCCCGCACGGGAATGCGGCCAGCCGCATAGTTGGCCGCTTTCCCATCCTTGCAGGACCCTGTTAGCTTTATATCTTTGTTATGAAACATAATCTTAATTATTTACTGACAATTTCCATGCTTCCTGACAATTCTATGTAGATGATAGCCTTCATCCAGAGTCTCATGATAAGGATCACTCCTCCTATTGCAAATGAAAAGGTCTGTGATTCCAACTATGTGGATGCCTAGACATTAGAAAGATCGCTCAAAAGACGGCCATGGCTTTTCTGGTTTTAAGCTGAGCCCTCCTAGTATTTATTTCTATCTACAAAACCTCCCATCTTATATGTGCTCACTGGGAAGCACTAGAAACCGAGATTAGATGTTCTGGAACCCAAAGTCTAGTCTAGCTAACGTTGGACTAGTGACCGAATGTCTGGTCTAAACCACATCATCTTCCAGACAAGAACCTCACAAGAGAAGACAGCACGACGCAAGAGCTTACATTCTGGAAGGCATCGGTGACAGGTGTTGACAGTGTAGTGGGTATCACGATCTAGGTGTTGGTGACCCAAACATTAAATGTATCATTATTGTTGTTGTTGTTTAAGTGCATCTTCCTCCCAAAAAGTAAGGGAGACGTGTAAACCAGGTTCTTGTAGTGAGTTGAGCTAAATAGAAAGCTGCTTCTGTGCCCTGTAAGCAGATTGTTGGCCTGCTTTGACCAAGTCGATGTTTAAATTACTGGTTATCATTGTATTTAAAAAAAAATGAGATTTTTTTTTTATTTTAAATTAAAAAATTAGTATTTTTAGATATTTTCATGTCAAAAATGTTTTTTTTTTTAAAATATTTTGATATAATTTTAAATAAAAAACATTTTTAAAAATAAATTCAACTATATTTTTAAATAGGTACTATCTAAACTGAACTGGATATTTAATTGAACCGAACGAGATAATAATTAGGTGAAACCCATTTGATTCGGCCAAACTTTATTGAAGTTTTTTGTTTGTTTTTCAAATAGGTTTCTAAATTGAGTGCCCAAATATGGTGATGGGAGTATCGAATTTCATTATTGCGCGTCTTGAAAGATCAAGCAAAGTTTGTGCTGTAGAGCAAAATGCAATGCATTGTCGAGCGGTGCCTAACTAATTCACACATATCATCACATGATCTCATTTAAATAGTGTAAATATAGAGTAATGATGGAGAATGTTTTTAAAATATCTTTTTATTTGAATATATATATATAATAATTTTTATTTTATTTTTTATATTATTATATCAAAATCATAGAAAAATATTGTAAAATATAAATTTAATATTTTTTCAAAAAAACAAAACACTTTTGTAAACACATAAAAATATAAATAAAAGCAAATCCCGAACACCCTGCTTCCCTTGGCGTCCCCACAACTTTTTTTTTACCACCCCCACTTCTACATTCTTAAAGTAACATCTATCTTCAAAAGTCTTGTTTTATTCAAAAAAAAAATTTCTTTTTTTAAGGATATAAAATAAAACCTTCGAAATATCAATCATAACCCAAACAATATATTTATAAAAAGATTCTTTTATATTCAAATTAATAAAAATAATTAAATCTATAATATAAGAACACAATATGAAATATATCACTAATTTGTTAGCAAATCAAATTTCTTTTTTAATTCTCTAAAGCCAAATTCAATTTTGGCTGCATGAACTAGAGCACAAAGACAGATACAAAAGGGATATACTAGTATAAATTTAAATAAAAATATAAAATAATTTTGTTTTTAAAATAAAAATTTATTATTGAAAATCAGAAAAAGGATACGAGAATACATTGTTGTCTCTGCTGTCTTCATTGCTTGTGTCTCCGGATAATATGCAACCTCAACTTTATAAAACTCGCTCATGGTGCCTCCCGTCTATTTAACTTTCAGCCATAGCTAGATTATTGTTAAAAGCATAACACAAACAGTAGTCGTCTCTGCTAAAGCAACTGAACCCGCTTCCAAATTTTCCCCTCCGTTTCTTTCTGAAGTCATCAAGCCATCGGTTGAAGCCTAGTTTGGCTTCGCCGAAGAAACCGAGGGATATAACACAATAACACGGTTCCTATAGCTACACTTATTTTTAGTGCCCAAATTTTTTACATTCCTGGGGAAGATTTTTCAATTCTTTCAGAATGGAAGCAGCAGACGATAATCCGAATACAGCAACATCGATTCTCCATGGAGATCTTGATTTAAAAATAATCGAAGCTCGAAGGCTACCAAACATGGATTTAGCATCAGACCGTCTTCGTCGATGTTTTACTGTATTTGACACATGCCGGCGTCCATGCTCTCAAGAAACCAGCGAACAGGAGCACCGCCGCCACGAAATCATTACAAGCGACCCATACGTTATGGTTTGTTTATCGGGCGCAAGAGTCGCCCGCACGCGCGTGATTTCGAACAGTCAGAATCCGATTTGGAACGAACATTTCAAGATTCCTTTGGCCCATCCGGCTGAAAAGATTGAATTTTTCGTGAAAGATGATGATATGTTCGGTGCTGAGTTTATAGGGACAGCAAGTGTTGAAGTAGATAAGATTTTGTCAGGTGAAACGATCAAAGATTGGTTTCCCATAATCGGATTGACCGGAAAACCGCCAAAAACTGATTGTGCCCTTCACGTCGAGATGAAGTTTACGAAATGTGAGCAGATTGATAAGAAACTCGGGGTTGAAAATTGTTATTTTCCGGTGAGGCATGGAGGAAATATTACCCTTTATCAGGATGCGCATGTGCCGGATTCGTGCTTGCCGGAGATTGAATTGGAGAATGGGAATTTATTCAGACATGAGAAATGCTGGGAGGATATATGTCATGCTATAGTAGAAGCACATCATTTGGTTTATATAGTTGGTTGGTCGATTTATCACAAGATAAGATTGGTGAGGGAGCCTTCAAAACCATTGCCGAGAGGTGGGAATTTGAATTTGGGAGAATTGCTCAAGTATAAATCTCAAGAAGGTGTGAGAGTTCTGTTGTTGGTTTGGGATGATAGGACTTCTCATAGCAAGTTTTTTATTCAAACGGTATGCGTACATTCTTGGATTTGAGTTTTTAATTGATATTTATGATGAGGTCTTGATGGGAATAGACAGGGAAATAATTGGTGATAGTGATACTTGGTACTGGAATTTGAAGTGTTCTGATATTCTTGAGTTTGGATTTCTTTTTGTCTGTTTGTAGTTGGTGTTTGATGGGAAAAAAGTTTGAAGTTTTATACCCTTTGATTCTGGTTTGTAATTGATTATTTTATAATAGGGCTGTTGATGGGAAGTAAGTTATCAGTTTGCAGAACTCTTTGTGCCTACTGGATTCTTGCTTAAATTGGACACTTGATGTATACTTGACTTTAATTGCTTGTAGTTCAACTTGCTTTTCATGTTTATTTAGGGGGTGTGGTGGATATTTCCCCCCCTTCTTGGATGAATAGTGGCTTTGTTATACAATACTATAATTCAGTTATTGTTGGTTCTATTGAGATTTGAGATTCCTAATCTAATGTTGAAAGGGTGTTGCTTTCAGGATGGAGTGATGCAAACTCATGATGAAGAGACTCGGAGGTTTTTTAAGCATTCTTCAGTGAATTGTGTACTGTCGCCGCGTTATGCAAGCAGTAAGCTCAGCATTTTCAAGCAGCAGGCATGCTTAGTGTTCCATCTTTTTGTCCATCAATGAATAATTATTAATTCTGTGATTGTTTCGATTGCTAGAACTATTTTCTCATCTCTGTGTAGTGGTATGCTGTGTTTCTGGGCTTAGACGGGGGAATGTTTTTAGCCAAAAATTTTATCATGCTACTTTCTCTTGTTTCTTAAATATTTTCTTAAAAGCCGAAAGGAAAATTGGTTTACCAGAGATCAAAAACTTACTTGAGCTAACCTGTTTATTTTATTTTTCCTTGTGCAATTTAGAGTGCGTTATTAACAAATTATCAAATTTAGATAGAGAGTAATAAATTGTCTAAACGGTTTGACTGTACAATAAAAGCCTGGTTCATTCTTTAGCCAGGTGATTCTTTAGCCAGGTGATTCTTGACCGATATCTGTTGTGTATGTAATGTTTATCATTGTCAATACCATGGCTAAATGGGAAAGGATGTTATCATAAAATCATCTAATCAAGCATGTATTTCTTTGATGTTGGTGATGCCTGTAAAGTTCACTGGAAATGCCCCTATAAGTTTAACATCCATAGATTTCAGTCTATTTCTTCTGATCAAACAGCATCTTTTCTGACATCTTTATAGTGACATCTCCTTTCAGGTTGTTGGGACCCTCTATACACATCATCAGAAATGTGTAATTGTGGATGCACAGGCATCTCGAAACAACAGGAAGATAACTGCTTTTATAGGGGGTCTAGATCTTTGTGATGGCCGCTATGATACACCTGAACATCGGTTATTTCAGGATCTTGACACTGTTTTTCAGGATGATTATCATAATCCAACATTTCCTGTGAGTATTCAATTTCTCTGGCAAAAATAACTATGTTCTTACACTGATGAATATTCATGTTCAGGGTTTATTTTTAGCATGCTTTTCCAGATCACTGGCTCTTGTAGAGTAAATTATCTATATACCTTGCTCTTTAAATGATAGGCAGGAACAATGGGCCCAAGGCAGCCATGGCATGATTTGCATTGCAAAATTGAAGGGCCTGCTGCATATGATGTGCTTACTAACTTTGAGCAGCGATGGAGGAAAGCCTCAAAATGGTCACAGTATGGACGAAACTTTAAAAGAGTAACGCCTTGGCGTGATGATTCATTAATAAAGTTAGAACGGATCTCATGGATACTTGGTCCTTCCCCATCAGTCCCCAGTGATGATCCTAAATTATGGGTGTCCAAGGAAGATGATCCTGAAAGCTGGCATGTTCAGGTCCCTCAGCATGCTCTTTCCTATGCAAAACTTTTGTACATTTAAAACAGTATGTCAAATTAAATAATCATCAGTGGCTCTACTGAATTGACAGGTTTTCCGATCTATAGATTCGGGATCTTTGAAAGGATTTCCCAAAAATGTTTATCGAGCTGGAAAGCAGGTTAAATTTCTGTAGACTGCAAAAAAAATTAGTGCATGGCCTTTCAGTTGATTGGGCATGATCTTTAACACATTTGAATTTCTTGACACTACCATAATTCACTAATTCTATCTCATCCTTTTCTTGCAGAACCTTGTTTGTGCTAAAAATATGGTCATTGACAAGAGCATTCAAACAGCATATGTTCAGGCAATCAGATTGGCCCAGCACTTCATATATATTGAGAATCAATATTTCCTTGGGTCATCATTTGCATGGTCAGATTATAAAAATGCAGGTTATTTCATCGTCTGAAGTACTTATTGCATAATAACAAAAACATGATTCTTAAACGGATCACCTCCTCTCTACTGTGAATATAAACTCTCTGGCCGATGCATATGTCTACTTTCATAAACCTGGGTTTAAAAACATTTTATCTTTTAATTTAGGGTCTAGATCATAGTTATTCCTATTATATATTTGACTTTCATATCTGCCTCAGATATTTTAATGAAAAGGAACTTTTACTTTTATTTTAATCATGCTTTGGTATGATTAGGTGCTGAAAATTTAATTCCTATGGAGTTGGCATTGAAGATAGCAAGTAAAATAAGAGCAAAGGAGAGATTCGCCATTTATGTTGTGATACCAATGTGGCCTGAGGGTGTTCCCACTTCTGCCTCTGTACAAGAAGTTCTCTTTTGGCAGGTAATTTAACATAAAAAAATTGTGATTTCATTAAGTGCAAGTTGAGAACACTGAAAGGGTGGAGAGGAAGATCCAAAAAGAATTCTCATCTGTTTTTAACTTGCATTCTTTGAGGAAAAAATAATCTGAACATTTTTGGATATTTGAAAGTCTACCACATTTGGCTTGATAAGGAGACTAAGTTCCAGATAAACATTTTGCTTTTCTTATTGTATTTTTAGCTGCTTTCTTATCCGTAGTGCTATGCTTTCTGATGGTAAAGGTAATTCTACATATCTCCATATTTTGCCGTGGTTAATTTCTAGAGTCATATGTGGCAGTCATAAGGTTTATTTCCACGAGGAGAAATCGTGAACTACTTTATTTTTATTATGCATTTTATCCATGAGATTAATGTGTTTTTTTCTGTTACAGGGACTGACAATACAAATGATGTATGAAGTGATAGCAAAAGAGTTGAAATCCATGAATCTTGAGAATTCACATCCACAAGACTACCTAAATTTCTACTGCCTTGGTAATAGGGAACAAGTGCCAGTTTCAGACAAGTCTAGCGACCAGACGGTAACAGTACTAAATGGAACTTACTTTCCAATTATCTAATTATTAGACATTATTTTATAAGAAGATGTAAGCTTCTGATGAAAAAAGGATTGTTCAACTTGCAGACATAATATAGTCCAGGAACCTCTAGCCTAATCAAGTAGGATACCCTGGAGTACAAGGAAAGTTCCGGACTGATTAGACCAATTTTCTGTTGCTACATGCTAATAATTTCGCTTTAATGTGGCATGTAGCTAAATCTTTGACAGTCATGATTCAAATTTTCACTGTGATTACTGTTTATTTTTCTGGATAGAGAAGCCTCGACATTCCATCTACTGCCTTTGATTTTAATTTAGGTTTACTGAGGGATAACCGGAACTGTCAGCTAATCAGGGGTTAATTCTATAGACGGTCTAGCATGATGGATATCTGATCTTCTTCATTGGTTGCTTCTTTCCTCGTACCTTTTGGAATGCATAGTGGATTTTACTTGCTGATTTGAAGGCATCATATATTTAATCCTTTTGAGTCTTGATTACTTTGCTCCCTGACCATTTTCAGGTTTCCATGTCTCAAAAATATCAACGGTTTATGATTTACGTACATTCGAAGGGAATGATAGTAGATGATGAGTATTTAATACTGGGATCTGCCAATATTAATGAACGATCTATGGCCGGTTCAAGAGATACTGAGATAGCAATGGGCGCATATCAGCCTCATCATACTTGGGGCAATAAGAAGAGACATCCACTAGGCCAGGTTTATACCTTCATTATTGTAGTTTAAACCTCAAAAATCATTTATAGTCCTTCAGTTTTATTGCCTTCATTCGATGATATTCCAGAGGAGGCCAAGCCAATCACCTGCCTTTGAACATATTCTCATTTGATATGCTTTTGTAAGAATATTAACCTTGGTTAGCTGATCAAGCTAGTTGATGTTTCTTCAGGTATATGGGTACCGAATGTCTCTCTGGGCAGAACATTTGGGACTGGTTGATAACTTGTTTAAAGAGCCTGAAAGTTTGGATTGTGTCGAGAGCGTGAACAAAATCGCTGAAGATAACTGGAAGAGGTTCACGGCGGAGGATTTTACACTATTGCAAGGACACCTTCTCAAATACCCCGTGGAGGTTGATAGCAATGGCAAGGTGAGCCCTTTACCAGGGCAAGAGACTTTCCCAGATGCTGGTGGTAAGGTGCTCGGAGCCCGAACAAACCTTCCTGATGCATTAACTACATAGGTTTCAGTTTTGTTCTCTGTTACATGTGGTTTCACTTCGATGATTTTGATAAAGTTTAAGGTTTAGGGTTTTATTTATAATTGTGCTTGCTTATTCTTCTCCCCTGGAGGAATGCCTTGTATAGGCAAATATATGTGTCGCTTTACAAAGTTCCTATTCTGAAAGGAACACTGCAATGTATATCCCTTCAGAACTCCTATACCAATTTTCTCAGCTGTGCCAATTTTCTGTGGGCTGCCAACGTACCATCATATACCAATTTTGACTTTATTTAATATAATGATGAATAAAAAGATTAGACTGATGAATTTGCATCACAAAAACTACATAATTTTGATTAAAAAATTAAAAGGCATTATACAATATTGGTTCACCCCATCCATTCTCTCGTTTTGTTCCCACCATTAAAATTTATAAACTCTGCTACCTTCCAAAAAATAAGGAGAGAAGCGTGGGATGATCCCTACAGATTCTTCATGTAATTAAACTTAATTAACGGTCACCTTTCCCACCATGCCAGCTCCCTGGTGAGGAGCACAGTAGAAGCTGTATTCACCTTTTTTACTCAAGGCAACTTCGTAAGTCTCTCCTTTGGCATTGAGGAGATCCTCCTCGCCCATGGAGATTTTTGACACATCAACCCCACTTGGAACAGAATCCTCGTCGAAGACAATGTTGTGTGGGAATCCGGCGTTGTTCTTGAAAACGATCTTTTCACCAGCGGATACGGAGAATTCGCTGGGAACAAAAGCCAATGATCCATCATCACCTCCAAGCAAGACGTCGATGGCCATAGCATTGCTAGCAATCATTGCGCTAGCGGCGGTAGCGACAACAGCAACACCAACGTCTTTCATTGAAGCCTTGATGCTGAGCCTTGGAAGTGGAGAGGCTGAGACCTTGGCACTGGCACTGACTCTGGCATTGGAGGCACTGCCTGCCTTAAGACCAGTGAAAGAAGGGATTGAAACAGAAGCGGAGGTGACAGTGGCCATTCTTGAGGTTTTTTGTTCTGGTTCTTGCTGGTATTGCCTGCGTTGTGTGCTGGAGGCGACTAGTCAGAAGGGGAAGGGAGTCTGGGTGGTTTTAATAATGATGGAATGCTAGTGTGAGGCTGAGGGGTGAGAGGTTCATTTTGTGTGGTTTAAACTTTGTGATGGAATGTGTGGTGAGATGATGTACGGCAAAGTGAATGGGCAGAGAAAAGGGATTTTCTGTGAGGAGGATTGCTCTCATTGGCTGGTTTGGATGCTGTATCCTGACGTGGCATGTGTTGAAGTGAGGAGGAGAATGGGAGAGGTGGGATTGGGAGGCATGACAGGAATGAAAGGGATAAGCGTTAGAGGTGGACAAGGAAACATCTTGAAATCTCAGGAATAAATTGTGCTAACCACCACTTGCCCTTTGACAACTTCCGTGCTAAGGAAGTTCAACTCTTGAATCTTAACCTTATCCCATGGACAAACTACGTCCATTTAAATTAATTACCAAGAAGAAGAAGCAGTGCTGATAGCTTGCTATTCTTTTTATTATTATGAAAATCATATTTATTTATTTTTATCTTGAAATAGTAAATAAAAACTGGTAGAAGGTAAAATCATAGTTTTTCTTTTCCCATGCTTAAACTCTTTAGTCGCATCACACCCTCCAAGAAAAATCGGGAGAAAAGATAAATTAAGTGACTGTTTGAGTTTCAGAGTATGGTTAAAGATTATTTTTAAAATATTTTTTGTTTATAAATATATCAAAATATTTTTTTTTAAAAAAAAAATTATTGTTGACATCATCACATTAAAATAATCTAAAAATACTAAAAAAAATTAATTTAAAAAAAAAATTTAATTTTTTTTTCAAAAATATTTTTCAAATACACTCTCAAAGAAGAAATCATTGCTAGCTAGCTTTCAAACTACCATTTTCAGTGCAGATGCGTGCTTTCTCTTTTTCTCGCCCGCAAATGCATACCAAAACCTACAATTATGTGATCAATATTATCTCTAGCAGATATTTTTGCCAATCGCAGCCATTGTTTTGTGGCTCAGGCAGCATTGGCCCCACCACTCGACTTTTTTTTCCTTTCCACAAAAGGTACTATTCCCTGGGCAACAATATGAAGTGCTTAATTTTGTTAATACATTTTGTTTTTCAAAAGTTTTTTTATTTAATAATATCAAATAATTTTTTTCAGATTTTTTTATTTTTACCATCGGTATATTAAAACTATTAAAAAAATACCAAAAAAACAAATCAATTTCATGTTTTTTTTTAAAAAAAAATGAAACGTATTTTTCAAACGAACACAAGTGAAATCAGCAGTCCATGTCATCGGCATAAATAACAGTAAATTTAACCACAAGATGCTGTTTAACCCATCTTTTTCAACCTGTACAGCACTGCATTAACTTTAGAGATTCATTAATCAAGCCACATTCATGCTAAAATAAAGAGGGATGGCAACAAAGCAACGCTTAGAAATACTATAAAATATATGGTTTACTGAAGCACGTAAATGCACAAGGATAGAACTCACACACGGGAAGACAATGCGCTGCAACAATCCAAGCCCTCTTTTACCTTCAAAAAGGCCCTAAAAATTCCTCGGAAGGATTTAGTAGTTGAGAGGACGAGCACAAATGGAAGAGCGTAACTACATGAGTGAACCTCGTCCTTGCTCCTCCAGCTCATGCTCATCTTGTACTCGAATTTGCAGTGTACTGTGTACTGCCTATGCCAGGTATCTTTCACAAGTAGATAGATGGTCCTACTCCTACCAAAATCCAAACTAAGCATGAAAGCTGCAAGACTTTTTGTAGCCCATCAAATAAGCCCATTTATTGATTACAGAAAATTGAATATAGAGATCAAAAGACCACCTTATATAATCTGAGTGTATACTGTTTGAAAATAAAAATTTACAAGGTCTTCCTAGAAATTCCTGGGGAAGATCTGAAGGAAGGTCTATGCGGAATGAAATCCCAGCTGCAGAAGGCACGGTGGAACTTTAATGTTAAGCCACATTGACTCAACAACAATTCCGTCCAAAAAACAGCTTTGATGTATCACACCGCAGTGCATCCTATTTGCCAGATGCTTAACAGAAAGTGTTACCCGTTAGTGATTCCGATAAACTACAAAGCAATTTACTAATGGTTCATCCAATCAAATACATACATCTTACTAAACACCAAAATTAATAGGCTTTGAAACCATGGTTAGAATTATAATTAAAACAAAGGGGGAATTTGAAAATCCAAGACACCAGTTTCCACTCTGGATCTAGTTTCTAACCAATATTCTCAGCAGGAATGGTTGTTCCATTCAAAAAAGAAGAATGAAAGATAACAAAGTAGATAGGCTTGATCAAATGCATGTCAACCAAAAATCCATTGAAAAACTTAGTGATTCTACTGCAAATGGAAACTGAATATACAAGAACATCTCAACCAGCGTCTTTCATTAACCAAAACCTGACCTGCCCCAACTCCTTGCTCACAGAATCTCAATCTCAAATAGTGACAGTTCATTCACTTAGTTTCACGTTCATTAACCAAAACCTGACCTGCCCCAACTCCTTGCTCACAGAATCTCAATCTCAAATAGTGACAGTTCATTCACTTAGTTTCACATTTATGGACATTGCATTATATTACCAGAATTTTCCCTCGAACGTTACATGTCCAACCACACTAGTACCTGGTCTGATAAACATCTTTCTCCAATCAGATATCCTGAAGTCACAATAAATTCTTTTTCCAGGATTAGCCGCCTTAATATCATCAAGGAAACTATCAAATAAGAAACAAAAACTGCTATGACTACCACATTAGCTTTATTTGGCTCCACTGATACGTCACCAAAGCAAGTACATTACAGGCGTAGGTACTCTACATTCCAGAACATCAACCGAATAGAACAAGGTTCCTAGATAAGATGGCAAAATAGTGAAACACTTAAACATGATCTCTTCAGACTGAGTTTGCGTTAATCCTGTATCCTCTAATGATAAAGTTGTCCTAAAGCCAATCATATGAAATTCTAGTAAAGGGCCATGATGGCATGTCAGTACTTTAACATATATGAAGAGAAAAAATTGACTAAGAGCAATGAGAACAGAGATAACGCAATCTCAAAACATAGACTAGAAGCTTTGCAGCTCAAGAATTTGAATAAAATAAAATAAAGCCAACACAACTTAGGCATATTATCAAAATTCTAGTCTCACAGCCTGATCTTTTAAATAACATCAACAACATTTTATACAGTTCTCGATAACAGAAGGTTTTTCATTATAAATATCCACCCTTAAATTTAGCAGTCTATCCAGCTCAAAATGAAACCTCGCTTATTATTAATTACACTATCACACCAATGAGAACCAACGGCAACCAGATAGACCCTATATACAACCCCAATATCCACTATTTCTGAGTAAATTAAACAAAATGTACATTAAGAACAATCATTTTCACCTCTTTACATCGGAAACATGTCGCCCCCACCATCCTGATCCTGATCATCATTATCATCCATATCAAACAACTTGAATCCACCATCCCACTTCGCATCTCGATAATTAAAGCCAGGGTTCACGTAGCACTTCATCTCGTGAAATAAGTTCAGATTATCCACTAGCTTATGAAACACATTGCAACCACAGCACTACATAACACATCAAAAAAAAAAATCAACATGAAACCCTAGCATTCCAAAACAAATAAGCAACCAAAAATCGACGAACGGCAAACGGTAATTACCTGAACGAAGACGGTGCCGTCGGTGTAAGCATGGGGATTGATAGCGCGAGTAGTTCTCTGACCACAGATATTGCAAGTAAACGCCACGCGCATTCGCCTACGTGGCGATTTCGTGAAGAGAGACCACGGGAGAGTCGAGACCTTTTCCGCATTGAATCCGTCCTCAGCTCCAGCTGGCACTGAAGGTCCTTCCATGCCTGAACCTGTAGTCCATCCTCTTACAGATGCCGCGCTCAATACCAGCCCCATCGCCGCGTCCTGATTCCCAAATTACCCCAACAAAATCATCAAATTACCAATTTGACATACAATTAAGAAAATTATACACACATATATTTACCTGGGAGAGCGAGGGATTGTTGAAGAGAGGAACGATGCTGGAATCATTAGGGTTGGATTGGAGATCGGGTTCTTTGTTGTCCTCTGAATCGATTAAAAGAATTCAATTCCTTATAGAAATAAAAACAAATTGTAGGAATCGGAGAGAGAGAAACGACTTACTTTTTGAAGAAGTGTGGAATCGGAGGAATCTAGGAGGGGAATTCAATTCCTTTCGTTTTGGAGAGAAGAAGGAGAGAGGAGAGGAGGAGGAGGAGATTGCTGCAAAGGAGCTCAGAGTTTCCATGGTGATGAAGAGACGTGATTGGATTTTTTTGCGCTATGAAGACACCTGTGGGGCTGGAGAGCTGGAGAGTGGTAAGGGAGGGGAGATACTAATTATTTGGCAGTTTCAGGTCCAATGGGTTTTGTGTGGCAATGGTGTCTAGTTGGGTTTCGATATTGGCCCACATATTATGGGCGCAACTCGAACTATATGGGCTACAATGGCCTCTTCGACGCCCGAAGTGACAAATGTGGGCTTTATAGTGGATCCATAGCTCGTCGTTTATTAATCAGCATGTGTTTGTAAATTAATTTTCTTGGAGATTGTTTGCAAACATCATGCTGTATTTTTACCCTGGTTATAAAACCAAATCCGGTTTAATATTATACTTGCGGGTTAATTGAAGAGCCAGCTAGTTCATTCAAGCAATAATTCTTTTAAAAAAAATAAAAATTTAAAACAATGTTATTTCAACTAAAACAATATTGTTTTAATTTTAAGAAAAAAGTTAGATATAAATTTATTTTGCTTTGGGAACTTGAAAGGAGTAATTGAAAATGCAGACAGTAGTGAAATTATGTGGTTGCAAAACCATCCTTTTTCTCTATCCAGATTCCTTGAAAACACTCTACAGTATAAAAGTTCCTACATGATCCTCATTTATAGGGTGTTTGGCAATGTATTTCAGAAATACTTTTGAAAAAAAATTAAAAAAAAATATTTTTATTTTTATTTTTTACTTTAGATTAAATTTTTGGGGGGGTTTAAACTTTAAATCATTTTCATGTGCTTGTGCTTTCAAAAATGATTTAAAAAAAAATAAAATTATTTTGATATATTTCTAAAAAAAAATAATTAAAAATCAACCTCAACTACACTCGTAAACATAATTTAGTCGTGTTGTATAAATGATGGATACAATCCAATGGTGCAAAAGATGCCAGAGTGATCAGTTCAATAATAATAATAACAATAATAACAAAAGAGAAAGAAACTCTCCAAATAAAAAAGGGAAAAACAAAAAATAATATTCTAGTGCAAGAGCAATTTGATTACATAGAGAGAAGTTACATGGTTGTATTAAAAGTTAATATATAGTATATGATTTTATTCCATATACGAATTTTATTTAAAGATTTTCTAGGTTACAAAAGAGACAAAAAGGAAAAGGAAAAAAAAAAACACAATAAGCAACCTTCGATTCTCCACGCCAACCAACATTCTGCTAGTTCATATTCGAGGAGGCAAGGTGTGTAAAAATGGCTGCTGTGTTAAACCCATTGAAACTTGACCCAGCAGCTGCAGTATAAGCACCCATGTTAGGGAACACGAGCCAGTCATTAACCTGCAATTCCGGCAACTGATGACCCGTCAAGACTGTGTCAAGAGCATCACACGTTGGTCCGAAAACCGTCGAACTGTAAGTTCTTAACCCTTTGCACGTGGGATTCGCACGATTAGAATTGCAAGCCAGAGGCGTGCAAGTGATAGTTGCATGATCGTATAAAATACAGTTCATGGAGCCGTAAATGCCGTCATTAATCCAGTACTCTCTTAAGTCACCTCTGACACGTTTTCCTATAATGGTGGTGGCTAACGTGAAAGCCGACTCTGCAAAAAACCGGCCCGGTTCAGAAATCACAGTCAATCCCGGTTCACTTGTGAAATAAGCTTGGAGGGCGGATTTGATTGCTGTTGCTGCTTCGTCGAACTGGGATCCGGCCGTGAAGCCTCCGCCAATGTCTAGTATCTTCATTCTAGGCATGCCAAGACGACCTGCGGCTTCAAATACAGATTTAGCCGAAGCTATGGCTCCTTTGTATGCTCGAGAGTGTGTGGCTCCGCTTCCTATGTGGAAAGAAACACCAACTACATCGAGCCGAGCGGTTTGAGCGGCTTGGAGAAGAGGTGTGACTTCTTCAGGAAGCGCGCCATATTTGGTGCCTAAGGGACACCTTGCTCCACTGTCATCAGGGGTTTCAATCCGAATGAGCAATGCACATTTCGAATGCCATTTCCGAATCTTGTCAAGCTCCTCCTTTGCATCAAAAGTAGTTAAATTAACACCCACGCTTGCAGCGTACTTGATATGGGATTCTTGCTTGCACGGGTTGGCATAGATGATCCGATTCGGAGAAACTCCGAGGGAGAGAACGGATTCAATCTCGGCCCGGCTTGCACAATCAAAGTTTGAGCCAAGAGCCGCCAACGAACCAAGGAGAGCCGGGTCAGGATTGCACTTGACGGCGTAGAAGGGACGTACCATGGGAAGAGTCAGTGTCCACTTGTCCATGAGTGCAGTGACCTCTCCTAAATCAAGCACGTAAAAAGGCTCTTTGGTTTCTTCTTTTTTCGAAATCATTGACAGCATAAATTCAGTCACGCCATTTTTTGATATGGTCGTGACCCTCTTCTCCTTAACACCCGGTGCACCCAAAACAACACCGGCGTGGAGGTTCTTAGGGATCGACCCCATGACTAAACTTTAAAGGTTCAAAGAAAATACGAAGGAAGACTACGATTTGAGTGAAAAGGAAGTGCTTATACTTGGTGGGTATTTATAGAGATCATCGAAAGAAACCGTAAGGGTTAAAGGTTGAATTATTGAGTTCCCTTTCGAGGTCCAAAGAATCAACACAATTTTCCAATATTAGTTATACCGTAATTGTGTATCAGGTACTAAATTTCCTATATTGGTGTAAGCCTATCAGGGTTTTGTGGGGGCAATTAAGCTAATTTTGGTTGTTGAAAAGGTGGGTCGTTTGAATTAAGCAAGAGTTTTGAGTTGAATAGAACTCAAGTGGGCTCAGCTTTCATGGGATGCTCAAAACGATTCCATGAGCGGAAGCAACGCGTTGGCGGCTAATTAACGCGACTAGACCAGGTGTAGAAGGCCTGGTTCTCTCCCGCACACACTCGAACTTTTGGTTGTCAGGTTGGGAATTGGGATACAGGAGAGGAGATTCGAAGGGTGGATTTGAATTTTTATTGTTGTTGTGATGGAAGATTATGACCGTTGCATGGTGGCAGGAGGTTTTAGTTTTCTCGAAAGGATTCATCCCCTGCATCATTCGAAGCTTCTTTCTTAATAGGTATCCTATTCCTCCCTTGTTTTGGACAATTACATGTCTTTGAACTTTGAAGTCCTAGTAAAGCACCCCTTCTGTGACCAAACCAGCCCCAGCTTAGATTTCTTTTCAAAGTAGAGTTCTTAGTAATCGTCACAAATCTTGGTTGGACTATTTCTATTTGTCAAATTTTCATGAATACAGCTAACTATGTCGTTTGGTAGGAAAAAACCTGCCCAAGGATTTACAGGCAAAACTCCTCCTTCAAACCCATTGGAAAGCAATTAGACATGTTATTAACGTTGTGATTTGAATCAAGTGTTTTTTTTCTTCCAATTCCGGGCAGGAGATTAGGGAATGTCATTGAGATTCCAATAGTAAAATAAGAGTTTAGCTGATATTTCGAGATATTTTAAAAAAATTAAAATAAAAACCACATGTCTTTATATTCTTTCTTTTTAAAAAAAAAATAATATTTGTTTGCATCCTTGTAATTAACAACATTTTCTTTTCAACACCAACCCTGTGAAATCCAAAATTCCAAATTAATATATATAGTTATTACTCTGGAGTCTGGACATTGTAGTTATGAGAGACCGAGAGAATGAAGATGGACCACATTACTTGAATGATGTTCTGTACTGATATCTATTGGATGTCCAGTCCATATCTGTTAAGAAACTAGCCTCTTAATTTTAACCCAAAAACATGGCCATACCCGCCCATAATAACACAGCTCGGGTAAAAACTAGTTTGCCCCAATGTTTTGTTTCAGTCGTTAATTTTGAGAAAAATAGATATTGGTCCCTATATTTATCATTATTTATAAATAAGTCCTCGGATACAAGTTTTTGTCCTCGTTTTAACAAAAAAAAAAGATTTTTTTTTATATTATTTTTTCCAGTTAGATCCCTACATATCAAAAGTTTTTTTTTTTTTTTTGGCTGAGAAGACATGAGCCATATTAATAAGCATATACTTAATAGATATTTAAGTGTTATACTCCATCTCCATGCATCGCTTTCCATATTATTGTTAATTATTATAACCATCTCTTTATTATACCAAATTTTTTCTAATAAATATTAATTGTTATGATTATGCAATCATAAATGTCTACTTTATTAAAATAAAATTAAAATAAAGACAACAATATAAATTACCAAGATACTGTTTGACCGGGTCAATTTAAATTTTTTATATAGTTATATTATACTAGGTCAATTATCTTTATATTTTTATTAAAACTCTGTCCAACTTAAATTCAATATCAATTGTGTCATATACCAACCTACTAGATCATATCGGTTTTTATCTTATCACATCACGTAAAATAAAAAGGCTTTTTCTCTCATAATAATCTCAATGTTAGTTTAACGGGTCACAGACCAAGGCATGGGTTGTCGTTTTAAGTTTTGGATAGAGCACAACAAAAAAGGTTGTCGAAGGTGGTGAGATTATTTTTGTTATTCAAATGTTTTTAATTTATTTTTTATTTTAAAATTATTTTTGTAGAGTATAATTAAAATTACTTTTGAAAATATTTTTTATTCAGAAATGTATCAAAAATATATCATTAAAAATTATTTTAAAAAATTATTTTTGATATCCACAATTCCACACATGAAAATAATCTAAAAATATAAAAAAATATTTTAAAATAAAAAATAATTTTTTTTTTTTTGAAAAACGATTTTAAAACTTAGTAAGAAACTTATCTGAAATGACACGAACTGAGTGCACATTGGATTATGACGGGAAAGATAGGTGCAGGTGAATTTACAGCATCGTAGCATGTTCGAATCATTATTTTTGGGACTTGCCCAGGATTCTTTGAGAAAAAGTGGGGCACAGGGTGCTAGATCCAGAGAGACCTGTCACTGTCCAGTTCCCTGATAGGATGGCTTACCGAGGATGACGAGGCATTTTTCTGGCCCATCCCTACAATTTGCACAAATTTAGTCTTGAAACTTGGAAGTAGTCTCCTTCGCACTCGTGGCACCCCACTATTCATCGTCAAACTAACAGGCAAAACCCGTGTTTTGGTACCGTTGGCGCGACAGTTAAACCACCATTTTGTTATTTTTTATTTTTTTAAGAAAATATTTTTTTTAATTGAATATATTATATCAAAAATAAATATTAAAAATAAAATATATATTATTTTATATATATATTATTCGAATTTTTTTAAAAAAAACTTCTAGTGTTATACCAAACACCTCCATTTTATAATCCTAATCTGCCGGCTTTTTATCTCTTTTTCCTGGATGCAGCACCTTCAGTGCTTCTAGCCCACGAGAATAAAATGTTATTTTAACACAAAAGCACTTGTAGATTCAGTGGATCAGTGCCTAACCTCTGATCAACGTGACACGTGCAAGATGAATTGGATTGGATTAGGCAAGGGCTATTACGTGTTTAGCACGAAGGTGGTATTTTATTGTTTTTTTAAGTATTTTTATTTATAAATATATAAAAATAATATACATTTTTATATTTTTAAAATTTTATTTTTGATATAAATATATCAAAAAATAAAATAAAAATTTAAAAATAGTCGCACCTCGTAAACAAACACACCCCTCGAGGTGTGATAGCAATGTGATAATTTTTGTGATAATTGTTTAGAAATTTGGTTTTAGAAAGGTTTTAAAGAATTGAAATGGGATGAGATTATAAAAAAATCCCAAATCTATAAACTATTTAACACAATACATATAACAATAAAAAAAAATATAGACCAAACATGATAGATGAAAAAAATTAAATTAAATTAAATATAAATTATTTAAAATAGAATAAATGACAATTTAAAAAATAGAGATAAGATCTAACTAGTAAAAAAGTAAAAGATGATGATATTGAAAAAGATTTAATTTCATAAATTAATTTAAATAAAATAAAAAATGAGAGTCAAGTGTTATATATAACAAAAAAAACTTCAATAAAAAATTGTCAAGAAAGAAACATATAACAATAAAAAAGGACTTATATTGATATAAATATCAAATTAACTTGAATTTAAAACTATAAAATTATAAATAAAAAAATAAACGATTCAAAATAAAAATACATAGTAATCAAAAGATTAAATATAAAATTTTATGCAATCAGTACATGACATGATATTTTTGATTTTTTATAACTTCTTAAAAATAAATTTTGTCCAAAATAATAATAAATTACTATTTTGAAACCACGCTAAGTCTTGCTTTAATTGAAGAATATTGTTCATTAGCCAGTTTCTATAATAGTAGATAAACATGAAAAAATTTAAAATACTTTAATTCATCAATCACTTTCAAAACTATAATCATCATAATAAAATCAATCACACATCACCAAGTTATTAACTACCCCCCCCCCCCCCCCCCCCCCCTAAAAAAAATATATAAAAAAAAAAAAAAAGTTGTCCGGCTCTAGAAGTTGGTGGTGGTGGGTGACTTACTCCAATAAAGAATTAAATTAAATATATTTGATAATGATATTTGAATCTTGCAATATGTTTCCTTTTTAAATCATCTTTGAATCTTCGAATTAATAGAAAAAACCTACGCCCTGTTTCCTTATAGGTTGCCTGTGTCTGGACGAACACATGTAGCCGCTTTGATGGGGTTTTTCCCCCTCTTGTCTTAATTGTAAAATTACTAGATATGAATTTCCCAGGCATTGTCAACAAAACGACAATGATTTTTCTAGATAAATATACCTCGCATGGCCATCTAGCTAAACATAAGGATACATGTCACCGATTTCTCCAGATCCCTCTTCGTCATCATCTTCTCTGCTTATGTTTATGAGAACATTGAAAGGAAAGCGGTGCCCCTTCACGGCGACAATGTCAGCTTTCTTGTCGTGTGTTGGCAACCTCAATTGAACTGTCGAATTTAGAATCCAATTCGTGTTTTTTTTGTTTTTTTTTAGTGTTACATTTCATTTAAAAAATATGACGTGTTTGTTTTTTATTCACTGCAATATTTTCTTGATTCCTATGCTCTCATTTTATTATTTCAGCTTAAGATATTCAAACTTTTCTTAACACATGCCAACCCTGATAATTTAAATAGCGTTTAGTTACTACAATTTTTTTTTTAAAAAAAGACGTAAGAATATATCTCTTTTAAAATAAAAAAATATTCTAAAACTATTATAATGAATAAATTTACTGTTTATTTTTTTGACTGAATAAGTTTTTTTTACATGTCATATCCACGATCTATCATTATCTTAATTGTTTTGGATTTTTCCCTCCCTCTCTCTTTTAAAAAAAGTACAGTCAGCGCCACTTTAAACCATTTCCTTTTAAAGTCATTTTTTATAGTTTTTTAAAATAATAATAAGCTAAGCGAGACCTTCATTAAAATTGTGTTTTAAAAATACTTTTGAAAAAATATAAGAGATTTTTTTATTTTATTTTTTATTTATTTTTATGTAATAATATCAAAAATAATATGTAATAATATCAAAAATAATTTTTATTTTAACATATTTTTAAATAAAAAATATTTTTAAAAACAAATTCAAATACAATCACGAAATAGAAACAAACATGGGTTCCCAGTTCATGTGAAAAAAAAAAAAAAAAAGGAGAGCAGCTACCGGTACAAAAACTGTTAACTGTTTAACTGTTCTTGAACGATAATCCTGAAGCAAGCCGGCTTAGAAAGCAAAGCATGGCGAGAACCAGGTCCGGCAGCATGGGGTGGAAATAGCGAAGCAATTGATGGCTGGTTCATGCCACAAACGGAAAAGGCACTGCTAAAAATAGTCAGCCTGGTGAGTGATGACTCACTCTACATTTCATTTTATCGGCCACGTGCATTAAAGAAAGGCAGCTTACTCCCAATTGGCGTCCATATCCGTGTGATTCAAGTGGAAAGTTGAGGCAACAGAAGAATTTTATTGGCTAGGAGTGGGAGTGCTTGATGCTATCAAGTATCAATATTATCCATGGAAATAGACCATTGCATTTTCTTTTCCTATTCTTTTGGGGTGATGTAGAGATACACAATCTTTTTATATATATATATCTTTAATTTAGGATTCGCGCGTGCACCCATTTTAAATTATTATGATAAAAAAATAGATTTTATAAAAAAAATATAATTTATATATTTTTTAAAAGAAGTCTTTTCAAATCATAATAACAATTATTTACCGCGATATCAAATACACTATAGAGTCACTCAAAAAGTGTTTTTCAAAAATATATAAAAAAATTGAATGTTTTTAAATCATTTTAATATTCTGATTTTAAAAATTATTGCTTAAAATAAAAATTATTTTGAAAAATAATTGTAATCACACTCTTAAACACATTTTATCTGTAGTCTTCTTTGTATTGATTGGTAACAAAGTTTTTGTCTAAGATTTTAGTATTCTGGTTATTAATTTTTCTTTCTTTTTCTTCACTTAATTGTACCTCTTATAAAAATAAAAACAAGGAGATATCGAATTCATACCCAAACAAATACATTTATAATTTTAAATTATTATTTTTTAATTCTTTTGAAGATACTCTCACTGTTTTTTTAATGGCTAGAGATACTCTTAAACCATCACTATTAAATTTCATTTCTATATAATTTAAAGATATACTATCCCCATCAATACAATACGTTGAAAATAAATAAATATATATACATATATATTTTAAAAAATAGATTTACAAAGTAAAAAATTTACTATACCTCTTTAACGACCATACGAGTATCAAAAGGTTCAAATTACTTTTTATATAATAAAAGATTGATTAATTAATTAATTTGTTTATTTAATGGTAACAGAAACATGAATCAAAGCGGTGATACGAGCAAAGCAAAAGGCATTGTTAGAATCCACGTAGACGCGCGCGTATGGTTGCGCATTACGCCATCAACTAACGTCTTCGTTTTCTCTTAACCTCTACACTAATCATGTTTATAAATTACGCACCAAACGGAAACAAAGCGAGAGAGAGAAATAGAAAGAACCAGACAGAGCACTGATAAGCTCTTCTCTCTCTTCATGCAAGCAATTTTTCTACTTAAAATTAGCGGATTCACGTGCTCAATCACCACCGCCATTGATCCTCTTCAAAGAAACCTCGGCGTTTTGAATGGGCGACACAGAGAGTTGCGGCAGTAGAGCAGCAGATTTAGTGCCTCGAAACCTGAGGCTAAAGCTAGATGTTTTTAACGAAGTTTTCTGCCAACTTAAAGAATCGAATGGTAAAGAAGCGAGTCTTCCTGGCTTTGAAGACGAACTCTGGACTCATTTTCTTAGACTTCCTACTCGGTAATCACAATCGGGATATTCCTTTCACTACAATTCTTTCTTGTTATTTTAGGTTTAATTTACTGATTTTTTTTAATTTTTTTTAAGATATGCTATGGATGTAAATGCGGAGAGAGCAGAGGATGTCATTATGCACAAGAGATTATTGCAGTTGGCACATAATCCAGCTACTCGGCCGGCAATTGAAGTGCGACTTGTTCAGGTAGGAAGACAAATATTCGGCTATGGATTCCTTACCGTCTTTTAATTATTTTCTTTTGGCTTGTGTCATACTCCTTGATACTCTTCTATTGCTAATTGGTAGGGTAGGCGTGTTTTATTTCATAAAAGTTGCCTTGAAATGAATGATTATCCTTTTTTGCACGTTTGTTGTTGCTCTATTTTGGTTTTATGTTCTAAGTTTTAAAATTACAGTTAAACGGTAAACTGAAAAGCTTTGAATACTTTTCTGAATAATCAAATATTATGATAAATACTATATAAATTATTTAAATAGTAGCCAAAACCAGCCTAAATAATGAAACCTATACCAAAAACAATTCTGAAATTTAATTAAAAAAGAATTTGAATATAGCATCTTCTAGGCCTGATTTGAGATAAAACTCTGAATTGAAAATATTTGAATAAATTTCTGAATAATCAAATCATACATCTTGAATATTCTGCCATGAAAAATAATATACAAACTATTTAGATAGTGGTTAAAACCGACATAGATAATAAAACCTAAACCAGATAAAATTCTGAAACCTAATTAAGAAAGTGATATTAAAAGATCTAGGAAAAAAAAGAAAATTCTAAAACATTTTTTATGCTTAATTTGAGCATGATACCAACCTCACCTAATTACAACTAGCTAAACCACTGTAGAACTAGGTCTGTAGAATATGTTGATAAAATATCAGAGTGATCAATAATAGGATTAAAAACTAAGACCGTTTTTGTCATAATGCTAGTTTAATGCATCCGGACTAATTCCTGGACTTTTGATGCATGTCACACATTATAAAAGGTTCTGGATTAACAGTGCAATTCAGATAAACCAAACTGTTAATCTATTGTCCTGAACATGTTGAATTTTCATTCACAATGAGATTAATAATTTTGACTCTTGTTCAGCCAACTTTTCGTGGATTTCTTGTTTATATTATATTCATGCAGAGGTTGAAATGTGATTTGCTGTTTTAGCTTCTATGTCCTCTACCGTGTTTTCGTTGATCTTACTTCTTTGAGAATAGTGACATTATTAGGTTTTCATTGCTGCTTTGATTACAATTTGACTTTGCAGTTAAATTTTCATTGCTGGCAAATCTCATCTTGTCATATATTTCTTATGCAGGTTCCTTCTGCATCTGCTGGACATTCTGGTGATTCGGTATATTCAGAATTGCAGCTTCCATATTTTGATTATCTCAGCAAACAGAGGCATGGCTATGCAAATATATTGTTTGGGTTTGCATTTCTCTATGAAAATTTGCAACTATTGATGTCTTACATTTGTCTCTTTCTTTCATGTCCAGCAATCATCCACCACCAGCCTTTGGTTCATTACCTGATTCTGAACTTCCTCATAAGTATCAGGATAAGGATATCCCAGTGATCGACAGGCCACCTAACTCCCGGTAATTTTTCACTCGATTCTCTGGTCACTTGATTTGATTTTCTATCCTGTCACTTTCATGTTTCCTTATTGCCTCACCCAGATTAGGCTATATTCTGAATCAACTTAAAGTTTTCAGATATTAGGGATGAAATTTGAGGAGAAAAGAAAAGAAAAGGGAAAACGAGAAGTGTGGCTCTATCAAATTGTTTTCTTGTATGTGTGACGTTAGAAGAAGTGGCTAGGGTAGTCAGGTGCTTCTTGATGCAAACAGCCCCATGACCACTAGAATTAAATTAACTGGTTGTTTATTCATGTGTTTCTAACTCACGTGATCAGTAGCATAAGCATTTACTGTTAATGGTACTGGCAAGTTGCCAGACTTCTGCATTATTAGTATTAGTTAACTATGACGTTGGGATTTTCTATTTGGATGTATAGGATGGTAAATGTGTTGCTTTCTTCCCTTTGTGCTCCTTAGCTATGTTTATCCTTTGCTTTCTTTGAATGGGTAATTGTACTTACACACAATATCCGTTGTGCTATATGCCCTTTGAGGTCAATCCTTTCATTAGCTTCTGGCAATGCCTTTTAGTTATGTTAAAATAACACTGCAATGCTTCCATGATTTTGTAGGCTGATGCATGAAATTACAATTTCAACTAATGATAAGCCAAAACTCCTGAGTCAGGTAGTTGGCCTCTTTTAGTTTCTAAATCATCCGTGGATGTAATCTGTGTTTTATCAGTCATGTTAGGCATACTGTTGACATGCTGCAATGAGCATTGCATATGGGATTTATTCTATCCTTGTTTTAGCATCTTTTATTTAGACATCTTATGAACACGGGTGCAGGAACAGTCTTGATATATATGAGGCATCTGACCTCAGATTTATTTTTGTAGTAGAAAGTTGGCATACAAGAAGAGAGAACTTTACATCATGATTTGAAGGATGAAATGTGCATTTCCATTCATTTTCTTACAATAAGTGGAGCAATCTTGCTGAATCATTTGTCATGTAATTGCTTGATGTTGAAGGATCTTCTATAAATCATTCTTTTCTTAATACCTTTCTTTAACTTCTATTTGTGAACCCATCTATAGCTTTATTCATTCCTGTCTCTCAGTTAATTCATCTGACCTCAGACATTTTTATTGTATTCCTAGAACATTGCTAATTTGATGTTTTCTACCACCAGTCAAGAGACACCTCCTCTCCATAGGCTGCCTCTCATCTTTGATCTTCTCTGCTAGCAGTCACATGGATCGCTCGATGACATATGTCTATTTGCATTTTTATTATAGTCCCAGATCATTGCGCAAGATCTGGTTTATTTTCTAATTTTCTTATAATTCAATACTTTCTACCACCAGTCAAAAGAGATTATTGCCTCTCCACTTTGATCTTTTCTTCTATTAATCACATGGATTTCTAGATTTTAGATGAGATAAGTTCGTTGTGCACTATCATTATTTTTCAAATTCACTACTTAAGGGTCCATTTTTTATTTGAAATGATGTCAAAGTTTACTGAATGACTTGTATTAAGATATTCTAAGTGCAATGACACTCTTTGTGTTATATTTTGTTATAATTGACCTAGGTAAATAAATTATGTTTTTCTATTTTTCAATTTTCAGCTTACATCCTTACTGTCTGAAATCAAGCTAAACATTCAAGAAGCTCATGCCTTTTCCACAACAGATAACTACTCTTTGGATGTGTTTGTTGTTGATAATTGGGCACCTAAGGTACTGCATTTTGTCCCACCTTAGTATAATCATTGGATTATTAGTCCTTTAAGACTGTTGAAGTGGTTTTCAAGATTCACTGTACAGATTGTATGATAACAGTTTTTGATCTGTTATCAGTCACAATTCTGTGGGAGCCACATATTATAGGCCTAAAATCAGTGTTTCTTCACCTCTTCATTACAAGGTCATAAAAAAAGAAAACACCTAAGTGGAAATCTAAATTGTCTCTTATCTTCTGACAATTGTAAAGTCATGACTTAGTTCCGTGATTATTTACAGGACACAGAGCAGCTTAGAAGCATGCTGTTAAAGGAAATTCCAAAAATCGAGGTTGCCCTTTCCACATGCCACTTGTATATGGCATTTAATGCCAGCGATTAATTTCCAGCGAGCTTGTGCTAGCTTTATGTTTTGTTTATGGCTTTGTTTGTTCATGGTTATGTTAATGTATGTTAAAATGGCAAACAAGTAACACTAATTGTCATGAACTTAGTGCTCCTTCAATAATACTCTTTAGATGATTCATCTGTTTATACTTGATCATTTGAAGTGCGATGCAGACAAGTGCTCATTTGAAACCACACGCTATTTGTCCTGTTACGGAGCAAGATCAAATAGGAACCAGTCTTGTCTCTAATCTCATCAATGTTCCTGCTGATTTAATTGATGTTTGGGAAATTGACGCGCAGCAGCTAATATATGAGAAACAAATTGCAAACGGATCCAGTGGAGATCTGTGAGTTCCTGTCATCTTAAGACCCGTGATCTGTTCTTGTATGAATATTCTTTGAATTGAATGGTTTACTTGAAACAGGTATAAAGGCACCTTCTGTAGTCAAGATGTAGCTATTAAAGTGCTCAAGGGTGAACATCTAAACAATAAAATTCATAGTGAATTTGCTCAAGAAGTCATTATCATGAGGTTGGTTGTATTTTTGGTTCTTCATCTACCCATCTCAATGCTTACAAAAACGCTCTCTGAAATTCTGAAAACATTTGCAATTACAGCTGGAACTTCAAATATACCAGTGGAATCATGTTTTTTTACTGGAACCAGATCCAAATGAAAATGTACCAGGTTGATAATCCTGACAGTTTTGAAAATTTAATTATTGGATGAGCTGTCTTGATTCCTAACAAAATTTTCTGTAGATGTTTTCTAGCAGTCCAAATGTCCCAAGAAATGCAATTTGAACTCACAAATAGTAAGCAGTGGGTTGTGATTTCTTATGTGCTGAAGAGGTCGTCATATCACATGTCCTGTTTTCACGATGTTGATAAAAATGATTAATTGGATGGAGGCATTTCCTATTTTAAATCTGTCATTTACTTAATGGAGCAAGTGAAGTAGCTTTTCAAAATTCTTATGTATTTCACGGGACAATTTAGAAACTTGCTCACAAATGTATCAAATGTGATGTTTCCACAGTATCAAGTTCTAGAATCTCTCTAGTTTTCTAGCAATCTCTGGTCCTTTTTCTGCCTTGGGAGCATGAATATTGCATTCAAGTGTTCTTCAGTGTTTCAGTTCTGATTAGCGAGGACAACTCTTAAAGCACTTAGTTGATTCCCCTAGAGATCTTAAATACAAAATAAATGTTGTCCTGCACTCTTACATGCACGAATTTCTTCTCTGTTCCCCTTAAGATTCCTTTGCAATTTCAGGAAAGTTCGTCACAAGAATGTTGTGAAATTCATCGGTGCATGTACCAGACCTCCAAGCCTGTGCATCATTACAGGTAATTTTGAACAAACTAATGGCTATATGTGTGCCTTCAATTAATTAATTATGTGTTGGTTTATAGTTTAATTTTAAAAATGCGCACATGAATGACCCACCTATTTCAATGTGTGTTGATTCTCTGTTTGCAAATAACCCTTCCCAGAATTTATGTCTGGCGGAAGCATGTATGACTTTCTGCATAAACAACAGGGAAGTTTAAATATTCGGTCTTTACTCCGAGTAGCAATTGATGTTTCCAAGGGAATGCACTGCTTGCACCAAAATAATATAGTGCATAGAGATCTGAAATCTGCCAATCTCTTGATGGATGAAAATGGAGTAAGTGATTCACACTTTTACAGTATTTAATTTGCAGTCTGGTCAGTGTTCCTGTTTCTCTCTCTCTCTCTCTTCTGAGTTCTGAAACTGTACTCAGAAGACATTACTTCATACTTATCAACTGACCACCATCTTGCATTCAGTTTTAAGCATTGCATCAACATTTTTTGTTTTCTCAGAACTTAATCGTGTTTCAAGCTGGAAAGCTGCAAGAACCGATCAAATCCTCTTAAGAGGAAGAAAGGCAGCTTTGTGAATCAGCTTTTTCTATAATGGAAAATAAGATTACATCTTTACTTTACTGGCTATGACTAGTATTTCTTAAAGTTTCAAAAATTTGGCTAGCAGGTAGCTAAAGTTGCTGATTTTGGTGTTGCTAGAGTGCAAGATCAGTCTGGTGTGATGACAGCGGAAACTGGAACTTATCGCTGGATGGCTCCAGAGGTTGGTGTTGTTGCACTGAAAATGGCTTAGTGAAACATATGATGATTATTGATTGAAACGTTTTTATTGTTTCATCATGTCTCCATAACATGTTTCCTTGGTGTTCGGTCATATAAGGTTATTGGACACAAACCATATAATCATAAAGCTGATGTTTTCAGTTTTGGCATTGTGCTCTGGGAGTTGCTTACTGGAAAGGTTAGAAGTAAAAAGATATTCTTCTTGTTCACATGTTTGGTTTTTCCAAATTGATGTTTTGTTTTTACAAAAGTTCTGCCAATTCATGATGATCACTCAGATTTCATGACTATCATCTATGTTCTTGTGAATGATATCCCAGCTTCCGTATGAGCATCTGTCTCCATTACAAGCCGCAGTTGGTGTGATCCAGGTAGTCCTCCACGTTTCATTTTTCTTTCAGCTTCCAATGGGATATTAGTTTTCCATTCAGATAGAAACCACCCCGTCCCTGGCATTGTCTGTTAACTGCCAAATTGCTTCTCGACCAACAGAACCCCTTGCCTGGTATAAACAAAGCAAGACCAAGCACGTGACAAAATGACTTTTTGGTTAGTGTAAATCATGTGGACTCATTTTAGGAAGTCTCAAAGGTTGTCAAAGAGTCCCATGCTCCAACCATGCTTTCTAATGGCTTGCATCAAAATTAAGACAGGTGGGGGAAGGGGTCAAAATTTTAGTTCAATCAGCAATCCCGGAAATAGAAAGATCAGGACTTGCTAAATTCTTTTTATCATCATCCTTAGTGGTCATGCTGCTTGGTGGTAATATAATCTGCTGTCATAGAAGCATATTTTGAGCTCAAATTGACTAAAGGACCTGCCAACTTACTAATAAAGAGCTGTTTTCCTGACAAGGATTTCAGGGTCTAAGACCACCAATCCCAAGCCATTCGCATCCCAAATTGGCGGAACTGCTTGAGAGATGCTGGCAGCAAGACCCATCTTTGAGACCTGAATTCTCTGAAATCTTGGAGCTTCTACAGCAGTTAGACAGGATGGTATGAGAAGGTTCTAAAATTTCTCCATTCATTATCGTTGTACACATCTAGAAACTCATCTAATCTCGGAACAGGTTGCTGATGAAAGACAAGACAAGCAGAAAAAGAAAGTCTCCTAGAAGAGTTGTTACTGTAATTAGACGAGACCGACGGTGAAGCCAGAAGTGATTATTTCATCCATCACAGTGCTTGCTTTTGTTCAATCAGGGTTGGTTCTCTTCCTTGATGAACACAAATTCAAATACAAATACGTGTACATATACACCTCTGTACATATATAAACTGTCATAAGGACGCGTGTTGATCTTATAGTTGCTCACCAAGTGTAGAGCGCAGCTGTAGTTTGTGTTGTCCTAGCTCTAGGGTTGAATCGGTTTTCAGTCATTGAGAGTATATACATTATGGATGAAGTGTTCAGTGAAGTGCTAGTTCCTTAGAGTTTGGATTTTTATTTTTACTTTTCAGTTAAAAGCTTTGGGATTAGGAGTTAATGCTTTAATGAAATTTGATATATCTGAGAAAGAATTTAAAACTTCGGCATATATGCCAAGGAAAAGAGCATTATTAACTGAAAAATGTTCCTACGCTTCAAATCCAAAGTTTTCCCTTTATTAGTGCTTGGTATCTCATCCTTCCAGCAATGGAAATTCTCTCTGTAAACCCAGGAAAAATTCTCCAGATCCTGACAGATGAGAATTGATGGCGGAAGAATTTTATGCCGAGAATATATTAAATGAAACGCATCTATACGAGAAAGAAAATGTCATCTCAAGGAAAAGAAAGGATTGATTGTTTGGAGATTTGTTTTTAGTGCCCTAAATCCGATAAATTGTACGAAGCTCTCTCTTAATTAATATCGAAAGCCAATTTCATCACACATTAGCTATTGCATTTATGAGATTTGTTAATGAAACATAAGATATCCGTTTAATGGTTGGTTTTTCTGGTAAATGAATCATGCAAGACTAAAATTAGCATCACTCTTCCCATCCTGCAATGGGCATGTATAAAATTACCGATAACTGGGTGATATAAATATTCCAGGTCCCAAAATCCCATCGCCTAAACCTTTCGAATTTTGCCAAGCAATCTGTTGTGAAATTCGTGGATGTTTCAACTGAATTAAAGAAGAATTAATATTAGTCAATTATCCTCCTCCTTCTTTACTTGAAAGCTTCAGCCCAACCAAGCTGCATGCACGAGTCTCAGGCCAGTGAAAGTAGCACAGAGCTCCATGAAACCTTGAGAAGGGCATGCGATTAGAGGTTCACTTCTTTGGCAAAGCCAGAGCCAAAAGAAGAGAATTTATGCCAACAAACGAATGCAATGAAAGTGTAAACTGCAAGAGAACAGAAAAGTTGATTCCACATAAAATTTTGCCTTTATTCTCCAAATCAGCAGCTTCCATGAGCGTCTGTGTCCTGCTCAATCAGTGCAAACTAAAAATAATGCTGCACTATCAAAATTCGAATCTTTCTCTATCAACTAGTACTGTAGTTTACATGCTTAAAAGTACTTCATATCAGAAATTTATTAATCACACGAGGCCTTGAAGATTTCCCTAAAGATCTTGTAATGGAAGGCTTGAGAAAATCCCTGAAATCTTATGATGCTCAGGCTAGGCAACAACCAGAGCATCTAGAAAAAGGAAAACAAGCTCTACTCCATCATGACAGCGATTGTCACAGTGCCCAGTTCTCTGGTTCGTTTGGCCAGAATGAGGAAGTTATTGTCAACATTGACAGTATTGCTGATGTTTCTGACAAAGAAACCACTATTGCTTCAACAAGTAGGAAAGGTACAGGGTCAGCAAAGAAATTCAAAGTGTCGTTTGAGGACGTCATCCATGAAGCTGTTCGGGAAAGAAGCAAGGACTTCACACCCCAACCTTCTCTCGGTGCTTTTGAACAAAATTCATGGAGGTTAGCCGTGAACAAGGCAAAGTCCAGACTGATAGACCAGCCTGAGCAGCACTATCAAAGAACTGGGAGAACGGTGAACTCTGATGGAGATTTCGGTGAAGAAGATGATGGTGAAGACGTCCCAGAAGAATACAGGATCATAAAACAAAACTCGTTGATAATGCTGCAATGGGCGAGTCTTGTTTTAATCATAGCAGTCTTAGTTTGTAGTGTGTCCAGTCCAGCATTAAGAAGACAAACTTTGTGGGATCTTCCACTATGGAAATGGGAGATGATGGTTTTGGCGCTTATCTGTGGTCGTTTGGTGTCTGGTTGGGGAATTAAGCTTGTTGTTATCTTCATCGAAAGCAATTTTCTTTTCCGGAAACGGGTTCTGTATTTCGTTTATGGGTTGAGGAGGGCCGTTCAGAATTGCCTCTGGTTGGGTTTGGCTTTGCTTACCTGGCACTTTACTTTTGATGACAAGGTTGTGAAGAGCAATAGCAAGATATTGCTTCATGGGACCAAGATTCTGGTGTGTTTCTTTATAGGAACATTAATATGGCTTTTGAAAACCATCCTTGTTAAGGTTCTTGCTTCATCCTTCCATGTCAATGCGTTCTTCGAACGAATCCAGGGGGCTCTTTACAATCAATATGTACTCGAGTCACTCTCTGGTCCTCCAGTTTTTGAATGGCGAAGCACCAAGGAAGAGATAGGGACAGTCACCGAGGCTCAGCAGGTAAGAAATTCCGGGTCTGCCAGTCCTGGTCCTGGTGATCTCAAGGAAACTCTCCTTCCAAAGGAAGATCGTGGAAAGCTACAAAGATGCAGCACGGTCGGGAAAAAACCTAGATTCTCTAAGACAATGCCTAACAAGAAAGATGAAGAGATTTCAATTGACAAAATGCAAAAACTAAATCATAAGAATATATCAGCTTGGAATATGACGAGGATGGTAAATATCATCTGCCATGGTGCCTTGTCGTCTACTTTAGATGAGCATATACTTGACTCAGACATCACAGATGACTCTTTACTGCATATCAGAAGCGAGTGCCAAGCAAAGGAGGCAGCCAAGAAAATATTTCAAAAGGTGGCCAAGACAGGAAGCCGGTAAGTTAACTGGCATATTTTCCCTCACTGCATATCCGTATCATCTCCATTCAAGCTGACCATGATGTTGGCATGGATAGATTCAAAGTATTTTCATTTCTTATGTTTGCCACCTGATATTTCTTGATGGCCATTCATCTGACGTTTTCTGTGTATTTTTGTATCAGCCAAATTTACCTTGATGACATGATTCGCTTTATGGACAAGGAAGCAGCATTGAAAGCAATGCATCGCATGGGAATAACTTGTGAGGATGAAGGAATAAGCAAGTCATCTCTCAAGATCTGGCTGGTAGTTAATCTCTAAATTTATCGTCTGGCCTTCTTTGGTCATTGGATATTACTGATCACATTCAGTGCTACTGATTTATTGTTTGCTTGGACATGGCCGTGCTGGGTTCAAGAAAAAACTGCCACTAGTTCATCTAGTTGAATCCAAGCAAGCAATTTGATATGTTAACTCGAAACCAGTTGTCTTGTTTAGAATCTAATTTGACTTTAAAAAGTATCAAAAGAGAATTAGATTTAACTCTTTTTATTATTAATCTTGAAATGTCGTCGATTTGGATTGATCCGGGCAAACTAGATCAACATATCCAACCCCTAACCGAGTCTCGGAGCTTGTTATTGTCGGGTCAGATTTAATAACTTTTTTATACATGTATTTCAAGAGAGTACAGTGAAATAAACTTTCATCACCTGTTGTTTAGGTTAATGCGTTCAGAGAGCGAAGGGCACTGGCATTATCTCTGAATGACACAAAAACAGCCGTTGATGAACTTCACAATATGGTGAACATCCTCGTCAGCGTCATTATCATGATAATCTGGCTCATTATACTTGGAATTCCTATCTCTCACTTCCTAGTCTTCATAAGTTCCCAGCTTCTTTTGGTGGTGTTCATCTTCGGAAATACCTGCAAGACCGTGTTTGAAGCAATCATATTCTTGTTCATCATGCACCCATTTGACGTGGGTGATCGCTGCGAGATAGATGGAATCCAGGTATACATAGTAATTAATCATACCAAAGCATCTTTCTCAACATGACAATGTTTAACTAGAGTTAACATATGTTTCCTTGAGCTTCAGCTGAGGGTTGAAGAGATGAAAATATTAACGACAGTGTTTTTGAGGAACGATAACCAGAAGATCATATATCCCAACAGCGTTCTAGCAAGCAAGCCTATCGGTAACTTCTATCGCAGTCCAGATATGGTAGAGGCGATTGATTTCTCTGTCCACATCTCCACTCCGATGGAGAAGATTGCTAGCCTGAAAGACAAAATAAAAGGGTATGTAATTATGTATAAAGCTCCACCTAGCCTTTTCCTTTTCATTGTTAGATGCTAATCCATTTCTGCAACCAATACAGGTATGTTGAAGAAAACAGTAGCCACTGGCATCGAGGTCCAATGGTGGTCGTGACAGATGTTGAGGACATGAACAAGATGAAGATGTCACTTTGGGTCACGCACAGGATGAACCATCAGGAAATGGGGGAGAGATGGTCTAAGAGAAATCTTCTCCTGGAAGAAATGATCAGAGTGTTCAAAGAGCTTGATATTGAATATCGCGTGCTGCCCTTGGATGTGAATATCAGAAACATGCCACCTCTGGTCTCGACCAGGCTCCCCTCAAACTGGACCACCTCTGCCAATTAAACAATAATTGAATAAAATACTTAAGGATTGTGACCAGGAAGACAACATTGGATTAATGAGTTCCTATATAAGGAAAAATAGGATTCTAGCTCAAGGTTTCTGTGCAGACAGCCTAAGTAGCTGACTCCATGTAAACTGAGTGTAATAGATGTAGTTTGTGGATCATAGTTTTATGATCAGACTAATAAGTGCAATCTCCCGATGTAATGGTGAGGTTTCCAATTACAAGAATGATGTCTTTCTGCCTAGCAAAGCAGAAGAGGCAATGCTAATACCTTACCTGATGAGATTATGAATCAGACAGTTGAATCTGCAAAGTTGCAAGTTCCACTCCAACCTACAACAAAGATGGATCACAAAGGCAATGACACCTTTCAAGCCCATTTTCAGTGCTCTTTTCGATCTTGGTTAGTGGTTGATGAATTCACGAAATGAATGATAATAGATTTGTTACAAGTAATTCTTTTAAAAGAAAGAGATAATCATAACTATGAAGAGATATCCAAAATAATTAAATGTTAATCATCCAACTCGCAATTGTAAAAATTGAAATATAATTCTTTGTCCGGGATCACCTTGCCGTGCTCTTATGCTTTCCAACAGGCCATGAGAAAACAGAAACTGAATAAAGCTCGTTGGTAATGGGCCCAACAATCTGAAAGCCCAGTCTTCCGGGCTTTTATTTGACTCTCAGATCCAGTTTGAGTTCCACGTGATCGTTAGCCCAAAAGACGGAAACCCAAAGAGAAACTGCAATTCTCAAACAAACACTGATTGCAAAGCAACTAGGCTGACGTGTATGGCCTCCATGACAGTCATGAACAAACCGAACAGCAGAGGACCCAAATTAGCCAGGTGTCGACCTTCCCTGCGAATGTGCTGGTTGGTCACCTGCCGATCCCTGTCAGTGTATCCTTGGACAGCTAGTGTGCGGAAAGAGCAAAGGTCGGACAAGGAAGTCCATTTTCCGTCCATTGCAGCATATCATCCACTAGCCAAATCAAATCGGTTGCAAAAGCAGCACTATTATTATTAAAGATATGATTTTTAAATTATTTTTTTGTAGTTATTATGATTTTTCTACTTGTCCTTTAAAATTCGAGTGACCTAGTGACAAAGTTTTGGATAAAGATTAAAAAAAGGTTCAATAGATCCAAGGCCGAGTCTTGTACCCATGGTGGTAAAGGTGGGCAGCCTCCACCTGAAATCTGAGGAGGAGGAATTCTTCTATAGTGTAAGAGAAATTATATGGCTCATCTGGGCTTGCAGGGCCGGTTTTCTGGGCCAGAAAAGGTACAGTATATTGTCCAGGGTACCTTATCTTCCCTGAAAATGATTAACGGTGAGAATTTCACGAGAGAAAACAATCACATCCCATCATCATGTGTTCGGTTGCTAAGATGATGAAACTCTCACAGGACAGGTATTAGCTGATCGTAGTGAGAAGACCATTGACTCCCTGGAGCTCTTAGAAATCAGACCGAGTAAAATTAACGATTGGACGGAGATGACTTAAGGACATCTATGGAGTAACAATGATTGTATCGAGCATTCATAACAACAGTTTACATCAACAGATCGACTTGGAAAGTCAAGCGATGCTTGCACTAGATTTTTTCGCATGAAATTAATTTTTTGGTCGGGGTCAATCCCGAACGTCTTGATCTTTAATATTTGGCTCCACTTCCATGGCTTCTTGCCTGAGCTTAAGCTTGTCTTTGTATTCTTTCAGTTCTCTCCTGTATCTTTCCTTGTCTTTCAAACCAATGTTTTGGTAAACCTGCAAGGCACGAATCGATCTGCTAAGAAAAACTTGAGATGCTTCGCTTTTGATCTTGAAATCTGAATTGCTAGAGGGTAGAAATGGTTTTCCGTGAACTGAAATATGGTAATGTAAAGAAGGCAAATAATAATGCAGTAACAATCAATCAAGCAAGCTTGTGTCTGTACCATCCTCTCCTCTGCGCTAAGACTGCTCCATGACTGGCCTATCATTTTTGTAAACTCCCTTTCTCTATTTGGGTAAAGAGATTTCAGCTTGTAGTGTTTTTCAGCGAAGAAGAAGTTGTAGCCACTCCTGTTGGGTTTGGGGTAGCTGGGATCCCCCGATCTTCTGCATCTCCTCCTCCGACGTCGTCTGCGGCCAGGAGTGTATGGAACAATGGCTCCATCATATTGAGTAGATTTAGACAAGTCCTGCTGGTCTGGATGGTAAAGTACTCCATGGAGAACCTCCGAACCTAATTGCACCGAGACTAGGTAACCACAATCAAACTTCCCTTCTATTGTCCCCTTGGCCGAAAATGACGAAGAGCCTGCATAGAAGATCGGATAAAATTAACATGCTACTCGTTAAGCTTGCAGGAAACTAGAGACCATATTCCTCGAAGGATACAAGGGTCAAATTCAAAAGGGTTTTGCTTTCTGATAGATACTCGTCTCACAATCAACTCTATGCAAGTAAGCTACACACAGAGACAACAAAAAAAGAAAAAGGGTTTTCCACACATTATACATCATATACTATAAAAATAACAGACTATAGCCACATATATATACATAAATCTGAATCATAAGATAAATGGAAGGGGACCACTAAGAAAAAGAAGATTGGGAAATCACATAAGTATCCACATTCGAATCAAAATTACCAAAAATTTCGCCATCAATATCTTGCCTAGTACTGTGATTCAATTCATAAAATTGAATTTTATATACAAGGTTAACATTATACGTGGAGCATAAATTAGATCAAACATTTGTGGTCTGATGTTGAAGCTCTATTTATCCTCTTACATATTTTTTTTTTTCTATAAGCAATGAAATTAGGAGATTCACAAAACCAAACTCACTTTCGGTAGACGGGTCAGGACAATCCCTTGTCGGTTTTGGAGAATATTCCACAATAGCCAGTTCAGTTTTGCTCGGAGAGCTGCTAAGAGGAAACGCAACTGCAGAGTGAATAAGTTGAGAGGAATCAGTTTATAAGGGACAAAAACCATCCGACATTAATAAAACTTAACAGGAGAAGGGAAACTCATGCAAGAGACGATGAAAAAACCCGGATAATAAGTGATCGTCACCTGCCGGAGCAGAGACTGGACCCTGGATCTTAAAGAAGTGAACTTGTTCGTAGTGGTAAAGGAGGCTGAGGTAGTGTTTCTTCAATACAAAAGAAGCACTTGTTGTCGTTGCAGAGAAACAAAACACAGAACCCACTTCCCTCCATTTCTTCTCTGCAACAACCTACACATGCATCATCCATCACTTTCAAATGTCTTGCAAAAGAGCTTGCCGAGTTTACAGACCAAAATGATCGTTAGAAACAGAATCGAACCTTATCATAACCACCCCTGCTGGTTGTCTCTACATACAAAACCTGCAAATCTAGCTCCTTCCCTCCTATCACAGGTATCCTTAAAAAACACAGGGAGAATGATCATCGTGCACAGAAACATGACATGATCAGCCAAGCAAGCAGTCAAGGAAGAAGGGAAGGGGTAAGGGAGGCTTACATAAATTTGGTGCCCATTACAAAATGAAAGCGCCTGAGAGTGTCCCAAAAAACAGAGGGGTTGTTAACAACATCTTCATGAGAGGCGAGAGGAGCAGGGTAGTGCTTGTTCTCCATTCCAGCCTTGAAGATTTTCTTACTCCCCGGCGACATCTCCTCACCGTCGCCGTAAAAACCAAGAAGAGGGGATTAATATTAGTAGTTCAAGATTACTAGCTATACCATATATTTAAAAACAACAGTAGTAATGAGGACAGAAAAAACAAAAAAACAAAAACTATAGCGATATAAGAGGGTAATTAAGACGGAGCCAAGCCAGCATAAAAGAATGAGCAGTGACGCGTGGGAGGCAACGGTTACACAAAATTGGCCTTTTCTAGCATTTTGAATAGCCAAGCCCCACCCAGTAATAAGAGAGAGACAGGGAGAGAGCAGCAAAACCCCAATTAGCCAAGCCTGCCTTATTTATTTTACACAGGTCTATGCTTATTATCAAACACTACAACTTCGTAGTTCGTATAGGATACTAGCAGTGTGCTGCGCTACTTTTCCTTCTCTCTCGTGTCAATCGAAGCCTGACATCTCTGCAGCCATTAGAGCTTCGATTTTGGTTCTCCATCCATGTCTCTATGTCTCTATATATCTATCCATTTAAGTGTAACGTTGACATGAACTTGCTTTACTTTGGTCTGATAGACTTTTCTGACCATATCTTAAGGTACATCTGTAGGAAGATACTATAGTCTATTGGGATTGGCATCTAGTGTAGTCCAGTGCATGAAGGGGTACGATATAGGAACCTGAAGCATTCCCTTGCATTAAAAGCTTACCACCCTGTATTTATCAGTCGAATACTGGTCTGTGGATCTGTGTTTATCCTTGCTGAAACTTTTCTGGGCCCTCCAGATATAAGCATTGGCTGGCTACTTATGGGAGGAGATATTTTGAACCGGCTACTTTCCGAGCATGAGCTGACTTTCCTATCATAGCAGTTACCATATGCTATTATGTGGAAACATTCATTTTGAAGAAAAATAGATGGATAATAAAAGTGAAAATCTTAAGCCCACCACATGAGTGATAGAGAATATTTTGAAAACATTTTTTTCTATTTTCTCTTTGTATTTGTCTCTCTTGAAAATGAGGAGTTTCTCTTCCCTTGCTCTTGTTGAAAATATTTTGAGAATTGAAGATACTCTTGTTGAAAATAATATATAAAAACCCTTTTCTTAACACAAAAAAATATTTAAAACAGGAATATCTAAGGGTTAGTTTCCATACACTAAAAATAAATTATCTTTCAATTAGATTTTTAAGTCATCTATGGAAAGTGGTGTAGAAATTATCCAAGAACAATGTATTATCACGGTTGATTACCATAAATGATTCGGACCTAAACTGGGAAGGCCCATTGAAAATGTATAAGGGCTAAACTTCCTGGGCCCTAAACAAACCATGCTTAGGCCTGTCAGTGAAGAACAGGCCACCTTCAATTTAACATGATCGCGTAATTTCGGATGTAATAATAGTTGAAAAGATTTAAAAAATGGGAGACGCGATAATGCTATTTCCTTACATGCACAGAACAATTCTTAGTCATATCCCAAATTTCACAACTTTTCAAACGTAGACTCCCTTGTTTCAGGTCTAATCACAGCTATAAGCTATTGCTCTTCAATCTCTTATCGCAAGGCAATTCACTGTCGAGTAGTCAAGTCTGTGAATTGTATCCATGGGTTCATCGGCGATCGAGTGGTGATTGGTTATCGATGAATTGCCTGAGAATGACTTGGTCTCCTGGAATTCCTCGATTTCTGGGTTTTCTCGCCGGGGGAATTTGCTTGGATTTGTTTTCCATGATGAGATTTGAAATGGGTTTGAAGCCTCATGAAGTTACGGTTACTCCTGTACTTTCAGCTTGTGTTATAGGATGCTCCAGGTACAAGTTCGTGTCCTCCTTGCCATGGAAGTAAACCATGAGCTCGGAGACTGTCAAAAAGCTGATTTTCAGCTTAGAAACTTCATGTTAGTATCCTTTCTTATTTACAACTTTCTTGGAAGTAGTAAATAATGCACAAACACATGAAAGTGATCGAGAAAAAGAAATGGAAGGGTGAATTTAACCACAAAATCCACGAACGCGAAAATTTTACCATAATCATGTTCAGCAGGACAAATATGATGGATTCCACTGCACTCCCATAAGGATGGCTCGGGGCCTGTTCCTTTTGAAGCACAGACATTAGAAATTACGAGGCTGCAGGATACAAGAGAATCCATTCCCACACTTCAGCTCCGCTTTCCTCTGTGTCAACGCAAGTCAAGCTAGTTTTACAGGACTTTGATTGAAGCTCTTGCGACGGTTGTCTCGATACGACGTCGCTGCTTAACGTTATGGTGTGAGAATCAGGTTTGGTTGCTCAAAAGCTTAGGAGCACCTGATTTAGTTGAGGTACAGTAATATAAGTTGAGCAACTATGTAAAAAGAAATATAAATTGAACTCAATGAGAATTTAAAATATTATCTTTTACAAAACATCCCTATTTGAAATTTCAAAATATATTTCTACACACGACCGTTGATTTAGTTGTTTAGTCATGCTTCAAAACATGTTCATTTTGCAAATTAATTAACATGAACAAAAGTTAACACTAGATTTTATAAAAATCTTACGACTAAAAGATAGAATTGATATTCATTAAAAAAAAAATATTAACACCGGGCGAGCCGAGTTGCCAAACCAAACAGGTTGAAACAAAAGAGGATGGAAAACAGACGTCCAAGGTTTGCAAGTTCATGAGATGTTTTCCTCCGCTTTCGTCACGGCGAAGGCTTGTGGGCCATGAACCGTAAAAAGTCAAAATCAGAGTAGGTCGGGGCCGTGTGGATAAAGCACTTCGTGGTTCAAAAGCCCGCCTTTTTTAAGAACACCAGCCCAAATGTTCAAGGAAGCTGAATCCAGCCCGTCTAAAACTAATACTTAGCAGGATGTTGGGGAAAGCCTGGTCGAGTTTTAAAAAAACAAAATAAATTGTTTTTTTACCCTATATGCCTTTGTTGGATTAATTAAATTATTAAAAACAAAATATGTTAATTGAGTTTAAAATGTTAATATCTTATATAGTTTTATTACAAACAGATTTGAGATGAGCTCTCGATTTCCTAGATTAACACAACAGAACTGGAAAAAGCAACTATGCTCTATCTTCTGCTTCTTCTCAGGGGTTGATCTACTGACGGGTCGCCCACGTGCTGACGCCAGTTGAGTGAACGAGAAGAGGACTACTGTAACGAGTTGACTGATTGTTCAAGTACCCAGTTACAGAGTAACTAGCAGCCAGCACATCCAGAGAGTTAAAATAATAATAATTATTATTATTATTTAAGTATCAATTCGATATAAGAACACAAAAAAATATATTTAAATAAATAAATCAAAACCAAGTCACGACACCAGAAAAGAGACAACAAAGACAAGTAACCATCACGATAACGTAATTGCAAAGTTAACAAGTTTCGTAAAGTTCATTTAAGATATCATTTATTTATTTATTTTTTTATAACCGAAGTGTTCGGGTCAGCTTGTGTGCAACACAATTAAATTCTCGGGTCCACTGAATATTCTACAAATCCAATAAACATGTAAGTTACCACGGGATGAAAGGCTTGCCTGACAAGACTTTTAACGTTAAAGAGATGTCAAAGACGACAGCTGGATACTTGTTTAAAATTTAACTTTGACAGTGAAAATATTATCCTGGATCGACAAGACATTATCTATCATAGGTGAATTATTATAGGTTTATTTAATAAAAAAAAGAAGGTGAAATCATACAATCTTTGGAGTGATTTCTATGCTAGATTCTTATACACTCGCGCAGGATAAGATAATCTTTGAAACTTTTTTATCGATTAGCTTCTTTTTTTAACCCTCAACAGACCGAGAGCAAGGATTTCACAGAGATGGTTCGACAGAATCACCTGTTTTTTATCTCCCTGGGGGAGCTCGGATTTTCGCAGTTATTGTCTTCACTTCAGCTTATGTTTTCTTTCTCTTTTTTTTTTTAAAAAAAAAACAACTGCTAGCTATATATTCTGTCATGTTAGCTTACTATGTCCATGTCAACCAAACATTGATTAAAAAAAACATCAAATCAATTAGTTTTTTTTATAATTAAAATAGGTGTTTGAGTTTAATGTATCTTGATTAATCTCACGATTCCTTAAATTAACAATAATATAAGTTTTCAGTGCTCATTATATTAGTAACCACGAGACTCGAAACTGAGATCACAATAGAAATAAACCCTTTAATCTCAAATTATTAGCACCGAATCATCTATTAGAGGTTTATTAATTAGCGTTTGCTTAGAAAATTATTGGTGGTGATTGTGATTTTGCCACATTATTTTAAATAATTGTAATAATAATAATGACATACAATTCTTAGGTTTTTAAGAAAAAAATATGTTTTCATTAAAAATATATTTAATTAATATCTTTTATTTTTAATATCAACACATTAAATAGTTAAATTTTAAAAAAACACAAAAAAAAATATTATTTAGATTTTCTAAAGGGTACCCGAAATCATAGAAGTTCTGCCTAATGATTTTTTTTTAATTAACAAGGACAACTATCCACACATGCATTATCCTTTTTGTTTTTACATGTCCAAATTTTTCTAGCATCTATTTAATATCATCATCGTTTACTTCATAAATACCTTCAGCTTTAACTGGTGCTGTTGCGTCATCAAGCAATTTAATATTCATTTGTTTGAAACATGTCATTTGTTTCAATTTATTTATTAAAAAAAAACATTTATTTGGTTAAGTCAGGTTAAACCTGTGTACTTGGCCAAACTCAACAAGAACAATACTAAAAACAAGTTTAAGAAGAAGAACAAAACGTCATCACTGTAATAAAAAGTACTGGTCCAGGTAACCTCGAAGGTATTTATTTTTTATTTTGTTTTTTCAAATTGCCTTTTATTTTAATTTTAAAATAAATTTATATTTTTTTAGGTGTTTTTGATCTGCTAAAATTAGATAATCTGAGAAAAACTTGTGCTGATCTGCTGAAATTTGGATAAAATTCGACCAATCAACCGTTTACTTCTTCGAGATACTGTTTTGGCGTGTCTATTTAAAAAGTATTTTTATCTGACAAGGTATGGAGGATCGTCTCCTTTTCTTTTTTATAAATCGTATTCAGTATGGGACCTTTTCACACGTATCGATTTTTTTAATATAAAAAATATTAGATATCATTAATAATTTTTTAGCTGAAAAAATAAAATTACGTGAGTATTGATTTATATAACTAGGTTAATTTTACAAATTCAAAAACAATATATACAACTTGTAAGAACATGGTTTTACTTGAAAATAATGTCAAGATAATATTTTTTTAATATTAAAATAACAACATGTTAAATCAATTTAATCAAGTCGATTAACATGTTAAATTTACAATTCAAGTTATGAGACTATAATAAACCTTAAAAAATAAGTAAAAATAAAATGTGAAATTAAATTCATGATAAACTTGATGTTTAAGGATAAAATTGAAAAGAGAAATAATTTTCAAAAAAACTTAAAACATTAACCTGAATTAACTTATCAAATTCATGACTTGAATTATAAATCACGATAATTTCATGAAAAACAAATTGAAACAAATTACAAATTGTGACTCTCAATAAGTTCGGTGGAAAACAAATTGCCACATTTTACAAATCCTTGTTCTTTTTACAAATGGCTGGTCTGACACCCGGATAAGGTTGACTCTCTCTCTCTATATATATTTATTAAAAAATAAAATAAGGGTTGAAATCCTTCTAGTTTAGGCTTGACGCATTGGCTAATCACGTGTCCAAATGGTGGCTCAATCCCCCAAACATGTCGTAACTCACCGGACCACAAGACCCATCAAAGACTGAGATGTGACCATAAAGGTTCCATACGTGTCTGTAACACTTGACCGAGTGTAGCCGGGCTCACTTCAATCCCCTATCCAAAAAACGGAAGATGCTTAAGAATATTCCCGCCTTTTGTGAATCTCGCCCCAATCCCAATAAATTTACGGATAAGTCCCCACCCTGAACATTCCCCCCTATATAAATCTCGCTTCTTCTATCCTGCTTTCAAACTCCATTTTCAGCTTCCCTCTCAAAAATCAAGAAATCAACTCTATTTCCTTACTGTAACTGTCATGGATTCCTCTTTAACTCTCTTAGAATCTGACCAAGAAAAACTCTTAGAAAAACTTGGTATATTCAAGATTCAAGGCCGTGATAAAGTTGGCCGTAAGGTTCTTCTCATCACCGGCAAGCTCTTCCCTGGTAAGGACAACAAGCAGTTTACTTGAAGTATTTTTTGGGATTTTTTTCTCGTTTTCCTGTAAAAGTAACCCTTTTTTTGTGGGGTTTTAGCTCGGGTGGTGAGCATTGAGGTGTTGAAGAAATACTTGGAGGAAAAAATATATCCAAAATTAGAAGAAAAGCCATTTTCGGTGGTGTATATGCACACAGATGTTCAAAGGAGTGAAAATTTTCCTGGGATTTCGGTCATTCGATCAATTTACGAGGATATTCCGATCAACGTCAAGAATCATCTTGAATGCGTTCACTTTTTGCATCCGGACCTTCAAGCCAGGCTCTTTCTTGCAACTTTTGGTCGTTTTCTTTTCAGTGGAGGGTAAGATAACTAGTCTTGCCTTTTTCCGAGGGTCCCATTTTAGTCCCTTTACCAAGCTCCACTCACATTGAAAGTGCTTAAAATTTTGGAGCATGATTAATTGGTGCTTAGCAGGCGTGATTGTTGGATTGATTTTAATTGATTGATTGATTAACGGGTGTGATCAGGTTATACTCGAAGCTGAAATACGTGACGAGGCTGGAGTTTCTGTGGGACCATGTGAGGAGGAGTGAGATTGAGATGCCGGAATTTGTTTATGACCATGATGAAGAGCTGGAGTACCGTCCGATGATGGATTATGGATTAGAGAGTGATCACCCTGGAGTGTACGGCGGGCCATCCATGGATAATAATCCTCTTTCGGTGTATTCATTGCGAGGCATCGCGTAGCATTCGATGTTGTCGGGGTTACTGGAGTGTCGTTTTCGTTTCTGTTTTTCAGGAGTGTTGTATATATATATATATATATATTTTTTTTTTCGCACACATTGTAGAAGGAGCACCTTGTTCTTGGCATAAATGATGAACTGGTGGAGTTGAAATGGTTTGTAAGCTGTTTAATTCAAAACTCATTGCCTCGTTTGATCAGTCAAATTACATCTTAAATTAGTTGACATATTTATTTTTTATTTAGTTTTAAGGTCTCAATTTAACTAATTATCGAGTAAGATTTAATCAATTTGTGCAAAATAGAAGATTTGTCATTGAATATTGTTATCTAGCCCCTATGAAAAATAGTTTTTTAAACTTTATCTTAGGAAATTTCGTGTATTTGTTTATTATTGAAAGAGATAGTTGATGATTTTTTTTTCAATCAAAGAATTTAACTTGGTTTCTTTTAAAATGTTTTTTTTTTTACATAAAATACTTTTTTAAGGTTGTGAGAAATATTTTGTTATTTTATCAAGTCTGGTTCAATTTTTATCAGGTTAGATTATTAATTTTAAAGTTTATTTATTTTTCATGACATAGTGAACAATAAAATATGTTTCAACTCATTTCTCACGGCAACACCAAATATTAAAAAAAAACATTTCACTTTTCAATGATAAATTTTCTATAAAAATCACTTAAAAGAAAATCTACTTTCAGCAAACAAACATGATTTTTCAAGTGACTTTATGGATTGGAGAGCAATCACCCTCGAGCCTGATGATCCGGTGACTTTGTCCTCATTCGAGAGCGTTACTATTTTTGTAGCTACCTGATTCTTTTTTGGCTGTGTTCAAACTTTTCTATGCATTCGTTTCTTTATTAGGAGTGTTCAGGGATTTTTGCACAGATTATAGAAAGAGTATTTTGTATACCATAATTTAAACGATCTCAATCCATAATCCTCAAAATTTGACAACTAAATCTGTTTTTTCTTCTTCCATCCTTCATCATAATTTCTACCAAGACAATTTGATAGCCTTCTTACCCTTCGAGAGGATTCTAGCTTAGTTGAGGAAAGAAAGCAAAATAAAACACATACCAATTCCCGTTTTTTCTCTTGTTCTCCCAAGTTTTCCCAGCAACCAAACAGATGAAACGTAGAGATAGGATAAGAGGTAATAGGCCGGGGCACAGGCTAGGTATTCATAATCTATAATTCTATATATTAGAAGAACACGGAAGATTTCGGGCACTCATCTCAGCAGGAATAGAACTTTCCAGGAAGATTTCGGGTACATTTTACAAACACTAATTTTCCAGTAAAATGCACACAATTGCTGAACTAAGCCCCAAAGATAATATTTTCGTTGACTTCTAAGTTGCTTTAGAAAGAAAATGCCAAGCATTAATTAGCAAAAATTTAAATAGAATAACTGGTAAAGGGAGGCGGTGAGAGCCTGAATCCAATTGTAATAGTTCCAAAAAGAGTAAACAGTTTCTGAGTAATCAGTTTGTGGATGGTAAAGTGAGATAAAAGTAAAGTAAGTTTCACAAAGCTGTACTCTCAGCCATGCTTTCAACCGTAGTGCTTTCCTTGCCATTATTGTCTTCACTGGTGATATTATCTCCATTGCCGCAAACCTGAAGATCAGGATAGTTTCGGTGGTTGAGAGAATGCAACCACAGAGCCACTGATCCTTCCTTGTGTTCTGTTGCCGCAATGTGTGAGTATATGTGCTTCATTTTGAATTCCTCTGCTTCTTCTTCATAATCTTTCATCGAAAGTTCTTCATGGCTGTCTTTCCATTTCTGGTTATATGATGTGAAAAAGCACTCATCCAAGTACAACCCAACCTCAGGAGCCGTAGGCACAGTAATGTTTACATCCCTGTAAATTTGGTAAACCATTGATTAGAGAAAAATACCAGTGATACGAGAACATAGACCATTGAAAAAGAGGAAAATAATAGAAGTTCTTACTTTTGCAGAGCAGTTTGTATCAACGACTCAGATGCACAGTTCCTCATAATAGCAACAGCAGCACCGATCATCTTCCGTATCTGATGAAGCATGAAACTCTGCCCAACAACCTCACACTTCACAAACTCAATGCCTTCAACAGTAACTATAGTCTTAGCATCAAATGAAACAATGAAGCGCCTAGCAGAGGGGTCTTCAGCCTTAGTTCTAGTGGTAAAATTATGGAAGTTATGGCTCCCCACATAATAATTCAATATTCGATTGAATCTCTCTTTCTCCTTCTCTTCATAGCAAAACCCACTTCCATTGATCGCTTCCTCTTCTGATTTTGTATTTTTATCATCGCCCTTCTCAATGGACACCATTATCTCGTCTTTAATTTCTGGGTTGGCATTAGCATCTTCACTGTTTGATGATATGCCTGACTCAGTCGTTACACTGTCTTCATTTCGAAGGACCTTAATTTCATTAACAGATTCGAAATTCCTAATAACTCCATCACCATTATCCATAAGAGCACTAACCTCCTCTTTAATTTCAGCTTTTAGAGTAGTATCTTTATCATTTGACCGAATTTCTGTTGGGGAAACATCAGATTTTGATTCAAAACTGCGCTTACCCAAAGCACCAACAACCTTACGCCCTCTTTCTGAACACTCCAAACACTTCACAAGCTCACTACCAGACCCTAAACTAGCTAACACGCTCTCCCTATCACGATGCGAGCAAGGATTAAGAGCAAAAACAGGGATTAAATAGACGTACCTTCTCCGATCACAAAACTTCTTAGCATTAAACGAGCCGGTCACTCTCTTGTAACCAAAAATCCTAAACTGAGGAGAAAGATTTGAATGCAAGCGTTCCACGAGTCCAGGTGGGTCGATATAGAACCGGCCCGAGACAACCTGTCCCACAGCGCTCACGCCCTTATCAGTGCGAGCAGAACGAGCCCAGTCATAGCGCTTGGGGATGCCACGGTCATTTTCAGGGACAGCACCGGCGTGAAACAGGGCCTCTTCAAGGTCCCCTTCTATGGTCTTGGCACCAGGGTTCTTCTGCATACCTTGATAGCCAACGCCGCAGTATGCGAAGAATATTGCGATTTTGCGGCGCTTGTATCTTTGCTTTTTAATGGTTGTTTCGTCACCAGGGGCCGTGATGGCGGCGTCGTCTTCTTCGGAGGTTGTGGAGGACATCTTGGGCTTTTTGAGGTCTGGTTCTTGTTGCGGTGGTGGTGATGTTGTGGTTTTTGAATCAGGGGTTTCCATTTTTCTTTTTGATTATAAGATGATCAAGGTATCCATTAAAGTGTCACATTGCTTGCTTTCCATCCCGTGGTAAAACCCTAGAGTGGGAGACACTGTTTAAAGTGGGAACGTTCCTATGCGGGAGGTTTGACAGGAGTGATCGTGTTCCTTAGTGTGTTTGTATGATTGATATTGTGCTCCAAAAAAAATCGTACTGCCACACGAACCGACTTGGAAAAGGATTTATTTAATACTTTTATTAAAATAACAAAATTATTTTTTTTAAAAAAAAAACTCTTTGTCGATATTAAACTGGTCATGCTTGAACTGTATTAATGAAATCAATCGACTAACCAATCTATCCAGAGTTTAGGCAATGTGCAAGTGGTGTTTTGGTCTAGCGATAGAAGAGATTTGTTTTGTTCATTTTATCTATGTCAGGATTCAAACCTCACAAAAAATGTTTATCCCTGCACAGTGTTTTTTTTCCACTAGGCTTACATGATATTTATTGAAGATAAGAATTAATTATCATACGTATAAACTGGCCTGAATTATATATATAAAAAAAAAGGCAATGCCAACTAATAAAAGAGAAATGACAAGAAAGACAGTCCCTTTCAATGCAGTCCATGAAGTTTTTCAAAGTATATTTTAAAATAAAACTATTTATTTATTTAAAATTATTTTTAATATTATCATATAAAAAATATACGAAAATATTAAAAAATAAAATAAAAGTGTTTATTTACAGAAATTGACTTGAAAAGTCACCCAGTGAACATCTGAAGTTCTGAACAACAACACCACTTCAAGCCTTTAACCACTCTGCTTCAACTCTGTGCCCGGTCGTTTTTGATAACATGTCAGGTTACGCGTAACAAACACTTCGAGAACCGTGGGGGGATGGAGCCAACAATCATGAAATTACTGATTTATCATGACTTCATAGTTCATACAGAACACAAGGACAAAACAGTAATAAAGCAGCTCCCAGAAGTGCAAATAACATCAAAACTTAAGGTATCTTTCACCTACGTAAGGTTCAAGAAGTTTTATTCAGACAGACAATATAGTGAAGCTTAGCCCCGTTTGTTTGCTGGAAAGTGGTTTTTTTTTGGAAAGTGAATTCCGATGTTTGGCAGTGTTATGGAAAATGAACTGGAAAACACTTTCTAGTGTTTGTTTGTGTTATGGAAAATGAACTGGAAAATAAATTATTAATAAATTAGTTTTTTTTTTCAAGTTTATCTAATATATATAAAATATTTAATCACTTAAAATAAAAAAATGAAATCTAAAAAGTATAATGATGAATTTTTTTATTATATCCTATATAACAATTTATGTCATATCATATTATAGAGAAATAAGCTTGTGAAATATTTTTTAAGTAAAACTTATTAATATATTTTTTTTTTCAATTTTAAAAGCTTAAAATAAGTTTTTTTTTTCATATGAAGAAAGCCAAATTAGTTTATGTTAAGAGTTATATATTTGGGTTTTTTTTTTGGTATGAAGTATTTTTTAAAAGATAAATAGATACAAAAATATTTTGATGGGTATTTTGGATAAATATTTTTTTTATGGGTAAAGGCAATTATCCCTTTAATATCTATCAAATAAACATCATGAAATAAATATTTATACCTAACATCAAACATAGTCATGCATAAATATTACGTTTCGATGTCATATACATACATATTAGTTCAAATTACAAACATAAATATGCTAGACCGAATTAAACAAGTAAACATAATTATCAAATAACAAACATAGTCTGAACCCAAATTTTGAACATCTTCAAACCATCTTAGCAAGCAGGCCTGTAGTAGTGTTGGGTCACAAAGTTTTGAACCCAAATTTTCCTCAAATTAGCATATTTGTCCACAAGTTCCATAAACTAGAAAAACTATCATGCATGACACGTCCGAGTAAAATGACTACAAATCTAACATATTTGTCCAGCTCAAGCACCACCTGAGCAGAATCATGACTACCTGAGAAAAATCCAATGAGAGCTGAATAGAGCAGTTTTAAGTTTCACCCAAACATATTCCTGCACTGCTAGGACATAAAAAAAAAGAGAATTGGATAGACAAACATTTACAATTCAAACTGAAAGCCATTGATGCATCCCTTTTCACATTCAACTTCGAAGCCATGAATGATAAAAAGTGAGCAGAACATGACAGCTCATTCTTCATCTTCTTCATCTCCATCTCCACCAGATGCTTTCTTGGAAGCAGCCTTCTGGTTCTTTCGCTTCACTATACCAGGACGTCCACCACCGAAGGGACTTGTGAGAGAGAAATCAATGTGCTTCTGCGAGTCCACCCTCACCATGAAAGATGGAATATTGACCAGCTGCCTCCCAACCCTGAAGGACCAAGGGAAATATCAATGAATACAAATCCAGAATCCAACCGTAGCATGCCAAAAACAGAAAATGTGGAGGGCAGATCAGGTCCAAATAGTGATATATGTACAAAGATAAATTGAAATCTTGCCAAGCAAATCTCAAGCTCTGAAACCACAGGACCTTAGCATGGATGCGAATTACGAATAAAAGAAGTCAAAACCTTTATAACCAGATCAACAAGAGAATGAAAAGAAACCATTGTTCAAATAATAGGAAAAGTACACAATTTCATTGATTATCTAACCTAAACACATCTGCTCATTTCAAAGTGCCTAAAAGTTATGTATGGCAGCAACATTATTCAAAATAAGCCAATTGAATTTAGATTTTTTGTGTATCAGCCATGAATGACTTGCTCAAAGCCTTAAAGGACAGCTATCTCTGATTAACATTGACCACCATTAACCCATCCAATTCAAGCTTTCAATTTTAGAAAGCACTAAGCCTGTGATATCAATGGGAAATTGCAGTTATACTACGATTGGCACCATATATAACTAATGACTTGGACTAATTGATGAATTGAGATTGTGCTAGCTCGCTTCAGAGATTCATACTATTTTAGTTTCTTGGGCCATTTTATCTCCCCAGAATTCTCAGAAAATATAAAAACAACATCTCGCCTCAATCCTAATACAAAGATGATATATATCCCTTTTATTTTCTGTAAAATATTAGCAAAAGACAGAAAGAAAAAACTACCAAGAGATATATATTCTTTTTTTTTTATTTTCTGTAAAATATTAGCAAAAGGAAGAAAGAAAAACACTACCAAGAGATAAGTAAATCTAAAAAGTGCAAAAACACTAAAAGAAAAGGAAGAGTAGCTAACCCGAAATCATCAGGAACAGAGTGAGAAATCCTCATCTTTCTTCGACTTCCTTTATAAAGCTCTTCCAATGTGCAAAGCAACTTGCTTTCAACAGGCGCCGCTTTCCTGTTAACCTCAGACCCGTAATTATTACCGTTATTATTCCTGAGGAGTGAGGACTGAGGAGTCTGAGACTGCGTTGCTGAGGTGAGGATTGAGGAAGATGAGTCTGACTCTGACGAGCTGAGGACTGACGAAGATGATTCCGAGGAAGAGTTAGGAAGGTTGAGTTGAGAGAATATTGATCGATTGAGTTGGGACTTGAGAGAGCTCGATTGAGTTGAGAGAGAGGGCTAAGAAAGAGAAGAGTTAGGGTTTTTGTATCCGGAAAGAGAGAGGGCTGAGGAAGACAAGAGAGGTGTTATGTGTTTTATCATTTTCGGAAAGTGTTTTCTTTTTGATAAGGAAAGAAAAACACTTTCCTGAAATTGAAAGTTAATTGAAAGTTTGACCGGAAAGTTAAGGAATTAACTTTCCTTTGACCAACTTTTGCAATGTTTGCCAAGTTTCCTTGAAAGAAAATGAGAAAACTGAATTCCTGAAATTCAGTTTCCTTGAAACAAACATGACCTTAATATCTGTTTCAAGTCGTCCAAAACATTTTAGCCCGTGACTAGCTTTGTGTCTGTACTTCACCGTAAAGCTGGATTATTACTAATTTTTTTTTAAAAAAAATGATGTTTAGATGCTAAAATTATATGATAGGAATAAGCTAATTAAAAAATATATAAAAGTGATTTTTTTTTAAAAAAATATTATCTTTAAAACATGTGACTAAAGTCATTAGAGCATTTCCAAGTGGTGTGCTAAATTAAAAATCAAAAATAAAATAAAATTAACAACGTGGGGCTATAAATTTTTTTTAACCAATTAAATACAGATATGTAGAAAAAATAACATGAAACTACTTCAAAAAAATAAAGCGTTATATTTCTTTTCTTCAATACAATTGGTTTTTAAAATAATTTTTTTCATTAGAGTACACGGAATAGAAACAAATAAAATATATTTATACCATTTAAAATGTTATTTTATCAATTTAACACTTTAAAATAGCATTTTTTTTATGCTTCTGGGTTTATGAAAGATGTAAGCCTCACTGGCAACATTTTACCACCTACCAAGCCACACCCACAGCCCTGGGTCCATTGGTGTTACACCAGCCCACCAGTTGGGCATCCTGGGTTCCGAGGCCTCGAGCCTTGATGGCAATCATTTGTACTACCCTCCTTGCTCGGGACCTTCCGTAGCCTTTCAAAAATAAAAAATAAAATAATAATTAGGGACACCGAGAAGGAGAAACTCATGATCATGGCCACTTTTACAGTGAGGCAACGGCATGGGACTGTGGAAGAAACACGAGCGAATGACAACTTCAGATCAAAGAAGACACAGATCGTGGCATTGGCATGCTTAAGCTTTGCCACTGTCTCCACATTCCAAATTGCATGGCATGACAAAAGAGAATTTATGATTTGTATAGAAGGTATTGAATTCAAATTATGACGTGTATTTCTTTTAAAAATCTAGAATAATTAATATTTTACTTCATTATCTAAATCCTCAAAATATAATTTCCAGATAATAGTGTTTCCTCCCATTAAAAAAAAGGTTTTGTGCATAAGTTGTGCTGCACAACGGTAATGAATTGGCGAATAGCAAGAAAGAAAGGCAAACCTCAAATTAGCCCCGAAATTATAAACCATTCTCAATTTAATTAATCCACAAACAACTTTTTGTTTCCATTTGGATCCCTAAAGTTTAACCAACTTCTCATTCTCAACTGGCATCCTCATTCGCATCTGTTGATAGATTTATCAGATTGGTGATAACGTCTCTCTGTTGCATGGCGCATGCAGTGCTGTGCAAAATACCTGATGCTGGGGTGGTAGGGTTTTTTAGTAGATTTGAGAGAGAGAGAGAGAGAGAGAGTGGAGCTGGAAAGCTGCTCGCACCTATCACAATCATGCCCATCGTCATCGACCTCATCATTTGTGTTTTGAAACTCACAATTCACAAAACACATCTTCTTCTCGACCCCCCCCACTGAATTTTCCCTTCTCCGAAGATTTTTACGTTTTCTTCTCTGTAAAATCGGACACAACTCTTCTCTCTTTCTCTCACGTGATACACCCTGAAGCGTGTGAAAACCTGTCATTCATTGAAGATTATAAAAAGGAAAAACACCCCATTCGATCCTCAATCATCACTGCTTTTCCTTAGCTTTATCCAATATTCCCCACGCATCTCTGCAATCTTTTCTTTAAGCTTTCCAATAAAAGAGAGACAATCTCTCATCAGGTTTTTAATCACGTCAAAACTCCAGTCATCTCTCATGGTAATCATTTTGCACCAAAACCTCATATGATGTGACAAAAATCAAAGTAGTCTGGCAGCTTGTTTGGATTTTTGTTATTTAAATGTTAATTTTAATAGTTTTTTTCTTCATTGTTCACGGAGTGCATAATTGATGATGAAAATATTGCTTCGTATTTATTCTTGTATTTTATTTAACGAGATAAAAATATAGTAGATTTTTGAAAAACCTTGCAATTTGTATATAATAATATAACCATAAATATAGGAAAATACAATGATTTCTATTTATCATTTCAAATATTGCAGGTTTGACGGTAATGAATATAAAAAATAAAATAAGTATTTTTATATATTTTATCTGTCCCTTGTAAAATACTGTACCCGTCTTTCTTTTTATTCCAGCTGTCTATATATGTATTTTCTATCACAGATAAATAAACAAACACAACTTAATTTTTCTTCTTCCGAAGACCCTAAAACAAAACTAATGCTTTCATTTGATGTTTTCAAGAAAAGGAAGAGCAAACATTCAGGATTATCTTCATGAGAAAACCAAAACCATAATTGCATGAGAGGCACACCGCATGCATCAAAAGTGAAGGATGGTAGAGCCATAATGATTGCTGCATGGCCGCAGCACAAACGCGACTCCTTTACCCATGAAATAATTAATCAGCAATTAATTAAATAAACACGTAGCAAATAGGTTGACATTGCTCTCTGGCTTGAACTGGAGGAAGAGAACTGCAACTCGCACCAATCATCAGAAAAGCCGCTGGTTTCACATGGTGAAAACTTTCTCGTGTCAACACTTGTCTGCCACTCTTGTAGTTAGGATCCGTATCACATTTTAAATTCATAGGTCATTGTGTTCCCCACAAGAAACGTTTAGCAATCGATTCCCCGTGAAGATCCAATTCCACTAATTGAGCACGATGATGCTTGTCGTATTCTACTTGGTCAAGAAATGATGATCGATATAGGAATGTCAACATGTTTTTTGGGTTCCGTGCTGCTTAACTTGTACTTTTGTTAACTGTAACTGAAGGTTTATTAGACCTAGCTACTTGTAGCAGTACATTGTGGCCAACTCTTGACCCTTCCCATCTTTGAAGCCTCCACTTAATAAATGTGACAGAATATGAACACAAGCTAGCGTTCCAAAGCAAAAGCCTCTACTTTTTTTCAAACTAAGTAGTAGATTGAAAACCCTTTTCATACTAAGAAAAAACAGGCAAAACTCTCACCCCTAAGAGTTGAAGACTTTTTTTCCTAGTCACAAGTCAACAGCCAGCAGAAGCCATGGCTGTCCATCTGAGCAGCACCAATAGGCATGATTGGCATTTTCTTTTGCATAAAGTGGAAAATCAAATGCATCGGTGATGAACTTTTTTGAAGCTTTAGTTACCTGAGATCAGATCCACATGAAAAAGAGTGGATTTCCATGGATCGAACTGTGCAAAAATGCAAAAAGTATCCATCACTTGAAAGCAATATATTGAAAGCAATCCCCTTTCCGTTTGAATTGATTTAAGTGTTTGAAAGGTGTTTTCAAGATTTATTTTATTTTTTTGCGAGTGTTTTTTTAATGATTTTTGACTAAAAATGAAAGATCATTGTAAAAATATAAAAAACAAAAACAATTAATGACTTTTTGATCTAAACATATTTATTTGTAAAAATGCTTGGATTACATTGCCAAATTATTTGACATTATTATTAAAACTAATTCAATGTGTTAAGCTTGAAATCTTTTCAAATTATTTTTCTACCTAATTCAAATTTAATATTAGAATAATACGAAAATTGTCCCAACATTATCTAAGCAAACTCGACTAATCTAAAAACAAAAGCTCGATCAATCCAAGGATAAAATAAAAAGACATTAAATTAAAATAACACCCCCTTAACCCAACTTATTACCTTGTTTAGATTTAAAACCAACCCAATAATTGATTGACTCGGCCAATCAGTAAAATTAAACCCTTTAAAAAAACCATGACAACATAATTGATAAGAAACTTTCATCTTGACTAACCAGAATTGTAAATCGAATTACACAAATATTGTTTTGAGATAGTCTAGTTGTCCTTATGAATCCAAAAACAAAAGGCAAAGCCACATGAACTTTACGAACTCTTCTACTACAGTAGGAGCACGCATGCAGCAGCCGTCGCGTGGACTATAAGAATTTGAAATATGCCACCCACCTTCATTTTGAGAATTGGAGCGAGGAATTTTACCCATTTCCACACTGGCGTGATCAGCATTCGATGTTCATGAGAACGAGGTCAAGTATGGAAATCAGCCGGCCGGCATCTCAGGGTATGTTTGAAAGTATTGGCGTGGTTATTTTTTAAAATGTTTTTAATTTAAAAATATAATGTTTTTTATTTTTTCAAAAATTATTTTTAATATTATTATATTAAAATAATCTAAAAATACTATATTTAAAATAAAATAAATTTTTTTTTTTTTTAAAAAAAAAAATTCTTTTCAAACACCATTTGAAACCACCGGTAACTCCTTACGAATGGATGATACAGCAATGATGTACGTAGTCCTGTCAGTCAGCCGTTGACCAATCATAACTGGACTGTATCGAATAGCATCGCAAGAATATCTATGAGTAAATGCTTAAAATTAATTTAAGAAGAGAACCAGGTTGTGCAGAATGATTGTCGATGATGAAAAAGCTTTCAACTTTTTAAAAATCAATTAAGATTTAGAAGACCTGTAAATTAGAATCAGTTTGTTTAGGGTTTCTATTGTTTCTCCTTTTATTTTTTAGATTTTTTTAGTTTGATTCGATTCGTTTTTTAAATTTACATAAGAGGTTGTAAGAATCTTAGAAAAACAAAAAAGAGAGCATAATCCGACAGGCGATCACAAAATCCGAATTGCTGACTGAAGTCACCGCATGATTCACCATGTAAAGGAAGGATGGTGTGCAAGGGCAACTAGTTTGCCGAGCCGCATTTGCCAGGGGACTGTGCCCTAGAAAAGGCAACTATCCGAGGGACAACCAGCACTCGCAGTAGCCATGTAGCCATTTTCATGATCTGTCAGCCAATAAAATGCCCCCTTCATGAATCAGACGGCTCTTGGTAACTCCATGTGTGGCCTATAATAATGAAAATCCCATGGAACGGTTCTGATCACAGATGGACCTATAAAGCTATACTTTCTACATGAATCAGTAGAGATTTACAGCTAAGTGTTTTAAAAGTGTTTTTTAAAAATAATTATTTGTTTTATTTTAAATTAATTATTTTGATGTTTTTAAATATTTTATATGTCGATATAAAAAATAATTTTAAAAAATCTAAAAAATATCATTTTATTATATTTGAAAAGAAAACAACCATAAATATACTTACAAACGGAATAGAAAGGGTCGGTAGCATCTAAATAAAGTAGAAATGACGATTGTCAGAGTCAACAACACTTCTAGATTGTTTTTTAAAATAATATTTATCTATTATGTCAGCATATTAAAGTTTTAAAAAATTCTAAAATCTTTAAAAAACATGGTCTTGTTTTGACCGTAAAAACAAACACCATCTTGAAACCCAAAGAAACTGATCTGATCTTGCTATGTAGCTAACTGTTGTTTTGTGACTGTGGGGGTTATTAAACTCATCACTGAACCAAAAGACCACCTTCCCTGCTAGAATCTCTTAGCCATTAAAGACAAAATACGAAACCCCTCGTTTTCCTTCGGTTTCTGAGAGAGAAAGAGGCGCGCGTGGCGTCACAAACGAGGATCAGGAGGAGAGGGAGCGCAAGAAAAGACTGGAGACGAGGAAGAATTATAGGGTTTTCATCAGTAACGAGATAGGATTGATGATTCTCTCCTCGATCCTTCTAAATATATACGATGTCTTACAGACCTATAATTCACAGGAATATGGAAGGAACCGTCTAATCTGATCATTATTGCTACTCCAAGATATATATTATTTATATCTCTTGTCTTTTAAAGTCTGAAAATCACCTCTTCGTCTCCCCCTTTTCAATTAATTACACCCACAAGGCCATAACCACCAGCCCCTCCCTCCCTCTCTCTCTCATTTACTGTGCTATACCATATTCTTTCATCTTAAATAGAACCCATCTGCCCCCATATCTACTCTCCAGGGATTGTTATTTTTCTCTAGCTGTCTGTCTTCCTTGTCTGTGTCTGCGCCTTCCAGTGGTGAATACTAGGACAGCCAGCCAGCTTTCATTTGGGTTTAGCAGAGGGTTTCTTACAGAGTTTATTGGCATTCTGTCCACCTCCAATCTATGGAAATTAGAATATCTCTTTCATATGGAGTTGGGCATACTGCCAACTGTGCTCTGTTGGTCTCTCTCTGTAAAACCCTCGTGATTATTCTCTCAGATGTATCATCATTATCATCATCTTTATGCTCTCTCTCTCCCTTGGAAGAAAGAAAGAAAGATCAAAGGTAAAAGAATATGCATGCGCTATGATTATCTCTTTCTCCTCTCTCTCTCTCTCTCTTGGCAAGCTTCTTTTGTTATTCTGATCATTATGTCATCCACTGGTAGCTTCTGGTCCCTGTTTGGTTTCTATTTGATGACCTCAACTTTACCATCTAATTTTCCGAATATAACAGAAAAAATCAATAAAAGAGAATCACAATGACTTGCTTTGATTGCCATGGTTCAATTTTCTGCAGAAAACCAAGGTAATGAGGCATCACATATATGCACAAAATCCTGGTTTTCACTTTGTAGATCTCTACCTATGTTACTTTTTCTGGGGTTTAATTTTATGCGTGATTGCTCCTTTTATATTTTTCCATTTCTCATAATCTAACAGTGTATAATGCATTGCTTTCCTCAATTTCATCATCGATCTAGGGTTTTATTTATCTCTTATATATTCCCCCGTTGAATCTACTCAAGTGACCGTACTCAAGATTAGTTCAATTAAAGGCTCCAAGAGTTGAAGGCTGGACGATGCCTCTCTGCAGTGATCATATAAATTATTCATCATGGCTAGCTAACTCAACTAAATTATAGGATCCATCGAAGGTCTTTGATTCAAAACCCTCTTGTAACGATCCTCTCTCTGCCTCTTTATTATCTATATAACCATGTTTAGTGTTCATGGCTTCATGCATGTATAATACCACACCAATCCCCCCCTCAATATTATCAGATATTAAATTCATATTTAATTTGGTTGGGCAGAACTTTCATTAGGGCATACCTAACACTCCATTTCTAGGATATACTCCGACGGCAAGATTTCTTGAGTTTGTCATGGAAATGTTTGGATCAATAATAGAGGGTTACAGTACCTGGTGGCTCTACTCAAAGGTTCACATTGATGTGTGGAAGTCAAGCTCTTTCGCTTTTGGCTCAAATGTGGCTTGAGTTACGTGGCTTGAGTTTAGGCATGGTAAATAAGAGCTGGTGGGATCGATGGTGATAATAATAATTCCATCGGGGACCAGAATATGGTTGGGTAATGGCAGCACTGTGCTCTTGCAGTGCACAAAACTGTAGGGGGCCGTGAGGGACCATGGATATTTAACAAGGTAAAGAAGTTCTCTGTCAGGGCTCCATCCAAAATAAATTGGACAGAGTACCAAAAAGCAATGAATTTGAAATTTATGGGCATAGAACTTAATTTTATACTTTGATCGAGTTTTTTAAATAGAAAATTAGAAAATAGGGAGATTTTTCTTTTTTTAAATAATAACTAAATACCACTTACGAGACCAAGAGAAGTAGATTATTATTGCTGTTGTTTCTTCTGTTATGGTTAAATATACAAGCTACAGGCAATATAATGTGAATTCATATGCGTTGCCGGGATTTTTTAATCTTCCAAGGAGGTGTTTTGTAAGGTAATTATATTTATAATAATATATTTTATAAAAATATTTTTGATATTATTTTAAAAACATTAAAAAAATAATTTGAAACAAATAATATAATTTTTTTATTAAAAAAAAACACAAAAAAAAAACAGAACTAAATATCAGGATATTGTACCTTTTACTGTGCAGGTCATTTTTTTAAATCGAAATCTACTTTTATTTTGATAAATGTAATTTTTTTTAAAAAAATTCCAGGCTGTACGAATGATGAACCAAGAGAAAGAGGAATCGGAGGAGCTCAAGAACTACTCGCATGACTTCCATATGCCTGATTGTATTATGCCACGCGGCAAAAAAAGATTGAATGTGGGGAAGTAATTTGGAGGAGGAATAGAGGGGTAAAATTGAAATCCGAGATACTTTGAAGGGGCAAATTGACAAATCCCGAACTTCGGGGAAGTATTTCCCCCCTTTCAAATTGGCAAAACTCACGCGGAAGCGCGTTTCTCATGTGCTTGTAGATGAAGCGGAAAGTCTTGAAGCCTTACCCAATTTTTTCACGGATGTAGCCAGCAAGTTATACTTATGCAGCACCATATCTTGGAAAGGTGAGGGATCGACTCTACATCCTGCCATCTGTAAAGAGTGACTTGTGCCTTGTTTGGGGTGACATTTTTTCGAACTTATAACTCAACATGTAAGAATTTTACCTTTTCTGTTCCTGTGTGTTAATTTTGCCTGAACATCGAGAGGCAATTCCCTGGTGATTCTTTCAGGATTGGAACTCTGGGCCCAAGAGAGCGGCCTGCAATCATCCAACTCCATAGCTATTGCTTTTTAGTTCTTTTAACGCAAGGCTATCCAACCCCGTTACTATTCAACTGAACCTGCTAAGCTTTGCCCGTTCCAGATATTTCTCGAAAACATGGGGTCCTAGTTGAACCTCTTTTTCTGAACCTTCGAATTTCGATCCATGGATCCGATTTCTTGCACTGAAACAAGCTCCTTTCTTGATGCCCTGAAATAGAAGGTCCTCGTTGAAGCTCAAACATAAATTTCTTCCGACAAACTCGTGGAAGATGCCCCAACCTCCCATATCATCAATACTGATGTGCTTTCTGCAGTTACAGGAAAGTTCCAAATAAAAAAAACTTTAAAGTTTTGCTATTAAACATTACTCTAACGTCCAAAACCGACAGGGAATCTAACAAACGAAACCAAAGTTCGGTCTATGTCCATGAATGTCTCTCTGCTAAAGGATATACATATTTGAGCGCAAATCTGTGCTTCTGCCTTCACTACCTAAGATCATAAGACCAGCTCTAAGCTGCGCTTAGTAGAACAGGCTATCTAAACTAGATTCAGTAGTAAGAACTCTTTCGGTACCGAGGTTGTCCAAACAGAGCCATATACCTTCCTCCAAGTCAAAATGTTAGTTTCTCTAGAGTTGACGAGTCCCTTAAATTGCTCTTCTTCAAAGGATGGGGTTTCCTGCCATTACTAATCCTGATTACCTCACTGGAGGAGCCAGCAGTAGGCACTGTAAATGCGGAGGAACGAGGACCGTGTTGAAGAGAAGCATGGCCAGATGATATCCACTTTTGTTTGGATGGTCTACTACCACACTTTCCCTGAAAACGAGGAGATGGTGACTCTGCTGTCGCACGTTGCTTGCTGGCATCATCCACGTATAGGAGATCATCAATTCTTGCCATTATGTTGAAGGCCTAGCTTTCCGTCACCCTAGAATAGCTCTCAATAATAGCATGCCCGACATCCTGCAGCAGAGAAACAATTTGTTTTACCCATGTGGGAGCTGATGGTTGTGAATGATGATAATGGCAACGTGTCATCGACAAACAGGAGCAAAAGGACTACAATGCATGGGCAATAATGTGCAGGCAGTACCTTGTTAAATTGGATCTTGTTTACATCTAGAGCAGTCTGTGGGAGGCCAGGAAAACGTAGCCTTAGGTTATGTATGAGAACCTCGGCTCGTTTTGCTAGAAGTTTCCTTTTGGGTATTTCACCGACAAATCCTTTCACCTTGCCACCCCATGATGACTTCCCATTCCTTGCACGAATCAAGTGTTTCTTCTGGTAATTTTGGCTCCAGAAATGTGTGGCAGCCTCTATCCGATTTGCTATTTCCAAAGTGGTGTATTCTGATGACAAGTCCAAGCAATCCAAAAGATAATCTGGGGAGAAGTGTTTGGCAGTTATATAATGATACATGATCCTGCCCAAGCAAGCTTTTCCACTCTGAAAAAAGAAAAAAAAACAGAAAAGAAAGGACCACGTAACCAAAATTAACAGCATATATTTCGTAGGAAACATAAAGACATTGCATAGACAACAGCGTTGTGCCCCTTGTAAGAGCTAGTCCCCTTGCAATCCCATTTGATGGTTTAGAGTACAATATAAAGTAGATGCAAATGTTCATTCACATGAAAAGAATGCCAGCGAGGGGATTATACATATATGCCTAGCAGACAAAAAACGAAATACAGGAACAGCATTATACTCTCTTTCTTTAAATAACATGAGCACATTAGCAATACTTTTTACACAGGGATCAACACATCAACCACGTAAGAACCTCAGACCAAATTGCTTAACAGATAGAAAAGGAATTTATTTGGCATGGATGTCGTGGAAACTAAAGATTAATACAGATTTGATTATTCATTCACATCCACAGCTGATTCATCAAGCATAAATGGAATTCGATAAAGCAGGGCACGTTTCCCATACCTTGGGCAAGCTCTCAAAATAAGTATCTGGAATTTCCATCTCAGCTAACACACCACTGTTAATTGCCATGGCAGCCTTAAGGATCTGGCTTGTGCACTCCCTACACTGCTGCAGCTTCTTTCTTGTGTCTTCCGGCAAACCAGCGGGGGGAACTTTAGGGAAAGGAAGCCACCATTTTTCTTCCTGTCTGGTTGATGATCTTCTCAAAGAGGAAGACATGGGAAATTCATCCCCGTCATCATCGCCAGCAACTACTATCCCACGATCAACATACCAAAATTCAGATTCAGAAAACAGATCAAGAATGCTAATCAGCATTGCATCAAGCTTCTTGAGTGCTGGGAGGTTCACATATAAATCCGAACGTGGCCGAGGCACCATAACTTCATAAGTCCCACCACCAGGAAATTCTTGAACTGATGGAACAAGTTCTACTATGGAATCACTTATGCATAAAAGCCATCCCATCTCTCGCTGCCACATTGCCTTTCTTTGCGGCCCTAATGGCTCTAATTTCCATAGCTCCCCAAACACAGAAGCTGCCAAATATATACTCACGCACAAATACATAAATCTCAGAAATTTTCTTCGATTGGTTACAAACAATTGCAATCAAAGCAGTATTCGTTTCTTTCACTCACTAACCAGAAAGATTGGTGATGGCATTGGAGATGGCGACGGCGGTGCAAACTCCCTGCCCTCCACCTGACATGTCTTCTCCAAGCAGAAGCTTAGCAAACCGCTCCTTCATCAGTTCGATTTCTGCAACCGAAAAAAATAAAAATAAAAATAAATCAACAAAAAATTAGAAAACCGCAGTTAAAGTAAAAATAATCTCCAAAACCAGATAAAAAAAAATTAACCAAAAAAAATTAATTAGCTAACCGGACAAGTCAGTCCCCGGTTTATCCTCCTTCTCCTCGGGAGTAGCAGCAGCATGTCTACCAACAGCAACCGGCAGCATCACCGGAAGAGGCAGGGGAGAAACGGAATTACCGGCGAAATCAGGAGTCGAAGAGGTGAAAGAAGTGGAAGCGCCGTCTTTTAGATCGTGTGGGCGGCATGAGAAGCTACTACTAGAAGTGTCGCTCTCCGATTCGCTCACGTCCGCACTCAAACTGTAACTGTCGAGCTCGAACCTCTCGCTCACTTGATTTAACCAATCTTCTGATGAAACACTCCCCATTGATCAAGATCAAAGAGATTATTTGGAAAGCAAATCAGGACCGTACATTTGCTCCGACGAGAAGAGAGAACTGGATTGTACTGAAGAAAATAAAAGTGAGAAGAGCCTGAAAAAGTGAAAGGCAAATAAAGGTTTGTAGTCGTAACCAAGTCTTTGCTCTCTCTCTCTGTTTAATTGCTACGTTGGCGCTAGCTTTGCTCACAGCAGTCCCCGCCATTGAGGACAGGAGTGGTTTTTCCTTTAATTATTATTATGGCGCGAATAAATTATTAATATACAATAATAATCTATCGGTGGAAGTGATGGTTAAGTGGGCCATCTTTCATTTATGTGGGCGATGGGCTTAGGTCCATGTACTAATGCTGGTGTTATTATCGTTGTAGTCGTACGTGGTACTTGCAAGAGGATTGACTCGAGAAATGACCAATTTTACATAATAGTTAATTATTTTTATATATTAATTATTTTTATTTATTTATTTCTTGCGTTGAATCCACAGGGTCTGAAGACTCTGAACAAATATGGATTCTGCTCATGATTTTGTAGGTCACCGGGGCTAATATTTTTTTCTTTTAAAAATAATAATTTCAAACCTCTCTTGTATAATAATAATAATAATAATAATATTAAATTCCAGGAGCTAATTTCTAAAAAGAATTCGGGAGGATCAAGGTGTTGTGTTATTGGAGGTTGAAGTAATAACATCTCCATGCCGTCGTGATTCAAAATTCATTTTAAATAGAGAAACTTGTTGTGTAATTATTTTTATTTTCTTATAAGTTAATATAACACAATAAACAAGTCTTAAACTAAAAAGAAGAAGAAGAAAAGAAACTGAAAAAAACATCAAATTTAGCAGAAAGGAAGAGAAATTGATCCTACTCACATGCCTGCAAACTATCTGTTTTCCAATTGATGATTTTTTTGTTTATGTTGCAATAAATTCTTTTTTACCTGCCAAACTAGTTAATTTTTGTTTACACTAGATAAGGTTTTATTCGTTTTCAGCCTGACCCTCCATTCTTTAATTATTTTGGTACAGAAGTTTTCCTGCACAATTTTAAAAGTACTGTCCATTGATTGTGATCATCACTAAAGGGGTATTTGGGAAACTCAAAAACATATTTTTTTTTTAAAATGCAATAATTTTTTTAGTGTTCTTGGAACATTTTAATATACCAAAATCAAAAATACTTTTTATAAAATTATAAAAAATATTATTTAATAAAAAAAATACTTTAAAAAACATACTGAAACTCACTACAAAATGACACCAAGAAGAAAAGATCAGAAGCTACCTCTTCAACCTGGCATACCAGGAGAGAATTGAAAGGTGCTTTTCAAGTCGTTAATTTTTTTTAACAATCACGTCAGTCCTATTATAACATTTAGGGTTTCCATATACAAAATTTTTAAACGGAAGACACTTCTAGTTATATTGCCTTGGTCTTTACATGAATATAAACCGTGAATTGGAACCAGAAATGTTATCCCCAACAGCTCACCAGTAGGTTTTCCAGAAGTTGTACATCGCTTGAAACACCATGTGGGATTGCAGCAAGCTTCTTAAGAAATAAAATGAAGATCAAGGCTGCACCTGGCTGATAATTACCTAGTCCCATCCGCCATGGGTCACTCCTCACTCTAACGGAACAACAGCCAGAGTCGATGAGGTCAACACTTGCTTTCTATGGACCCACAGTTAGCTAAGTGCTTATGTGAATCCACCGCACCGCTGTTGATGTTTATGCTTTTACTGTAACCGCAAAAGGAGTTGCCTTATACCTGGCTTAAGATAAGCTCCTCTTCACACCTGCAATAGTAACGTGGAAGCAAAAATGTTAACAGGTCCACCAAAATTACCAAAAAAATACAAATAAAAAAATCTGGTAGCAATAATCTTTTCCCTTCATATAGTTTTGGGAATTATCCAAGTCATAAATTCAAGTTCACATCTCCCATGTCAAATGTGAGGTTTCCAGAATAAGGAACCACACTTAAACAGAACTGATTTATGACATATCAAACCCGAATCAAGGTCACGCTGTCACATGTATGGACAAACAGAAAAGCAAGACAAACATGCATATAAGTTCAAGTGCAGAAAACCCCTTCCTGCAAAGTCTGCTACATGAACACCTCTTGTCTGCCATATGAATCCAGGGTTTGTTCTCTCCTTCTTGCTTTCTATGTACAAATCCACACCATGCATCCTTCTCTATGTAAGGCGCTAATTATAGGTTTTGGCCTTCTGAATCTGGTGCCTGGATTAAATTTGCCATTTCCAGCTTGGCGTTTTCTTGTCACTCCGCTACTTTCTCACTCAGTGAGTTACGGTCAGTGTTTCTTATGATTCTCTCTTCCTTTGTTTATGGCATAATGACAAGTCTATGCATACAGAAATAAGTTAAAATGTTAAAACTTAAAAACAAAAGGCAGGTCAAATGCAAGAGATTACTACTAGTATGATAAAGTGGGCAGTTTATCACTAAGAATAGGTAGAGAAAAACAGCTATATACTTTTATTGCCATCCTAAAGAAGGCCAGTTTGGTGGTAAAGAATGAAAATTCAGAAATTTGTTGAAATTCAAGAGCACAAATACAAAAGATAGCATGCTAAAAGCAGCAAAAAACATGCACTTTTCTTACTCTTAACACTTCAAAAGTAAATCCAATCAAACGTGAAAAGAAGAGGTCCACCATTCACAACTTGTCATAATATGTTGTGGACAGATAAAAGATCAACCATCATCTAATTGCATGGCAAAACATTGAGTAAAGAAGTGAGGATCTACTCCAGTATACAACCCTAGGCTGAGCTACATAGCAGTCTATCAAACACCTCTGGTGGGAGGATCAACTTAAGTCCTCCCAGTAACCTGGGTCACTGGTATACCTCATAGTGACAACTTATAGGCAACTAAAAGGACTGATAAGACAAGCCAAATCAGAAAGTTATTCAATTACAGCATAGCAAACACTATGAACTACACTTGCCAAGCGGGTAAAAAGAGTCCCGGCAAACAAAAGACTAACGGCTATGAACAACACTTACCAAGCAGGCAAAGAGAACCTCAGCAAACAAAAGACTAACAAGGAAGTAAAGGAGGGTAGCTTATAGATTGACGAGGTCAAGTTTCTTACACAGCAGTTCAGGCTCATCACGAGAAGTTGGCTTTTCACCATTGTGAGCTTCACAGTTTATTTCTGCAATCCACAAGCATCTAACTACTTCCCACTGAAAACTGTCGCCTGCGCTCAATAAACCAAAATCTTAGATATGGGCAGGAAGGATGTCACTGAAACGAATTCTCAAAGAAAAAAACAATTCTTCACTTCTAACACCCATGACTAAGTAACAGAAGATTAGTGATGTAACTATTTAGGAGAACTTTTGGATTCTATTTATGACATTCCAGGAAAAACAAACACATGCTGCAGGGGAAACAGAAAAGGAATGACACGTTTACTTTTCAATACAGAAGATGCCTGTTCAAAAGTGCCAGCCATTAGCACGCATACATCTCCTTGCATTTTCACTGCAACGAGCGCGTTTGATCTTCAAAAATAACCTGTAAGCTCTCTCAACTTTATTTGAAGCAAGCAGTCTGGTATTTAGTTTGCTACAGATAAACCTGCTTGGGCAAAAGCCCTTGTGCAGAGATTCCTCCATGACAAGGACCGCATTTTCAAACTGTCCTATGTTGCAAAGTCCACTGATGAGGTATTCATAAACTTCCATGTCAGAAGAATAGCCACTTTCTTTCATCTCATCCCATATTTTTAACATCATTCCACATTTACCAAATCTAGAAAGCCGCATCAGCAATAGCTTATAAGCACTTAGTGATATTTTACAGCCAACTTTTCTTGCCTTTGTGTATATCACCATTGCAGCATGGGGTGGTCCAAAGCTACAGAGAGGTTCAATAAAAGAAGTTACAGTCCCTGTTTCGGTAACCATCCCTCGACTCAGCATCTCATTGAACATTTCAAGAGCATCAGCCACTTTGCTAGCTTTGATCAAACCAGATATCATTCTTGTGTAAGTATCAATATTGGGATCACAATTCTTACTCAATAAACACCTATAATACTTCATGCACTCATCAAGATCCCCAACTGAAATGAAATTAGAAATCATGGCATTGCAAACATTAGTATCCGGTACACAACCTTTCTCCTCCATACTACCAAATATCTTAACAGCATCTTCAATCCTACCAGCTCTCCCTAGCCCCTCAAGAAGGTAACTAAAACTCAAACAATCAGGACTAAAACCATCTTCTTCCATTTCCTCAAAAACCCTCTGCATTTCACTAACTCTACCAAACTTCGACCACCCACCAATGATTACATTATACGTCATACAATTAAACGGTATTTTCCTCTTCACTGAATTGAAGTACGAATTCGCAGCACCTACATGAGACCTTCTACACAAACATTGCAAAAGCACATTCAATGACTCTGCATCACGCTCCAACCCAAACTCTTCTTCTAAGTTCCCAAACATTTGAATTGCTTTATAAACTCGACGGGCCCTAACTAAACTATCCATTACAATCGACAACGTCTCCAAATTCATGCTCACGCCATCTGCCCTCAACTCATGCAAAACATTCACCATAAAATCAATATATTTTCTTCTACCTAGTGCTCTAATGACTACATTGTAACTGTCGACATCCTTACTTATCATAGGCTGCTTAATCGCCCAATTAAAAAACATAACCATAGCTTCCCCGCCTAAATTCCCTCTATTAAGCACTTTAGCAACAACATCAAGACTCAAATCCACACTACATTCTGACAGAGCACGTTCAATTCCAGATTTACCCTTGATTTTTTGAACAAAAACTCCTCTTAATTTCTCTTCAGGAGATAAAAATCGATCAAAAACGGGTCTGATTTCGACTTGCTTATTACTAATCGAACGATCATGGTTGTATGGGTGAGGAATCGGTGGATTAGGAGAGATTGGTAACAGATTACAGAGCTCATTGAGAACGTGATCCTCGTCGAGATTAGATTGAAGTTTGGTGTCATCATGAGAAGTGGTAAATTGAGGAGGGTCTAGGGTTGAAAATGGAATTGAAGAGCGAAGAAGGTGAGGCAAGCTGTACCTTGTGATTTTGTTGGTGAGAGAGAGAAACCCTAGAAAGCTCTGCGGATTAATTGCCATGAAATGACCGTTACGCGTCAAGTTTGCGATACAGTCACTGTGAAATGACGTGTGTGAGGTGAAGGAAACTCCTCTGTGTATTTGGATTCGGTCTGTGCTTTCTGGGCTTAGTGCTTCAGCTTCAAGGAGGTGTGTGAGAAGCAGTATATCAAAACAATTTATTTATTTATTTTGTTTTAAATAAAATATTTTTTATATCATTTTAATAGGGTGATATAAATTTTTTTATAAATAAAAAAGATATATTATTATAATTTAATTTTAAGTGAATTATTTTGATAAGTAACGCAGCTATATTGTTAAACACCCTCTCAAACTTATGACTTTTATTATGATTTTTGTTTAGAAATATATTAAAACAATATATTTTTATTTTTATTTTTAACAATTATTTTTGATAGATATGAAAATATTTAAAAAATTAATTTTAATATTAATATATCAAAATAATTTGAATGCATAATATATAAAAACAATTTTTAGAAAATTACTTTTAAAACACAAGAAAACAATAACTTAACTTTTTTTAGAAAAGCATGTTTGCTTCTAGATCGGCACGAGAAACTTAGTTTACCTTCATTGGTAAAATATGGCTACCAGAAAAAAATTAAAAAATATTTTAAAAATAACCATTATTATACTTTAAATATCATTTTAATATAGAGTCAATTACTACAATAATAAAAACCTAATTAAACTAATCTTGTTTTATCCAACCTAATTAAAAACTCAACCCCAAATTGAAAAGGCCTATGATAGACTAAGCTGGAGTTTTATTAGGGATATTCTGAATGTTGCTAGACTTCCTAGTGAGCTAGTAAGAGTCATCATGCAATGTATTGAATCTACTTCCCTTAGTGTCCTGTGGAATGGTGGGGCAACTCAAACTTTTAAACCCAGTAGAGGTATAATACAAGGAGATCCTCTATCCCCGTATATTTTTGTGATGTGTTTAGAAAAATTGTCCCAGATAATAAACCGGAGAGTGGAGGAGAATAGTTGGAAACCATTCAGTGTGCGAAGGAATGGGTTGAAAATATCTCACTTGTGCTTTGCGGATGATATGCTTTTGTTTACGGAGGCAAGCTTGGAGCAACTAGAGATAGTCTCTCAATGTCTGGATATGTTTTGTTCAGCTTCTGGCCAGAAAGTTAGTGCTACAAAGACCAGAATTTTCTTTTCCAAGAATGTGTCAACCTCCCTGACAAATGCTATTAACAGGAGAAGTAGGTTTCAAGTCACAAGAGACATGGGGAAATACCTGGGGGTTCCTATTCTTCATCAAAGAGTTACTAAGCAGACTTATAATTACTTGATAGAGAATCTTCAGAAGAGATTAGCAGGGTGGAAAGCTAACAGTTTATCACTGGCAGGAAAGATCACTTTATGTAAATTGGTTCTTGCCACTATTCCGTTATACCCAATGCAAGCCGCAGTTATTCCAAAGCATACTTGCAAAGAGATAGAGAAAATTTGCAGGAGATTCATTTGGGGTCAGCAGGAAGGAAGAGACAAGATCCATCTTGTGAATTGGAAGACGATGTGTTAACCAAAAGAGGAAGGGGGGATGGGATTAAGGAAAATGGAACAGATAAATAAAGCCTTTATTATGAAGTTGGCTTGGGGAATGGTTCAAGAAAATAATCTTTGGGTGCAATTTTTAAAAGATAAGTATATGCGAAATAATAGGGGAGAAGACCATCCAGTGGCTACCTCAAGAGATTCAATGTTATGGAAGGCTATTTGTCGGGAATGGACTGTGGTACATCAAAATGTCAGTTGGAGTGTGGGGAATGGCACAAGAATTTTATTTTGGAAAGATAGTTGGCTTGAGTGTTATGGGCCCCTTGTTAATCATATAAATCAGGAGGATCAGATAGATACTCTCAATTATTCAGTGGCTGATATGGTAGATGAGATGGGCAGCTGGAAATGGGAGATGTTTGCGCACTTATTACCTATACAAGTTGTAATGGGTATTGTTAGCTACATGCCTCCTAAACAGGATGCGAGAGCAGACACAAGGGTATGGGATCAATCCACGAATGGAAGATTCACAGTTCAAACAGCATATGCGCTACAAGAGGGTGGGGAGGCCTTGGATAATGACCCTATCTGGAGGATTATTTGGAAATGGAAAGGAATGGAACGTATCAAAGTGTTTCTATGGACTGTAGCTCATAATACTATAATGACCAATGAGAGGAGATGGAGAAGAAGAATATCAGATAATAGATATTGTGGTCATTGTGTTAATGAAGTGGAAACCTTAAATCATGCTTTAAGAGATTGCCCTAAATCTCGAAAAATTTGGGAGGTTTTCGTCAAGTTCGAGGAAAAGGGAGTTGTTCTTTAACCAAAATTGGCATGTTTGGTTGATTTCTAATTTAACTCCCAGAAATAGATCTCTGAGATATGGTGACTGGCATTTGGTGTTCGGCATAACTATATGGTATATTTGGAAAGAGAGATGTAGTAGAATATTTGAGGGAGACACGGGTAATTGGTTTGGGACTATTCTTGCTATAAAAAGAATGGTTGAAGATACTAAAAAGCTACAGGGAGGTGGATGTGGTGGAATGCAAGGCAAGATGGAGGTTGAACACATAGGATGGAAATACCCAGCAGAGACGTGGATCAAGCTAAACGTGGATGGATGCAGTAAGGGTAATCCAGGGTTGGCAGGTGCGGGAGGAGTTATTCAAGACCATATGGGGTCATGGATAGGGGGGTTTGCGAGAAATATTGGTGTTTGTTCATCCGTGACTGCGGAATTATGGGCTGCATATGTGGGGTTAAAACTTACATGGGATAAAGGGTTTCGAAAAATGATTTTAGAGTCAGATTCCAGGGTGGTAGTTGGGATTATAAATGGGGATAGTGTGAGGGTAGATAGAAATTATAATCTTATTATGCAAATTAGAGATTTGTTGGGTAGGGACTGGGAAGTTAAAACATTACATGTTTACAGAGAGGCCAACTGTGTGGCTGATTGGTTGGCTAATTTTGGGCTAACTAGAAGTTTGCTAGATAGGGGATCGGATATTATAACTGACCCTCCAGCAGGGACTTATAAATTACTGTATTATAACCTAATTGGGTCTACTATTTCTCGATTAATTTAGAAAGGCTTAAAGCCCCGATTATTACCAAAAAAAAAAAAAAAAACTCAACCCCAAATCAAACTCTATAATCTTTTTTTAAGTTTCCTTGTTAGCCCGTCAGGCAAACAGCTATTCTTGAAAAGGGAGCAGAAGAAAAGGTCTTTTCTCTCCCAAATGATTTGCGCATCTTACCGTGAATGTGGCAAGAAGATTTTGCAGATGACATTATGTTATTCCGAGCCCACCCTGTCTTTTTTCATTTATCAGACGTAGTTTTTCTTTTTCTTTTCTCTCTCGACGTTCAAATCTAATCCTACTCATTCCAAAAAGTTCCCGCCATCTTTGCCATGAAGCTGTCTACGTGCCAAAAGCTTCACCGATCTGCAGAGCTATAGCCAGGTGTCAATAGTCTGCTATAAGGGAGTGATAATGAGAGGTTAGAACTAAAAATTATTACACTATTCTGAGCTGAGCGTCTAGCTCCATGCCCAGCTTTACAATCAATGCGAGCTATTGGATTGGTCTGGGGACTGCCGTCGTCTATACTCTCCAAGCTTTTGCACAGAACATATATATTGCATGGACACCTTTTGAGAGAGTGAGAACAAACAGCATGACAACCCTTTTTACTAACAAATATTAGATTTGACGTTTTTAAAATCATCATAACGGGATAGATCTTCAGCGTTGATATGGTAATTTACGAACTCCCATCAGAACTTTTCTCATCATTTCGTGAAAAAACCCTTCAAGTTTATTATTAAAATGATAAAAGACTCACTTTTTTTTTATTAAAGCTCTGTATCGTATGGAAGAGGTGTTTTAAGAACTTAAAATACTCGGTGAGAGTACAAAAGTATTCTTGAAAAGTCGTCGTGTGTTGCAGAACCCATTCTTTCCTAGTAAAAGCATTCATTAATTGAGAGAAATGGGATGTAATTTTCAGGTAATTAGTGTTTGATCATTCAAAAAGTCCTTTAGAATCTGAAAACTCATAAAAAAAAACAAAATCTCTTACGTAGCTGTGAGAATGATGGGCACCATCGTGAACAAAATTTGCAGTTTGAACAAAGCATTTGCTATATGTCCTTTTCTCATCTATCAAATGTACATTTTCCTTGTCTTACTTTCAAACTTGAACAAGAGCCAACTGTCAAGCAGATAACATGCTTCATGCTGCTGAAAGTTGACATTAAGGTAGGCTTATGAGCTAAGAGAAACCACAGACTTGAATTTCCATCTGTCCCACAGGGAAAACAGCAAACAAAAGAAGACTGTTCCTGCAAAACAATATTCCATTTTAAAAAAAAAGAGAATAAAACGGGCCCGAGTGCAGTCTATTTGAAGCAATAGAAATTGAGTTTTGAAGCAATCTATTTGTAAAGTTGGAAGAAATAAAAAAAAGCGCCCGAGTCGTTTTCTCTTGGCTACAAACTATTCCATTCTAAAAAAATATATTTTTAGCGAAACCAAACGTGGCGCAGTCGAAAAGGATAAAAAGATAATTATTACACTTTGGAAGAAATTTAAGAGTTTAATTTGAGGTAATAAATGACTTTGTTTTATATATATAATTTTTTAGTTCGAATTAAAAAAGGATTCCATTTTTTTATATTATATGAACCCACCAATTTAATGCAGATAACCAACCATAACTCAGTTGAAAAGGACTACTCTGTCTGGGTTGTAGAAACTACTCCAACAACGTAGTCATATTGTCCTCTTGACGGCATTTGCCGTCCATCCGTAAAGGTGCTTTTTCCCAGATTTCCTAAAAAACCCCGACCCCGAGACAAAAACTAAAAGACAAGTGGCATTGTGAATCTCTATAATAGATAATGTAGTTGTAGTTTCTATATTATTATTATTATTATTATATAAATTGTTTAGCCAGTTTTTAATTTTTATATCGAGTTGATATATAATTAAATTTAGAGTGTAATAATGATTACTTTTTAAAATGTTTTTTTTAAATATCAGATTTAAAAAAAAAAGTATTAAAACATAAAAAAACTAAAATAAATTAATTTAAAATAAAATAAAATATAACAAAAATCAGGTTAAAATAATTTCCAAACATATACGGGTAATACTCACTCTCCTCACTTCAAGACATGATTCAATCAAAGATTATGATCAAGTAAGAAACTCGAAATAATATTATTTTAAATAAAAATAAATAAATAAATAAAAAAATCGTTGAAAGTTGGCATGATGAAGTGAAATTAATCGATTGAATAGCAAAAAAATTATACAATAGGAGACTCGAGTTTTACTCATTTAATATTTATCATATATCACATGATATTTGAGAGTGTGATTGTAGTTATTTTTTATTTAAAAATTATTAAAATAATATATATTTTTTAATTTTTTAAAATTATTTTTAACATCAGTATATCTTTAAAAATATTAAAAAATATAATTTAAAATAAAAAAATCATTTTAAAAAAAAATTACTCTCCTAATAATTCCCCAAAAGTACTGAAATTCAAAAACACACCCTTCAAAATTAACTCGGAGGTCGAAGTTTAATATAGCAAAATGGAGTGGCTCTATCGTTTACCCAATCATACAATGAGTCACCTCCTTCAAGTTCCGTACCAAACGGCAACGTACTCACTCGCTCACCACGCTTTCCCCTTATTTTTTTCTCGATCGAGTCTCTCCTCCCTCTTGACGAGACACCTCCATAACCTCGTTCTAAAAAGCCCCCCCTCTCTTCTATTCTCTCCTTCTCGTAACCAAACAGCGGCCTCAAAGCAGAAACCTCTTCAATTCCGAGGCCTTTCCTCGTCAAGACCACGAACAAGACCAATGCATTCCCTCTCGGCTCTTGACAAACCTTTGCAGTATCCAATCGCTCGCCGAGACGACACTGTAATTGATGATTACCACGGTGTAAAAATCGCAGATCCTTATCGATGGTAATTAAATTCTTGCCAAAAAAAATGAATCTATTCCGAGCAAAAAGCTGAATGCAGGAGAAACTAATTGGTGTATTTGGCTTGACAGGCTTGAAGATCCCGACGCAGAGGAAGTAAAAGGGTTTGTGCAGGAGCAAGTAAAACTGACAGAATCAGTGTTAAATGCATGCGATACAAGAGAAAATCTTCGTGAGAAAATCACAAAGTTATTTGATCACCCGCGATATGACGCTCCCTTTAAGCAAGGGAACAAGTATTTTCACTTTCATAATACTGGGCTTCAAGCACAAAACGTCCTCTATGTGCAGGTTTTATGAGCTAGAACTCGATGTCTTCATTTGCTTTTTTCATAAAAAAATCTTGGTGTTGATGTTTTGTGGCTGGTTACAGGATAGTTTAGAGGGAGAGCCAGATGTTTTGCTTGATCCAAATGGGCTGAGTGTGGATGGGACGGTGTCATTGAATTCTGAAACGCTTTCGGTTAGCGAGGATGCTAAGTACTTGGCTTATGGGCTCAGTACGAGTGGGAGTGATTGGGTTACAATTAAAGTCATGCGCGTGGAGGATAAGATAGTCGAGGCTGATACCTTAAATTGGGTGAGGCTTTGTTTCAATTCCGAGATAAATTTTGATTTTGGTTGTGTTGGTGGCTGAGTTTATTGTTTTTAATGTTATCTGATGATGCAGGCTAAGTTTACCGGCATTAGTTGGACGCACGACGGCAAAGGATTTTTCTATTGCCGTTATCCAACTCCCAAGTATGTAAACATTTTGTGTGTCCTTGAAGTTTCAAGTAAACTGCTGCTTGAGTGTAGTTCATCAAGACACAAAAGTTTAAAGTGATATTCGGGGAACTCTAATTGACCAGAAAGAGTAACTAGCTTGTATATTTTTAGTTATATGTAATGAGAGATGGATGAAGAATGCATCCGTTGAATAATTTTGGATTCCTGATTGTTGGAGCGATGTTAGTAGATAATATAATTGAACCCTCATAGTTTTTAGTTTGAAAGAAAAATTGAATTTGTTGTGCAGAGAGGGAGAAAACTTAGATGCTGGGACGGAGACTAATTCCAACCTTTATCATGAGCTTTACTACCATTTCTTGGGTACGGATCAATCTGAAGATATACTGTGTTGGAGAGATCCTGAAAACCCCAAATACATGTTTGGAGCTGATGTGACTGATGATGGAAAGGTATTGTGAATGTTTATATATGTATTTGTTTTCTGGATTATTTGCTAATTTTTGTCTGAATTTCTTCCGAGATGACGTCGTTGTATATGTTATTCTGCAGTATCTTCTCTTATATATTGACGAGAGCTGTGATCCTGTCAACAAAGTATACTACTGTGATATGTCTGCATTTTCTGACGGCCTTGAAGGTTTTAAAGGAGGAAATAGCCTGCTCCCATTTATTAAGCTTGTCGATAACTTTGATGCAAAGTATCAAGTGATTGCAAATGATGGCACATTGTTTACTTTCTTGACTAACAAAGATGCCCCCAAGTATAAAATAGTACGGGGAGATTTGAAGGAGCCGAGTGGTTGGATAGACGTGGTCCTGGAATCCGAAAAAGATGTTCTTGAATCTGCACATGCTGTTCATGGTGATAAAATGATTGTGAGTTACTTGAGTGATGTGAAGCATGTTCTACAAATAAGGGATTTGAAAACAGGATCTCTGCTGCATCGGCTACCAATTGATATCGGCTCAGTTGCTGGGATATCTGCACGGCGAGATGATAGTACAGTATTTATTGAGTTTACTAGCTTTCTCACCCCTAGTATAATATATAAATGCAATTTAGACACTGAGGTTCTGGATGTGAAGATATTCCGTGAAATTAGTGTGCCAGGATTCAATCGTACAGAGTTCCAAGTGAATCAGGTAGCTATTCTCCAATTTCTTTTTTTGCAGCATTAAATGGTGTTTTGATATTATCACTAGATCAGTTTAAAGTTTAAATTACAAAATGTTTTCTTGGAATAATATTTTTTTCCACTTGCGTGTCCCCACGGGGACAGAGGAATACTGTTCTATGTAGTCGGTGCTCTCCCATTCTCTCTCCTTTACCTTTTCTGGTGGAGCTAAAGTGATATTTTTTTCTCAAAATTAAACTTAACAAATACATCCTTCCCGTCCTCTCTAATGTACAAATGTTAGTATTTGTTTCCTACTCTAATGGGTTCATCAATTCCAGGTTTTTGTGACCAGCAAGGATGGTACCAAGATACCGATGTTTATTGTGGCCAAGAAGAATATAAAGTTGGATGGGTCACATCCATGTTTGTTATATGGGTATGGGGGATTTAATATTAGCATTACACCATCATTTAGTGTTAGTCGAATGGTACTGCCAAGGCATTTAGGCACTGTTTTCTGCGTTGCAAACATCCGTGGTGGTGGAGAATACGGCGAGGAATGGCATAAAGCGGGCTCACTTGCGAGAAAGCAGAATTGCTTTGATGACTTCATTGCGGCTTCTGAATACCTTGTATCTGCTGGTTATACCCAACCAAAGAAGTTGTGCATTGAAGGTGGAAGCAACGGTGGGCTGCTTGTTGGGGCCTGCATAAATCAGGTGTGAAGTCTATTCATTTGCCTGATTATATTTTAGCTTCCCCGCTTATTTTAGTTTGCATTAATTGTGTCTATTACATTCATGTGGCAGCGACCCGATCTCTTCGGTTGTGCTCTGGCTCATGTTGGTGTTATGGACATGCTGCGATTTCACAAGTTTACCATAGGTAGCTCTGACTTCCGTTGGCTCTAATATAAGCAATAACCACCGTTTATATATTGATTTTTAGCTGACTTCCATTGGCTCATGCTGTATTTTAGGTCATGCATGGACTTCTGACTATGGCTGCTCAGACAAGAAGGAAGAGTTCGACTGGCTAATCAAGTGAGTGAGTTGAATTCAGTAAAAGAATCTATCGGCATCTTCTTACTCTAAAAGCCTTGTTTACAGTTAGGTTTGGTTTAAAAGCCCGGGTCCAACACTGCAAGGTTGGATCCATAACAGTTGCCTGGCTTCTAGGAATCACCTAATGGCAGCACAAATTAGATGTTCTCGCTTATTATCGCTTAATTAAACTATATCTTAGCGAGTTTGATTGCCATCTTTGTTAAAGTGCTCAGCAAAGGTGGTGGTAATTGTGAACTCTGTTACTCTGGTAGTTCCATGAAACCACCAGCCTCCCTCTAATTACATTCGTTCGGGCATTATATAGCATCATAGAGCTTGTTGGTGGTTAATAAGCTTTTTTGTGTGAGCTGAATTCCCTGCTTGGCACCATCACATGTTTCCAATCTTGCAATGACAAGTCCGGTGAACATCTGGACACTGCATCTTGTTTTAATAACCTTCGAGTTTTCCTCACCCAGGTACTCGCCGCTGCATAATGTCCGCAGACCATGGGAACAACATCCCGAACAACCTTCACAGTACCCGCCCACCATGCTATTGACTGCTGATCACGATGATCGAGTTGTGCCGTTACACTCGCTGAAGCTGCTGGCAGTAAGTTTTCAAAATAGTAAATGTTCATTATTAAGTTGGGAGAATAGCCCCCAGACCATGCAATATACTTTGCAAATGCCATGCATCTTATCCGTCGTTGTTTTGTATCATCATTGATAATATCAGCATTCATTTATACCTCCCATGTCAAAATCTGTCCAACTTGTTTCTGCAGACCATGCAATATATTTTGTGCACGAGTTTGGAGAGCAGTCCTCAGACAAATCCAATCATAGGGCGTATTGAGACTAAGGCTGGACATGGAGCTGGACGTCCAACTCAAAAAATGGTAATTATAGAACTTAATTTTGGGGCCTACTTAGACTGAACAATGATAGATAGAAAAAGGATCGGACTATTGACCTTCGGCACTTTTTCCGCAGATCGATGAAGCCGCTGATAGGTACAGCTTCATGGCAAGGATGATAGATGCTTCTTGGAACGAGTAAGATCGGATTTCGCACGTCCATTTGATAGAAAGATCTGAATGATCAATTGCTATTGTCATCGCAGATTTTATTATTTCCCAAATTGCCAGATTTCATCACCTATGATGTTTATTTCTTCTTCAACTCTGAAATATCTAAATGGAACACTTATGAGGCAAGAATGGGTTTTGCAACAGTGACCTTTGATTCATTGCTAGGGCTGGTTTTTGCACGAGAGTGGGTGTATGGATGACTCTTCTATCATGAAATAGAGCGCAATAAGCTTGAAAGTTAAGACCTGATTAACCTCGCAAGTCAATCCATGACCCAACCACAACTCAATGAGACTTGGTTTAAAATGACATCGTTTCACCAAAAAAAATACATTAAAATGACCTTTGCGTTAATTTAGATTAACTCATCCACGGGCCAGGGATAGAACAATAAAATCACAAGTGATAACCGCTCATGCACGGGGACGGAATAAAAAAGACCCGGGTAATTCAATTACTTGAGAGAGATATTTCCAAAATATTGCAAACCAGAAAATAGACAGTTAAAAAACCTCGAAAATAAACGCAAGAATCTTATTCAGCCAAAAAACAATCCATTTTCACGTCGGTAACATCAAGCTGTAGTATCTCTGCTCTGCATCTTAGAATCGATCCAATGCTGCCAAAGGTAACATATTTTGTTTTAAATACTACTCGGGTAAATATGAAATATTTACCAAGCCAGCCACCAAATATGAAATAAACGAGATTTCTCAAAGTAAAACTAGCATCATTTCCATGAATAAGATAATCACTATATAAGGTTATGAGACTAACAAAGCTTTCTTGAGAAGCAACAGTAGATGAAATGATTTTTTGTTTTTTCATACCTTGGATGCGTACGTCCTAGATCCCCGTGAACAAATTCTTTGATATACGTGCCAGCCTGCGATTCAAGCATCATCATTAGTGCCACTTTGCTAGATACAAGCTTGAGAATTACTTTCCACAGACCTCAAAGCAGTCAGGTAGCGTCAATCCTGGGCTATTATTCTACACGATACTTTTAATATTATATTTACACCATCATGTCTACAACTCTAATTTCTTAAATCACCAATCTACCACAATCTGTAGTGTTTTATTTGGAAAGCGAATTGTGCATCTCAGGATATGTTTCAATTATTTTACCTGGGTACATAAATGCAAAAGAAAATATTGAGAGCTTCCAGTGATCTGCTCAGTTTTCATCCTATAATAGGAAATGAGAGGAGATGGCCAGTTAGCCATTGTGAAAGTAACCACAGATCGAAAAGAATAACAGAATGCTACGTAATGGGAAAGACTCTAACCAATGTATCATCTTTCCGCGTTCTAGTGGACTCCGGCGGTGAAGCACCCTTACTGGGGTTCTCTGCAAAATTTGCTGTCCAAGAATAAAAGAACCAAATAATGGAGCACATCAGATGACTAGAAAGAAATCTCTACCAGAGATGACAAGGATTAAGACAATAAAATAGTTAAATACCACATCTGCCCAATGAAAGGGTTCATAACACACATTAAAATCTTCAATGCAATACAAAACAGAGATCGCATATAACTCACCAAATCTTTGTGTGAAGCTATACACTGCATGTCTTCATCCTCAAGTGGTCGTGAAATCCATACCAGTGCACAATATTGCTTCTACATGAAATACATGTGATGCTGATATCAGGGCTTTAATTTTCTAATTGTATCTAACACTATTATCTCAAATCATAAAGTACAAACAATTAAAGTCAGATACAGAAGCCAAAAGGGGGTGAAAAAAACCTGCTTTTCTGCTTCCCCTTCACGCATCAAGTCCCAGCTATGACTGGTTACCAGACTAAGATTTTTCACCCCTACCTACAGCATAGCACAAGAGGTGGAATGACATGAAAAATGGAAAAACAAAACAAAAGGGGGAGGAAAAACACAAATTCGGTAATGAGCTCACCAATTTACCCTCCAAGTTATTCATCCTTGTTTCTATTTCTTTTATCAGAGCCTCAGATGGGACTTTGCGTGCATTTTGTACCTCTATCAGGAAAGGCCTGCCTGAACCCAACATCCGAACCTGGGAACAGAAGCTTATAGATTAGAACAGTATTTGTTGAATTCAAGTAATGAATTACAAGTTCAGATCTTAGGTACATCGATATCCTCTCTACCAGCAGCATGAAACTTGTAACTTTCACCTTGACACATTGGAAGAATGTTGCCACCTATTATCTCCTGTAGAATAGAAGAACTGTTAGCTCTAACTCATCATTTCAGACTAACAAATATAAGGATGGTAACATCCATTGGCAGAAGTAGGCAGTACCTCAATGGATGCTTCTCCCATTCTTTCATCATCAATGATCCAACGGGTTTGACTCACATTTCTAGAGAACTGCAATATGTATAGCAATCATGTGATTAAACATAATTTGATGATAAATCAGTATACTGATGATTTTCCATGTCAAACATTGTACCTCACATAGCATATTTCAGCTTTTAAACATGTTAAATGTTTCACTTTCTCCTACAATATCATGCAAAGTCCTTTTGATTAAAAATAACATGATGATGTATCATGCAATAGTAAACTCAAAATGGAGACATGAGAACTTCCTAACTCATTCCATTATTCCCTTGTTAATACAACTAAAATTGACTTTTCAGCTCATCAATTTCTTATGCTCTCCATGGCTAACTGTAAGAGATGTAAAGTTTATTTTTAAAATTTTGTGTCATCCTCACCAGCGCAAAAGGTTATTTCCTTAAAAAGCAATGTTAAAAAAGTTTCCTTCAGCGACCCATATACTGAGATGCTCAGTTAAGTCTTCCTAACAAAATTCCCAATAACAGTCAACTAACCTTCAGATATCTCCCACCAAAATACATAGGTGCCCTGTAGTATACAAAAACCAAGTGGCAGGGTTCATTAACCTGGAAAGACAGAATATCCAAGCTCAATAAGAAGCACCACCACATCTAAGCCAACAATGGCAGAAAAATAACCTTGTTCACACAGACAATAGATTCTACCATAAAAAATTCTGACAGGACATGCACAAGAGTGAAATTGCTAATGTTTAGTAATTTTGACCTTCAAAATAACATAAACTGCTAAGGATTTCAAAGTTTCACTTGCAAACACAAGGGTGTAGGGTTCAAGACTATGAAGCAGCCATCTATGCAAAAAAACTAAAGGGTAGAGCATTCTCCAGATTCTTTGTAGATCTAATTCTGGGTAAACCAGGTAATCCCATTTTTTCACTTGAGATTTTAACAACCGCAAATTTCAAAATTAACTGCATAGAAGTTTCAATATCATTAAATTGACTATGGGCAAGTAACCAGACCAGTCCCCATTGAAGTTGAGACTGCAGGATAAAATGGGGATGAACATTACCCTCTTTAGAGGGAAGTTGGAGCATTCAGAAGATTCAAGTTCGGCCAAACCAGTAGAAGACCTTCCAGAGGAAGGACTTCCTTGACCCAGTGATAAATTACAGCAACCAGTTCCATTCCCCACTAACTCAACATGAACAGTGTCCAAACCATTGTTTGTCTCTGCATAAACAGATCAAGTTACATGAGCATCCAAACCTCAACCAAGAAGACTGACCAGAAAAATGAAGCTTATAAGTTGAACTGTTGGAATCACAGTGCTTTAGAAAGTGTGTAGACTATAGAGAATATTAATTCAGAAACCAAATTTTTACACATGCATTAAGCATGTCATATTGCATAGATATAGAAATTCTAAAAGGAGCTGAAGTAAGAAGGTGTTGAAATTATTAAAACAGGGGCTACAGTTCGCTGAAGAGCATCACTGCCAAATGATTATTCACTATGATTAAAGTTGTTGTGCATTTAAAATGTACAAAATTCTGAGCCAGAAGCGTTGGGTTTCGAGTAAACAGGGAATCATCATTATGAAGACAGGTACAGAAATATTAAAGGATCAACTGCAGTGAATGACCAAGGCAGAAATGGCCATTTACAACTAAACAACAAATTTTCATTTACATGTAAACAAATTCACATGCCTGTTTTTCTTCTCTTCAAACCCTCATTCCTGTCCACTGATTTTGAAGGTTTGATTGATGGCTTAGTTTCAGTGTATGTCAAACGGACACGGACAGAGCTTGGGCCAGATTTAACATCCTGCAAAGCTTCAACATAATTAAAGATTAATTGAGCTAAAACAATTTTCAGTCTGCAGTAAAAGTACATCCTCATCTTTTCAAAACTCTGCTTCATTCAATGTGTCATGAGAGTCAAAATTTTATAGGCAATTTCATATGGAAAAAAACAATCATGAACAATAGGATATAAAAGCAAGAATCACATTACGATTTACAGTTTCTAACGGTGAAAAAAATTGAATCCCAAATAAGAAAGAGTCCCCCACGTTAGCAAGTCTACACCACTATTGCAAGAATAGTTTGATAGGGTCAATCAGTTAGTTAATTACCTTAATTTAAAAATACAAGTAAACAAACTTCTTACTGGGTAACACGAATAAACTTAACAAATTAACAGTTGTATTGTATGAAGGGGATCGGTGTATAGAGATCACCTCACCTTCTAATTCATATTCATAGTATTACAAAAATGCCAAGTTCAACTTACCAATATTGTTTCAAGAGGATTCACAATCGCAAACTTCAAGGCATCCTTTGTAGAAATGCATTCAGAAAGCCTATCTTGGAACCAAAGCTCCGATCCATACTTCTTTTTCATGTACAATCTACAACGCAGATAAATCCAAACAACTTGCATATATTTATAACATGACTGTTATACTTTCACAAAAAATAAATATCAGCATTTTTAGTGCCTTTCTTAGGATTTAAAAATAAAAAAATCTGACCTTACAGCTTGTTCATTTTCGAAGATAATAGGCGGTATTGAAACTTCAAGAGAAAAACCATCAATTTGATGTCCTTCTTGCCTTAACAGCTCAGCAATTGATGCAGCTAACTCATCGCCATTCTTTCTTTTCACCAGCATTTCCTTTTCATCGCGATAGGTAAACTGTAAAATACCTAAACAAATTCTGCACACCTCGGGTTTGAGTTCTGATTCCTTAGACTCAGAACTGCTTGAATCTCCCTCTCCGAGAATATTACACATCACCGAAGGCGATAAAGTGGAGCGAAAGTAAGCATGATCATGGATCCCAAACAGTCTAAATATGCATCTAATACACACCTAAACCATGATAAAATCTTGTGAGGAAAATAATATTCTTACAGAGGAAACTCTAATTAAGGGTAAGTGAGGATATTTTTAGATGAGAGTACGAACCCCGGCGGAGTGCAGGTCTTTGACAGCGTGAGAAGGCAAAGAACAAACGGCGTCGTTGAGGTGCCGTATCTCATCGTCGCCTAGGGTGACGCTGTGGTCATTGTTTGGAGAGATAATTTGAGCCGCATCGGTGCCGTTGCTATCTTGCGCCTCTTCAATCTCGCCAGACATTTGAAACGAGCTTTTCTTCTCTTGGCGGCAGTCTCACTTTCGCTACTCTCCGCTCTCTGGATTCTGTTAATAAAAAGAAAAGGAAAAAAAGCGAAGAGTAAAAAGGAAATAGCGAGGTGTTTGTGAGAGCCGGGTAAACTTTATTTAATAAGCGGGCTGTACTTTTATTCAGCCGTCTGATCAAATCATAGATATGCCACGTGGCAGTAAGGTTTGTTTAGCAGTATAGATTTAACGATAGTTATAAAACCCGAGTCTCCGTCTCCTAGTTCATGTGTGTTTAAGAGTGTGTGTAAAAAATATTTATGAAAAATTTGAAAAAAGTTAATTTTTATTTTATTTTAAATTATTTTTTTAAAATGTTTTTAGATTATTTTAATGTGTTTATATGATTTTTAAAAAATAAAAAAATATTATTTTGATGCATTTCTAAATAAAAATTACTTTCAAAAATAATTTCAACCACATTCTCAAATAGACACTTAATCAGTCTCAACTAGATAAATTGACTTAATATTTTTATTTAAATAAATTGTTTTTATTAAAATATATTGTTTTGTTTTTTAATTGTTTTTAAAAAAACTATTATTTTGATAAAAAAAAAAGATTTAAAAGAAAATGTGTTCAAGTCAATGAATCGTTAAATTAACCAAACTTAGAGCAAGTAATTATAACGGAATTGATTGACCTAGCAAAATTACCACCTGTTAATCCGTGAAGTAATTATCTGCCTGCTGAGGTTATATTATGTTATTATCATTAATAAACGTGAATATTTTTGAGATTGTTTTTAAAAATAATTTATATTTATAAATATATTAAAAAAATATTTATTTTTTAATATTAATACATAAAAATAATTTTAAAAACATAAAAATAATTTTTTTTAAAAAAGTATTAACCAGAAAAATTCAATCTCTAGCATAAAATAATATATGGTGTAAAAAGTGCTCAGAGCCAATAATTTAGTATATCAGATGAGATTTTACAGTGATGGAGGTCTACAAAACCATTATTCAAGCCATACACGAGAATCATACACCATCACCACAACTTCACAACATATTTTGGTTCCTAACTAGTTAATTGCCCGTATTACGTTGCGGGCTGAACAAATATTTTTTATAATTATTGAAATTAAAATAATTAATAAATTTTACTAGTTCAAAAATAAAATATAACATCTATACATGTAAGGTTTAATATAATGAAACATATCAATATATCTTATTATAACAACAACAACAACATTGAAAGCTTAAAATATAAAAAATATCATTGCTATCATTGCTAAACAATAAAAAATATTAAATTATTCAGAAGAGAAAAAAACTCAAAAACATTAATAAAAGAGGAAGTAAGAAAAAAAATTAAAACTATTATTATTATTATTGCATGAATAATGAGAAAATAAATTCAATGAAGAATATAAAGCCCAAAAACTTTAACAAAAGAGCAAACAAAAAAAAAAGAATAAAAATAAAAATTATTAGCTAAAAAATCATTTGATGTTAAAATAAATAAAAAACTAATAAAAAAAACAAAGGAAAATAAATAAGAAATTTCAATTTTTTAAATAATCATAAACACAAACTAAAATTTAAGAATAATTTTTTTGGAAAAAATGTTATCTCAAAAAAAAAAAAAAAAAAAACTAAAGGCACATTTATACAAACATAAATAAAAATAGAAACTATTTAAGAATTATAAAAAATTAAAGGAATTAAAATCAAAAATCAAAAGTATAAGAGCCGAAAACAAAACCAAATATATTATTAATTTCAATAAAATGAAAAAAATTGAAAAAATCAAATAAAATATAACATTTATACATGTAAGGTTTGGTATAATAAAACACATCAACACATCCTGTTATAACAACATAAACATTGAAGCCTTAACATCTAAAAATATAATTACTATTACTGCTAAAATAATAAAAATTATTAAATTACCCCAACAAAAAAAATCAAAAACATTAAAAAAAGAGAAAGCAGGAAAAAAAATTATTATTCTTATTGCGTTAATAATGGGAAAAAAAAATATCAATAACTTTAACAAAAAAAAACAAATAATGAAAATAAAATAAAATTATAAGCAAAAAAAATAATTTGATGTCAAAATAAATAAATAAAAATAATAAAAAACAACAAAAGAAAGAAAAATGAAAAAATATTAATAAGTGAAAAAAAATCAAAAACTTAAAAACAAACAATTTAATGCATACGCATAAGGCAGGGGTCGAACCCCTCCCTCCCCTCCTTAGAGACAGGCACGCCTGATTTCCGCTGAGCTACATGCCTTTTATTATATATGTTTGTGCTTGAATACATAAATATCATAAAAACAGTGAACGACTTTGTCTAACATGCCACAGTAACCGAACCCGGACCAGTATAATTAAAATAGCATTGTTTTGGTTTTTAGACATTGCTGCTGCGTTTAATCAAACAAAAGCTTCTCAACTTGTATTGATTTGATACATGAACAACAGCCTCATTTGCATTTTATTTCTCCTATTTCCAATGAACTGATTCATCAATATCGTTCTTCATTGTGCCTCGGCACCAGCGACTTCACGAGGGTGGAACTCCTGTGTCTCTTGTCTGCTAGAATACTGTAGTTGTCTGTTTTATTACAGAGAGAAGGGTGGAAAACAATTATTCAAACCACACACGAGAATCATACAACTTGTTCAATGTGAATCAAATGAATTTACAGTGATGAGGTCAAGTGATGGAGGTCCACAAAACCGGATAGCACTGCTTGGTTTCTTTCCTTCACCTTTGCCTGATAAATGACCCTGAAGAACCAATTTCAGTTACTTGAGTGAAAGGGACGCATTATACTCGATGCTGGATTAACAATATCAGGTTACGGCAGAACATGCAGTTTTACCTTAAACCTTCAAGCCACATTTCGGTGATCAAAGTTTCGCCAGGGTACACGTGCAAAAGGAACCGGCCTGATATGGTCTTGATGGTGTTTGCATCCCCTCTGCAGATGCATTTGATGATTGCCCTGACTGCAAATCCAAGTGAGCACAATCCGTGCAATATCGGACGCGAGAATCTTCAGCATGTAAGAAAGAAACAAGATTGGATTGGCATAAATACCAGAAAAAGAATGCAACAGAGTTAATTCACACAGCAGAAATGGAGCATAATTCACATGGTGTATGTGTGGTTAAGCCCTATTGTACACTGAAATATCAAATGAGTTTGAAGAAAGAAAATGCAAAAAACATTAGAGATGTCAAGTTAATGAATACAGTATTCTGTGAGCAATAAAAAAAGATCTCTCCTTAAAATAACCGATGCTGAGTGATTAAGGAGGAAAAAACGATCCCCTCTCACCATCTCTGACACCTGATGCTATGAAAACAAGGTTGGAAAAGCACATGAACCCAGGAAATAAAATAAAATATTGAGAGGGATACGAACCCGGCAACTTCAGCAATCATGGGATCTGAATGCAGAGGATTATAATCACCAGATAGCCTATACAGCAATGCCTACAAAACAATACGAGACATACTGAAGAATGTAAGTATCTTGTGTTCACAATCTAAACTTTAGAGTCTCCTGCACAACATGTTCCCAAAACTTCAGTTTAATTAATTTATTTATTATTTAATTTATACAGCAAGCATAGCGAAACAAGTATGGATATGCACTACATGCCTGAGATGGTTGAGTACAATCCTCAAATACTGCAAAAGGTTGACTTTTAGGAATTTTCAGAGCAGGAGCCTGGTTCTTTGGGTAGTTGGAATAGGAATATGGATGGGATGAGTTTGAGAAGCCTCCAGCACCTCGGAGAAAGATAGTTGATCTGGAGAGTGAAATATTATAACCCCATCTGACTCGATAACATGGCAGCAATAGATCGGATATTTTTTAGAAAAAATAAGATCACCTGTTCATGCACAATAGTTCACCAGATTCTTTCTCATAACTTTTGGTTTCCAGCTCGAGAATAGCTGCTTTACCTAAAATTTGTATCAAGAGAAGAAAACAGTAATCACAGTCCTGCGTCAACCACCATGTTTCTATGTTTCATAAAATTGTGAGATTATGACTTTTATCTAGGTTTTCCCAGTCATTATTCATGTAACAAAATTTCACCCTGAGACTACTCATTCGTACTGGAGTTAAAAACATAATCTCCAGTGGGTTGTTCAATCAAAAGATTTTCTCAGTGAATACAAACCTTTGTCATGCAACCCGGCAAGACTTACTTTATTAATTACCTGCATCAGGGATGAAAATAAGTTACAAAACGAAAATAGACTTCGAGAAAACAAGTCCAAAACTACAAAAAAGACCATGCAATTGACATTCCGCAGGTAATCAAAGGACGACGAGAAACCACCAGTACAGCACAGTAATCAAAATTGAGCAGGAAGTGTTTCAGGCTGCATAAGGGCTTCAAAAAGAAGACTTACAGATGCACTCGAAGGAAATGGCTTGTAAATCTGTATATATTGTTGTCCATGCAACAGAAGACGCGGATCATATCTGGCAACCGAGAAAACCAGAAATGGGCATTACATGTGTTCACACAGATACTAATTCATTTCCAATGAACTTTAGAAAGCCAAAATGGCTTAAAAGAACATTAACAAATCAAACATTCGAGAGAAAGTTTCACACACAGATTCTGTCACTACTTACTGCAAGCCTGGCAAATCAATACTACCATTTGTCAATGATCCCAGTGAAAATAAGGCAGAAAATGTTGGCAAAACCTGCAAATCCAAATACAAGACAGTAAATTCTCCTCTCTTTATCAAATAATTTCATAGTAAAAATTAACAACTACCATTCAGACTAAAGACTTTAAATTCACCTGAACAAATTGCTGCCCATCTTCATGATAAACATATTTCAGCTCGTCGGAGTCAATCGCATTCCGACCACAAGCTCCGACACCCAAAGCATAGACTGCTGCATCTCTGCTCAAACAACAGGTAAAAAAATTTCCCTTTAAATTCGATGGATAACCCCCCCCCCCAAAATAAAAAAAATAAAAAAAAATAGATAGGATTGAATATTTCAAGAGCTCTCTCTCTCTCTCTCTACCTTTCGGTGTATGTATATGTTGTCTGTCAATCCACCGGGAATACATGCAACCAAATAACAAATTAAATTCAGTCGAAAACCTTGGGGAGATATCATAGGGAAAGAAAGCAGATATACCTCGGGGAATTTGTGAGCAAGAACAAGATCATGGTCGAAGCGGGAACTTTCTGCCATCGATTTGTTTTTAGAATTCAGGTTCGCTCACGGAGGTATTGAGGAACTGGTGAAGATGATTTGAAGGACACTGAAAAAAAAAAACAGTATATAAAATAATAGAGAGTAGTTGAAAGCTTGAAATGCGTAGACTTTTCGCATTTAGCTGAAGCTAAGTTCTTTACACGCTTGTTACGGGAACGAGTAGACTTTTAGATATTGAGCAGTTTTTTATTTGAAATTCAGTAGTGAAGTGAAAATTCCCCTAAATCTAGCTTTTTTATTATTATTAATATTAATTTGGTAGGTTGAGTCTGGTTATTATTATATACATATAAAAAATAAAATAAAAGGTGTATCGGAGGTATGGAGAAAAAGAAATGAAATAAATTTATTTATAGTTATAAAATTCAGATTGATATAATTAATTGACTCGAAGTCTAATTATTTCAAGGCATCAATAATTTAAATTTAATTTTTATAATTTTAAAATAGAAGATACAATATAAATACTCTCCATGTCTATTTTTTTTGTGTTTCAGAAAATAACCTAACGTTTAGTAATATAATTATTATTAATCTAATATTGTTATTATTATTATTAATAATTTAAGTTAATTAACTGTGGGTATGACACGTCAATTGCCACTTAAAAAAAACAGCCCATTCTTCCCTGCTTTTTTTTTCAATTAAAAGAGTTTTTTTTTTTATAAAAAAAAAAAACCTTTACTTCAAATTTGGTTTAGAAGATAAGGTTTTGGGTCTAAAGGACATGATATGATGGTAAAAGGTTTGAGATCTGCATAACAGGTCTTAAGTTCGAGTCAGGACGTGTATTTTCTGTAAAAATCTAGGATAATAGAGGTTTTTACTCACTAATCTACACCTATAAAGTACAGATGAGATTTCCTCGAATCCAAAAAATAAAAATGACTTACCAATTGTGATTTGGTATTAAACTCTCATGCCAATGTTCCCTGTTTATTTTTTTCAATTAAAAGAGTTTTTTTTTTTTCAAACAAAAAAAAATCTTTAGTTCAAATTTAGTTTGGCTTACCACAAAAAAAAGTTTGGCTTACCAATTGTGACTTCGTATTCAACTCTTATGCCAATGTTCTTCTTATTTCTCCATTCATTAAACTTTGATTGTGACTCTAATTTCTATCTCGTGCCAACGACTTGTGTGCCTTGTGGTATCTATTTCTTGCCGAGGCATGACTTTGGTGTCTTTTCCAGTTTCTACAATTCCGTGTTTTATATTCAAAGTTATTTCATTTTTCAAATTCAAAAACAAAATGAAACATTCTAGATGAAAGAAACTGAATTGATGGTTTTTTCTTTTTATTTCACTGTCAACTAATTGGCCAATATCATTTGAAACATTCTAGTTACGACTTCGATGGCAGATACTCAACAATTCGATCATGATCTTGTTCTTGCTCACGAATTCCCCAAGGCATCTGCTTTAATTATGTCTCTATTATATCTTGCTGAGGTTTTGGAGTGGCAGTAGTGAATAGGAATTTACTAATTCAATTTTGTTGTTTTGGTTGCATTTGTATGGGGTGATGGGCAGACAACATACACTTGCACTGAAAAGTAATCGGTTTAGAATTTACCATACCATATTCTCAAAGTTCATCTGCAAATCTTCGAAGCATGTAATCAGCTTTTTGTGCTACACTGGTGGTGTCTCGTGTTCTTTTTATTACCTGTGGAGAGTGAATTGCATGGCTTTTTTATGGATATATATAGTATCGAATTTGTTTTCTCGAAGTCCCTCTTTAGTTTTCGTAACTTAATTTGATCCCAAGTATAATAATCTTGGGAATTATATTTTAATTCAAGTATGAGTGAGTACTCTCAGGGTGGCATTTCGAGGTTGAACCATATTTGTCAGTTTCGATTTGTTTCGGCCAAAACGGCTGAAATGTTTCGTATTTGTTAAAAAATAAGACAAAACGATATCATTTTTACTTCGATTTTAAATTTCAACCCATTCTGGATTTTTAGACCAAATACCGGCCGAAACATGTCGGTAATTACTTCGTCTGTATTGTTTCGGCTACAGAAAAAAAAAATCATCTCCCACCTTGACAAATTGTTGTGGATCACTGATGTGACCTGACTTTCTTGCTTTTCATCTCCCGCTGCCTAGACAAATTGTTGTCACTGTTATATATATATATATATATATATATATATATATATATATATACACACACACACACATATATATTATAAAAAAATGCTTGTTCTTCAATCCCTGCATTCAGATCCTGCGATAGCTGAACATGCAGGGCTGGTATACCTCAATATCTATCCAGAAATACTGTTCGCAATGCTTGTTCTTCAATTCATTTGATGTTTCAGGAAACAATTTGAAGAAATTGAAAGTATTCAGATGAAAAACAAATGTAGATTAATTGCTGAAATTGCAGCTGATTGAATACACTGTCGTAAAAAATAGAAGAGATTACAATTGAGTTTATATACAGTATGAACAGTAATATTACCGTTGCTAATTAATGCTACAATATCTAAAGTACACCCTACAATATCTAATGCACACTCTATAGATAATTAGGCATGTAAGAGCACACTGCCTTCAACACTCCCCCTCAAGCTGGATCAAGAGGGTTGATAGATCCAAGCTTGCATAATAGCCGATGAAACTGAGATGATGGCACGGCTTTGGTAAACACATCGGCAAGTTGATCACTGGTGCGCACATAATGCGTAGCGATGTTGTTAGATTGAACTTGTTGACGAATAAAATGACAATCAACTTCAATGTGTTTAGTTCTTTCGTGAAACACAGGATTTTTTGCAATATGCATGGCCGCTTGGTTGTCACAAAACAGGCTCATCGGAGTGACGGAAAAACAACCCATATCAGCTAGGAGGCTTCGCAACCACACAAGTTCACAAGCTGCAGCCGCCATGGCACGGTATTCGGCTTCGGCACTGGAGCGAGCCACAACATGTTGTTTCTTGTTCTTCCAGGACACAAGGTTACCGCCAACAAACATGCAATAACCAGTAGTCGAGCGCCGGTCAAGCTGATTTCCAGCCCAATCTGAGTCTGTATAGCCCATTACATTTGTATGGTTGTTTCTGGTCATGACAATTCCGCGACCAATAGTTCCTTTTAAATATCGCAAAATTCGTTTGACCATGCTGAGATGATGTATGGTTGGAGCATGCATGAACTGGCTGACAAGACTGACAACATAAGTAATATCCGGACGGGTAATCGTCAGATAAATGAGTTTGCCCACAAGTTGTTGATAATATTTAGGAGAAGGAAGAGTAGGACCTGCAAGAGATAATTTTAGTTTACTATCAACCGGAGTGGGGGAAGGTTTAGTTGAAAGCATACCTGCATCTTGAAGCACATCAAAAGTGTACTTACGTTGATTAAGGAAAAAACCTTTCTTAGATGAGGCCATTTCAATCCCAAGAAAATATTTTAAGGGACCAAGATCTGTAATCGGAAATAATTGTTGAAGTGTTTTCTTCAATTGAGAAATAGATTCAATATTATTCCCTGAGATAATTAAATCATCAACATAAATGAGGACCATCAATTTATCATCATTTTTGAACCGAATATATAAAGAGGAATCTGCAGAGCTTTTACTAAAACCTAAGGTAGCAAGGGCTCCACTAAGTTTTGCATGCCATGCGCGAGGACTTTGCTTGAGCCCGTAAATAGATTTATGGAGTTTACATACCAAATTAGGGGAGGAGCTGGACGAGTGACCAGGAGGAAGCTTCATAAACACTTCTTCTTCAAGATCCCCGTGTAAGAAGGCATTTTTTACGTCCATTTGCGATAAGAACCATCCATTATTGACAGAAACAGATAAAAGAACTCTTACCGTGGTCATTTTAGCAACAGGAGCAAATGTCTCCTTGTAGTCAACACCAAATTCTTGGGTATACCCTTGAGCCACTAAACGCGCTTTATAGCGATTGACAGAGCCATCTGAGTTGAACTTTGTCTTGTATATCCATCGACAGCCAACAACGTGTTTTCCTTTGGGAAGGGGAACTAGGCTCCAAGTATTATTGTCAGCTAGAGCTGTTAGTTCCTCTTCCATAGCCTTTCGCCATACTAGATGAGATTGCGCTTCGGCGAAATTGCGAGGCTCATGATCATTGGATATTGCTGACAAAAAAGCAGAATACGAAGGTGATAATTTTGAGTAATCCAAATAATTTGAGACAGGATACTTGACTGCATAAGCTGCATAGTCTTGAAATTTGGAGGGGCACTGTCGCGTTCTGGGAGGATTGCGTCTTGGAGCTGGCACTTCATCTGGCGAAAATGGAGACATAGGTTCTAGAGGTATGATAGCAGATGGAGGATCGTCAATCGGAATGACCGTGGAGATAATTGGCCTAGTGGGCCTAGGCAAGTCGATGTTGCAGATCTCTGCTCTGGGAAGAGGGACTAAGTCTTCCAAGGACTCCCCCTGATTAGAATCAGTGAAATAAGGAGTGGTCTCAACAAATCTAACATCCCGGCTGACATAAAGCTTTTGGCTAATGTTATCATAACATTTGTACCCTTTCTTGGTATGAGAATATCCCAAGAAAATACATTTGGAAGCTCGGGGGTCGAGTTTGTCACGTTGATTTGAGTGTAGGTGAACAAAACATTGACACCCAAAAATCTTCAAGTGTGAGATATTGGGAATTTTACCCTGCAAAACTTCAAGAGGACACTGAAAATCCAGTACTTGACTGGGTAAGCGGTTAATAATATAGGTGGCCGTAAGAATTCCATATGACCAAAAAATTTTCGGAACATTCATTTGAAGCATTAGGGCTCTAGTTTTCTCTAATAAATCCCGATTTTTGCGTTCAGCAATTCCGTTTTGTTGGGGAGTATTAACACAACTAGTTTGATGAAGAATTCCATTAGAAATTAAAAAATTTTCCATAGCATGAGATGTAAATTCTGAGCCATTGTCAGATCAAAAGATTTTAATATTTGTGGAAAATTGGGTAAAAACTAATTTGTGAAAATCTTTAAAACAATTAAAAACTTCAGTTTTTGATTTTAACAGATATAACCATGTAACTCTCGAAAAATCATCAATAAATGTAACAAAATATTTAAAACCATCAATTGAAATTGAAACAGGTCCCCATACATCTGAATGAATAAGTTCAAAAGCCTGAGATGCTTTGGACAGAGATAATTTAAATGGAAGTCTACTTGATTTGGAAAAATGGCACGTCTCACAATCATACATTCTTTTTGACAAATTTGGTTTTAATTTTGAGATGACTAAATCGGATGCATGAGCTAGACGAAAATGCCACAATTGATGATCATTGATCGGAGAATAAACAGCTTGTAATCCTTTCGAAACTTCGGAATCACAGAAAAAATAGAGACCATTCAAATGAAATCCTTCACCAATCTTCTGTTTGGTGTGATGGTCCTGAAAAATCACTTTAAACGGAGTAAATATAACATCACAATTAAGGGAAATAGTTAACTTTCGAACAGATAATAACTGAAATGGAAAAGAAGGCACATATAAAATATCAGAATTAATAGTTGTTGACGCAATTTTAATTTTTCCCTTGCCTTTTACTGCTGCCGTAGACCCATTTGCAATTGAGACAAAGGATGGTATCGGGAACGGGGTAAAGTCATGAATTTTATTTAAATTATGTGTCATGTGATCACTAGCACCAGAATCCACAACCCAAATATCATGAAATTTACTCAATTCTAATGCAGTTAAAAGAGCAATATAAATACCTTCAAATTTTTCCACATTCTCGCGGTCAGAAAAATTACCTTCGAATTGCTCAGCATGCTCGCGGTTTGAAATGCCAGAACCATTACGGGTGGATGACCCACCAAAATTACTCCAAAACGCAGCGTTTCCAGCTGCATTGCCACGGTTTGACAGGCTGGTGGATGTCCCACCAAATTTCTTCAAAAACGCAGCGTTGCCAGCTGCATTCCCACGGTTTGACAGATTGCCTGGAAACGATGCGTTTCCAGCCACTTCACGGGAAGACAACCCGTTAAAATTGCTAAGCAATGCACTGGCGTCTTCAGCCGACACTCCTTCTCCTCCAAAATTTCCTTTTTCTTGAAGAAAATTTGCAAATTCGTTTATCAAAGACATGGGGTTAGAGTACATGGGTTCAGTGGCAGCAACATTGGCTTTGTATTTCACAAATTTCTTGTTATTACCACTGTGGCGAATCTGTTTGAGCTCGGGATGAAGACTCCAGCACCGATCGATTGTATGACCCATTGAGTTGCAAAAATTGCATTTGAGGTTAGACCGATTACCTTTGTAGGGTTGTTTTTCTGCAAATTTTTGGGTCCCCTGTTCTGCCATTTTCTGGGCAACAAAGGCTCGGTTTTCTGCCATTGTTGATGGGTTTTCTCGGGTCATCACTTTCCTTCTGATTTCTTCTCTTTGGATGGTAGCACATACACTCTTTAATGGGGGAAGCTCGTCATTCATTAATATGTGGCTCCTAAGATCTTCATAGTCCGATCCTAGGCTAGCCAGAAGTTGAAATATTTGATCCTCTTCCCTGCGAGATCGAAGCACAATTGGGTCTATTGAGTGTGGTCTGTAGATGTCCAATTCGTTCCACAGCCCTTTGAATTTGCTCAACAAGTTTACGAAGGGCTGCCCATTTCGGTGAAGACCTGCAATTTCTTGTTGGATTTGAAACACACGGGCTGAGTTGTTTTGAGTTCCATACATATCCTTCACTGCTTCCCATAATTCCAGTGAGGACTGGTAGTAGCTGAACATCTCAGCAAGTTGGCGTTCCATGGAGTTCAAAATCCAGGACATTACCATTTGGTCTTTGGCCAACCATTTTTCAAAGTCTGGGGAGCTGCTATCGGGAGCTTTGTCTTTCCCGTTGATAAATCCCAACCGAGACCTTCCTCCAAGGGCAATGGTCACTGCTCTTGACCAAGGTAAGTAATTAAATTCATTGAGCAACACTGTGGTCACTCTTTGAGATGAATGTGCATCACTGTCGATGCTTGAAGAAGAAATAATTTTTTGAGGATTAAGCCCAGATTCTTGACAGTCCATGTCTGTCAATGGTAGAGAATCGGGAAAAAAACAGATGGGTGTTAAGGAGCTGAATCACAGCTCTGATACCATGAAGAAATTGAAAGTATTCAGATGAAAAACAAATGTAGATTAATTGCTGAAATTGCAGCTGATTGAATACACTGTCGTAAAAAATAGAAGAGATTACAATTGAGTTTATATACAGTATGAACAGTAATATTACCGTTGCTAATTAATGCTACAATATCTAAAGTACACCCTACAATATCTAATGCACACTCTATAGATAATTAGGCATGTAAGAGCACACTGCCTTCAACACAATTGCTCTTGACAACTCAAAACACACTGAGAATTTTGCTCCCTTTCTGCTGCGTGAATGGTGATTTTAATTCTGATAAATTTGGCTGCCGAGTTGCCTTTATTTTCTGGTCTTTGCAACATTACCTAGCATTTGTTTACGTATCTGCCAGCGTCTTCTTTTCATGTCCTAAGATTTGATGCCAATCCAATCTTGTCCCTTTTCACATGTGTACCCTGGTGAAATCTTGATCACTGAAATGTGGCTCGAACGAGACAGGAAAATCATGTTCTGCCCTTTTTTATTCAAACCCTATAATATATAGAGCTACATATGTTTTCACTTGACTGAATGCGACAGCAGATTCCACAAGGTCGTGTATCATGCGAGGGTCAAAAAACGAAACCAAACAGTGCTATCTGGTTTGGTAGGCTTTCTTCCATAGGTGGAACTTCATGTGGATCCTTATTTAATTTGATCCTTCAATCCACCTTCGTGTGAATCAGAAACAAATAAATTTAGAAATAATCTTTGGTGTCTGGTGTGCTTTGATGGGGATAATTTTCTTGTTGTCAAAGAACCAGTTAAACCTCAAAGAGTAAGCTCACCCTTTTAAAGACGAATTAGACAATAAAGAGAGAGTGGGAAATTGTCTAGTCAGTAACTGTTTTCTTTATGAAAATCAAATAACAATTGGATGAGCTATATAGTTAAACTCTTAATAAGGTAAAAATATTTTAATCAATGTCATAAAAAAACAGAGATCGAAGAGTCCAATTTCTCATGCATGTATGAATATAATCAGCTTAATTCCAATACCTTACTGAATGTAGGTTTTTTGATCCTCTTGTCCTTGTCCTTGGTATGTTTTGTTCTATTTCGTTCACTCATTGAATATCTATATGCTTCTGTCTTGGCCACCCATTTCTAGAAAATCTCCCCATGCTGTGTTGCTGATACACAGTTATTGGATTACAGTTAATTCTAAAATGATATTATTTTATTTTATTTTTAATAAAAAGATATTATTTTGGAGAAAAAATAGTGTTAACCAACAAGATTTCACATATATATTTGGCTAAGTTGATTAAATTACTCAAATTTGACCTAGTTAATGTTATTATATTCGATGTATTTCTGCTTTGGAGGGCAGGAATTTGGGTTTGCATGGCTTTGACAATGCTGTCGAATGAAAATCATTATCAACTATATTAATTATTACCTTAATTCAAAGTAAATAAGATTTCTGCTTTTGGGATCTCCCTAGCCCTTCACAAACATTAAAGAATTAGAGAAAAGATGAATAGGGTATTAAGAGTAAACTGATATAAACGCATGATAAAAACACTAATTACCCTAGCCAGCTTTGAGAATTAGCTGGCTTTAGATAAAAATATAAATAATGTATGAGAAACTCAACCAATATAGAAGAGAATACAATCATCAGTTGAAAAGAATGCGACCTCGAGCTGAGATCATTGGGAATCATAACCATGCAAGCTTTTCATTTGATACTCATAGCCTAAGTAAAGCACTCAGCAGCAAAGATGAGATGCAAGAATCTACTCTTCGTCCTCCGAAACAAGAAATACTTCCCGGCCTAATTGGTGGCTCCATCAGTGAAGAGTTAGATTACAGAGGTCTCGTGTGCCGTCCGCTCGCCCTACCACAAAGAAGTGCATTCTTCGGAATGGGGTATTCATCACGGAGTGAAGTTGAATCTGTATAAACTCGCACGTAAAATTGTTGACCGAGGTATTGACGTGCCCAGAATTCTGTCCTCAAGTTCCACATCCCCACGTTGTCAAGCGGGATATAAATGGCAGTCCATGCCATGGGATATACCTGAAGTCATCATACAAGTAAATATCAAATCATCAACCTTACTTTCTGTTCAAATCAATAGTTCTGGTTATAGAAGCAGAACAGTTTGATCAGGAAAACAATTAGACTTTTTGTCGAACCTGAACAGTGCATCGAGAAACTCCATCGCGAAGATTGTACTGATTCCTGCTAGCTGTTGTCCACTGTCCTCCATCCATACTGCATTGTAAAATTTGGAAGAAATGTCTCAGAAAACCAAGCTCACAAGATTTTGTGGCATGCTTTAATCATTACAAGCTGAAGATATGATCATATAGAGTGAAAGGAATATAAATGTAAACTATGTGCTTACCCGACAACAAAGAAACTGTAACCATCAAGGTGCCAGCTCTGCACAATGTTCTCATTGTTTTGGAATACAATTTCCACAAATGATCTATAAGAAAGAGTCAGAACTGACGTGTCCAGGTATAATCCTCCACCATAAGGTCTGTCAGATATGCTATTCTCCTTGAAAACTCCCTGAATCTTGAAGTAGTCTGCGAGCTTCATGGGAGTGTCTGGTGCAACAAAGGACACGCTGTTGACTCCATATCTCTGCTTGCCATTGACCTGACCGGCTGAATTTGCCACTATGATAGTTCTGCTAGTGTTGATCATTCCATAGTGGTATGAACCTTGTGGATTTGGCCTCGGTCCACTTGCAGTAAGATTAGTCCTGAAATGAGCACGTATAATCAGAGTGATGTACCCTGCAAAAACATCCCATTGTACACTCAAAGAGCATATTGTTTGTTGGGAAGGATTATATTATACCTGATAGAGCGAGCCTGGTTGAGTGACCAGTCAATTTCTGTGGTTGGACCACCAGGGAATGGACCGGAGACTGGGCCAGCAGAGTTGCTGTAATGTAGAGTACCAGTGGTGTTGAGGACGACCGGAGCAGTGAACCGAGAGGTAACCACAATATAGTAGTCTTGGCCGGGCTGGTCAGCTGTAAACAGAACAGAATAAGACTGGCCGACATGAACATCGAGAGAGGAGTAGGTAGTTTGGAGAGTATGAGTTCCCTCCACCTCTACCAACTTCATCTTGTGGTTTTGAATCCTGAAGTTGAGGGAATTTTGCAACCCAACATTCGATATTCTCAACCTGTAAGTTTTTCCTGCAACAGAAATTCAAGAATCTGTCATGCATGATCGATAAATATCTTGCTGCCTTTGATTTTTGTGTTTGTATAAATTTTGGGCTACCTTGTTCAACAGTAAGTGAATAGCCATTGCGTCCACGACCATTGATGAGGATTCCATTAGGGAATGGGAGCTTCCTGCCGCTGTCCAATAAGGCCTTCAATTTCTATAAGCACACAAATGTACACGGATTAACACTTTAATACAATAAGTTTATTATTCAAGAGGTGAGTAAAAAAAAAAAACACATGGAGTTCTTAAATCCCACTGAACCGAACTTGTTTATGCCACTCTAGCAGTGAGTTTACCTAAATCAAGAGTTGGGCTCTCAAGTCGAGTTTTTTCATTGAATGGACCCGGGCAGGCCTTAAATGACCGGGTTTTCAAACTGATGAGACTTAATGGTTTTTCTGGATTTCAAACAAGCATGTGCCAGCCCATGTTAGAAGCACCTAATGTGGGAGCACGTGCATGACTAGACAAAACTCACGGCCAATGTGTGCGTTTTAAAAGTAATTTTAAGTAAATTGAAAAAAAATTATTTTTATTTTTTAGTTTGAATTAAAAAAAATATGATATTTTTAGATATTCTAATGGGTTAATATTAAAAATATTTTTAAAAAATAAAATATATATTATTTTAATATATTTTTAAATAAAAAAACTTTTAAAACAACCTCAACCAAATATTTAAATTAAAAGAGAGAGCTAAAAATAGACTTTAGACAGCTGGGATTCACATTGGATTATTGAGCATGTACGGTTTGGTCAGAGAAGGCCAAGCCGAAGACATTTGTGACAAAAGTAACACTGTTGTCAGCAGGCATCCTTACCCATGAAGCAATCGATGTAAGTCTGTTTCTGGTACTGTTGTTCGAGTATGTTCTTCAAAAGTATTTTTAATTAAAAATAATATATTTTTATTAAAATAATTTAAAAACACTTAAAAAATTATTGTTAAGTAGAAAATATTTATAAACAAATTATAGCGCAAAAACAAATATCTGATGATTGTATAAATTAAGCTCGCATGAATAAACTCACTCTATAACTATGATCTAAACCCTAGCCGGGTTGATTTCCGGATCGGGCACTATTTATAACTATGGTTTGATCTACAGCTCTAGTGGATTCCATCGAGCAAACGTGTTCTTTACTTCTTCTTTTTGTGACAGAGCAAACGTGATCCTGAGCCAACAGGTTAATTTCAGCTAAGAATAAAGGTCCGGGGCAGGCTGTCTAAAGACAAGAGGTTACAGGACAAATATAGAATATCGCATAAGCGATGCCCTACCTAGTTGCCGACACAAACTCAAAGCCAACAGATGAACAGAGTTCCAAAGACCCCTACCCTCTTCAATGTTAATTTTTCTGAAACCTTCTTCAAAACTTTCAGCATGGGATTTATGGGGGGGGGAATATCAGTAAAATGATTTTAAAAAAAGACAAAATTAGCAGATTGACGGGGTTAATGTTTACCGTGTGATTGGACATGTACCAGTCTCCGATAAGAATGGTGTAATCACCAGCAGGATCGTCAAAAGGCACAGGAATTCGTGGTCGACTAAGGATTCTAATTCCTCCAAATCCACCGGCAGCCTTGTGGAATCCAAGAGATGGGAAGTAGTAGAAACTTCCAATCTGGTCCTTGACTTGGAGAATGTATGTAAAGTTCTTTCCTGGAGGAATCGGGCATGTGGTTCCAAAAACACCATCCTCGTATGAGTTTCTCCTCTGCTGAATTCCATTCCTGTTTTTACAGCCACAAACCAAATGCCACAGGTAAATTTACCATTACAAGAGATAAGATTCAGATAAAGGTCAAGTCAACAATTTAGTCAACAAATTAGGCCCAGCACTGCATGATTGAGCACATGCTTTTCTCGGTGCATGCTGATAAATGTGTTGGCTGTCTACATTATGAAGCAGGCGCTGTAACGCAGTACGTGACAGTTCTTTTTATAAAATGTCTAAGATGTAATTAATAAGTTGATCAAATTCCAAACCCACCTGCATTAATTAATTCTGGGAAACCAATATAGGAGATCTTAAAAATGTCAACGATTATAGAAATTAAACCCACTCCGGCAACTTAATATAGTGACTCGTCAATCCATGAAGAACTTGATACAAGTGTACCTATTCTATATGTGATACTTTTTTATTTTTTCTAAATTTCAGAACAAATATTTTTTTAAGTTTAATTTAAAAAAATTAAATCAAATCACATAATTTTAGATTGATGCAACCACCACCCAACTAATAACCATTGATTTTACTAGCTTGATTTTTGCAGTGGCAAAGGTCCACATAGCACACTCAATGGACTCTATCCAACCCTACAACCTCCCCAGTGGATGACAGCTAAAACCAAAATTGACCACACAATTAGTTAGTGAACTAAATATAATAGGTTGAAAAATATCAGTGGCCATCGGCAAATAGTACCAGTCGCTATCATTTAAGAAAAGCTTTAGCGCACAGCATCGATTCTCTGATGATGATGACATGCATGTGATACCTACGAACAGTACTTCTTGGATCTTTTTCTAATGGAGAGAATTTAGCTCCATAGTTTCAAACTTATATTAGGATTGTTTTTGCACAAATTACAGCGCTAATAGCGCAGAAATGTTCCCTTATTTTAATCCATAAATTTGGATTTATATATAGGCCACCGCCACTATATGATGGATGCTTTCATCAGCATTCACACGAGACCAAGAGGATGTGCAAAACACAGAGATGGCAATGCGAACCAAACCCATACCAAAAGGAAGAGATTGATAATGGGGTGGGTGCTAGGACTACAGTAATAGCCATAAATAGAATTGTAGCAGACGAGGGAAGGATTAGGGTAGATTTGTTTTTTCAAAGCAGGAAGCAAAAAATAAGTGCAAATATTCTTTCCAGAAAGGGAAAGTTCACGAGAGTTCTTACCAGGAGAGGAGGAAAGGTTCGTCTAAGCTGTTGTAGACATTGATAATGAGGTTGTCATTGGTAACAGAGTGGATATCAGGGCCTGGGAATTGTCCATTGATAAGAATACCCTTTTAACAACGAAGAACCAGATCAGCATCAGCTAGAATTTAAATGGCCGTAGAGATAAAAAAAAAGGGAAATAAAATCAATGAGATTCGGACAAACCTGTTGACGAACACCAAGAGGGTAGATGAAACCATAAGTAACATTCCAGTCAAAGAACCTGTAAGGATCCTCAGCTTTCACGACTGAAAGCGTAGACACTGCGAGACACAAAAACGCGCAGAGCACTGCAGGTTTGGACGCTAAGTTGAGCGGCATTTTGGAGCCAAATGACAAAGCTATCGAGACTCTTTGGCTTGCCACTTGTTCTAGTAGCTATGGAGGGAGAGGGTGGGAGTTTAAAAGAGGAGCTAAGGAGGTTAGTTTCCTGGAAGGAGGCTGTAAATGATGAGGGATGGAGCGATATTCAAGGGCATGTGGGGTGGTATGAACAGTCAACAAAAGAAATAAAAGAAGAGGGAGGGCCGAAATTTGTTAAAAAAGAAAACGAAAGTCAGTGTCGGTGATGGGGTCAGCTTATTAACATATGCTAATAGTGTTTGAAGTAGCAGGGTGTTGCGAATGTGGTTTGTCCCCCTCATGGGTTTTGGAGTCTGGTGGGTTCCATGTGCGGGGTTTCACTCTGAGGCAATTTCTTAGTGGCTGTTCAGTTGCCATGAAGCTTATTTTAAAAAAAAAGACTTTTTTGTTTGTAAATATATTAAAAATTATATATTTTTTAAATAACTTTTTATATTATCATAATTAAATAATTTAAAAAATTATTATTTAAAAAAAGAGGTTTTTAAAACACAAAATCAGAATAAGTCTTATTTCATGGTCAAGCTTTGGCATTTTGGCTCCGGTCATAAATGGATCTTGCTTCTCCAACTTGAAATTTGAGAAAAAAACTCTTGAACAAATGAAAACTGGATGTAAATGCATGATTTACGCCTCGAGAATACCCTCACTTGTAAAACTAAAAACAAGAAAAGAGCTTTTTTTTCTCGAGAATACCCTCACATGAGCCGGCAGGATCTTGGCCTGGTAATTAAGAAGGGCTTCTCCCTTCCTTTCATCCCAAGTTCAAGTCTTGCCAAACACGTCTGTCATCCCCGCGGTATCTTACATGTTCATTAGGCTTGCAGGATGTTCACTGGACACGGTGATTAGTTGTGGTACACACAAGCTGGCCCAGACACCCCAGTTATTAAAAAATAAAATAAGAAAAGAGCTTTTTATTGGGGTCACACAAACATGAACTGTTCTAGATTAAAAAAAATCATTCAATTTATTCCAATTAAAACTAAAATTTATTAATTTGATCAAAACTCTATCATTAACTTCTTTATTCTTTTACTCATAGTTATTGATCCCGTCCCGGGTACCGTCCCGGATTTGTGTTTGGAACGGAACGTCCCGGTTTCGGTACCGTTCCGGTTTTGTACTGTTCATTTTTATTTAATTATATATATGAAAAAAATAAAATATTAATTTAACAAGTATAATTTAAATTCAAGATAAATGAAATTTAAATTATACAATACAAACATAATCTCAAAATTAGAAACATCTTTGAAATTCCAAAATATTATGAAAGTAAAATGTTTTAAAATAAAAGAAAAATACATCAAACATCCTCTACTACATCATGAATATAAAAGTAAGGATCTTGATCTGGCTGTGGAACATAAGGAAAGTCGTCAACAAGACATTCCAATAGCTGGTCATCTCCACCAAGCTCATTCTCCTCATTTACACATGTCTCTTCATCATCTAAATTTAAAGTAGCGAAAGGTGCTTCGATACTCTCCCAACTTATGTCATCTCCATCAAGAAGACCGGGTTCTTCACAAATCCATTCATTCAATAGATCAATGTTGTCAAGGCTAATGGGATCTAAAGCATCTCTTGTTCTGCTCATATTCCTACAAAGAATAAACACGAAAGAAATTAAAAAATTAATAGCAATGTAATAGAAAATAATTACTAATATAATAATATTGATATTTTACTTACCTCTGTTTAATCTTTAGATTATAGCGAACAAATACTAAATCGTTTAATCTCTTGTGCTCAAGCCTATTTCGCTTTTTTGAATGAATGAATTCAAATACACTCCAATTTCTTTCGCACCCAGTTGCACTACAGCATTGACTAAGAACTCGAACTGCAAACTTTTGAAGTTCTGGAGTATCAATGCCGAATTGCTCCCACCATGAAACTAGATAACAAATTTTGAATAAATCAAATATTATAGATAAAAAAAAAGACATTATATTGTAAAAAATAAAAGTTATTACCTGGATTTAACTTTTCTCTTTGACGAATAGCCATGGTTACACCAAAAAGACCAGTTGCTCTCTAACTAATACTCCATAACATTCCTCAAATAAATCATGCAGCATGTTATCACTCATTATCAAATCATCAAAGGCAGGTCATACGCATATAACCAAATCATATACTGATTCATATAAACAAGGAGAGCAATTATATACAATTTATGTACATTGCATTGTAGAAAAGAACAGGAGCCACCAAGTTCTATAATACCCTTCAATTCATGAATTCAGAGATGCCAGTTACCGAATTAGCACATTCGACAATGCCAGTTACCGAACAATACAGTAACATCCCCTGCACATTCGGCAATATCATACATTATGCCTTCCAATTGAATTTCTTCATTAGCTGAGCATGCATCCATTATGCAGAAGAAATGGTGTTCAGTGTTCACCCCATCATGCAATCATTATCAAGCATCAACAACATCAAGCATTCATTATCAAGCATCAACAACATCAATCCCACATTCACATTCATGCATTTTTGACAGTTTCAATTTTTCAATAAATTAAAGGATTTGGTTCCTCAAATGTGTACCTTTAACTGGAGATATGGGGAAGAAGAACTACTGAAGATTTTGTGCCGCCGTGTGGAAGAAATTGCGCCGCCGTGTGGAAGAAATTATGCCGCCGTGATTTTGATTTTTGATTTAGGGTTTCAGAAATTGAGCTGATTTAGGGGTTGAGGATAACAAATTGAGCTTTTCAAGTGTGGGATTTCTGGATTATGAATCGAAAACAAGGGATTTCTGGATTAATTTGAGAGAAGAGAACTCGGGAGTAGATTGGGAGAAATTGGGGGAAAATCGGTCGTCTGGTCTGGGAGAGTGGGAGCGGGAAGAAGAAAGGGAATTAGACGTAACGTGTAATGGCTAAACGACGTCGTTTCTTACTTATGTAAACGACGTCGTTTTGATCCGTACCGGAACGGAACGCCCGGTACGGAACTGGGGCGTTCCGGCCGGAATTTGCCCGGATTTTCCGGGACAGGCCGGGATTCTAGCCGGGACAAAAACGTCGCCGTTATGTCCCGGATTAGGCATTGGGACGGGGCGTTCCGGCCGTTCCGGCCGAAACGGGGCGGGATAAATAACTTTGTACTAGAGCATTACTGTTCTGATTCTCTTTCTTTTTTTTTTAAATCTCTATCCTTTTCAATCTGTGATCCAAGACTTCACTCAAACCAATACCATCACGAGTTTTAAGACTACGCTTTTGTTTCCGAGTGGCGTCCATCGTTTGATTTTACACGTCGTGTTTGCTGCCCGCGTTGTATTAATACGGAATTTTGAACGGCACGAGCTAGTCTGGCTCCCGTGACACAAGGAATGGTATCGGCGGTAATGGCTCGAGCGGCTTTGAATTTAAGAAATATCGGTAACTGTTTACAAAACAGATGAAGGGGTGAAAATGCCTCCCGTGACACAGGGAATGGTACTTTTCGTAGCAGATGATAATCGGTGAAGAATAAATTCGGTAGCTTGTACTGGAGTGAAAATGCCTCGTGACACAGAGAGGCTACTTTTTGTGCAAATCGTGCCCGTCTCGGATAGACTATGTACCACATTCGCTGTACCCATTAGCTTCGGGAATTTTGAGAGTTGACCCCACTTATATAAAAGTACTTAATTACAGCCATCCAGATTGGCTCCATGATCTTCTGTAATGTAGTCAGTGGTAATTAACTAGTGTGATTACCTCGGAATCAGGTGCGTTGGCCAACATGACTGGGTTCTCTGGCAATCAACAAATAAAAAGCTACGAGAATGCAACCTGGATTTAATTACAAGATTAAACAGCACCATTTTCAGACATTAAGTGTAATAAAATATGCAAGAATGGCTCCGACTTCTGACAGATAGCTATATATAAGTTGAGATGAAGCACATGCACGGGGGAGGTCCAGAAGGTTACCCTGCTGCATTGCCGCACCTGTTGCGTTCCTAAAACAGAGGGCCATAATCTCCGGCCCCAGCTCGAAAAACTGGAGTTTATTTGCAAGTCTGTACTCTGTAAACGTCACTCACCTTGGCATCTTTCCCCCTATCTCTGGCGTGATACTTGCAGAAACAAGCCGGCAAATCACGACACTGCACCTTTATTAAAGCAAGATTTGAGACGAAGCAAGGTCATCTACTGGTGCCCACAACCACCATTGGCTTCACTCTCTTGGTCTTTGATTGAATGGACCAGACAAATCAACCCCCTCATCAAGGTGAAACCTTGTCATAATCATTTAACCGTGAGCGACACGACAAGCTTGCCCTCTGCCCAGGTGCTTGATAATCCTATCTGGAAAGTTCTTCTAGGCTCTGTGCAGGGAGTTAGAGGAATTCTGCTAAAAACATATTTGATTTCAGTATTTGAGGCTAGCTGTACAATAATTAGAAACAAACATATAGATAGATAGTAAATACTAGCAAAATGCAAGGCTTTAAGCAGGTGAGATCTCAATAAATGCGCAGGTCAGGCACATTAATAAAAAAAGTAAGGCTTGCAGTACAAAACAATGCACTATCTGCCTATAAAGGAATAATCGCATCTTAGTGGCACATGCATGCCCTCATTGCAAACACTATCTCACCATTAATTTGCTCTCGAAACTCAATGATGAGTTTGTTTGGTCAAATATTAAATAACTCAGATGGTTGGTAGATCATCAACCAGAATTAGAGGGCATTATACAGAAACCATAAGAGACAAGAAAGTAACGATCATGAGCAGTCTCTCTGATCACATCATCACCAATCCAAAATCACAACCAATGTTTTTGTGCATAAGAAGATCAACTCGATCGTTCCCACCAAGACTCTAAAACAAAAATCAAAGCTGTGCCAATAATCCAAAATAATATTCAGAAACTTATCATTGCAGATAACCGGTTTGAGAATGAGGATCATAAATCCAGTGCATACACAAATATGCTCCACTGGGTAGACCTGACCTTCAATCAAATGAACTATCCAAAATGCTCTATCCATCAGAATGTGTAAAACTGCTCATATTCCATTCCAATTAGCAAATTCTTTCTTACCATTTACTCATTTGAATGCTTTGCCTAAGATATAGTGTGAAGATTTTAGTTACCTAACACAGCAAAACTCCCACAAGAAATAAATGAGCTGCAACACTGCAAAACTGTACATCAGTTTGCAAAAACGCATGGAAGAAGTATTCAACTTGATGGCAGCAACATAAAAGTAAACTCTCGATTGTTTAAACAACATGAGCAGCAAAATATAAATAAAGATCACAGAAATGCATAATATTTAATGGAAAAAACTTATGTTCAACTAAATGCTTGCATGCAACTCTTCAACAGTTAGCAGGCTATCAAAGTGCACCAAGCTTTTTGATGAATTACTGATATCCCAAACCCTAACAAAAAAATTAATAACAAACAGAAGTCATATAGCCAAAATATTGAATCCTCACCCACCAACTACTATTTGAAATCAACCACCGAGAACAGAGAAACCCAAAACCCTGAACCACGAATTATCAAAGAGAGATTCACTAAAGATGGAACATTTAGGATCAAATACAGCTAAACCTTAAAATAGTCAAAATAGAGTAATCCACAGGCATAATCGATCACAAATTACCTCTCATTCATCATCGCCGGTGGAATCAAGAGAGGTTTAGACTTAAAATTATAGACTACAATGGATCGAGGCATCATGATAAGTATCAAAACGGGCTCTCACTGGGTTAGGTAAAATATCCATGATTAATTAATGCTTGAGCAGGTAATCTATAATTTCTCGCCTTAATAAAAGATTATCAGAATTCATTTCTTTCTGTCAGTCTCCCAGTGTAGCTGGCAGTCGCAGTCATCCTCCAGTTGCTCTCATGGCTTCCTCAAGTTCAGCCTTCGAAGCCTCTCAAAACCCTAAGAGGTCGTTAGTGTTAATAGTAAACGCGATGAAACGCGAAGTCCAAGACGAATAGAGTACAGTACGTCAAGGATTATTGAATCGGAACTAAAAATTGTGTTAGCTAGCAATTCGAGCCGAAACTGCATCACAGAAATGCAAGGCTGCATTTTATCGTAACCAATTCTTGAAACTGTTCAGAACTCAAAAGTTATGTATTATAATATTTTAAGTAATGATTAATACACAGTTAACCGAAAAAGTCTATATGCCAACCACCTACAATTTGGTGCACATCAAATCCCCAAAGCTTGATCTGTACAACATTCTACAGACTCGAAAGACAGTTTGAAAGTAAACCAACCAGAGGCGATAATTCTTGAAATCTGTCTGGATCTGTAAGACTGAGAATTATCAAAAACCATTTTGACTGAAGACAATAATGATCACTTTTCCTCCCAGGAGCCATCCTGAAATCGTTGATGAATATCTCGCTGCAGCATCTCTACATAATCCTGTACGGGTAAATATGCGGCCTTGAGTTTATGCACACTATGAGAACCAAGAAAAATCAAACGCAGTAACAGAAGTGTATACACAGGTGCTTTGATCACGATCATCAGTATGTAAAAAATATTGCAAGTGCAAAGCATGAAAGATAGAGAAACATAAAACTTACACTGGCTAAATCCTCATTGGTGTTCAACTCATGCAGAATATCTTCAGCATTGCTTCCATGGCCATTCAACCTTACTGCATTTCCAACAATGGCTTGAAAAACATCTCGAGGTGAATCAAACTGTTCAATCCTCTGAGCCACTTCATGGAGGTTGATCTATAATACACAGAAGATAAAATAAGTCAAAACAGGGACAGTTCTCCTATTCATTGAAAGAGATTCCTTGATTAGATTAAGTTTGGGAGAGAGGAGATAGAACGGAGCACTCTTTTATATCTGTTATAGGATTTCATGCTAATTCACGTTTCCTTTATTTCTTTTGGTGGGTTATGCAAACCTGAATGTTATGATCATTAGGATTTTCAGCTCCATTTGATTCCCTCTCATTGGATTGCATCTGGGGTTCGGATTCTGGGGTAGGAAACAGCTGGGGAGTAGGTGATCCACGGACAAGAACCTGAGAAACAACAGGCATCATCTGTCTGACCATCGCTGACAGATCAATTCCGCCACCTTGGCCACTTCCTAAACCTGAGAGCATATTTCCAAGATCTTGGTTGTCAACCTGCTGAGCAATTTGACTGACAGTGTTCATTATTTGGGGATTCTGAGTAAGCTGTTGCAACATATTCCTGAAGACATTGGAAGAACCAACACCAGTTTGTTCTGACAACCCTGTCAACAAGTTGTCTATAACAGGACTATGTAGAACCTGAGACACAACACTAGCAGTGTCCAACTGGCCATCAGAGCTTAAATTTATTGGTGGTCTACCCTCCATGACCTGCCCAGAAGAGGGGGCTACTGGATCTGGGGGTGTGATATTTCTATTTGTACCAGAGCTGTGAAACGCAAGAGATTGTAAACATTGTTGGCCAATGATTCCAGTGTCTGGATTCTGATTGAGATGGGTATTGGCTGTTTCACTATCAGCACTCCCGGCAATAGATTTTGGCTGCCTGGTTCGTCTCTGGTCACATAAACAAAAAGAGATCAGCCTTGTTCTTTTCCTCACGAAAAATAAAAACATACCACATGGATAGATAAAGCATGCATGACAGATGCGGTTATCAACCCACAATGCCAGGAGTGGCAGAATGTAGTAAGCACGAATTTGTCAAATCATGACAAGCTCACACTTACTACATCATACCAGTGTTTATACAGTGATAGTAACAAGCAATAATGGTGCATCTCATAGCATTCATCACAGAAAGCATTTCAAACCTCCAACACCATAGACTTATTCCCAGTGGTATTAAACCCGCCCCAGACGGTCAGCCCAGCGACATGTTGATCCTACCCCAAACCCGGGTCGGGTTTCTAACTAAATTGGGTGGGGAGTTGATTCCGTATGACCCAGCAGATCAACATGCAACCCAGTCAAAACCCGATTTAACTTTTTTTCATAACAAAGTTGCTTTAACATTTTTTTAAAAAAATATATTGAAATGATTAGACTGAGTTAACCTTCCCAACCCGTGACCGGGGCCTCGGGTTGGGTTTAATAACTTTGCTTTATTCCTTGATCTGTTAACATGTCCACGTGTTTGATTAAATTCATCACAAATAACTCGAATAAAAACAAGGAGCAATCACCACACCTTGGGGTCCAAACTCCCCAGACCCAAACCAAGTGGAACAGATTTGGTGC